>CM069858.1:33053700-34253700 GCA_036172795.1 Pelodytes ibericus
TTTACAAACTAGTCCACAATGCAAGGTATTTTGATGGGTAAGCTTTTCTTTGGTTAGTACTCCTGAAAAAAATAACCTTACAAAAGACAGACCCAGTGTGGTATGCTTAGTCTCTGTGCCACATAAAAATGTGTAAAAATAAAGTACTTTTATGAATGGGTGTCAAATAACCTTCATCTTGATTAAAAAAAAATACTTGCCTTTCTTACAATTTGCAGAACTGTTCACATAACTTGTCACTCAAGCTCCCTCAGCCCAAGTGCCCTCCGATACCAGACCTCACCACAAGCACAGCATTGGGCAGGAGACCACAGAGCCCTAAAGGCCTTCCTTTCCTCCAACCCGCTAGGCACTACTGCTGCAGTTCTTATGGGTATCCCATGTAAGGTGTGCAGGGAAGACTACTCTTACTACCACCAGTGCAATGGGGGACTGAGCTCACATATTCTAACATCTTTCCAGCCGCCATTTGCTCTTCCTGTAAGTAGAAACTGTGCATGTATATTGGCGTATTTAAGCATGTGGTGCATAAATCCAGCTCAGCATTGGAGGGTTAAACAGAGGTCTTTGCAGTGCTCCTCCCAGGTGCTGCAGTTAACCAACATTGGACAGACTTTTTTTCTAAACAGCACAACATCCCATCCCAACATCCCATAAAGATTTGTTAAAATGTTTCCAATAAACAGTAGATTTTTAAGGGAAATGCTCTCATGTCATATTAAAAGGTGGGCTATACCTGAAACAATGGTTGATAAATGGTACTTCGTAGAAGGAGTCTTTGCTTGCAAAGTTTCAGTGCTTAAAAAAAGGGGGGGAAAAGTGTGAAAGTACAATTTAAAAAAATATTTAAAAGCAAAAAAATTAAGTGCCTTCATTACCTTTTGCCTTGCTGTGACTGGCACTTTTTAGGAAACGTTTCTATAGAAAATGGTGAAATAATTAAATTGTATTATATAGCTCTATTAAAATCTATATTAAACAGTCATTTTGCAGTTACTATTTTCTAGAAAATAAATGTAAACATCTTACTGAAAATATTAGAAACATTTCCAGGTTCTGGAATCAAATCTATATCCATTGCTTTGCTGGTCTCTAACAGTGTAGAATTCTTTTGGCAGAGCCAGTGTCTAGTGTCTAGGATTGTGTCGCTACTTAAATCGGACTCATCTGCAAAAGAAAAGTCATATGGCACATTATTGGCATTAACAATACAACATATACCACCATTGCGGTTTTAAAGTCCTCTGCACAGAAAATGCTCCCAAGTTGGTTTGTTCTCCCTGGACCCTCTGATGCTCTGTTTTGCTACTGGATACAACATTTAACTGCAATGAGTGAGGTCTCTCCATGGCTGAATATTGTTTTGTATATTGGGCATTGTGATTTTTTTGTAAGTAGCTTTAATGAAGAAGGCAGTTGCCCTTGGACTATATTATAAAAGATATTTTAACTGAATTATTTTGCAAGAGGCATGAGCATAACTTTGGACTAATCATTTTTGTATATCTACTCATTTTTGTGTAAAACTAATCCCTATACGTCGAGTAAATGTCTATTCTGATAAAAGATTAAATACTTTTTTTCCTACAACAATTTTTCGGATTCTAGAGGGTCTACTTTGGTAGCACTGATTTTTCATACCCAGTCGGATCACTTTAATGATCTTACTGGTCCTTAGATTCAGGCTACTCAGACCACCCAAGTTAGTGGTAGTGGTTTTAATATGCCATAATAGCATATTTAATAAAATGATTGATTGTGATCAATTACGGCATTACTGGTGCAATTACCATGTCAATCAACACATCACTATCGTAATAAAAAAAAGACACATTTCACATGAGCCACTTAGTATGCCAAATAAAATTTAGAGAATGGCCACATATACATATGTACATACACGAACATATTACATTTTATACACCAGCATAACAGCTCTTGTGATCTAACAATACTGGTGATGTCATGCCAGCTATAGGATGGTTATTATTCCACATCAACAGCTGCTAGGTTATATGTAACCGCCTGCCACGTGTATCACACATATTTCATGTCCACGCTGTGGTTGGCCTGTTGCTAGGCAGTGCACCATTGTCCACTGTGGATATGAAAGGGTACTATTAGATATGTGAGTGCTCTAGACAGTGGCTTGAATAGAAACCACCAACTATTTTCCATTAGATACATTACTGAATAGGTCAGGTTTTCGAAGTAATTCTGGAGAAGAAAGACTCGATGAAACAGAGTAATCTGAAACTTCACATTCCGTAAAATAATTGGTGACACCACTTGGTAGACTGATCTCTGTGGAAAGAAAACATAGAAGTGTTTTTTAAGTGTTCGCAAAGAAGCAGTTTTATATTTCTTCTATGTGTCTGTAAATAAATTATATATAACCCACAAAGCGGCATTATTTAACTTATAACAGTTAAAACCTCCACTTGCTTTGGAATAGTGTTTAAGCAAACAGTCTTAAAAAGTGTTTAGTGTGGGGCAGTGGCGTACCAATGGCATATTAAACAGTACATTTTGATCATTTATTAACAAATTTTAAAACACACAGAATAACTTTCTTATGCATCAATAGATGACAAGATTAGCCAATTAGTGCTTATCTGCCATAAAATATATGCTTCTAAAATGTCACCATTACATTAAATACTAAATTCAAATGGATATTTCCGCATGTGATGTAACGTATAGTAAATAAGGATAACAGCATTAAATAGTTGATCATATATTTAATTAATATGTAATATGACATTTGCATATTGTACTAAAACTCGTTAGATGGTTTAAACATGTTAGCATTTTTCCACACTCACCTGAAGACATGTCACTTGTTGCAAGGCTTGTTGGGCTCTCGCCTGATTCTGGTGGGTTATTCTGCAATTAAAAACATCTCGTTAATGGAACTCAAAATAGACTCCTTAGGATAATGGGAGAAGCTGTGACAATGGGTGTTGCCAACCACTAGATTTGAAACATTGAGGCTTTTATATAAATAGTGGAGCTGTTTCAAACTAAGCACTATCATTTTGCATAATTTCCTGTATGTTAAGTTATCTGGATGGATTTCCTCTTGGGGCATTTTATTAAAAATATTGCCACGGAAGCCAGTACACAGCAGGAGCCTCTAGCAGAAGGGATGTAAAAATATATATACATAGGTGAGGCAGATCTGGGCAGTGTAACAACTACTAAGATTACAATCTCAGCATAGCAAAGTTTGGAAGCTCAACGATTGAAAACATGGATGTGCCACGTGTAATATTTGCATTGTAACTGGCAAAACTCCTATGCACGAGGAACTACAAAAATCAGGACACTGTATCGGATCAATTTGGGCCACATTTTCTTAATCTGAATTAGCTACTTGAAAATGTCATAGTAATTTTCTGGAGATTTTGATACTTTTCTATACTCAGGTGTGCGGTAAATAGAAAAGTGTGGTATCCAAAGAAAACACTAATTCTAGTTAAAAATAAATATATAAATTTGCATGGGTGCATATTAAGAAAACCAGGGGCTGGTCATCAGAGGGTTAAACATGCATCATAGATGATCACTGTTCATAAATAAACAATTTACAAAGAAGACCGACTTCCTGCAGTTTTAATACTTTCCATTGATCTCTGATTAATTTACTTGATTGTGTCTAAAAACACATCACACGGAGAAAACTGATCCATTTTAATGAATGATGATTCAAACCATGGTCTTCCAAGACAGTTCCTTAAGTTGCTTATTAAGGTTTATTTTTTTTATTTGTTAGATGACATCAGCTCTACTGTTATTAAGAGATCCCAACACATACACACCCATGCTCGGTCCATATGTCAGACTGTTTTATTATATTTTTTGTATGGTGTACATAATATAAATTATCTGATCTAGTATAACATTTGTTATGCATTCTCTAGAATTATTTAGAGATTATGGTGCACAATAAAAAATATTCTAAAATCATAAAGAAAAATGTAAAATATGAATGAATATCACATATTATGAACATATCCATAAGACGATAATACAAGGCTAGACAAATATTTGAAGACATTAGACGGATAAATTAAAGAGCAAGCACAGTTATTTTCAGGAGCAAGTGAAATGTAGGTAGCAACATGGTCCATTTATTGGACAATTTACATAGGGCAAATATAGAAACTATCTTTTAATAGATCAATTAAAACACACAATAAATATACACAGAATAAATAAACAACTTACAATTGTATGACATAAGCCAAAGCATAGTAAGAAGTGTAAATAACAAAATAAGGATAGTAAATAAATTAAAAAAACAAAACAAATAAAGGGAGCAAAAAACTAAAAAGACTTACAAAGCAGCTGAGACCAGGTGACAAAGTATACCCAGATACAGCACTGATATGAAATAGGTACAGGGTTATCACATGTAAAATTACATTATTGTCTTAGTGGGTTTTTTTTGGACTACATATCATTTTAACCTAACTATGCAAGAAAAACAAGTTTGGAGCTACCAGTAGTGGTTGTGGAAGCCACCAGGACCGTCTTTAACGCGGGGCAAATGGGGCAGCTGCCCATGGCCCACTTACACCTGGGGGGCCCAAGGCAGCTGCCCTGTGGGCCCGCAGCCCATGACCATCCGTAACTGCTACCGGCACTATGCGATCAGCACTGATCGCATAGTACAGGTGAGCCCAAAATGCAGACACAGAGGTGCACTCGGTGTGCATCTGCCTGTGTCGCGTGAGGGGGGAAACCTCCGCCCCCTCACAGAGCATGTTAGCGCACCGGATGTCCGTGACATACCAGTGCTCAGAACACATGGAGCCATGCACAGAAGAAACAGACCTGCAAATGTAAGGTATGCGAGCAGAGAGGGGGACAAACGAAAGTAGTGTGTGTCTGACTGTGTGTGTAAGTGTGTCTGACTGTGTAAGTCTGTGTGTGTAAGTGTGTGTGCTCTGATTGTGTAAGTCTGTCTGTGTGTGTACGTGTGTCTATCTGACTGTGTAAGGTTGTCTGTGTGTGTACGTGTGTCTATCTGACTGTGTAAGGTTGTCTGTGTGTGTACGTGTGTCTATGACTGTGTAAGGTTGTCTGTGTGTGTACGTGTGTCTATCTGACTGTGTAAGGTTGTCTGTGTGTGTACGTGTGTCTATCTGACTGTGTAAGGTTGTCTGTGTGTGTACGTGTGTCTATCTGACTGTGTAAGGTTGTCTGTGTGTGTACGTGTGTCTATCTGACTGTGTAAGGTTGTCTGTGTGTGTACGTGTGTCTATCTGACTGTGTAAGGTTGTCTTTGTGTGTACGTGTGTCTATCTGACTGTGTAAGGTTGTCTGTGTGTGTAAGTGTGTCTGACTGTGTAAGGTTGTTTGTGTGTGTAAGTGTGTCTGACTGTGTAAGGTTGTCTGACTGTGTAAGTCTGTGTGTGTAAATGTGTCTGACTGTGTAAGTCTGTGTGTGTAAATGTGTCTGTGCAAGTCTGTGTGTGGAAATGTGTCTGACTGTGTAAGTCTGTGTGTGTAAATGTGTATCTGACTGGTTTTCTGTGTAAGTCTGACTGTGTGTATATGTGTGTGTGTTAGTTTGTCTCCCTGTGTGCAATTGTACAGCCCCACCCCTATTATATTATATAAATATGAAATGTACCTGATTATATATATCTATATACACACATACATACAAATCCAAACTGAATGCACTCACCTAAACTAGCATATATTATACGGGGTGCTGCTGAGACCAAATATTTATACAAAATCCAAAGAACAGCGCACTCACCTCAAAGCAGGTAGGAGAAAAAAATCTTAAAGCTATAGGTTTCAATAAAGCTACTTAACGTAGTGGTGCGCTTAGCATAATATGGCCATATATGTGACTAAATCTCCAATTTTGTTATCTTAGTAAGACAGGTGTTTTTAAGTAGCTTTATTGAAACCTATAGCTTTAAGAGTTTTTCTCCTACCTGCTTTGAGGTGAGTGCGCTGATCTTTGGATTTTGTATATATATATATATATATATATATATATATATATATATATATATATATATATATAGTATTACACGTCATATGGTTAGTTTATATAATATTTCATATAATTTAGTCATATATATATATATATATATATATATATATATATATATATATATATATATATATAGTTTTATATAATATTTACATAATATATCGCATATGGCTGGTTTATATAATATTTTCATATAAATCCATTGGGTTTAGGGGGTGGAGGGTGTGATTGCATGCAGGGGGTGAGGGGTGGGGTCCAGGGAACCCAAAAAAATGTTCGGTCCAGTCAATGTTAAAGACGGCACTGGCTCCTCTCCAGGTATTTGACAAGCCCTGTGATAATACCTTATATTACATTATAGAAACAAGAGATTTACTCACTTGAAAGTAAACATTGTTATGGTGACGAAAAGATCTGTTATCCTTCACCAGTCCCAATTTGACATTCTCCATTTCACCTCTAAATGCCAATAAGTTTAGAGAAGACAATATGCTGAAAATTAAACCCTGATTTAAAAGAATTTTACAAAAAGTTTCAAATAGAAAACAATGAGCATTTGCACTATAATACGTATTTATTCAAGAGAAAAAAGTCTTTTAACTGACCTAGGGCATACACTAGAGACATTTTCCAGATTGCTGAGCTCTGAATTCTCTCTAATATTTTCCAGTGGTTTATACGTGGTAGCTTTTTTCCCTTTTAAGAAAACAAATGTGTAAAGTGTTTAAAACAGAATAAGTAGATTGTAAACTAGTTAACCAAGGTCTTTCACAAAAAAAAAAAAAAAAAAACTTAGATTGCACAGCACCCAGATAGCACTCACAGGACTTACCCCAGCACTATGATTGCACTCACAGGACTTACCCCAGCACTTAGATTGTACTTGGCACAGCATGACTAAATAAGTGGTACTGTATAAACTTGGCATGTCATGGCTAAATCAGTGGTACTGTATAACTTGGCAACCAGCAGTCATGTATAAATGTTGAATATTTAGAATATAACAGAAAGGCCTAAATATAAGACTACCCTTTTACTAGTAAATGTTTTTTTTATTATTATTGACACTCACTCATCCAACAAGGTGCTTTAGTGTACATTTTTACCATCATTGTGTCATTTTATTTTTCTTTCTTTTTCACTTTTTTCTAGGTGGTTTGTAAAAGTAATAATTTCATTGATAAAACTAAAATTAAGTTATAAGCGTAAACATAGTATTCATTCCTGTTCTGGTATGTGGGGTTCGTGGAAGGGGTAGAGCCTTAAAGATGGTCATAGATAGAGGACCAATGCTCCCGTATTTTTTATACAGCTCTATGTAAGCTTTATTTATGTTTACAAATATTGCTTTTTTCATTAATCTTTGATGGTTGATCTTAGACAACGTTTTATTCCAGGTAGGAATATCCCTGGAATTCCAATAGGCAAAGCATATTTTCACATCCATCATTATGTGGATGATTAATGGCTATGGTGTTAAATCAATATGAGAATATCCCAAACTTGTTAAGGTATTCATCAATTTATACTTTAAGGGACATAAGTTATCAAAGTGTCACCAGATATGTCTCTGAGACCCAATGTCGGTCTCACATCTCCAGCATGTATTCCCTATGCTAGTTTGAAATGTAAATAATATTTCTGGGACGTATAATATTTTTTGTCAATTCAAAAGAAATGGGAGCATTCTTTTTTTGCCAATCTGTCACTGGGACTTGCCATCGCATTCCCACATTGCACATCCACGACTTTGCCAAGCTAGCACCCACAGCTCCCTGGTGTCTAGTGGCAGGCAGCATGGTATCTCTGCGCTGCCCAGGCGCACCAACATCCTACCATGTTGCCTCTCGCATTACCCACGTGGTCTGAAGTCTGAGCGCTGGCGGGTCACATTACCCCTGGCGCTCTGACCTCAGTGCACCTGGGCAGCGCACAGACACCATGCTGCTTGCTTAAAACAGAGAGGCTGGTGAAGGAAGATCTTCTGATCTCCCAAACCAGCATCTCTGCCAGTAACCTTTTTTTTTTTAATATGTTTTTTTTAGTGGCAGGGCCTTTTTTCAAGTAGGTGCTTGGAGCTGCAGCTACATCAGCCCCTATGTGAATTCAGCCCTGTCGAGGTCCCCCATCTGGCCGAAGCCCCTGGGCTGCAAAACCTAAGCCCATGCCTTAATCCAGTCCTGTTTATAATAAAAACTCAGTACAAAAACTGGATGACAATAGATGATTTCTGTGAAAAAGGCTTGGCTCTACTCAATTTTGTTAGTTATCACTTAGCACTGGGTTTTACCTAACTTTTTCCATTGTAGACTATGTTATTCAGATGTGTCTGTTCGCTAAAATTCAACTTTGGAGGTTGATTGATTTTGAGACCAATTCAAATTAGGCACCCCAGTTTAACTTAGTCTCAAAAATAGCTTCAAACATTTTGCCTCCCTATACTTTCAATGGGAAAGATCCGAACCTGGGTTTCTTTTTTATAGCAGCAATTCCCATACATATTCATGGAAATCAGGTTTCAAAAAACCAGGAAGGAATTTTAAACAAAGCTGTTGGTTCACATGTCCACAAGTATGCAGAGCTCTAGCACCCCTCTGCCTTTGTTTACATTGAGAAAGGATTTGTTTGGGAAAAATAAAAACACAAGGGACTAAACCAGGAAGCTTTGAAAGCAAGTCTTATGGATTTACTACTATGCTAAATATTTCAAACATAGCTTAATGTCTGGAGTGCTCCTTTAAGAAGATCACATGCAGCTGAACTAATTTCAGTGGGAAATGTGTAATTGGCAAATCAAGTCAGAAGGCAATGCCATAAACAGCAGACACCACCAACACAATAGCAAATCATGATCACAAAAGAAACACACTAACACCCATGGCTAACTATAATTGCTACATCACTAGTAAATAAACAAAAATGGTATACTGCCATTATTTCTCAAATCAGTGCAGATTAGATCTCTAACTCATGATCCTGGAGTGCTGGTTGAGATCCACTTGTATATATTCACAGCCTTCCACTGTTACTTGGCCAGTCGTAGGTGGACATTTCACAACAAACACAACCCAATTTTTAACAAACACTCACAGAAAAGTATATAATTTTTAAAAAGTGTGTTTGAGGGGTGTTCAGATCACAGGTATATCCAGGGACATATAACCTGCTTTATAGCAACACAGGGTAAAAATGTATCTGGTCTCATCATTTAGATGCTGGGAGGCTGATTACTCTGTAAAATAAGTAACAGTAATAGATATCCCTCAGCCAAGATTTATCAGCAGCTATTATTATGTACAATACATACTTGTGTGTACATATTGGATATCGTTTAGAGTACTTGAAAATAGTCATCGGTGGACTAAAAGTACATTTGATTTACTAGCTGATTTATGCAAATAGCTGAGACTGATCCTGATTTAGTGCCAGTGGCACCATAATGAGGAGGTTGTGCTGGCTAACTCTTCCCACTCACGCTGGCTGAGAGTCATGGGAAGTTCAGTCTATTAAAAGGTGGAAGTGATAAAGGCTAGCACTGCATGTGTACAGACAATGTCCTCAGGTGCCAAACAGATTTACAATAGACACAGAGCGCAGTACTTTTCATTAGCAGATTCTTAACCACTTTCAGCTCTCCCCGCTGCCTTATATTGGTACAGGGCACCGACACTGTTTTGGGTAGGGGAGAGGAGCAGCCAGCACGCCCCATTCTCGCGTGGCACCTGCGCATCTTCCCCATGATCTTCTCACTACCTTCCAGACCGCAGCTGCGCCTTATATATACACGAGGAGGGTTTAGCGTGGGCGTGGCGGCTGAGCGCGAGAGCCACCTGTACTGTACCAAAATGTAGCGGTTTTAGGTGCGCGCGGAGCACATTGCGTGCACGAGCAAACATAGATTGAGGATACAATGTTACTCCCCATACAGACCTGCGGATCGGATTTGCCCTTTGCCACGCAAGATCAGCAAATCTGGCACAGGGTAAAATATAATGATGGACACACAGGGGTAGGGGGAAATGTATGGAATTCAAATAGTGTGAGAGACAATGTTTAAAATGTTATAAAGATATATATTTAAAAAAAAAAACCCCAGATCAATCAGTAGGGGCCAGAGTAGTGGATGGACCTGTAACATCCACAAAATACATTGAATATAGACAAAGCTTGGAACACCGAAAAACGTAGATATAAAAATAATACATTTATTAGTAATAAATATAATTTTGTATCTATTCTTTTCTACATTTATTTCTTACATACATTTATTTTTTGCTTTTAATAATTGACTGCAGAGTCATTTTTTTCCTATAGTGAATGCACAGGATTGTGAATAGACATGCATTCATTTTCGGGCGAATGCATTTTCGTCCGAAAATAGCATTTTCGTCCATTCGTCCGAAAAACGAAGAACGAAAATTCTAAGCTAACGAAAGCCGAATGAACGAATGGTTAATAAACGAAAATCATTCGTTCATTCGTCCATTCGTAGTACTATTGCATTCTATAAGCCGAAATAGAGTCGGTTTATAGAATACAATAGCATTTAACTATACGGAGAAAAAAAATTATGAATGGAGACTCTGTCTCCGTATAGTTAAATGCCGACAGCCTATAAACCGAACGTTCTGTTTATAGGCTGTCGGCATTTTACTACACGGAGACAAAGTCTACATTCATAATTTTATGAATGGAGACTCTGTCTCCGTGTAGTGAAATGCCGACAGCCTGAACCGAACGTTCAGTTTATAGAATAGCAATAGGAATACATGTATTCCATAAGCCGACAGCCTATAAACCGAACGTTCGGTTTATAGGCTGTCGGCATTTAACTATACGGAGACAAAGTCTCCATTCATAATGAACGGAGACTCTGTCTCCGTATAGTTAAATGCCCACAGCCTATAAACCGAACGTTCAGTTTATAGGCTGTCGGCTTATGGAATACATGTATTCCTATTGCTATTCTATAAACCGAACGTTCAGTTTATAGGCTGTCGGCTTATGGAATACATGTATTCCTATTGCTATTCTATAAACCGAACGTTCGGTTTATAGAATAGCAATAGGATTACATGTATTCCATAAGCCGAAAGTCTATAAACCGAACGTTCGGTTTATAGACTTTCGGCTTATAGAAAACATGTAGTACTATTGCCTTTCTATGAACCGAACGAGAGCCCCATTCATAAGAATTTCTTATGAATAGGGCTCTCGTTCGGTTTATAGAAAGCCAATATTATTACATGTATTCTATAAAACGAACAAATAAAAATTAACGAAACGAATGCAGTAATGAACGAAGTTCGTTTTAGACGAAATAAATTACATTTTCGTCCGAATGGACGAAAACACAACGAAAATTTTAGTTTTGCACATGTCTAATTGTGAAAGCTAACATTGGCACTGCAGTTGCATGGGAACTGCACATATCTCCCAACATTTAACTGGGCAGAAGAGGGAGACTTTTGTCTTGGGTGAGTGGCTGAAGGTGGTGTTGTGGTTGGAGTTTTAGCAGGAAATTTTGAAGTCATTTTATGGCCAATTGATACCTATTTATGCAATTTGGAAAGTCATTTAAACAGGAATAAAGCATTTGATTTCTAAAAACTAATACATAAACTGTGGCTGTGGCCAAAGTGATACTGTGGCATGTTCTGTGGGGCAAAATAACATGTACTATGGGGGAAAGTGACACTGTGGCATGTTCTGCAGGGGCAATTCAGTGGGACAAAGTGACACTCTGGTATGTTCTGGCGGGCAAATTTCTACTGCAGCATGCCAAATCGTGTGGATGCAATATGAGTACAAGCCAAGTGCTATGGGTACTGTATAGTGCTGTGTTAAGACCTTTAGGTGCATTGTGGGTGCAGAGGAACATAATAAAAATAAGAAATTAACCATGTTTCAATAACATTTTCATTACATATGAAAATAGTTGAATATAAAATTAAAAAGTTCATATAAGTATACATGCAGCTAGTTAAATACATATATTTGGGGTCCACCTCAAGCTTTTGAAAAGGCTGGAAATATTTTAATGTTTTTTTGTGGTCAAAAAAGTAATATTACTTTACTGAGAGGGTGGTGGATGAATGGAATAGTTTTCCTTAAGAAATGGTAGCGGTTAATATATTAAGGAGTTTCAGCATGTATGGGATAAGCATAAGGCTATCCTTGATATAATATAAGGCCAGGGACCAATGCAAGTATTACTTTACTTAGAGGGTAGTGGATGCATGGAATAGTCTCCCAGAAGAAGTGGTAGAGGTTAACGTAGTAAATGAGTTTAAGCATGCATGGGATAGGCATAAAGTGACCCTAGATATAAGACAGGACCATGCACAAAGAGGAACAGTTGGGAGGCATGTAAGTGGCATTTATGGGGTGGAGTTGCATGGTGGGGTCGGAGGGCCCCGGGGCAATTTTTGCATATATATATATGTGTGTGTGTGTGTATTTGTATCATGATATACCTGCAAGCTCAATATAGCTCAAAGCATAGTGTTATAGTTCTGGTTATCACATTTTAATAAGGACATTAATAGAAAATGCAAGAAAAGAAAAAAAAATTGTAGCTGGAGTGGCCTTTAGGTATTTGTAACAATAAGTTATTGAATACAATTTAACTATTAGACATGTGCAAAACTAAAATTTTCGTTTCGGACATTCGGACAAAAATGTTATTTATTTCGTCTAAAACGAATTTCGTTCATTACTACATTCGTTTCGGACGAAATTTGTTCATTATTTTCTTTTCGTTTTATTTGTTTCGTTTTATAGAATACGTGTAATACTATTGGCTTTCTAAAAACCGAACAAGAGCCCCATTCATAAGAAATTCTTATGAATAAAGCTCTCGTTCGGTTCATAGAAAGGCAATAGTACTACATGTTTTCTATAAACCGAACGTTTGGTTTATAGACTTTCGGCTTATGGAATACATGTAATCCTATTGCTATTCTATAAACCGAACATTCGGTTTATAGAATAGCCATAGGATTACATGTATTACATAAGCCGACAGCCTATAAACCGAACGTTCGGTTTATAGGCTGTGGGCATTTCACTACAAGGAGACAGAGTCTCCATTCATAAAATTATGAATGGAGACTTTGTCTCCGTGTAGTAAAATGCCGACAGCCAGTAAAAACCGAACGTTCGGTTTATAGAATAGCAATAGGATTACATGTATTACATAAGTCGACAGCCTATAAACCGAATGTTCGATTTATAGGCTGTCGGCATTTCACTACACGGAGACAGAGTCTCCATTCATAAATTTATAAATGGAGACTTTGTCTCTGTGTAGTGAAATGCTATTGTATTCTATAAACCGACTCTATTTCGGCTTATAGAATGCAATAGTACTACGAATGGACGAATGAACGAATGATTTTCGTTTATTAACCATTCGTTCATTCGGCTTTGTAATTCTATGTATTCTATAAACCGAAAGTCTATAAACCAAACAACCTTCGGTTTATAGACTTTCGCCTTATAGTAAACGTACAGTAGTAGTGCCTTTCTATGAACCCATTCATAAGAATTATGAATGGGTTCATAGAAAGGCACTACTACTGTTCGTTTTCTATAAGCCGAAAGTCTATAAACCGAACGTTCTGTTTATAGAATTTTGGCTTATGAAATACATGTAATCCTATTGCTATTCTATAAACCGAACGTTCGGTTTATAGACTTTCGGCATTTGTAATGAATGTAATAGTAGTACTGTTGGCTTTCACTACACAGAGACAGAGTCTCCATTCATAAATTTATGAATGGAGACTCTGTCTCCGTGTAGTGAAAGCCAATAGTACTATTACATGCATTACAAATGCCGAAAGTCTATAAACCGAACGTTCGGTATATAGGCTATCGGCTTATGGAATACATGTAATCCTATTGCTATTCTATAGACCAAACGTTCGGTTTATAGAATAGTAATAGGATTACATGTATTCCATAAGCCGAAAGTCTATAAACCGAACGTTCGGTTTATAGACTTTCAGCTTATGGATTACATGGAATACTATGGGCTTTCTATAAACCGAACTAGAGTTCCCATTCATAAAAATTTATGAATGGGGACTCTGTTTCGGTTTATAGAAAGCTAAGAAGTTGAACGAATGAACAAATGGTTTAATATAAACGAAAATCATTCGTCCATTCGTGCTATAGTATTGGCATTACTATAAACCGAAATAGAGTCGGTTTATAGAATGCCAATAGACTTACATGCATTCCATAAACCGAAAGTCGTTCATTATGTCGGTTTATGGAATGTAGTGTACTATCTATTGTATTCTATAAACCTACTCTATTTCGGCTTATGAATGCCAATAGTACAACGAATGAACGAATGATTTTAGTTTATTAACCATTCGTTCATTCGGCTTTCGTTAGCATAGCATTTTCGTTATTCGTTTTTTGGACGAAAATGCTATTTTCGGACGAAAATGCATTCGTCCGAAAACGAATGCACATGTCTATTAACTATCATTGTTGCTTACCTGCAATGCAACACCATCATATTATGCAACATTCTACATTGTGGTAAACAAAATATACACTACCATTCAAAATTATATTCTATTCTTTAGAGCTTTCAGAATATTTTGTCCACTTTTGATGTGACAACAACTTTTCATCATTCTTACATTTGTCTGTGATTTTTCTCAGATTACTTAATGGGACAAATCCACCAAAAAATTAAAAGGGTTTATTTTTTTGCTTTGTATTGTTGATTTCACATTTTGTTTTTATTTTGTGAGATTATTTTATGAAATATTTGACAAGTGTGACTGGATATTTTGTGAAATATAGTGGTTTGGGGTGCCACCCCCAGTGACTTTACAGCAGTGGTGATGGTGGTGTTGTGTGCGGGGTTTTAGCAGGAAATTTTTACTGCATTTTATGGCTAATTGATTAACATTTAAATAGGAATAAAGTATTTGATTTCTAAAAACTAATATATAAACAGATTTCCTGTAGTTTTGAATACAATGTTGAACTTTATTGCTCTGTGATACAGTCTTTGACACCAAGAATTTGGAGCTCCAAGAAAAGATGGCACGAGAGAGGTTCGGAGGGATGTGACTCCAAAAGAGAGACTGTCCCTCTTAAAAAGGGACATTTCCAGTCAATAAAAAAAGAATTGCATGGAATGTAGCCGAGACTTTGGCCTTAAAGGTTGAAATTCCCATATATTTTAGTAAAAATATGAAATATTTTACTAAACAAGTGTGACTGGGCGCTGCCATTTTGTGAAATATAGTGGTTTTGGGTGCCACCCCTCAGTGACTTTACAGCACTAGTATCTCACATTTGGGCTGGGGACACAGAATACAGTCTATAAGTTTGAATTCTGACCACAGACTTGCTATTACATCACAAGGGGGCAGAGTTATTATCATGTTTCATCAGGTCAATCTCCTCTATTTGTGTTGGAAGGCAGGTAAAAAAAAGTTGAACACAGCCACCTATTCCTGCCCACTAGTGATACATAGGAGCCAGTAAGAGAGCAGGGATGTATCTTATGACATCATCATGCGGCTCTGGCCAAAGCTGTAAAGTGAGTCTTTGGAGAATGTTGCATCATGGGTAAAATGATCAAAATGGATGGTAGAGATAGAAACCTAATTTTATTTTTACTTTTATATGCAATTAATTCCAAAGTACCTTTAGGAGTCATCTTTGCTTCAAATATCTCTACCAGGAGGCAGACATTTTGTTTAGAATCTTTGGTCAGATGGGTCAGATCTTTCTTCATCTGAACCAAGGCGAGTGAAGATCTGATCCAAGATTCTAAACAACATGTCTGCCCCCCTGAGAGGACTAAATGGAGCAAAGCAGGCTAGGTAAAGCACCATTTATATTCTTTCATTAAATAATTTTTTTATCTTAATTTTTAATTAAAATTTAACATTTTTATTATAAATGTAACAAAAGACAATACAGTACATAGATACGATACATTAAATCAGACAACATGACATGATAAGTGGTAGGGAGGTAGTATATACCCAAAAATGTAATTTCCCCCGTGTCTCAAGGTGGTCTTATTTTTGCCACGAGACATTTGTAAAAAATAAAAAATAAAAAAATAGTTGTGTATCAATCGTGAGCAGTATACATAAGTATTCAATCTTAAACATAATTGATGTTTCATAAAATGTCTAACGGTTTTCACTATGGGAACCCCCCCACCCCCTTCACGTAGAAATACAAAAACATAGATTAACATACTACAATATTAACTCGCGGGGGGAGGTGTCGGAGAGAGGCCAGGTAGATATAACCCAAATTCACCTAAGATGTCACAACGTCCAAGGGGGCGTTTGTGGAAACTAATGAAGGAGCAAACCAGGTTGCCCAGATCTCGTTATATTCTGACAAGTTTCCCCTGTCGTAATACAGCGCTCTTTCCATAGTAGCTTGATAATTATTCTGAATTTTAATATTGGGTATTTTGGGTATCGTATTCTTTCTCCAGTGTCTCCAAAGACAAAGTTTTGAAGCCATGAAGATTTGTGTCAATAATATCATTTGTGGTTTCATAAGTTTTGGAAAGTCTAGGTGAAAAATAAATTTTGCTTCAGAAAGGCTACCCACTTCCAGGCCCAAGTCTACTATAAGCGACAGGATATATATTTTTTAAATTGTCTTAGCTCTTACACTCCCACCATACATGTATTAAGGTCCCTGGGGCGAGATCACATCGCCAACACAAGTTAGAAGTTGAGGTCTTAAATTTACATAGTTTTGTCGGTACCATATACCATCTGTGCAGTATCTATACATAGTTTTCTTGAATACTAACACAGTGGATATTTTTCCTTACGTTTTCAAATGATCTTAACCATCTTAATTTTAATTGGTATCAAAACGGCTTAGTTGCTATCACATTTAAAGAGTTGAACATGAAAAAAGTTGCAATACACTAATTAGTGAATGCAGTTGACAAAGGAAGATTTCCCTAAATGTATGCTGTAAACATCTTTTAATCAAAGTAGATGTTTTTTCCTGAGACAAAAAATATGACTTCAATGGTGGAAACATTTGTATTAATCTTCCAAAACCATAAAATAATGATAACCACCGTGTCTTACTATGAGAGAGCAACTGCCTGTACTCTATCAAGAAAATCACAATACTGGTACATTTTAAAAATAATACACACAACGTGAACAGTGCGCTTCCCAAAAACACTACACACTCGTATTTACCCTATACGTGGAGGTAATCCTCTCCGTAGTATGCAAAGGGAAAAAGATAAAAAACTCTTATAGTGTAGTATATTAAAAAATATAAAGTGATATAAGTGCGTAAACATAGACACACTCACATTTTACTGAGCAGTATCCTGCTCAGTCTATAGGGTGTTTGGGAGCCCCTCGTGAGGTCTTGGATAAAATAGGATTCCGAAGTAGCAGGGACCAAAAGGCCTACCTATTGTCATGACAATAGGGTAAATACGAGTGTGTAGTGTTTTTGGGAAGCGCACTGTTCACGTTGTGTGTATTGTTTGTAAATTTTTACCAGGAGTGAAGCACTGGTTGTGTTTCGGTGCTGCTACTCTTTTCACATAAAAGGCGCAGTGTATTCTATTTCTATCCGTCATTTTAAAAATAATATTCTCAGCATCAATTTACAATTTTTCTGCAGCTTTTGAAATCAATTATTTATAATATGTGCCGGGCAGCCAACACCAACTAAAGAACTATTTCTTGACAAGATTTTTTTACCTCGCCAAATTGTTAATACTATCATCTATTCAGTGTAGTCCTCCAAACATGGTGTTACAATTATCAACTGTAAATACAATGCACTTTTTAGTCAGACCTGTTTTTTCAAGAGTTTCTTTTAACCCCTTAACACATTTGGACGTATATATACATCCTGAAAAGCATGGTCCTTGAGGACCATGAGGACGTATATATACGTCCTCCGTTTACATGTAGTGTTGCGGTCCTTAGCGCAACCCTACATGCCTGCAGCTACTCCAGATCCCCCTCACCCCCCGCACGCATACGATCACCGTGAATGTGATCGCATGGGTGTTACACACATAAGCAGTGAAAGCTGATCACTGCCTATGTGTGCTAAAGTGTTGCAATGATGCCTCGATTGAGGCATCATGCAATACCTTCTGTGCCCCCCTGGGCACCAAGTGGGGGCTGAAATGGAGGAGCATGCTCCTCTAGTGCCCAGAGGAGAGTGACGGAAGAGAGAAAAAAAAACTCTTCCGTCGCTCAGAAAACGCTACTTGACTGCCCCCAGAGGCAGTTAAGTATATTACAGTTTGAAAGAAAAAATGAATTAAATAAATAAAATAAATAAATAAATAAATGGAAAAAGCTTACCCTAGATCTGCTAAACCTAGATCTAGGGTTAGGGTCATAATTAGTGTTACAGGGTGGTTCGGATGATTACAAGGGTTAGATTAAGAGGGGGGGGGGTAGATTTAGGGTTAGGGTAACTTTAGAGTTGACGTAAATTTAGGGTATAGAAGAAAATGGTTAGAAAACAAAAAAAACCCACTAATATTGTTTATTGCCCTATTACTTGAAATAAATCAGACAAACAAGGAAACATTGGTATCACTAAACTCAGGACAAATATTAGAAATATATAGACGGGGTCTTTTTTACCATTTGTAATTGTGTAAAAAAAAAATTAGGTCAAAGTTAGAAAAAGTGTTTTTTTATGGCATATTTTCATCATATTTTATATTTTTTTAATAGTAAGTGATATCATATGATGAAAATAATAGTATCAAATGAAAGCCCTATCTGTCCTTTAAAAAATGATATATAATTTGTGTGGGGGGACTGAACACAAAGAAAGAAATTAAAAGTTCAGTAAACGTATGACAAAAATAATGGAATTCTGGTCTTCAAGGCATATCAAATGCAGCATAGAACTCTGTCACTAAGGGGTTAAATATAACAAAATCGTGTATGCTGTCTCATCTGACATACTTTGCATTATGATTAAGTTTGACTGCATACCACGTTTTTCAGTCAAAATTTTCAGTTATTATTTGAACTTATTTTACTTCCCTGTGATTGCTTCCTTCTTTAGCAACCCTGCAGAAAGCAATATCATTTTCTTTAAGTGCCTTTTAAAGTAGCTCCAACAGAATGAGATGCAAGTACAGAATTAATAATTACTTTTGTTTTTATTCTAGAACATTTTCATGCTGTTTTAGAACCAGAAGATGTTTTATTTAGCAAGACGGATGTGCAATCTATTGATTGATAACTATTGTGATTGTTTACAGTGTGGAAAGCAAAATATCTTCAGCTATAGAAATTTCTTCTTCAGTTTTACTTCTTACGCTTACAAAGTAATCGTTTACACATCTGCAATGCTAATAAAAAAAAACCCTGCTAAATAGATTCTAATATTTGTCCCGAGTTTGGAAATATCCAATTTTTACATGTTTTTCTATTTTTGGTTGCAAGTTATACGACAATAACATAACGTAGCATTTTTTTCGTAACTATTTCTCCTACAGTTACCTTTTGACCCCAACCCTAGCACTAACCCTAGGCTCTCAAAGCAGTCTAGCAACACCAACAGAGAGACCAGAGTGGTAACCGACCACTTCTGGAGCTCTTGCCCACAATCGGGAGCACCATATTGGTGAGGCAAGTTGTCTTCCAGTATAGTACCCGCAGTCACTCCGGTACCGTCCGCAGGTCAATCCAGTGGCATATTTCAGTGGTGCTGCATGCCTCAACATGAAAATGGTTTTATACAATAATATAGGATTGGGATTCCTCGATTCTTCACTCAGGAGTTTTAGATAAAAAATAACACATACTTAAAATCATGAACATTTTATTTATAACTCAAGCATTGAAAAATATTATGCAATTAAGATGTACCAACAATGCTGGTTACAGAAAGTTTATTAATAAGCTACTGTACACAAATTATGGGTGTAATTTTATTTTACATTTCAAATATATCCTAAAAAAGTATAGTCTCTCTCATTGCTGGAACAGACAGGCATAGAAAGAAGAAAAACAAATGATACATCCTTTTACAATTCACTTACAATGTTGATTTAACTTCTAGGCTCTGCTGAGGTCATTAAACAGAATATACCGGTATAACAAATTTAGATCCAAAATCCTATCCTCATTTTTATTATAGCTTGGAATTTAAATAGTAGGGTTAAACTCTGCAATCTCTTTCTGTGAAAGCTGCCCTTGTACATTTTATAAATCTCCCGTTTTTGAATGATAGTTTTCAGAAATACCATTCAGAAAACAAACACTATGGAGAAATCATGTTGAGAAGCTGATTCTTCATAGGCTGGCTGATTTTGTGAGTCAGTTACACTGGGAGGAAGGAAAGTATCTGTGAATATGAATGAAAAGCAGAATGTAAAAAGTTAGGAAGTAGTGATGTAGTAGCAGGACAGCCAGAGCCTCAGAGACGTTGCACAAGAACAGCACATGCTAAAGATTCATAGGCTAGTTTCAGCATGTTGTGCAATTACAAAGGTAAGTATTATGTAAATTCTTTAATGTGGCATATTTTGTTTTATTTTTAAACTGCTCAAAGTGCATACATGATGGGTCAAGCAACAATGTTCTGGAGACCAGGAGCATTACAGAAACAGTACAAAGAAAATATTAATCTATGGTTAGTGTTGTAATGTTGCTGTGGGGCCCTTCATATTTCAGTGAGTAGTCATGGTTTAAGTAATGTATGCCTTAAACCAGTGGAGGTGGGTGAGGAATGCCACCACTAGAGGTCACTAGTACAAATCCACTGGCTTGAGTACAGTATGTTAATTTATGGTTACACATGATTCGTGGAATGATGTTGTTTTAGGGATATTAATAGTAAATAAGAGGACCAAACTAAGGTTATATGCATGATAATATATGGATGTTTAGCATAAGAATAATCCCTATTGTCACCCATGGTTAGATGCTGTTATAATGCATTGTGCACCTGATTGGCTCTGATAGAAGCAAATCGGTCCATCAAATTATTTTTTTCTATGCAGATAACAGAAGATGGAGATAATCTCTGAAAGCCATCTAAATCTCAAACCAAACTAAACACAATGATAGGGATTTGGGAAAATCCAAAAAGTAGTAGAATTATCATTTTGCTGTCCTGGGGTGTTAGATTAATTGGTGCAAACCCATCTATCTGGTGCATATAGACTTGCTTGGTTTCTATGTATTTTTTCTATGTATCATTTTTTTTCTTTTTCTGTGCATAGTAATAGTCTCAGTTATCAGACCAAAAAGAAATGAAAAAAAAAAAAAGAATAATAATTGGGTTTTCTACACATATATAGCATTCCTCAAACAATAGTATCTCACACACTTTAGATATCTACTGTTATTTGATTGCACTAATTATTGCCTATATGTAATCCTAAAGCATCATATTCGCACATTTTTGGTGAACACTTTCATGAAAAGTAGCAAAAATAATATATAGAGTGTGAAACTTTTCCTGGAAAAATTAGATTACAAATGATCATAATTCTTATAAATGTATGAATGGAAAAATATGTTTGGCTAATACAAGGGATGGAACTATCAATGCTAGACTGCAAACAAACCACACAGCTCCATTAGTGATTAGGTTCAACACCAATGTTGTAGCGTATTCTAAAGATTTGCTCAGATCTTTGCTAGTATAATATAGATCAATGCTATGCATGTGTCCTAAAATATTTTAGATTCCCCTTGAAAGGGACATGCATGTACACCAGGCGTGCCAACCTGTTGCCCTATAGCTGTTTCAGCTCCCATAACCTCTGCCGACCTCAGCTGTTACAGCACCCATCATACTCCGCCTGCCGCTTAAGTGACAGAGAAGTTTAAATGTCACTTAGATGTGGACTATCAGTAGCTGGAGAGCAGCAATATGGATACCTCTGTTCTAGACTGAAGCTGGTGAAGTGTAGACATTATACGGACAAAGGATGACAAAAATATTGCTGCACAAATACCCTCAGTCTAGATTCTAGAAGAACAGTGACCTATACCTGGTGTCAAGTAACATATTTAGAAGGTCACCAATGAGCTCACAAAGGTGGCAACTAGTATTTCCATGCATACAAAATTATACTGGCAGGCCGGAAAAAAATTGGCTTGAGGCCAGTGTTAAGCCTATGGACACAAAAACATGGCCATTGAGTTTTTGAACAAAAAGGTGGCAGTCTTATTTTACGTAAATAAAATATTTAATCAAATTAAAATGTTAGTGGAAATTGAGCCATCCAGCACTTTTCTTGTGACTTTCTTGTGATGTAAACAAGATCTGAACAACATTGCCACAAGATATTTAGCAAAGACTTTATTACACACTACATTTAAGTAACAACTAAATACATTTGCTAATGTATCAAACTAATTCAATAAAAATATTGTTTTGTACATATGCATAGCATCAATTTTGTGCAGTGAACATCTCAAATACCATGGTGTAGACAGCAAAGTCAAAATACTGTTGAGTGTATTAAATATATTTCATGCAAAAATAGTTCTATATTTTTAGTTTACATTCTATTAACTCTAGGATCTGTACATGTATATCACATTTGTGCTTTTCCACAAGTGAAGAAAAAAACCAAAGCACTGTAATTATTGTGCTACTTATTAGTTCAGCTTTTTACAAAAAAATGTTGACTTCAAAGAGCCAAATGCACTGGGAAATATATTCCTTGACATACCTAGAAATGCTTTGGGATACCAGTTTTAACCCAAAGAAACAAGCAAACAAGCCATCATATAACACAACCAGTCTGTCACTGACTCATGAAATTTGGTTTCAGCACATTTTATTGAATCTGGTTTCAGGGTAGTTAAGGCAAGTTTCAGAACATGGTGCACTTTAGAAACTGTTGAATGTAAAAAAGAGAACCATTAGCCAGTCAATTTTATTTCATGATCTCTTAAACATTCAGCTAAGTGATTTAGACCCACATCTGTACAAGAGGATAACACATTTTGTTGTAACATCTTTTTTAGAAGGATTCTGTAATTATTCACCTAAATGTTTGTATCATGTATCCTCTACCTGGCTTAGACATTGTATTAAACACTAAGAAGGAGTAAAAGCAGGGCTCACCTTCCAACAATGAACTACTTCCTGACAGAAGTTTCACTGCTCCAAAGATTTACTAATCTGGTTTAATAGAACACTGCCTAATAGATCCTAAAAAGGTTACTAGCACTGGAAAATGTGGTATTGTTATATAATAAAAACAAATTAAAGAGGCTGAAATAAATACATGTTACTGTGTAAGACACATGAGTGCATGAAGAAAGCAAATAGACATTAGTTATCATTGACTGGATAAAAACCACATTTGGCTTTTTGAATATCTTACGGTCTATCAATATGTGGGAAATTTCACATACAGAGTGCATGTGAGATCAGTTTACAGTTCTCATTCAGTGACTTACAAAGCAAATACACCATATTTTAAATGATGAGTAAACATACCCAGATAGAGAAGGGCTTTCTGTGTAAACATTTTGCAACCCATGTTTTGATATACACAACTTCAATATTGTTATAGGTGATACGGCTCTATGGTAACATATCTGCAGTTTGAATGATCATTGAATCACAGACACTGATATCTTGATTCTTTCTAATTTAATGGGCCACTCATTATTTTTGCTGTAAGATTTAGACACTTTGAACCCAGTAACTTTCAGTTCCTGTGCTAATTTAACAACATAAGCATTCTGTTTTATTAAAGGGACACTCCCACCAAAAAATAAAAAGGTTTTATTTTTTTCATTTTATATTGTTGGTTTCAGATATCTTTTGTTAAATGTTTACTAAACAAGTGTAACTGGGCACCTCCATTTTGTGATATATAGAGTTTTTTTGGTGCCACCCCACAGTGACTTTACAGCACTAGTATCCCACTATGGGGCTGGGGACACAGAATGCAGTCTTTAAGTCAGAATTCTGATCATAGATTTGAATTAAATGGAAGGGTAATGCAACTAATACATCACAAAGGGGTGGAGTTATGATCCAGTTTGATCAGGTCAATTTCCTCTCTCCTGTGTTAGAAGGCAGGTAAAAAAAAAATGCGTACAGATCCACCTAGTCCTGCCCGCTTGTGATACACAGGAGCTAGTAAGAGAGCAGCAGGGATGTATCTTATGACATCATCATGCAGGCTCTTCCCACAGTTGTTAAGCGAGACTTGCTGGACAATTTTTGAGAATGTTGCATCATGGGTAAAATTCACAAAATGGATGCAGGAGATAGACCTGTAATTTTATTTATATATGCAATTAATTCAAACAGAAAATAAAAACACAGTGCTTTATGTCTTATATGTTTGTTTTAAATGCAAAGGTAATCTAGTTACATCTTAAGTGGCAGTGTGCCTTTAAATAAAATTTAAACCGCATCATGCATTACTTCACTAAATGGAATATCCACATTCCTGGTGTCTTCCATTTGTACATAGTACCCAAAACGATGTTGACATATGTCTTTTAACTTACGCTGGTCAAACTTATGAAACAACTTATTTTTGGAAGTTAATATTCTCCAAGTAAGTCCTCAAATAGGTAGGTGGATCTACCAGTGTTTGATAGTGCCTGTGATCTATGAGTGGATTGAAATATCCAGCTGCCCATAAAAGACAGAAATGTGCTTTTGTGAGTATATCAGTACTAAAACTCATTTCTTTGAAAATATACTTTTCCTGAAAACCTAATGTGGGTAATGTAGGAGAAGTTGATGGGGTGTTACTGTACAAAAATAGCTACATAGTCTCCTCAAGAGAAGACAATATGTGTCACTTAAAACCATCCATCCAAATATTTGTAGATTTTGGGAGCCACACAGGACAGTTTAGGAGCCAGGAAAGTTACTTATAGGTGCCAAGTGAATAGAGCAATCAAAAAAGTTTAGAGCCAGCAGCAAGAATAAAAGGAGCCATAAATTCCTGTCTCCTGGGGATAGTTAAGTCCAGACACATACAGTGCCAAAGAGGTACTTGCTTGGATTCATTGCCTTAATATTTGTTTGATTCCACACAGATGATATATTAATATATAACTACAACTTCTACATATTTTAGATTGGTAAATAAAAAATAAGATTTAAACATGTTTGTAATTGATGTTTTAAAAATGTTTTGTTTGTAACTGATGTTATGGTTCATACAGGCATTTCTTTGTCCTGTTAATGTATTTGTTTTCCCTTCCGATTGCACTCTATTTTACTAGGTATTCTCTATTTTGAAACTTACTCAAGCTTTCTTTTGAAAAATGGATAGAATGGCACACATTCAGATTCCTAATAGCCATGTATGGAAACCAAAAAGATTCTATAAAAAAGACCGTGGTTCAGAAACGTCAAAATCTATTGTTTTATATTTTGTCCTTACAATTGTTTGATAAAGCAATTCATGATGTAGTGTTTTGTGTCTCCAGTGCATAGCAAGTCTGTCAATAACACACATTTATCGCAGGCAAATATTAAGAAAGACACATTTATGCACTCTTTCCGAAATATTTGTAAAGAGTGAAAAGTTACACAAACACTTACATTCTATAGTAAAATACATCTCTTCCATAGAAAATAATATCTACATTTTAGAGTATCATGTTACCATTTGTAGGACACAGTAACAACTAAAAAAAATTAACCCAAACCCTGTAAATTATGCCAGTCATACTTATTTTATTTGAAATTAATGTTTGTTTTGAAAACGTTTTGTATTCTTTACAGCTGACGCAATATTAAATGCAATATAAAACAGGACAGAAATGTCCTAGCAATCCAGTAGATAGATTAATCTATCGGTTTTTATTGTTTTCAGAGTTCGTGCATTATAACCTATGTGATTCAATCTAATATTTCTAGGTTATTTCTAAAATATATATTGTTCAAAGTAAGTCAAACAAAAAACAAACAAACAAAACAAATAAAAAAAGTGTGTCCTTTTTGAATTTGTGTTGGCATTTTGTACAATCTGTATTTAATCATTTTTAGTCTACTGGGGTATAGATATTCACATGCTGCTAGTACCATCAAAACAAATTTGGTTAATGTAACCTCTTCATTGCTGTTTTGTTGTTGTGTTTTTTTTGCATTCCAAGCATTAAAATAATAAACGGGTTATAGAGGTTAAAATCCAGAAAAAGAAAGTAATTCAGTTTTGTTTTTAAGTTGGACATGACCATGACAATACACTTTTTACAGTGGTATTTTGCCGTCTCCTACACAGAAACACTGCAGTAAAGCTCTTGAATATGTTGTTTGAAGAAATCTCTTAGTTCTGGTCGCTTTGCTTTAAGTGTTGGTGTCAATAAACCATTCTGTACTGAGAACATCTCTGTGTGAATGTGAATTGCTTTCACCTGCAAGAAAATCCAAATATAAATTATACTTATATAATAAGTTATTTAAAACTCCAGTGCAAAATTGTAATGTCTTTTTTAAATTTCATTTTCAAGAAACTACGACAGAAATCACTTTATTTCTAACTTTTTAAAAACACTTTTGGGATTTATTTTTTTTATTCAACTTTTTAAAATGTTTTTGTAATAAATCATAAAATGTTTTCCATGTTTATGAAAACGCAGGAATGCAGTGAATCAAAAATAGGGGAAGCAAGAGGGGACAATAAAGAAAATAGGATGACTGGAATTTGGTACCCCTTACTCAAGTTAAAACTTAACCTTTATTGTTAAACACATTAAGAAATATATGTAAATAAAATTAATATTTTTTATTTTAAAATAACAAAATACATTTATAACACAAGTGTATAAAGTGAATAGTTTAACACAGAAAAATGAGATCTCTCTGTGTATTATGAGTCACTGCTATTCACTTTATACACTTGTGTTAAAACTAGAGTTGAGTGAACCCGAACCGCAAAGTCCGGGTTCGTACCGAACATTAAGATTTTTGGAGGGTTGGAGTTCGGGGTTCGGCGATTCATATCGCCTTAACAAATGTAAAATTACTAGTGACTGGACAGCTATTGCTGCCCAGTCACTAGTAAAATAAGCCCCCCTCCCTGGTCCTCACCCATTGCCGGCGGTCCCCCCCTCATTATTATTATTTGGCCTTTTGGGGGGCTGAAGAAAAAAAGAAGACATCAAATGGTAAGTGTGAAATTGTTATTTTTTTTACAGGTTAGTTTATTGCCCACCCCTCTCACTATTATAAGGGTGAGGGGGGGTAGGTAGGCTTTTTTTTTTTTTATTGGGGGGAGTGACTAGGGGCTGGGCACCCCTAGTCACTTTATTTGTGGTCCCCACCCGCCGCTCATGGGTGGGGACCGGGGGGGGTACATTAGGTCCCCCCTCATTATTATTATAGGGTCCCCACCCACCGGCAATGGGTGGGGACCGGTGGGACATTAGGCCCCCCCTAACATTAATACGTTTGAGTTCGGGGTCAAGTTGAAACCCGCCGAACCTGAACATCCAGGTGTCCGCTCAACTCTAGTTATAAAATATAAAAAAATATTTATTTTATTTACATTTATTTTTAATGTGTTTAAACAATAAAGGTTACGTTTTAATTTGCATAAGAGGTACTGAATTCTTTTAATCCTATTTGCTTATTTTTGAAAACCACTTAAATAATATTAGTGACAAATAGTAGAAATATCATAGTGGCTTTAATTTATTTTTATCCCCCAGAAACAGACATATATATGTCTGGAATGAAAAATGGTCCTTGCAGACATATACGTCTGATCAAAATAGGTAGTTGCTCGTTCCTTGTAACCGATCACAGCGATCATATGCCTCTCGTGACAAAGCTAACTGCATAGCACATAGAGACTTTGACTCGAAGAGGTTAAAAAAGTGACATTCCTTGTAGGTTAGCAAATCCATATGTTTTAACTGTGTCTGTGATTAATGACATTGCCATGTGGATTGATATGCAAATTACCCACTTCCACTGAAAGTAGTTGACTTACAAATCAACCAAAAATGATGTCATACACACTGCTATTTTAGTGCTGTTTAGAAAACCACAAGTGATGTCATACACATTGCTGTATCAGTGCCGTTTGCCTGACATTTTTGTAAAGTGGAAATGTGATTAAAAAAAAAGATGTACCAAACAGGAATTTATCTAACTAACGTTGGCCTTGTGCACAAGTAAGTAAAACATAGAAACATAGAATGTGTCGGCAGATAAGAACCATTCGGTCCATCTAGTCTGCCCATTTTTCTAAATACTTTTATTAGTCCCCCGTTCCCTATCTTATATATAGGATAGCCTTGTGCCTATCCCACGCATGCTTAAACTCCTTCACTGTGCTTACCTCTACCACTTCCGCTGGAAGGCTATTCCATACATCCACTACCCTCTCAGTAAAGTAATACTTCCTGATATTACTTTTAAATCTTTTGCCCCTCTAATTTAAGACTATGTCCTCTAGTTGTGGTAGTTTTTCTTCTACTAAATATACTCTCTTCCTTTACTGTGTTGATTCCCTTTATGTATTTAAATGTGTATATCATATCCCCCTGTCACGTCTTTCCTCCAAGCTATACATGTTAAGATGCTTTAACCTTTCCTGGTAAGTTTTATCCTTCAACCCATGAACCAGTTTAGTAGCCCTTCTCTGAACTCTCTCCAAAGTATCAATATCCTTCTGGAGATACGGCCTCCAATACTGCATACAATACTCCAAGTGAGGTCTCAACAGTGCTCTGTTCAATGGCATGAGCACTTCCCTCTTCCTACTGCTAATACCTCTCCCAATGCAACCAAGCATTCTGCTAGCATTTCCTGCTGCTCTATTGCATTGCCTACCTACCTTCAAGTCCTCTGAAATGATTACTCCTAAATCCCTTTCCTCAGATGTTAAGGTTAGTACTGTATCAAATATGCTATATTCTGCTTTTGGGTTTTTACGCCCAAGGTGCATAATCTTGCACTTTTCCACATTAAATGTCAGTTGCCACAGCTCTGACCATTTTTCTAGTTTAGCTACATCCATGACCTGTTCTTGAATTGTAAGTGAGGATAAAGCAGAATGATGTAAGCATGTAGTCAAAAACTCACAGCTACAAAAACATACTATAGTAGCCATATTTGTAAATAAAAGAATTTCATAACCAGGTGCTTATAAAATGTAGACCTCTACCAAAACCATTCGTACGCACATATTACTTATCTCAATGCAATTTAAAAAAAAATATTCTTACCTGCTCAAACGAATGCAATCCACTCTCCTTTCCTAGTCTCACCATGTCATTCATTATTGCTTTTTTGAGATCCTAGAAGTAACAGATTTAGTAAAATACATGTGACAGCATAATCAGTTGGCTTGTGCAGCCAGCAATAACGAGGGTCATACTAATGAGGCTCTTGACTCCGGCGCACAAGGTGAGGGGGACACTGATTACTTTTACACCTTGATAACCACTGTATAATATAGCCGTATAACGCAGTATAAAGGTGTATAGAGGTGATCTCTGCTACTGGACTGCCAGCACTTGATCTCACACTCCCTCTATGACACCACTAAGGTCAAGAGACCCTGCGGGTTCCCAATAAGATAGAAACAAATGAGTGCCTGGTGAGGTAAGAGCAAACAGGTGGGTTAATAAAAAAAAAATACTGTACTGTACATTTTTACAAGGAATGGTAACAGGTAATTGAACAGGCTGAAGAACAGTGGCGTTAGTGGAGGAACAGTGAAAGGGGCTCTGGGTAGTAAAGAGGACTCTAGGGAAGTCAATTGAGTTTTGGAACAATGAATGAGGTTGTGGGACACTATATTAGAGGTGGGAAGGGGAGTTTCTGTGCTTGCCTCACAAGAGCTCCTTGTGCAACTCATTACATACCAAATTGTTACAAAGTTCCATGAATGATCCCTCAAAACCTTTCTTTTTGGCCCATCCTGGCATGACTTCCGCATCAGGAACAACTATACCCACCAAGAAAGCCTAACATAAAATAAAAAGCAAGAACAGTGTTTAAAGACATATAAAGATTAGTTCCCATAGAAAGCTGTTTCCAGAAATGTTAATGCCATACCACTACCTCCCTACCTCTATCAGTCTGTTCTTGTTTAGTCTAACTTTGTATGTCTCCCTCTATGCTCTGTATCCAGAGATGTAAATTGTTGGTGCTATATAAATAAATATTAATATAATGTATTCAAATAAAATGTGAATATATTGTAGCAAGGTTATATATTAATTTTCAGAATACCTGAATAAACAAGTTGAAGAAATGAAGAGTCCTTCCCACTTATTTACATGTTAAATCATGTGTTTGTTCCATAAAGCAGTACCACATTACACTCTATTAAATAACTTTATATTACCTTTGTTGGGCTTATCACAAAGTTACCAGTAAGTGGGATGCATCCAAAAAAACAGTTAAATGTGTGATGATAAATGTATGTGAGTGTAAAGTAATAATAAATGTAATAATAAACTTGACATATGGCAACAGATCCTCCCATTTTGACTCTGACATGGTGCATCAATGACATCACAAAGGAAAGGACAAGTGGCGCAACAATTTTACGAAATGCAGCCGATCCTTTTTTATTATTAGAAAATCGTTATTGGGTGTGGAAAACTCAAAGAGAGGAAGATCCCTCCATTATAAAAAGTTTTACAGTATATCATACAAATTGATATCTATCATTAAAACAGTTTATAAACCACCTAACCAAAAAACATAATACAAAAATGTTAATACATCAAATGAAGAGTTTGTTTTCATTAAAATTAAAGAAGTTTTTCTTGTTAAAATATATAAAATCAACAAGAAACCTCAGATTTCGACTTCAGGGAAACATATTTATACCATGAAAAGAAGATTTACCTGAAGGCTGTCGCCATGGACATATATTTGGGATACAGGCTCACTGCGTATGTAAATGTTCTCTATTTTTTCTGGTGCAATGTACTCTCCTTGAGCAAGTTTGAATATGTGCTTTTTCCGATCTATAATTTTAAGCGTTCCATTCTGTAAGGGATAATTAAAACAGATAAAATGATATTGTAAATAAACTAGACATTCATTATAATAAACTTACTGGAATATTAATGGTATAAGAAGAGTGTTTTACATCAGGATTGTCTGTGACCTCGTGCATATGGGGTTCCAGGAAAACCTTTGTACCTTTTAGTTAGAGATACCCTTTAGTTCAGGGGTGTCCAAGTTTATTCTGCAAAGGGCCACTTCGCTAGAAATGTATGCGTGCGTGGGCCGCATTCATTTTTCATTCATTCAGAGAATAATATATATAATTATATACATGTGTGTGTATGTATATATATATATATATATATATATATATATATATATATATATATATATATATATTTTACACTAATGTGTAGTGGTCACATTAACTACAAACACACACATGCATACACAGTCACACTTACCCCCCCTTCCCACACACACAGTCACAATTACCCCACATACACTTTTATACACACATACTCACATACATACATTTACCCCACACACATACACATTTATCCACACACACTCACATACATACATACATACATACACTTACCCCACACCCACTTAACATGCACTCACATAGATACACATTTATACACATACTCGCATACATACACTTACCCCACTCACACACACACACACATTTATACACACGCACTCACATACATACATACAATTACCCCACACACACACTCACATACATACATACAGTTACCCCACACACACACATACATACACTTACCCCACACACTCACATACACTTACCCCACACACACATTTATACAGACACTCACAAACATACATACACTTAACCCCCACACACATCCACATTTAAACACACACTCACATACATACATACATACATAAACTTACCCCACTCACACACATACACATTTATACACACACACTCACATACACTTACCCCACACACTAATACACATTTATACACACACTCACATACATTTATTTATTTATTTAGAAAGTGTTTTACCAGGAAAAATACATTGAGATTTCTCTCGTTTTCAAGTATGTCCTGGGGACCCAGTCCAGAATGGAGTTACACAGAGTTACACATTTAACAGTAGATTCAAAAATACATACATACATATATATATTAAACAAGTTGGAAGGGGAACATACAGGTTAAATCATTATTGATACAAAAAGGAACAACATGTACAGTATACAAAAGAGTTTGTAAACTAATAACAGGTACAATCTGTTTTGAGGATTTGGGAGATACTTATTTTCAGGGATCTTATAGTAGATGATGATTTAGCAGAAACAGACATGCTTTGGCATGACACCTCCCCCTTAAGATGGTGGACAGATTTATCAGCCACCAGTTTGTCACGAACACGGGCTATTGGCCCGGCTGAGACAGTGGAAAGAGTGTGGGAGTGAAAGGGTTAATGACACCAGATCCCTGGTTACCTGTTGCTAGTCCCAGCAACCACTAAATTAACCCCTGCAATACCTCCTACACTATTGCCCTAGTACACAATTTGCTGCCACCACCAAGACTTTATATCCAGGCGTCTTCGGTTACCCCAAACACAGTACAATATAGTATCACAACCTTACTTTACTGATCAGACACATATATAATTAACCCTCTGGTAACGTGTTCTACCTGAGCTATCCTCAGAAGTGTGAGTTCATATTAGAGAACAAAGACAAGAGCTGATTAAGTAAACATTTAATCCGAAAAAAAGGCTTCACAGTGCTTGTACAAAAATACAGAAATACAAAGTACAAGTGCAAAACAGTCCATAAAATAAAATAGGAGAAAACACAAGAAATCCTTACATATAATTACCGATATATATAATCCTTGTGGGAGATTCAGATGGTAAAGTTCTCCATACAGTTGTTAAAAAAGAAATCTCCCTTTGTACAATCAAACATTCTGATTATATAGATCCCTGGTGATTTTCTAAGAGACCAGCCCCCCTGGGTGGATCAGAGGGGCTTGGCCTGACAGTTTATGGCCCACTCCATCATACCTGTCCAGGGCACTAGTGTGGATAGTTACCTACAAACACAATAAGCTTACCAATACATGTCATGTACTGTATAACACCATAATTTAGTAAGGATCACATTCCTTATATTTTTAGGAGTATTTAGACACCAAACATGGATGTTTTAACTGTTTGGAAAGTACTCATTCTTGGTTCTCGTGACAGTAACACATTCCGCTGACCATGTTTGGTACCAAATTAAAGAATACCACCTGGACAATCTGAATATATATATATACTGGACCCTCACACAATATATACACGTGTTCCCCATATTTCATATTTTCTGGTTGTCCTCTGATTCACCCAATGTCAGAGTACATGCTCCACTACATTTTACGACCCCAGCTCACGAAGTCCAGCTCTGGTGATGGCTAGTTTCACTTTATGGCTTAGGCCTGGTGGTGGATCAAAGCCTACAATACACTCTATTATAACAAATACATACATACACTTACTTACCCCCACACACATACACATTTATACAGACACTCACATACATACACTTACCCCCACACACATACACATTTATACAGACACTCACATACATACATACACTTACCCCCACACACATTTATACAGACACTCACATACATACATACACTTACCCCCACACACATTTATACACACACTCACATACATACATACACTTACTTACCCCCACACACATACACATTTATACAGACACTCACATACATACACTTACCCCCACACACATACACATTTATACAGACACTCACATACATACATACACTTACCCCCACACACATTTATACAGACACTCACATACATACATACACTTACCCCCACACACATTGATACATACACTAACATACATACATACATACACTTACCCCCACACACATTTATACAGACACTCACATACATACATACATACATACACTTACCCCCACACACGTGGCTGTGGAGGTTGTGGGCTCCCGGTGCGCTTCTTCCCTCCCTCTGACCCTTGCGCATGACCTCATGCGCAGGGTAGAGGAGGGGATTTGTGAACGAGAGCAGAACCGCTTTGTTCCCCGACACAGCTTCTCGTGTGGTGTGCAGTTCGAGGTGCGGCTACCGGACGTATGTTGGACGTCTCTGGCATATAACATGTATATTGTTAAGATAATTGTTTAGTTAGCATTGGTGATAAACTTGTTTTATTAAATTACTGTTATCTAAGCAGCAGCAGTGTGTTGAGTGATTTGTCTATTTGGAAATTGTCTCCTGGGTATATAATTCTGTCAGAATTCCTAATATAAATTGGTTGGCTTTTGGGTATTATCCAATTACGTGTGATTTTAATAACTATATTAGTGTTTAAGTTTAACACAGCATTTATAGTGAAATTCATTGCACCATATTAATTCATCCAAAACCACGAACCAGAGCAATAATACAAAAACAATTTTCATATAGCTGACATTTGTGACATTTTTTTCCTTTTTATGTGCTTACAAAAAAAAACCAGCATAAATCTTTCCTTCATTGACCCTAACAGAGAAAATATACATCATATAAAAAGCTACATACCGACAACCACTTTCCGACATCTCCTGTGTAAAGCCAACCATCCTTATCCAATGCTTCAGCTGTCTTCACTTTGTCTTTGAGGTAACCTTTAAAGACGTTCGGCCCTTTTACACATATCTGAAATAAACACATTGTGATACTTATAATGACCTCATTGCTATATACTCCATCCCCTCAGCATGCAATCTGAGAATTCAAATAGGGTGATTAATAGACTCAATGCATTTTAAAATATTCATTGCAAATTGCACAAACATGTTTTCACATAGCCCAAACGGATGGGAAAATTCAACTCCAATTTTTGATCAATATGACTTCTTGCATTCGCTGCCTCCTTCCTCTACATATTTACCATCTTCCTCCATCCCTTGGTTGATGGTAGCTTACATTTTATTCCCTTTTCCCATTTTAATAGTAATCAGCACCATCCTGGAAAACATATGTTAACTCTTCTATTTCTGCTTCCTTCTGCATTTAGAGCATACAAATGATGGGAAATGATTGATAGATTGTTTTAGCAAAATTGTAAACAAATGCCTAATTAGCACAATGTATAGATAATTTTCAATCATTTTTTTATGCTCTACATCATACACAGTGAAAACAATGTTTAGGTGACAATTCTTTTAAAGAGAAATTACATGTAACTAAATACATGTTTAAACTGTTAGGCCTGGCTGATATGTTTTGACAGTTTTATGACCCACATTTCATACACAAAAAAGAAATACCTCCTTTGGTGGTCTCCTTGATAGAGGCTGTTTAGCCGAAACGTCGGTGACCCCCTCCTTTTGTTTTTTGCGCAGTGTGTCCCTCCTGTCCTTTACTTTCTATATGCACTATTTGTTTCTTGTATCATTTAGTGCTCATGTTTTGCTTATTCTTTGCTTGTAAGTATTTATTGCTTTGCTGATCTCCTTTGGTATCTATATTCTGTATTAGTTTCTAATTTTATTCTAATAAACTTTTGTATTTTTGTAAGTATACAATTTTTATTTTTGTCTGCTCCTCCTGCCCCCTTTTTTTGTATATACTGTTATTGGGGGATGCTGTGTGGACTCCCCTTGGGGTGATGCACCTTATTGTTAATGTTTATGCTTGTTTGGTGTGCTTCTCTGATTGTTTTGTTTTTTTAATAGATTTATGGCCACCAGTAGGTGCATTTTTTTGGATGCAGTTTGTCAAACAGCCATCGGGTGGTGTTTAGTACAACATACAATGTTCTTTAGCCAGTGACTATTTAAAATAATTTCTATGAAACCCATGAATGTAGAAATGAATATCTTGACTTGTCTGGTGTGTTTAGATGTGTGTTTTATAATGCCTCTGTTTCCCATTAAATTTCAGGTGGACGGGTTTTCCCATGACCTTTGTCCTACACTAACGGTTTGTTGCGTGTGCTTCTCATCCTGCTTCAAGCCGCAAACAGAAAACCAGTAACCAACCTCAAGCTGATCAGTCACATTAAGGATGAAACAGCTGTCCATGGTTATCTGGCTCTGCAACTCAGTCTTGAGCGGCATTTATTAAAAGCGGTCATGTGTACATTTTCTCCAAGTGGTCCATAAAAAGCGTACATAGAGGAGAAAGGTGAGCATATGCAAACCCAGAATCCCTTGCAGTGGTGACTATGAGAGTTCTGTGCTTTTTATGGAAGGTGCATTTTTTTCTATGCAGTTTCCAAAACAGCCACAGGTAGATGTTTAGAACAACATAAGAGTTCTTTAGCCAGTGACTATTTTGTAGGATTTCTATGAAACCCATTAATGTACAAATCTAGTATTTTGACTTGTCTGGTGTGGGTAGATTTGCGTTTTATAGTGCCTCTGCTACCCATTAACATAATGGCATACAGATGTAAAAAATACTTTTATGTTGAATCCATAGTGGTAAAAACTTTCCAGAGAGACACCAGATGAGTGCTCATCTATCTCCCGCCAAATGGGCGCTGAATTCCGCTTCCTATAATGCTTAAGGGTTAGCCCATTTACTAGGCACTGTGGGATAGCGATGTTATCATTTGAGGTCAGAGTTCCGCCTAATCTACTTTAGTGTCTAAGGAGAGACAGAAAGTAACTTTATTTACATATGTATTTTAGGGTCTAGGACACTTCTTCGCCGCATCTTCATCACTGACAGTTCAGCGTGGCAGTTAGAACGCTGAACTGTCAGCAATGAATAATAACGTGGCCGTTTCATCGCGGCCGCGGCTATGTAAGAGCTATCAGTTCAGCGCTGAACTGTCAGCTCTTACAAATGTAAAAGTAAAAAGAAAATACGCCCCCCTAATAAATGATTCCCAAACCCCAATATTAAAATGAACCCCAATACTAAAATTAACCCCCGAACCCTAATACTAACCCACGACCCCTAATACTAACCCCCTAAACCCTAATTCAAACCCTGACCCCTAATACTAACCCCCTAAACCATAATACTAACCCCTGAACCCTAATACTAAAATTAACCCCCTAAACCCTAATACTAAAATTAACCCCCTAAACCCTAATTCTAACACCCTAAACCCTAATTCTAAGCACCCTTACTAAAATAAATTAAAATAGCTAAAATACTGAAATAAACTTACCTTTAGCAATGAAATGTCCCGCGATGAAATCTCCAGCGACGAGCTGTCTTGTGGTGCAGAGTCGGCTGTGAAGCGGCTGTGCGGAAGCAGCCGCGATGAAGTGTCCCATCCCCTGTATTTTAATCTATATTTTCTGGTTATTTTCCCAGCAAATATATAAATTAAATAGTTATACCTACCTGAAGGTGAACATGTTATCCACAGGTTTTGTGGATGATAGGCTCAATTTAAAATCCCATGCTGTGTTTCTGATGCTAATACCCAATGAAACTGAAATCTATAAAATTTCAGAAATGCAGAATAAACAATGTAACAGAATATAGAATATTCATGCTGTATAAAATCAAGTTATATTTAGACACAAGAGCCACTTGTAAAAATATCTAAAATATATATATACCTCCCCTTCTCCCTTAGAAGCAAAGTAGTTCATGTCTTCCACATCAACAAGTTTGATATAATTACATGGCAGTGGTGCTCCAACATGTCCTATAGAATAAAGAAAGAATAGATGTGTATTCATTTTATGTTAATAAAACTGTAAATGATTTTGGCACACAAAATGAGATTGCCGAGATGTTGGCATATGGAACAGTAAAAGGTGGTGGACAAATAGAAAATGAAAGAAACCACATTCTCATATTTGTAATAGTATGATACCATGTATAGAAATAAAGTGTAATTGTCCATCCATCCATTAAACTAGTCAGTCACAAAGTCAACAAAAAAAGTGTGATACACAAAGGTCTCGGCACCTTCCAAAATAATCGGATCTGCACTCAAAAATAGTGGGTGCAAGCAACAAGACCTCACCAACGTCCCCAATATGCAATAAAAACACCATAATGCCCAGCACTCCTTGTAGACAGATTGGTTCAGATGCTGAAAATGCCCAAATTGTACCCACATTTTACTACGGACATTTTTTGTATTGCCCCCTAATCTCACTTGTGTGCATTGTGCTTGTTATATAAAAGTCACATTGAATTCAGAATGTTAGCTTTGGAAAAAAAAACCTTCCTTCAGGAGTTGAGACGTTGCCAGCCTCTGAATAAATCATTCTACATGGAGTCCATGGTGGCCTGGTTTTTATTTTTTGCAATCAAAATATCAGCATGCCTATAGAAAAATAAATACTGTTCATCCTTGAAAACATCCTTGACAACGCCTCACTAGGCCTCTGGACTATACCCCTTAGATGGAACTCATTTATTTCTTTGGACAGTTCTTTATTTTTTTTTTTCTCAGTGACAATACTTATTTTAGATATTACCAAACTTTTTCCCAGCTGGTAAGGCTTTTGTTTTCCAAGGATGAACAGTATTTATTTTTGCATAACATTAAAGAGTTAGCACCTGAGAATAACAGAATGAGACAGAATGAGTCAGAATGTTACCGGTCACATGACATAAGTTATGCAAGACTGCCAAGCAGAACAGTCCCTGAGCTATCTATTGGAACACCAGGGATTAATTAAATATCTTGCTGTGATAAGAGGGAAATAACCTATGACATGGACAGGGTGGAAAAGGTCCTGTGACAGTGGGGAAAAGAAAGGAGAGTCCTTTGATAGTGGGAACAAATGAAAGAAGGCCCTGTGGGATGAGAATGTCATGTGATGCTAGAAAAGAGGGCTATTGTATTGGGCTGGTGGAAGAAGGAAAAGAGACCTGCCATACTGAGTTAAAGAATAGAAGATCCGGTTAAGTTGGGTGAATATGAGGAGGGAGGCTATCCTTTTTTAAATCAGTCACATAACCTATTATGAATCTCATCACCGTACATTTAAAATATTATGATTCACTAAATTGTGACCAGGCAAATACCATCCAGAATACTAATTTGGATAACCTACAATAACTGATGCTGCAGGTATTGGTGGCAAACCTTGAAAATACACCAGGCAAGTTTTTGTTTCCCTACATCAGGCATTATAATGGCTTATTAGTAGATGTTCTTACATTATCTTATATTGCAGTTGTGACAGCAGCTCTAATTCCTTACCAGATGTCCAGTCCCCTGGAGTAGTGAAAGTGCAGCCAGCTGTACATTCTGTCTGTCCGTATCCTTCATAGACCTGCCACAGACTTTATTTTAGTTAAGCTGTTCAAACAATCTTTTGAGGCCTATAAACATCTACATTGATCATTTACTACAAGACAATGATATTTGTACTAAATGGCAAACAATCTTACAAATCGTACTCCAGATTTTTTTTTTGCCTGCTACTAAATTCATTAATGTATGCTTCCATAGACAGCAAACAGGATTTACAAATCATAATACATGATTATTATAGTGCATGGATGCACATTGGACGTCTGCTCTTGAGTGACCAAGAAGGGGAGGTTTTGAGGATCACACATGCTATGGTGAAGTATAAAAAGGAGGATATATAGATATAATATACATATATTTAAACAGCACAGCAATCCCATTTTAAAATTTTAGCTGATTTGACCAAATAGACATAATGATGTAATGTTTGGAGTAATTATTTAAATTATTACATTTAGGTCACATTTACATTTATTACATTTGTATATCATTATATTTAATTAAAAGCAATCAGAAACTTTCATGTAAACATATAGCATCTCTGGATGGTATGTGTTAAGCTCTATTAAAGGGACCTTTAGGTGCTTAAAGCTGTTTGGCAGGGGATTTAAGGGTCCTTTTGTACACTGTACAATATTCAACCATTAAGTGCCCTCCCAATGCTATATAAGAGGAATTCATGTGCTCAGCTACAGTCATGTCTTCACTGTCACAATCTGTTCTTTTAAATTGAAAGGCTTGTGATCATTACTCGCACAGACCACAATGATGGTAACGGCCAATGTTTGTTCACTCCTACCTGACACCCAAGGGCTGCTCGGAGGAATCCTAGAACTGTGGGAGAGGCGGGAGCTGCTCCAGTTACTATCATCCTAACGCGTCCGCCAAGGCTTGCCTGTAGTTAAGATAGAAATATTTGGTTAACATGTGTGGCTGAGATGTTATTCTCCACACCCTGCCCCAACTCATATTTAAAGGTACTCTATCAGGAAACACAATATTTGATTTATCCTAGTCTGTTATATTCTTTTTTGGAATGGAGAACAGTTGAGAGTTTTTAAGTATTGGTTATGGCGCCTAGATTTACCAGAATAAATATATAAATAGTAAAGAGTAACTAAAAGTTGTTGACCCAGTTATTATTACCAACCACAACGGAGTGCCCTGTGAGATATATAAAATATGCACTTGTTGCCTTTAAAAACTGTTACATAATGGTATTTTAATTCAGATAAACCTATCATCCACAAAACATGTGAATGACAAGTTCACCGTCAACTAGCTATTGACATTTAATTTAGACATATTAGAGCATAACAAAGAACTAAGCACCTGAAGCTGTATTCCATCTCCAACAATCCCATAATGCCTACAGTTGGAATACCAAACTTTGTGGGATGCGATGTTAAGTCCAATTTAGTAGTTTGAATGGATTCTATTAATATGGAGTTTGTTTTTATCATTATTCTCCAAAGAGTAGTTTGTGGATAGATAATAATAGCATTAGCTAAAGATAATAAAAGCATTTGCTAATGTAGGGTTCTAACTACAGTACAATGCGTTATCTACCTCCACCACAACTTGGCTCTTTTAATCTGGTTTTAATGTGTTCATACCATAGAAAGGGTCAGGGCCAGACTGGCCTACCAGGAGACCGTGAACAATCCCGGTAGGCTGTCTTCCCTGGGGGCCGCAGCATATCATCTTTAAGAATATGGCCGCGGTGGCCACTTTAAGAGTTTGCCCACTGGGGCCGATTGAAGAAAGCATGCTCTGCCCCCCAACTTCCCCAAGACTGTCTGAGCGCCAGATGTAGGTGACGCTCAGAAAAAGATTAAAATAACGGTGGCCTGGTGGACATTGTGTCATCCCTTCAGTTTAAAAAAAAATAAATAAATCTGTGTGTATATTATATAATGATGTTAAGCTACGGGGCTAGTATAATGATGTTTTGCTATGGGGCTGGTATAATGATGTTTTGCTATGGGTATACAATTATTTCCAGGTCTGGTTTTTATCCCCAGTCCGGCTCTGGAAAGTGTACATATGATGGGTAGGCCAAAAGGGTCAAAGGCCACCAACTGGTTTGGCTTTCTGGATATCCCTATTTAAAATCAAAACTATTCAATAGCTTATCTGGTTTTAAACATTGTATAATGAACCTATCATCCACAACATTTGTATATGACAAGTCCAGCTCTTAAATGTATAAAAGTTTAATCTGTATATTTGGCTGTCCCAGCAATCGGATGTGACAGAGGGGGCCTCCGCAGACATGGCTGGAGTGTCTCGGTCCTGAGGCATTCAGCCTTGTCAGTTACATCCTGATTGCAGTATGGCTGCAGGAACTGCATGACATGTCTGGCACATCCGATGTCGGCAAGGGAGTGTTTTCCCATGGCTTGCCTGGCATATCTTAAATCCTTAAGTGGTAATAATGATGACATTTTATACAAAGCCATTATAATATGTGTTCACACATTTCTAATCCCTGACAGCATATAGGATTTATTTTGTCTACTACATTTTTTGCTTTTACCTGTACTTTATTAAACAGTAGCCTGTCCCACAGGCTATTGTTTCGTATAACACCTCTTTTTACTTCAGCTTCCTTCCTTCTAGATGCAAATTCTAGAATCCAGCGCTTAATGGGTGTATCTGCTTGACTAAAAATCTGGAAAATGAAAGAGAGATGTAGAGGTTGATTCATCTCACTAAACCTTTTGCAGGGCAAAATTTGTTCAACTCACCTGTAACTAAGCTTTTAGCAAATAGACCACAAAGTTTTAGAACAAGCTATGTATACACCAGAGCAGCTTTGAAACTAAAAGTGTAATAGATACTTATTTAGAAATAATCAGATTATAGAAAAAATATACAATGCCTTATATTTTCAAAAGTATGAAGTATAGTAAATTAGTTGGTCAAAGAGACAGTGGGATCATCAATATGGCACTCCGTGTACTTAAGTATTAAAAAATTAGTTTGACAATATGAGAAGAGTACAGTACCATTTCCTGAGAATGGTCAACAACTGTAGTTATGTTACATTTTTCACAGATAGCCCCTAACTTTTAACAAAGCATTTATAAAAACAATTATGTGTATTGGAAAAAGAAAATATATCCATTCTATAGTTATTCAATAGTAATAAAAAATGGTGTAGCTAGAAGGCCTAACTGTGCATTTAGTATGTGAAACTAACATAATAATAGTATACACTTTATTTCAGATAACTGCTCTGAAAGGTGACCAGTGTATGGCTTGCCAAAGCTGAATTGTTATAATGTTATAACCAATACCATCCCTGCCCCCCACATCCCTTTCCAGTGTTCTGCTTGTCTCTAATGCTATGTCTACCTCCAATCATGTTAGTGCAACATGGAAATAATGGATTACACCAGAAAAATATATTTTATGCATAAAGGAGACAAAAAAGGGTGTTTTATTCATGAAAAAAGTAATTGTGTAATTGCAGGGAAATGACAAGGGAATTTCAAACTTTAGGCCAAAGTAGTTGAGTAGGAAAACAATTCTTAACTTCAGCTACACTATATACCATATTTCTTTGAGTATAAGACGCCATAGATTCTAAGACGCACCTATTTTTTATGGCTGTATCTGAAAAAAAAGGTATACTTAACGGGACGAGCGTTGCAAGTCCTCCAGCACCGAAACTTGAAAAAATTAAAATGGCATCTTACATTCGGTGGGCGAATTTAGCCCTGAATATAAAACGCCATCAATTTTAAGACGCACCCCTTTTTCAGAGCTCTTAAAATTAGGGGAAAGGTGCGTCTCAGAATCGAGTAAATACGGTACATTCTCAAATTCAAAAACTTGGCTACTTTGGCCTCCAGATTAAATTCTCTTTCATTCCCTCTTACAGAAATAAAGCGCAAAATGTTGTGTATAAGCCAACGCATCAGGAGAAATAATGGCAGCTCACCTTGTCATACATTCTGTTCAAAAGTCGAGGGACAACAGGGAAAATGGTTGGCCTCAAAGTCTTCATGTCATCAGATAAAAGACGAATGTCCCCTTGAAAGAACCCTATTCGCCCTCCATGACAATACACTACAGACTGTTGAGAGAACATTAACAAGAAAAAGAGTGAATTGTCAACATTGAAACTGATTACATTAGTGATTAGTAGTACATTTAACTACATGGAAACACAATAGTTATTTTGCGGTTCTAAAATTCTACTTTTTTAAAGCATAGAAATGAAGGTAAACCAAGTGCGCCTGCAATGAATACACCTGAAATAAAGTAAGACTTAACATCAAGGGCCCCCCTGAAATAACAACAGGCTAAATTTTTATTTGTGGTGTAGAAATTCTTCATTTCTAAGCTTTATTGTTTTCTCTACTGTGAGATACTAGAAAACTAAGGTGCTGATTGGGCACAAGTCTTTTGTAGTATTGGCAATGTAGACACAGATAAACCAGAAATATCGTGAAGTGTTTTAATAGTGATTTCTCCTTTTAAAATAAAAAGTAATTATTATTGATAATTAATAAGGTTTGTTGATCCTGTGAAGGCTATCAAGAATGGAAATAATAATATGTGTCATGTAATTCAATCCAATTATCTTTAATGATACTTCTATCATGCACTGATTTTTACAAGTGAAATGATGTGATGTCAAAAAGATGTCATAGTAACCATTAAAGAATAATAATAATGATCTCTGACTCTTGCAGTGTATGTGAACCTGTTCAATATTTTGCTGTAGACAAATGCTATGTACATGCAGGTGGACCACATCTTAATATAGCTATCTATAGTGACTCTCATGGAATAAACATATAAATTATCCTCTAAGTCCAAATCTAGCCAAATTCTTGTGTTTCTGACAATATCATTGTGTAGGACTAGCACCAACTAGATTGCCTTTCAGCCCAATAATTCATGGTCCTCTAGCAGAGGTCACACTACAGATTCAAATGACTGGGGAACATGTTTTGTCTTGCACTAAGAAGCACTAAGAACAATCAAGTCATTCTCTGAAACGCAAACACAAAACACAAACATTTGGCTTATAAAACAAAAAGTCACTGTTTGATGAACAAAACAAACATAAATTGTTTGTGAACGGTGCTAGAAAAGGGCATCATTCAGAAGCCTTTTTACTCATACAGAAGCTCCCTCCTATCTGATTGAAAGATCACCAGTCCCTCTGTAATAGTCTAGTGCTGAATGATGAACATCAAAACTCTACTCCTAGAGCAACATCATAAACCTGTTAAGCATTATTATACGTGTCCCAGTGACTGTATTCCGTAGCCCCTATATTATAATATTTATAGACTTGTGGGTGGTACAGGCAACACTCCATTTAGGGACTTGGCTGTCAGAGGTAAGTCTATTGACCTTGTCTTCACATACTTTGAACAATTGGATTTTTCAGATATTTGAGAATTTTGTTTATATAGTGGAACTGGAAGTAGAAAGTTTGATATTGAAAATCAAATGAGTGTGTTCAATGCATGTTCTGCTAACGCTATGGACTTAAGGCAAAACAAATGATATTCTGTCGACTACTGTAAGTGTAGTAGTTTTTTCTCAGCTTCAATGGTATGTCCTGCCTATAAAACTGCCTGTGTTACTAATATTTAATGCTGATCATATCACCGACCTGTGCATTTTAGCTCTAACTCCATTTGTGCAGACCCTTGTCCTAGTATTGAAATCCCTCTCCAGTGTCAAGTCTGTCCCCAATCACTTACCAATGTTATGTCTGTCCACATTAACATTAGTGAGCCATGTCTTCACCTAAGCTTACTCTCCCTCATGGAGCACAGTCGCCCATCAGACCTGACTCACTAGTCAGCTTAGGCATAAATACAAGGCTGTAGAGGAGTTGTTTTTATTTTTTTATTTTGTGATAATTATATCTTTTATTTAAGATTTTAATCATGTATATTTACCCCTTTTAAATTTTGTTATCATAGCCTCCATTAGTAAGGCATGTTTATGTTGAATTTATTACATACTTATTGATCATTGTAATAACAGTAGGCATATGTTGTTTTTTTAAAAGTTCTAGGTTTTTGGGGAACATAAGTGGAAATCACAAATGTGCATCCCTACTACAACTCTTTGCCCCAACAGATGCTTTGCTCCATGGTGGTGCCACCTCAGTATACATGTAGCAGTCCTAAACTTAAACTGGGAGTAAAATAAACAATTATTTTTTTCTCTCTAAATCAATGGCCACATAAAGATGCACAAAACAGCTTTCAATTTTGCTTTCTACCATTAACCCTTAACAAAATAATAGAACAAATGGCTTGTATTTAAGCAATCAGCTCCCATTTTCAAATTATTGCTTTGCTGAGAGAATTTCTCAATCCTCTCCCCCAGTGACTTTCTACAATGTTTAGATAATTATATACTTCAGCTCACGGGAACATTTGCATCTCAAAGACCTACACAATTTATAATGTGAAAAAATGGAATCATCCTTTCAGATGCAGATATACCTCCTGCTAAAGCTGTTCTTACTGATACATTCAGAGTTCACTGAGAAAGAAACATTGTTGTGTTGACAGAGTCTTTCCTCACAGCAAAGCTGTCAGATCTGTTAAATGAATACCCAGTGTTAGAAATGTTTGTGCTAAATGCAGTAAGCATTCGCAAGTGATCCGAATAAAATTCAATAAGTAGAGTTGAGCGGACACCTGGATGTTCGGGTTTGGCGGGTTCGGCCGAACTGCGGAAAAAAGTCCGGGTTCGGGGTTGAACTTGACCCCGTACCCCATTGAAGTCAAAGGGGACCCGAACTTTTGGCCACTAAAATGCCTCTAAAAAAGTCCTGGAAAGGGCTAGAGGGCTGCAAAATGAAGTAAAATGTGGGTGAGTGTCCCCATTCATACGAATAGGTCAATTGACCTATTCTTATGAATGGGGACTCTATTTCGGTTTATAGAATAGCAATAGCATTACATGTATTCCATAAACCGAAAGTCTATAAACCGAAAGACATTCGGTTTATAGACTTTCGGTTTATAGAATACATGTAATGCTATTGCTATTCTATAAAAAGAAAGTCTATAAACAGAATGTCTTTCGGTTATAGACTTTCGGCTTATGGAATACATGTAATGCTATTGGCTTTCTATAAACCGAACTAGAGTCCCCATTCATAAGAATTTCTTATGAATGGGGACTCTAGTTCGGTTTATAGAAAGCCACTAGCATTACATACAATGTAATCGCCGAACCCCGAACTCCAACACGGACATACAGTGAAATGTCCGTGTTCGGGTCCGGGGTCCAAAAACCGTAATGTTCGGTACGAACCCAAACAGTGCGGTTCGGGTTTGCTCAACACTATTAATAAGCATTTTCTTCATCCTAAAGTGGCCTTTAATTTAATAAAATATTTTTTTTCCTTTACTCCCACTTTCAGCTGTTTATTTGGTATTGAACCACTGTTTTTATTCCCTTCTCAGTTATCAATTTTGAGCACTGGTAGATGGTAGGATGGAAAATATCAGATATTTAACTGTAACTTCAACTTACCTTTAATTCCAAGTATTAGTGATGTTCTCATGTTACATTGGTGGTGTATGAGTAAAAGTCTATGTAAATGACCCATGTTTGTAATCTGATGTCAAATCAGTGGTGGACTAGATGATGATTTGCCTGGGAACTGATGTAACATCCCACTTTGCCTAAGACTGGTAGATTGATTGCATTGGTCACAATGTATTAAATAGTTGAATTAAGAAATTCACTTGTTGAAGTGAGTCAGAAGAGCCTAACTGTGCTGAAGTGACCACTAATGAACAAGTAATGTATGTGTCCACATCAAAGGTTCCTATCTGCTTTAGTATGAGTCTAGTTTAGCTCCAATCACTTAATGCAAGCAATATAGGCAATGGCATACCTTCCTAATTTCCTCACTTATCAATGCAATCAAACAAAAGAACTTCTTCATTTACTCCACAAATAATTCACCTCAGTAGGTACAGCCTGAGCGCTCATTCATTGCACAATAAATATTGACTTAAGCAAGATTGTATATTCAAACTGTAACTATTGAATTGTATCCTCAATAACTACCAATGGGACAAGCTGTGCTTAGTACTACTATTGTGAAGGGCAGAGTTTGCTGCCCACATAGTACCTGCTGTTACTGAATGGCAAATATTTATTTGCTGACATCCAATATGATAAGTGACCTAACCTGGTGTCAAACCTGCCAATCTAACTTTACTAAGTATGTAAAGTGCAACACACACAGCAGAGAACACTTCACAATAGGCATATTGAGTGCAGCTTGTCCCTACCCAGAATCCCTAGCTGTGGTGTGAGCATTGGATCCGGGAATATTTGTGGTTTGCTGATTTATCTGGGATATCCAGATATGTTCAACAATGCTCTACTGACTTGAAAGCAGAATGAAATGCTAAATACCAATATGGTCATTCACCGCCATCTAAAATGCACATATATTAGATTACATTACCATTTATTTACATAGCGCCAACAAATTTACTTTGAAAAAAACAAACTTCAAAGTATATTCCTTAAAGAGATGCTCCAAGTCCCACCTATAATGGAATACTGAATGCATAGTAAAGCTTTAATATGAGTTGCTGGAATAGTAACCTTGACCAAGCTTCCAACTGTCTAAATGTCCTCCTTTGCTATCTCAGCAAAAATGGGCCTCCACAGAATCTCATGGGAGCCAATCAGAAGGCTCCTATAAAAATGAATGGGGGTGAATGTTTGGTACTGCAAAACAGAGGACAATGCACTTTATTGTGCATGCTCCAATATGCAAAAACTATGCACCTTGGGGCAGCATGCAACAAAAAAAGTGTCTAGAACATTATACCACATGCTCCACCTGCTTGTAGTGGACCTTTAAAATGTAACATTGAACTCGTACCAGCAATATTTTAGAAGTTTTAGCCAAAACCTTGTATTAAAATCCTCTCATTTATTTAATTTAAGCATAAGGATATAAGCAAAGGAGAAAGTAAGAGATTTTTAGTATTATTGTTTTAGAATCTCTATTAAAATCGCAATTCTGAAAAATGTTAGTATTTAATTGTGTAATTATTTGTTCAAGCTCTTTTGACGACAAATTTTAGCGAAATGGATTTCATTAATTACAGAGATGTTAAGCTGATCTCAGTGTTATGGATCGTCCCAGGGAATACAAGACGTTTGGATTCATCAAGACTGGGGTCCTGGTGAAAGTCGCTACTTCCACCAGCAATAACACCTTACCTGCACCATTCTCTCAAACATGTGTGCTAAAGGCAAATAGGAAATGTGTACATCCTCAGATGTTGGGGACCACTGACTCTGGAAAGAAAAAAAAACAAAGGCAGCCCAACAAGGCCAAGTCAGATCAGGTAGGCTCCTTACCTGTATAACTCTTTCAAACATGTGAGCCAGAGGTAAGAAGGAGATGAGCACATCGTCCTGTTTCGGAAATATCACTTTCTGCAGGTGAAGGGCGTGGGAGACAGAAAAGGAGAGAAACACTGACAGGAAGACAACAAGAAAGTCATAAAACAATAAAGAAGAAAAATGGCAGCCAGGGGAGCAATTTGGGTAAGGATTGTCAAGAGAAAAAGGTGGAAAGAAGAGAGCGGCATACAGAGTACAGTGTTAGGCCACATGGTCAATGAAGCTACAGAGTGTTAGCAGGAGTAGTAAACAGTGGTGATGGGGGTGGGGGGGCATATATACAAAAAGCCAAAGAGTGATTTCCACTGAGAACATATCTTTGGTTCTCAAGGTAGGTTACTACCTTCTCATTTTCTAGGTTTATTTGAGTGCAATGTCCATCATTCTAAGCAATATGGTGTGAGCTGAAGTCTAACAAAGCCTGGTCATCTCTGGTCGTCACTGATGTGCTTTTGTATTATCCAACAATTTCTATCACTATTTATATAATAAACCATTTTAATTAATTACATACGATTGTCTTATACATGCTATATTACTAGGCAAAGAGCAGCAAACACCACAGTGGATCAGTAAGTATGGTTGTCTGCAGGTAGGAGGAAAAAGGAACATTTGCTCCCCTATCAAATCTTGTAGAGCAGCACAATGGTAGCAATGGGTCTGTGTATACTGCAGATAGCACAGACCCCTCTTCATGCTGTTACATGCACCTCTATCTGTCAGAGCAACAAGTGTCACATGATCCCTGACACTCTTGCTCAGCATATAATAGCATGAAGTGGTGTCTGTTCAGTTTGTGAAATCCACATATCGCTGCTACTCACTAGACTGGTACGAGGGAGGATGGGTTATGTGCTGCTGAGGGGTGGGAGTGGAGAAGGGAGATGCTAGGAACATGTCATGTGGAGGCAAGGAAACCTTCCCCATGGAAAGATTTCTAAGGACACCCATGCCAGTTAGGGACACCTCTGAGCTGACAGGAATACTAGCTAGGTGGAAGAACATACATCTTGTTTTTAGTGTCCAAGACATTTTGGTGTTGCATTACTTTAAATAAAAGGCCTTTTTTCATCTACTTTTCTATGTTTGGTGGTACATGTTGCATCTGTTTGGTACTTAAATACTGCAACATATTGATGACTATCAGTGTGTGGCCTGTTAGGTTTCACTGTATGTGTCACCTGATACGTTTGTATCACTATTGATATTGATATTTTGCTCCCCAGTTTTGGCATCACCCTCATAGCGGTGTGAGTCTATTGTAATTTCTAAATCAGAGCATAACAATTAAGATCTCTAAGATTATCTAACCTTTTATTACATCTTAAGGGAACTTTACAATGATTTTTTAATATGATTTTCAACTTCAATCACAATCTTCATTATTGTGAAATCGTTTTTTGGGACAATATAGATAACTTTCTGTATGTGATTTTCATTATCAGTTACTTAAGTTTAGATAATTTTAGGATTCCATGCTATATTTTTAAATTACTGTTTCATATATTTTAAAAATTGGATTGTTTAAAATTTGTCATGAAACTCCAAATTATCTGGTTTAAATGACATATAGAGTAAACTCAATTGTAACAATACACCATATGAAGAACTGTAAGTTGTATACATGGTGACATTATGCAATATTGGAAGTTTAGTTTATCAAACTAAAAAAAAAAAAACACATGACAGACAAGCACTAATGCATTTACATTATTTTAATCTGGTTAAAGCAGGGATCCCCAACCCAGAGGCCGCAGACCAGCACCGGTCAGCAGCCTCTGTTCAGCGGGGCCACATGCTGTGAGGGAAGAGTTCTACGCTCCCCTCCAGCTGGTTACTTTATGAAGCGTGGCCGAGCGCAAGCACCTCCCCTCAACACAGCCCAGCCACTTTACGCCTGCCCAGCTTATTGCTGCCCAAGGAGCCTCCTACCCTGGTGTCTGCCACAGGCTGTGTGAAGGGTGGGGTACGAATGACATCATATCCCTGCTCGCTGTTTAACACACAGCAAAGCTGATGCACTGTGATGAGGCTGGGCTACAAGACATGACTCCACAGAGCCAGAGAGCATGCACCCCAGGGCCCTGTATGTACAGTAGGTATGTAATTGTGAAGGAAGATCTGACCCACTTGACCCAAGATGTTCCCTGACAGAGCTATACAAGCAAAGAGGGCTGATTAAGGCTTGATTTATATTCTTTCATTAAAGAATTTTCATTTAAAATGCCTATTCTTTATACAGAAAAGGAAATTCCTTCACCTAAAAATGTTTGTGTCGATATAGAATAGTTCATATTTTGTGTTAGCAAACCTGCAAGCAAATACATAGATGAATAGAAAAAAATGGCTTTGTAATTTGTGTGGTCTATTTTATAATATCACACTGTGAGAGGAGAATGTAACTGCTATATTAAATCACATTTCCAAACACGTTGATCATTGTATTTCACTTTGACTAGGGTAACCAAATTCCCCTTCTGGCTAATAAATGTATTTACATAGTACATACTAGAGAAATGGAATGATTTTCTTTTAAATGTTTTTAAAATTCAAGAAATATCATAGTAGAAAAAAATAAAGTTTTTTTTTTTTTTTTTCCAGTGATGTAGGCAGAATATATTTTTCTTTTAATGATAGAGGTTATGGAAAATGTGGCTTTAAAGTCTTTAAAGTGCTTCCCTGTATATGGCCCTTTCCTAAAACCTTTCAATAAGGAGGAATTTACCAATTTAACCTGGAATTGGGAAGAGGGGTTAATTCAAGTAGTGAAAGACTTTAACTTTCTAATTGATCACAGATTATAATATGCACAGTGTCAAATGTGTAGTCATTTTCAGTTAAACCCCTTGGCAGAGCAGTAAAAGCAAATTGCAGTCTTAAAAGAATCACATTAAGGCCTATACACTAAACAGTAAACTGTGGTGAACACACCAGAATTGCAAAAAAATCAGGAATTAATAGCTCAGTTTAAAAAAAAAAAAAAAAGCCTTTCCATCCAACACGGCTATACATACCTGATTTCTATTATTTTGATGTTAGTTCACTCGTTGGTTAGGCCTTATTGTTACAATGTTACCTGACTGCTTAAATAAAAGCAAACATTACTGATATCAGAATTAGTATTTCCTTGTTTCCGTCTAGGCAAACAAAGTGTCAGTCCATTAAATGGGTTAATACATGACATTAAATATTGCCCTACATTGCAGAAAGTCTTTCTTAATGTACTTACCATCAATGGATGCATAGTGTTTATAAAACAAACAAACAAAATAATTAAGCAATTTTATGTTGTTTGCACAAGCTGTAAGAGAGGACTAGCATTCTAGCAGTTGAAATATATCTCCTAGCCAGTCTGTGCACACTAACATATGTCCCAGTCTGTGGCATTGATAGGCCGATAACTGGTAAACTCTGATTTTATTTCAGGCGCTATGATATTGTGGCTTGAGTTTTGATAGCCCCATCCCTCCTAACCTATCTTACACTGGTTGACGATGGTGGAAGCTTCCATTTTGCAGTAGCTCAATGGCCACTGGTTGTCATATTCTTCTGTAGTCAAAAAGGCATAATACATATGTGTGACATCCCATTAAAAGATAAGTACTGTTCAAAATATTGTACAGTTGATAAATAGCATAGACAAGCAGAGAAGCGGGATACTTGCTCTACACTATAACGGCACTGAATTTGACCAAGGCCTGAGTATTCACCTCTGTCACTTTCAAAAAGCCGGAAAAGTCCGCCACCACATTGCCGTGAGTTAGCATGGCACCTTTAGGGTTACCTGAAACGAAAAAGAGCCAAGTAATTAAACAGCATCACACCAAAAATGCCTGGCAAATGCAGTGCAACCATTCTTACTCCATCATGTTCATTACTAACGTTAAATAATAATGAAACTTTTTATTAGCAGTATACACTATACACAACAGAAAGTCTGAGAAAAGTTGTGTGTGTATATATATATATATATATGCCTTTAATTATTGATTACCAGATATCTTTATGTATAATTACCTATCAACAGAATTAATCCAAATGAATAATTGATTGCTGGATATTCTCTGGAATAAACTGAGGCTGGTTCCAATATTCAATTTGTGGAAAATCTTCTTTATTAAATGAAATAATCTCACACATACACTTGCCACAAAGGGAACTAAATGACAGGTTCAGCCTACGCGTTTCGTATCACCTTACGCGTTTCATTCCCCAATTAGGACATATCGTAGGTAACGTCCTTCTCCCTTAACACCTACACTTGGTGTCCATGGGGAGAGGGGAGGAAATATCACTAATCACCCAATAACATCCATAAGTGCAATTAAAAACAAAACAGCTATTTTTATTCCACCCTCACCCCCCCAGTGCTGGAAGTGACAAAATCCATAGACTAATTCCTATTATACATAGCAAAGTATCACAGTATACTATAATAGCCACTTCATTATTCCTTTGGATTACTTTGGTTGTTTCATGGGAGTGCGGTACCCATTACTCCTGATTTATCACACGGAGAGTGTCTGAATAATCAGCTATGCTATAAGCCTGTATGGTTGCGGTCTTTATCGTTTCACTAAATTACCCATAAAGTCCAGTTTTGTAATGAATAACCACACTTAAAGGACAAGCTTCAGCAAAAAAAATAAGTTATAATTAATTGAAAGTTTGCATCAATTGTAGGCATTTTAAATAGAAATTGTTAAATGAAAGCATATAAATAATGTAGCTTATTGAGCCCTCTGTTTGTCAGGGTCAGATGAAGGACCCAATGATACATCTGATCCAAGATGCTAAACAACATGTCAGCCCCCTGATAGAGCTATAAAGAAAAAATACTAGGTGCTTTGTTTGTATTATTTTAATAAAGCATTTCTGAAATATCTACACTTGATTCAATATTTCAAGTAAACACTATTTTTTGCTTTCATTAGTCCTTTTGTCTGTCTCCCCTGCAGTCTATCCAAAACGCAGCTGCCAGACTCATCTTTCTTGCATGTCGGTCTGATTCGGCGGCTCCTCTCTGCAACGCCCTCCACTGGCTCCCCGTCTGCTCAAGGATAAAATTTAAAATTCTGTCTTTAACCTACAAAGCCCTCCACTCCTCCGCCCCTCCGTACATTGCCTCCCTTGTTAACCGATACCTCCCTGTAAGACCTTTGCGCTCCTCACTGGGACTAAAATGCTCCTCCAACCTCATTACCACTTCTCACTCACGACTGCAAGATTTTGCCCGAGCTGCCCCCTCTCTCTGGAACTCCCTTCCACAGAGCATCCAGCTCTCTCCGTCCTTTTCAAATTTTAAAAAGTCCCTCAAAACTCATCTCTTTAAAGAAGCTTACTACCCAACCCACTAGAACACCTGTCACTTCACCTCTAGCAGTTCCCAAGTAGCTGAAACACACACTATTCACCTTTGGCCTATCTCACCTAGTGCCTCCCATCCACACTACTGTTATTACAACTTCAATCCCTCTGATCTCTTCAAGATTGTAAGCTTGCGAGCAGGGTTCTCTACCTCATGTACTAGTCTGTTTCTAGTTTGTCTAACTTAGCATATATTTCCCTTCTATGCTCTGGACCTAGTGTTACGTTAATTGTTGATGCTATATAAATAAATGGTAATGTAATATATGTTCATAACAAAATGGTTACCATACTAAATCAGGACTAAACTGGTGCTATTTCAGGAAAAAGTGCTAAAAGTGTAGTGGTAACCATGGATACCAATGGTTTATTATGCCAGTTTGCTCCAAATTTAGCACCTTTTTTTAAAATAGCACTTGTTTTGCCTTAAAAAATCTGGCCCTAGGAGATGTTTACCCTATATATTTTATGGAAATGGAGTGAAATATTTGCGCCCTTTCTATGAATATCCTGGGTTTGGTATAGATTCTTAAACAGGGGTAGGCATCCCCATTGCTCATGGTGGACATCACATGAGGTCTGGCAAGGGGGGCAATTGTCCCTTAATCGGTTGGGTCTACAAAACTATTCCACAGACAAGGCTATGACTGGGATCAAGAGGTTGGGATAGAAAATACTAAGGTCAGGTATGCTCAGTGGTTTTGCCTTTTACAAAGACCCCAAAGACATATACACTTGAATGAAAGGAGAGTCCTTCCTGTCTGATACCTTCATAGCCTCTCTCTTCCCTCTTCATTTTATGATCTGGGGTAGAGAATGGTTAGTTCATAAAAGGATGGGAAAGCTGTGACAAATAATACAAGGATTCCTTTAGGTATTAGATGTAGTTGCCAGCTATAGAAATAAAATAATAAAAACTGGCAGCCATTCTTATGCTAGAATAGGATAATTATTACTGTATAGTGTGTGGGTGTACTTACTGTGCAACTCTAAAATCTCATATAAATGCTTCCACTATTCAATCTACAGATGTCATTGTTTAGCATTTTTACATTAGTTCATAGGTTTCCAAGGTGACTACCAGACTTTGTAAGGTCTCTATCACAAGTGAACACAGTGGGCAGAATTGTGAAATTAAAGAACAATACAAGTTTACTATTTAAGAAAGATCCCTATGAATAACTGACAATGGCAAGCTCATACTCGGATAGGGATCTACACTTAGTACATATAACTGCTGGTAAAACCACCAGTAACGTTAATCGGCCTCAAAATGGTGCCTCCGGATATCAAGCTACCCAGGTCAACATCCAACCATTGGGCTTCCGATGCTTTGGTTTTATGAAAGGGTCCGAAATTGAAAATTTGACCAAAGTGCCCAGTAGTTCCTGTCGCCTCCCACATACGTCTGCGTCCAAATGGCGATGCCATCATTGTGGGGAACAACCATTCAGAGATTCAAGGTATAGCAGCAAGGCACAGAATGATTTGCCTGACTAAAAACAAATCTGTACATGTTTCTTTAAATTTGGCTAGCTCAATGTACAGACATCTTTAAAGCTATGCTTTGTCATTTTTCCATCACAGGTACGCATTAAAGGGGGCTTAACCACCTTTAAAAATATTTAGTGTCTCCTATTGCCACTATCTTTGAAAATATTAACTATATGGTTTATTTGCTAAACAGTGATGTGTGGTGAATTAGAAAAGTGAACTGCAAAAGTAAGTCCGAAATAGCTGAGCTGGATTAATAGTAAAGCAAGTATACTGAATTCTTGCAGTTCTCTACAGTGTACTGTTTACTGAATAGACAGCATATCTGTGGAGAATGACATTGAAAGTTAAATCAATGCATTTAACTTTTCCAATGAATACAGGACTTTTTTTCATGAAAGAGGGAATTGCAGGAAATTGAAAAGGGAATTTCAAACTTAAGGCCAAAGTAGCTGGAAAAATCAGATGAATGGGAGACGTTTGCCAGCTCGGCTACTTTGGATTTAAGTTTGAGATTCCCTTCTTTTATTTAGCATAACATAAATGTTAGTTTCATTACACACATTATTAAGGTTATTATGTCTAACCAATATTTTAAAACTTTGTCTAGTTGACCTTTCATGAAATTATTTACCTGTAGTACCACTGGTGAAACACACAATAGAAAGATCTTCTGGCTTCGGTGGCTTAAACAAAACACATATTTTCAAATCATTAGGATTAATGTTGTTGCGAGATGAACATTTATCATTTATTAACATTGGGCCAATAAATAACAGATCAGTCAACAAAATATAAGATTAATCTTATTAGACACAACCTGAAACTCTCTAGCAAAGATGAATAGACAACAGTTCAGCATCTGTAAGACAAGACCAGGTGCAAAGTGATGTCTATCTATAAAGATTTCATGTTGCTTAAAAAGTTAATAAGAAAGACCATGTCTCACTGTTTTATGTCATTTGTGATTGGTGCCCCTGCAAAGCACCATTCAAAACATATCCTATAGTCTGTTTAAAAAAAACCAAGACTTGGAAGAAATCATTGTGTGAAGCTGCTGCTTTGCTGACTTGGTCCTGCGAGTGTTTGCCACTGCTAGTGTTGTGTCTGTGTGTCAATCATGTAGGCTGGGTGAGAGGAAAGGGTATATGAAGGGGAATGCAAATGAAAATGCTAATCAGTATGCAAATGCTCATACGAACTACTAGAAAGCTTTACACTACAGCGGTCAAACCCCCTATCCTTATACAGGGAGGGAAAAAAGTATGTCATCCCCTGCTGATTTTGAACGTTTACCCACTGACAAAGAAATGATCTGTCTATCATTTTAATGGTAGGTGTATTTTAACAGTGAGAGATAGAATAATAAAAAATAAGAAAAATGCATGTAAAAAAAAGTTATAAATTGATTTGCATGTCAATGAGTGAAATAAGTATTTGATCCCTTCAACTTAGTACTTGGTGGCAAAACTATTGTTGGCAATCACAGAGGTCAGACGTTTCTTGTAGTTGGCCACCAGGTTTGCACACATCTCAGGAGGGATTTTGTCCCACTCCTCTTTGCAGATCCTCTCCAAGTCATTAAGGTTTTGAAGCTGACATTTGGCTATTCTAACCTTTAGCTCCCTCCACACCTCTCCTATGGTATTAAGGTCTGAAGACTGGACCTTAATGTGCTTCTTCTTGAGCCCCTCCTTTGTTGCCTTGGCTGTGTGTTCTGGGTCGATGTCATGCTGGAATCCAAGACCCATTTTTAATGCCCTGGCTGAGGGAAGGAGGTTCTCACCCAAGATTTGACGGTACATGGCCTCGTCCATCGTCACTTTGATGCTGTGCAGTTGTCCTGTCCCCTTAGCTGAAAAACACCCCCAAAGCATAATGTTTCCATCTCCATGTTTGACAGTTGGGATGATGCTCTTGGGGTCACAGGCAGCATTCCTCCTCCTCCAAACACAGTGAGTTAAGTTGATGCCAAAGTGCTCGATTTTGGTCTCATCTGACCACAACACTTTCCTCCAGTTCTCCTCTGAATCATTCAGATGTTCATTGGCATACTTCAGACGGGCCTGTACATGTGCTTTCTTGAGCAGGGGGACCTTGTGGGCGCTGAATAATTTCAGTCCTTCATGACTTACTTACCACTTGTTTTCTTGGTGACTATGGTCCCAGCTGCATTGAGATCATTAACAAGATTCCTCACCATTCACATGATCATTGAAACTCCATGAGGTGTTATCTTGAATGGAGCACCAGACCGAGGGAGACTGACAGTTATTTTGTATTTCTTCCATTTGCTACAGGTGTCTTTTATACAGTTAATGAGCTGAGATTAGGTGCACTCCCTTTTAGAGAGTGCTCCTAATCTCAGCTTGTTACTTATTTCACTCATTGACATGCAAATCAATTTATAACTTTTTTAACATGCATTTTTCTGGAATTTTTTTGGTCATTCTGTCTCTCACTGTTAAAATATACCTACCATTAAAATTACAGACTGATCATTTCCCACTGTCTCTATGGAGACTCAGGAGGACATATGGGGAATAAGAAACAGAGCATACATAATGTAATTCTGTATGAAAATGATAAAAAACTTTTAAATTTTTTTTTTTTTTAAAGATTATTTATTTCTTTATTCCATTAAATTAATACAAAATATAATTATATGTATAATATATATATAAAAAAATACATTAACATATATTCACACACAATCAAGCAATGTTCTATAATCGCAAGTTCTGCAGATATTAGAAAGATGCAGGAAAAGAGGAGAACTATGGTATCACTTCATCTGGTCTACAGTTAGGTCTATCAGACCCAACAATTAATATATAGTATAATTGAGTGACGTACAAAAACATAATATTTTACATGTGATAGAAATTAATTTATAAGTTCCCATACTATTTTTCTTATTAGCGTAGTAATAGCACTTAAATAGTTATAACTTCTTCTAATATTTTTGTGTTAGTGGAGGCTTGGACCCTCCAAGTCTCTTTCTGAGTTTTTACATAAGAGCATACTCAATCGTGGATCTAATTACACACTACGCAATCCATTAATTCAACATCCAACCATCAGGCTTATTTGTGTCTTAATTTAGCAGGCATATCCATAATGGAAATAGATAAATGTTAAGTATAAATATGTCTATCTGGGGTGTATGTTACATCTTCATTATGTGTAAATATTATTCTTAAATTTGGAGGTTTGTCTTAAAGGGAGTCCAAATTTGTTCAAACTCTTAAGATCTGTCTTGATTCAAAAAGTATCCCTTTTCCATTAAGTGTTGGAACTTAATCTGGCTCAGTATATCTCCCCAAGATACTGGATCGCTATGTTTCCAACATCTAGCCATCGTAATTTTAACAGCTGCGAAAATTTGGATCAGAAGATTCTGTTGTATTCTCTTAAATTTGCCTGCATCCAAATGGGAGAGGAATATCTGGGGGGGGGGGGGGAATTAAATCCTGACATTCTATAAGACCTGCTACAAGGCTATTTAGTACATTTTTCATGCTGTCTAATGCTGGGCATTCCTACAAGACAGGGGCGTAGCGTGGGGGGTGCAGGGGGGGCCGGCCGCACCGGGCGCAATATCTGGGGGGGCGCACTAGCCCTATGCGGCCGCAGCCACAACCGCGCGATACTTCCTGTCAGCCGCCGGATGTGAGCGGCAAATGACGGCGTGACGTCACATCCGGCGGCTGCGCGGCGGAGGCTCTTCTGAAACTGCATCGCGGCCTTTCTTCCCTGAGCTGTTGGAAGTGGAATTTGTAAAGGTAAGAATAAAGGGGCTTGGGGGACCTATTGTATTATGTATTGAGGAGGGGGTCATTAATGTATTGGAGAGGGGGAGGGGGGGTCATTAATGTATGGGGGAGGGGGGTCATTAATGTATGGGGGAGGGGAGGGGGGTCATTAATGTATGGGGAGGGAGGTCATTAATGTATGGGGGAGGGGAGGGGGGGTCATTAATGTATGGGGAGGGGGGTCATTAATGTATGGGGGAGGGGGATCATTAATGTATGGGGAGGGGAGGGGGGGTCATTAATGTATGGGGGAGGGGAGGGGGGGGGTTTATTAAATGTATGGGGGAGGGGGGTTTATTAAATGTATGGGGGAGGGGGGTTCATTTAATGTATGGGGGAGGGGAGGGGGGTCATTTAATGTATGGGGGAGGGGGTCATTTAATGTATGGGGGGAGGGGGGTCATTTAATGTATGGGGGAGGGGAGGGTCAGTAATGTATGGGGAGGGGGGGGAAGTAATGTATGGGGGAGGGAGGGAAGTAATGTATGGGGAGGGGGGGAAGTAATGTATGGGGGAGGGAGGGAAGTAATGTATGGTGCAGGGGGGCAGTAATGTATTGGGGACGGGGGGGCAGTAATGTATTGGGGACGGGGGGCAGTAATGTATTGGGGAAGGGAAGAAGGGGGGCAGTAATGTATTGGGGAAGGGAAGAAGGGAGGCAGTAATGTATTGGGGAAGGGAAGAAGGGAGGCAGTAATGTATTGGGGAAGGGAAGAAGGGGGGCAGTAATGTATTGGGGAAGGGAAGAAGGGGGGCAGTAATGTATTGGGGAAGGGAAGAAGGGGGGCAGTAATGTATTAGGGGATGGGGGTCAACTTTGTATTAGGGGAGGGAGGGGTCAGCAGTGTATTAGGGGGAGGGGGGTCAGCAGTGTATTAGGGGAAGAGGGGGGGGTTGGGAAAGATCTGACTTGGGAATTTGAGATGAGGCAATGATTATATTTTTTACATTTGTGGCCTAATGAATAATCTATATATATGTGTGTATGTAGAAGGAAATGTAAATAGGTGGGGCTACAGGGGTGAGGGAATTATATTTGTAATATATTTATTAGGAACTGTGGAGGGAAGGGGGTTGGATGAAAGCATTAAATATCATAGCATTAAATATTATATTTATGGGGTAGGAACTGTATTATATATTTTTGGTTTAGTGCAGGAGTAGGTAACCTTTGACACTCCCTTTGTTTTTTTACTACATCTCCATTAAGGCTTGCAAAGCATCATGGGAGGTGTAGTCCACAACATCTGGAGTGGCAAAGGATGTCTACTCCTGGTTTAAAGCATAGGTGTATAACCATTTGGCTTCCCCAGGCCAAAATAACCCCTTAAACTCTTAAAGGATCACTATAGTGTCAGGAAAACAAAGCGGTTTTCCTGACACTTTAGTACCCTGAGGGTGCCCACACCCTCAGGGTCCCACTCCCGTGGCGCTGAAGGGGTTAAACTTGTATTTAGATGCATTTTACTTTAATTACATAAGTATTTTCATAACAAACAATACATGTGCTTGGGGGGTAAGGGTTTCTTTAACTAATCTAGTAGAAGAGACTCGAGTGCTAAAATCCACGGGTTAGGGGGCGCAAATTACTTGCCTTGCCCCAGGTGCTGACAACCCACGCTACGCCACTGCTACAAGATGTGGCTAATCGTGCCTCTCTACGTCATCTATCAGTGTTTCAGTTGTTAATATTATTTAATCTTTTTGGGGTTGGATACTAACGAAATTTAATTTAAAAGTAAAGTTCAGATAGATTCAATGAGCGTTTGCTTTTTTTGTATAAACTTTGGTCTGAAGCCTTTCTTCTAGTGCACAGCAAAACTTTAACTCTGCCTCCCATTTACTCAAAGGGGGACCTGCAATATCTAATATAGTCTGTCGTAGTAGTCTGTTTGTTCTTGAGATTATTCTTCTGTGTGCTGTCAACCGTTCCTCTACGTATGGAATTGTTATTGTTTTCTTGTGGTTGATATAATTTTTTAAAACTAAGGTAACTGAATGTCTCGCAGATATGTAGATTATATTTTTCTTGCAGATGTTGAAAAGAGAATATACCATTACAGCTAATATTGTATTCAGTTTTGTTATCCCTAACTGTGTCCATACTTTGAAGTTGATATTTGTCATAGAGCATTTGATAGCTTCTAATGGAGTAGAAGTTAGTAGATATTTATTTAACACTTTTTATTGTAAATACTCTCATCCAGAAGTGGCACTGAGAACCAGCTCAAGTGCAACAATCGTGAAATAAAATGTCAAACGGCCATGTCCCGAAACACCCTTCTTCCAGAAACCAAGTATGCATCCAGTGAATGTAGGATCCAAGCAATAGGACTGCAAGAATCTACGATCAAAGACCATCAATAATTGAAGTGAAAATAACTGGCACCTCTGCACCCTCCACATTTCGTCGGATGAAACCAACATCTTTAGGGGCAGCGCAAAGGGACAACAAGGGTAATAAACATAAAAAAAGACAAAAAAGCGATGAACTCATGGGGGACTGGGCAATAGGCTAGGGAAGGAGGAGTTACATCAGCTCTAAGATTGTTCATCAGAGTGATTTCTCAGAAGAAATCCTTGTGATATCGGTTAACGTTGGTGATCTCCGTTATGTCAGCCAGTCAGAGAGCAGAAACTTTCAGCCAGTCCAGGAGCATCAAAACCTCTGAATGTCATTCAACCCGTCATTAATGTGTGTACTCTCAACAAGACAACAAGACAACAAAATAAGAAAAAAAAGTCCACGTACTGAAAAAAATCAGGGATTATTTTATGCATGGGAATAAATCCAAATGATACTTGATAAAGTCGTTAAATTATTATACACATACTGGAGCACAGAAATAGAAAAATTATCCATCAACAATTAGCTCTAAAGAGTTGAATAGAAACAAAAAATCTAAAAATATGAACAATAAAAAATATAAATTAAATTAAAAACTAAAAATAGGTCTAAAAACGAAATGATATCAAAATAAAAAGTAGAAGTCAATCTAGAAATAAAAATAAAAAATAAACATGGTACAAATCAAAGCAAAATGAATAACTAATAACATACAAATTAAATATAAATAAATCAAATTGAATTGTATACGACATAATTTTAATTCATGTATACACATACAAAAAAGTGTCAAATGAATGTGAATAATAATAAACTAAAATAATAATTTCTGTTTCACAACAGTCGCATACCAGCGCCCAGATGCCATACAAATTACACATATCTCAACCCCCCCCCCTCCCCCCAGAAATGTATCTAAAAGGAAACTTCACAATTATCTTACATAGATCATCTGTGGTGTAATGAAACCCTATATATCTGACTATGTCTAATGTCCCTGTTTAAATGGAATAATAATCAGGCTGTAGAAGGCAATATGTTTATACAGGATTAGATCTAAATTTGTAAGACATCCAGTTCCTGTCCACTGCAACATTTTTCAGTGCATACATATAAAGTTAGAAACTTCTCCCTTTTAGATTTACTGATACATATTCCATTTAAACAAGGATATTAGACATTTAGTCAGATAAATAGAATTTTGATACACCACTGATGATCTACTGACGATATGTGTGAGGTTTCCTTTGAGATACATTTAGAATTGTTTTGGGATATGTGTAATTTGTATGACATCTGGGTGCTGGTATGCAACAGTTGTGATGGAGACATTATCATTTTACAGTAATTTGACACTTCTATGCATAACATTTATGGTATAAAGTTGATCAATTTACTAATATATTATCTGAAGATACACAATGAGTTATTTATATATTATTTATTTGTGATCATTTATTAACTTTTGTTAAATTTTTTTAAAATTTATATTTGTACTTCTACTATTATTTTGAGTTCATTTATTTTTTATACCTATGTTTAATTTTCATGCATACAATAACCTTTGTAGATTGGCTGAAAGTTTCTGCTCACTGACTGGCTGACATAACAGAGTTCACACATGTGACCTTATAGTGCAGGGATGTTTTCCAAGAGCTCACTCTGGTAATCAATCTTCACTACACTGATTGGACAACAGGTTAGGGTGGGAGGGTTTATATTGTGTTTTTACCTTCATTCACCTTTGTTGTCCCTGAAGTTTTTGGTAGTGGATTCTTACTGTCCTAACACTTGGGTCCTACATTCGCTGAATGGGTGCTTGTTTGTTCCTGTATTTTAGGACACCGCCATTTGACATTTTGCACTGGTTCTCAGTGTCATGTCTGGATTTTTGTTCAGGTCTGTAAAACATAGGCTGCGACCGCTGATCGCTGCCTATGCTCATTTTAGAGCAGGACACAGCAGGTATGTCCATTGTACCTAACTGACATGTTGTTGATGACATACCTGGTACATCCAATGTCAGGAAGGGATTAAGGGCCATAAAGAGTGACTTATGAAATGCGGTAAGCCACTTAGAATAATAATGCATTTTTGTTTACAAAAACTTTATATATAAACACATTTACTACATTTTAATCATGGGAGGCATGATTTCAGTGATGTACCTCTCTCTGATCCAGTACTAACCATATACTTTACTCAGGATTTCATTATTTACATGTGCCTCAAACTGAATGTTGAAAAATTGGGAATAATAGGGAAGCTTCAATTTACAAGATGCTCAATATATTAAATTAAAAAAATACTCACCATGGGTGGTCGTCTGTACTTTTTCCCACATTCCTAGATATGAAAGAATTAAATGATTACCTACATTGTTTTAGCAAAATCCAGATCAGGATTATGCTTTACACAGATGTGCTTGATTATAAGAAACATTTACCTGTTCTTATTAGTATGTGAGACAAACAATCTAACTATGCAAACAAGTTATATGCAATCCATTTTTTATTTATAAGTCTTTGGAGTCTGTGGGGTTTTGCACAAGAAAATAAAAAAAGCCCACTAGAATAAAATGGTGTCGCTTCACTGTTGATGGCATTTTTATGTTGCATGCTGCTCTTCAACATGGTGCCTGTGTTTGCTCTGTGGAGCATTTGCAGGTGAATTTGGCAGCGAATGTAGGTGTTGTTTAATGCCTCGACATTGAGGCAGTATAGCAACACCGCCTGACTGGTGTCAGCGAACATTGATCGCTAACACTGCTCATTCCACCACAGGATGGGCCAGGAACATTCTAGGCCAGCAACATAGTTTATCATTGGATGTTCCTGGTACGTCCAATGTCACGAAGAGGTTAAATAACTTCATTTTTTAGAACATAAATCTGGCCAATATAATCAGTCACAATCATGGACAGGAAAAATTTCTAAATAAGGACTCTAGTATATGTGGCAATATATGTTAAAGACCATAGAACATCATAAAATTTCTCATCACAAAGTCCTATAATCACAAATGTCCGTACTGATTTGTGTCTTCTCATGCTCAAGACTTGTACGTGTAGCCATAGTTACTGTAGCTATACAGCTACACTTACTATCTCTCTTTCTGTGCCAAATCAGAAAGATCCCAATTACTAGACAATTAAATGCTAAGTATGACTACACCTGTGTGAGCCAGCACAGCAGATAGGTTCCAGGAAGGAAAGCATGATAACCAAACCTTTGTGTATTCTTGTATTTATAATCATTGATCCAGCTTGCTCCAGCAAAATCATCAGATAAGAACATCAGAGCCAAACAAGAGTCGACACAATATGCCTCAACCTGGCCCAAAATCTGGCCAGATTGGGGCCTAAAGCCAAACTGTGGAGAAATCCACAATTCAGATACACAATATGACTGATTTCAGCAAGAAATCGCCAATTTCAGCCTCATTTGGGGTTTAATCCTAGGGATTTTGCTTCCACCTAAGTTGACCTGAAATCAGCGGAAATTATTAGTTATCAGCTGGTGAATTCAGCTTAAAAGTTAATACAAAATATTTGACAAAATGTAATATTGAGTAAAAACGTAAAATAAATAAATAAAAATAAATAGAAAAAAACGTAAAATAAATTAATAACATACAAAATATTATATTAATTTTATAAATAGTATAGTAATATATTCCATAATAGCATATTTATGATTGTAATGTATTATTAAATTATGCTATTATGACATAAATTACCATGTCAGTGAACACAGTATCTAATATAAAATACATACAACACTTAGTAACCCCAAGACAAGTTAGGGAATGGCCATGTATCCATCACCATCAACAGCTGTTAGGTTATATGTACACAATATATACAATATTTAGGTGACAAAGTCCCATCATGGACAAGTTTGTGGAATATTGTTTCTCAAAGAGTTAAAATGTCACAGGCTCTCTTACAGAAAGTGAAATCTTAGGTGTCTTTAAACAGTACACATTTCTTGTCATTTAAATTATGTCTTACCTGCAATTCTTGCATGGTCTGAATGCGCACTGAACAACTTCTTCCTCTCTGTATTAATTGCTGATCTATTGGGTCCATGAGGACAACTGACTTTAGTCCTGGTGTCTCTCCTTTTTCCACATGGTCCAAAAGGAGTCCGGCTTTCTCAGGCTTGTCACAAATTACTGTGGAAATGTCAGCTGCCAAAACAGTTTGTTAGTAATGTAAAATATATCTGTTATTATACATGTTGAGTGATTATAAAAAAAAAAAGCACAACGACTAATAGTAATGTAGATCTCAACAACAATGCTGAAAGTACATTTTAGTATCATAGTATGCTTTACATGTCCTCAGTCTGTGACAATTACACAACTAGCAAGTCAATGGCTGACTGCAGCACATAATTAGTGATAGTATATTTGTCACAAGTTTGGGCACAGGCCACGGCAGCCATTTCAGGGATAACCATATGTATCTGTGTATTAACCTGCAACTTCTTTGTGTTAAGAGTGAACTCTGCAGTACCTTAAGGAGGGTCTTGATATGAATATTATCGATAAAAATGATTTTTTTATTTTTATTTTTTTTGGGGGGGGGGGGATTTTTTAAATGCTTTATTATGCAAAAATTCCAGAAGATACAAAAACAACATTATCGTGACAAAGAAACACATTCCAATAATACAGTGTATGACAAACATCAATAAAGTAAGTGCAATGAGCCCTTTCTGTTAGTGTTGTCTAGGGTTGTTTATAGGCCGGCTCCTTCTGTGCCATGCTCTTATGTCAGTGGGGAAATGAAGTGTTAGAGAGAAAGGTTAATAAAACAAAATACCCAGTAATAGTAATTCATTTTAAGGGGACCCACTGGATCGACGAGATCGAGGTTTGTTCTACACTCATTCTACATTCAAATCTATACAAACACAATGTATCAGTCATACAAGTCAGTCTACTCAACTAAAAGTCAAGAGTCATACTAGGGGTCGGCGGTGTGAGGTCCGGGCCGAGAGATCCCATGAGGGATTAAGGTATATTAAAGTATAATGTCTTCTGATTGCAAGTCGTTAGTAAGGGATCTAGAGTCGTAATCTTTCCAGCGGGCCCATATTTCCTGAAATTCGTCGAATTTCGAGTTTTTCATCAGATGTTGGAATCTCAGTTGTGTAATAACTGCATTCCAATTTATATTGCCCCACTGCCTCCAACAGCGAGCCATTGTGATTTTTACGGCCATAAGAATATGTATTAAGAGTTTTTTCTGAGATTTCGGGATGTTCAGAAAATCAATATGTAATAAAAAGATCTGAGGTGATAATGTTAGGTTAAAACTACAAAGTTCGGCTATAAGATTTTGTATACTTAGTTTTAATCTATCCAAAGCGAGGCAGGACCACCAGACATGAGAAAGAGTTCCTACTTCTGTTGTACAATATATATTTGAGTTAGCCCTGCTGATCTTATAGAGTCTACTCGGGGTTAGGTACCAGCGTTTAATAATTTTAAAGTATAGTTCTATAAGGTTAATTGAGTGAATGCTTTGCCGCGTCAGTGAGTATGCCCTGATCCAGTCCTCTATTGTGTAGTTTAAATTCAGTTCGAGCTCCCATCTACCGGTTTGTCTGATCTTTCCTTTCTTGGATCAAGGTTTGTAGTAACTTGGTGTTTCTAGAAACTTGTTTAGATTTCTTATGGGTGTCGATCCAGTCTTCTATAGACGGGGAGAATAATATGTTTCCATGTGAGATAAAAATTTTAACTCTTAGATATGAAAATAATTCACACGGAGGGAGGATATAGAGCTCTATTAAATGTTGAAATGGTCTAATGCTATTCTGGGTCATTATATCTTTTATGGACGTAATACCGCATTGTTGCCATTTCTTTAGGTTGATATCTGTGATGGAAAGTTGGACTACATCAATTGGGGTTGAGGCCAGTAAGTGGTTTCCTATCTTAAATTTATTCTTAAGTTTGTTAATGGTGACAAGGGTGTCCCGTATAAATGGATTGGGGTGTTTAATTAAATTCTTCAGTACCTCCGGGGACCTCCAGAATAAAAAAAAAAGGTCACAATCCTTAATTTCTGTCTGTTCTAATTGGAGCCATTTTGGGAGATTGTTAGATTTAATTTTTTTTCCTGTCCCAGGCCAAGAAGTGTGTCAGCATTGTCGACTCATGAAGATTTATAATATCTGGAAACGAGGCCCCCCCTTTGATGGTCTTCCTTTTTAGTATAGTACCGGTAATTCTTGTTTTTTTACCGAGCCATATATAATCCCCAATGAGTTTCTGTATTTGTTTCAATACTTTTGGATGGACTCTTAGAGGTATGAGCCTAAACAGATATAGGGTCTTTGGTATGATATAGGAATTAATAACATTTATGCGACCTTGCCAGGAGATCTCCAAGCCCTTCCATTTGGTTAATTGAGTGGCTATATCCTTTACTAGCAAAGCGTAGTTACAACTTACCATTTTATTCGTATCGTTAAGTATTTGAATTCCTAAGTAGTCAATGATTTGTCTTGACCAATTTATATCGGTCAAAAAACTTAGGTCTTTAAGATCAGTGTGTGTAAGAGAGATGTTTATAGTTAGAGTTTTTTTTAAATTCATTTTGTAATTGGAGCAGACCCCGTAATCTTTTATCAGCTGAAATAGAGCCGGGATGGAGCAGAGGGGGTTCGTCAGGGACAGGAGGACGTCGTCGGCATACAGGGAGATCTTAGAGGACTCCGTCCCGAGTTCTACGCCTGTTACATGGGGGGATTGTCTGATGGCAGCCGCCAGGGGTTCCATACTAAGTATGTATAGGAGGGGGGCTAACGGACAACCCTGGCGGGTCCCATTATTGATCGAGAACCAGTCAGAGTCCATCGCTGGTCCTGTTACTTTTGCGGTAGGGTTCGAGTAAAATGCCATAGTGTAATCTCTAAAAAGACCCCCCATGTCAAATCTGTACAGAACAGAATCTATATATTGCCAGTCCACCCGATCAAAGGCCTTCTCAGCGTCAAGTGCTAGAAAGACTACTTTAAAATTTAGTGACGTTGATCTGTGGACTAGGTTGAGTATCTTCCTTGTGTTATCTGCCGCACTCCTGCCCTCAACAAACCCCGTCTGGTCCGTATGTACAAGGAAAGGAATTACTTGTTTTAATCTCCCGGCTAATATTTTAGAATAGATCTTAATGTCAAGATTAATGAGAGAAATAGGTCTGTAATTAGCTGTGTGTGTTGGGTCCTTCCCTGTCTTGAGAATCGGTGTGATTGTTGCCTGTAATAATTCTTCGGGGAGAGTACCCGATTTAGGGATGTTTGAGAAAAGCCTGAGTAGTAGTGGTGCTACTGCAGATTGAAATTTCAAAAAGAAAGGAGTTGAGAACCTATCAGGGCCCGGGGATTTACCAGTTTTTAGATTTTTTATTGTGCTATTTATTTCAAATAAAGAAATGGGGCTGTTCAACAGTTCCTTTTGCTGTACCGTAACTGTGGGGAGATTCAATGTGCCTAAGAACTCGTCAATCTTACTCTGGCGGTTTGGAACCTGCAATATATTATATAAACTTTTGTAGTATGCTGCAAATGCATTGGAAATAGCCTTGGGGGAAAGATGATGTGTATCGCCCACTATTATCTTATGGATCATCCCTGAGCTTTTCTTGTTTTTAAGTCTGTTCGTCAGTGTCTTTCCTGCTCTGTTGGACGAGTAGTACCAGTTCTGTTTAAGGCAGATCATCATAGCGTTAATTTTTTCGAGTTCCTTAATATTAATTTCGGCTTGTATTAATTTGATCTCCGCCTTAGTTTTAAGGTCTGGGACCAATTTGTCCGATCTCTCCCGCTTAGCCAGATTAATGTATAGATTGGACAAAGTGGTCCCTTTTTCTTTTTTTTCCCTTGCACCCAGTTTGATTATCAGGCCTCTCATATATGCCTTAAAGGTGAGCCAAAGAGTAATATCCGAGGTCTCCCCATTATCATTTGCCAGCAGGAAGTTGTGGGCTTCTTCCGTTAAGTATTGTATATTTTCTTTGGAATTAAGAATGGATTCATTCAGTCTCCACTTAGTTCTCAAATTGTAATGGGGATTATTAGATATTTCCATAGTTAAAGTGGCGTGGTCTGACCACGTAATTGACCCTATCTGTGCGGTCTTAACCAGTTCCAAAGATTGTCATCTCAACAGAAAGTAGTCAATCCGAGAGTAGGTCTGGTGCACATTAGAGTAAAAAGTGTAATCTCTGTCACTAGGGTGTAGAACTCTCCAAGTGTCGAATAGGGAGTTTTTCCCCAAGAATGTTTGCAGTATAGAACTATTACTCCCACTCTTCACGTTATGTGCACTTCGGTCAACTCTCGGATCGGCCACAGTGTTCAAGTCTCCTCCAATGACTAGGGTTCCAATTTGAATTTTATCTATCTTTTCCATTAATTTGTCGAAGAATCCTGCTGATATCTGATTAGGGGCATATATATTAAGCAAGGTGTAGGAAATATCGTTAATTTTAACAATGAGTATCAAGTATCTGCCATTGCTGTCTGCCTCTTGGTGCACCAATTCGAATTTTAACCTTTGTGAAAAGATAAGGGCAACTCCTTTCTTTTTCTTACCATCAATCAGGTTGGAAGTGTAAACATGGGGTATGCACTATATCTCCATAGATTGTTATGTGAGGGTACCCAGTGGGTTTCCTGAATATATGCTATATCGATTTTGTTAATTATCAGAGTATTGTATAGGTTTCCTCTTTTTTGGGGAGAGTTTAGTCCCTGCGCGTTGAGAGATCGCAATCTAAGTGACATCCCAGGTTTCTACAGATCCTCCATCTCTCGGCCCAGACCACCCACAGCCGACCCAGTCACGCACACACATATTCAGCCATACCAATACATTCATACAGCGGTTGGGTATGTCGTGAAGACTATACCCCTCCATCTGTCCTACACCACAAGGACAAAAAGAAAACTGAGTGCAGCATGGATATGCCTAGTCAGGGAGAATCTAGAGCAAAATGTGTTATATTAAGTAGATCAAGTCAGGTGTCCTATACAAAAGTACATCAAAAAAGAAGAACAAAGGGGAAAAGGAAAAAGAGAAAAGAAAAAGAGGAAAGGAGAGGGAATCAGGGAGGAATAAAGGAACCAAACAATCCTTAAGGCATCTATTCTTCCTCACTTAAGTCCCCCAACCCCTCCCCACTCTACCCCCCCACCCCTCTGCCCTGAACCCTCGCACCCCGTCCTCCGGCTTCCCCGCCCCCCGGCTCGGGGAAAGAGGACCCGCCCACAATCGCCCCCCGAGTGCCCCTCCCCCGCTCTGCCCCCACCCCTATCAATGGCCAATAAAGAGAGTGTTGTGTACTGTTTAAATTAGAAATGTAGTGGGTAAGAAATTCCCTTTCCGATAAGTGTTTATAGTTATATTTATATTTCCCCCAAATTTTTGTGGCTCTATAGTGTGTATAAGGGCCTAATCTTATTAAGAGCCTTATCTAGATAAGGTACCAAAAAAAAGAAAAAGAGTTCAGAGTCCAATATTTACAGGACTTTGTCAGTGTGAGTTTGGTACGAAAAAAGTAGTTTTATGTGCTTTAGTGATTCTAGAATTAGATAATACCTTATATATACAAAAAGTGAAAAATGTGAAACAATAATAACTTCAGGAGAGATAGAATCTCCCTTAGGATTTTGCACTCACAGACTCCAAGCACAAAATATGCTCATCAAACGAATTTTCTTAAAAGAGATCCGGTACTGCAAGTATCCTCAGAACTCCAAAGACAAAGAAGAAGTGGAACAGCAGATGAGTGGCAAAAAACTGGTTTAATATAAACTAGTTGAAGCCATTTGAGGCGATACGCGTAGCGACTGGACTCACCTGCTTTTTATCTTAAGGACTTTGTTTCTTGTTTTATTGTATTTATAAAGAACACTGCAGAAGCGTTTTTCCTCATACAGACCAAAGTGTGGCGCCCACCTTGCAGTTCTCAGGAAACCCTTCATGTAAGCAGATATTTGTTCTTTTTATATTAAACCTGTTTTTTTGCCACTCATCTGCTGTTCCACTTCTTCTTTGTCTTTGGAGTTCTGAGGATACTTGCAGTACCAGATCTCTTTTAAGAAAATTCGTTTGATGAGCATATTTTGTGCTTGGAGTCTGTGAGTGCAAAATCCTAAGGGAGATTCTATCTATCCTGAAGTTATTATTGTTTCACATTTTTCACTTTTTGTATATATAAGGTACTACATAATTCCACAGTTTATGTAAAGCGCGCTTGTTTTTCTGTTTTGTATTTTCTGTATATCTTGTGTGGTTTAGGAACACACTTATTAAGTGCAGCTCACATTACGATTAAGCGCTGGGTTAATCCCCCTGTTTTTTGTTAGATTTAGATAATAAACCAATCGGTTCAAGTTAACGTGCCCCAAATAAAAACATTGTGCTCAACAGGCAATTCTAATGACGGTTTTAAAAAGAAAATTGTGGCCGCCTTATGGTGGGTACAAAATTTAAAAGATTTGTGGGCCTAATGTGCTAACCAATAGTCCCCATTGCAATTTCGATTGTCAGTCGTAAAATGCCCCCAATGAACAGTTGGTTCCTAATAAACCATACGTCCGATACCAGTTAGAGAAAATAGTAATACTAAACCTCTCTCAGTGGCCCAAATGGATGTATTTCGCTAAAGTTAGAAGCGCTGCTCCTCCAAAGCCTTATACGAGTCAATCTCAATCATAGAGCACACCAGGCAACGGTTAATTTAAATAGTTTCGTCTGTCACACCACTGCTCGTAAGGCCGGGGAGAGAGCGGTGGGGGGAGAGCCCACCTAAACATACAGATAGGCACAAATAGCAAAGCTGATCTCTTTGCCGCCCTACATAGATATATCTCTCTAAAAACAATGACATGTAGGATTTAGCAGAGTATCAATATAAGGATGGAAACATTATGACCTAAATCCCTCAGTTTAAGGTAGATATAGAATCAAGCGGGTGCAGCAATTCTGACAGATTTGTGCCCTGCAGGACTAATTGCAATTTTTTTTAGGGAGGATTGCAATTTAGCACCCCCTCGCCCTACTTGGAAAGCCAATTACTTTCAGGCAGGCTTTCTTAGTCACAGGTTAGGTAAGCACTAGTGATCGGTAGAATAACACCAGACCGAAGTAGGGGGACGTGATCCTGGTTTACACGGGACCGTGTGGCACCAGGGTAGAGGGGGACAGTTATACTTTAAACAGGAACAGACTGGAAGTGGGGAGGACTACAGAGGGGTAGGGAGGATCCCCAAACCCCATAGCTAATCAGGTAGTGAGTGAAGACTAAGTGAGGCCCCACAGAGCAATTTTTTGTTGTGCCTCTAGTGGGTCCTTAAACAGATACTTTTTCTCTTGGTGAGTGAAAATCAAGGATGTGGGGAAACCCCATCTGTATCGCAAGTTATTGTTGCGCAAGACCAAAGTCTGTTCCTGAAAAGTTCTTCTTGTAAGTCTTGTCGCTAGCGAGATGTTCGAAAAAAATTGGATTTATAAAGTTCGTTTCTTGGGTTTTTATTTCCTCGATCTATTTGCATAATGTAATTTTTTAGATAGAAACTTGAGAAACGCACGATTACATCTCGTGGAAGAGCAGCCTCTGCCGAACGAGGCTTCTGGATCCTGTGCAGTCTCTCAAATGGGTATAGACCCAAGTCCGTTCCTGGAGCGATTGAGAGAAATAGGGATTTGAGAAAGTTCTCCAGATGGTCATTAGTAACACTTTCAGGGATACCCCTAATTTTGATGTTCTTTCTTCTTGCCCTATCTTCAATATCCGCTGTTTTAGTTTCCAAGCTTGTTAGTCTGTTATGCAGTAAGATATTAGCTTCTTTTAGGGATCTGTTGTCCTCTTGCATTTTTAAGACTGCATTTTCTTGTTGTCCCAGCATGTGTTTTAATTGAAAAACTTCTTCTTTAATGTGTAAGAGGTTTGTTTCAAAGTCCTGTTTAATTTTTTTGTAAAAGTTGTCCATGAGGTCTGAAATGAACTCTTGTGTAACTGGACCAGCGGTTTGAACAGGCTCTGAATCTTGAGACAGGTCCGATTGCTCCGATCGGGGCTCCTTATGCACAGCTGTTATAGACTTTCTGTAGTCGGGCCTGTCCACCTGAGTTTTTGGGGAGCAGAAAATACTGATGGGTCTTGATTTGTCAGCTGTTTGGGTTTTGTCTTTCTCTTTAACTCTGCTTTTTGGAGGCATTGTGAGCAGGGTATGGACTTAAAAAGGCAGACAGAACGACACAACTGTCCCTCGTTTCTAGCCCCTCTCCTCCTTCTCCTCAGTTAATTTCAGAAGAGAAAAAGCAAAAAAAGGTTCCGTTAGCAGAGCGATAGGTGGGGAGTTATATAAAAAATTGGTAATCCACAAATGGATTTCGTACTCCAGTACCTCAGAATTTTAATATGCGAGGCGAGGCCAGCTCTTCTTCTCTCTCCCCCTTGGGCTACCCCCCTTTCAGTTCAATTAGCGGTGTTTCAGCCCAGTGTTCAGTAGGGAGGGTTGTACATACGAAATCTTGTATACATAGGAGACCCCATATGCAAGAGTATGAAAGGTAAAACTTTACCTGCTTGATGTGTACGACCAGGGGGTGGGCGCGAAAGTCCAGGTTTCTGCCTGTCCAAGCCTGCTTGGTATACGTCCCGACAAAAGGGGTATTCTCAGGGGCCGAGCTCCTCCCGCCAGAACAGCAACAAGATCAGCAACAAGACCGCACCTGATCAGGGAGGTAGCGTGGGACAAAAGGCGTCTCCCGACTCAGCTTCTCACTCTCCCGACTCGCTCGCTTCCCGTAATACAGTTCTATATGGGAAGACGGCACTGTGTCTGACAGTTGCGGGGCAACGGGAGAGAGAAGAGATTAGGAGTGCCAGGTCGAGCGGCTCCCATTAGGTAACTCTGCAACCTCAATGGCGGTCAGAAGTGGATATTTTACCTTTTTCCTTTCCCCTTCCCGGAGCGACACCGCTATTCCTCTTTCACTCTCATTCTCTACCTCCGTCGGCACGCCCACTAGCGTGCACGCGCGTTACGTCATCCCGCCCCGACAGCTGGCTGCACAATGAATTTTCTTTTCTGACGGTAGATAGTACACGTATTGCTATTCTATACCACTTACCTAAGATTTATAAGAGTGTGTCTGAACCCCCAGGCAGACCAATAATAAGTGGTATTGATTTTTTGTCCTCAAATCTATCACTATATGTAGATCTGTATTTGCAAGTTCTGGTCCCACATATGACCTCATATCTTAAAGACAGTACATCCATTATATCTATTTTAAGTGAACTATCTTGGACAGATGGCTAGTTACTGCTGAAATGCAATCTCTATATACCTCGATCGATCATCAAGATGGAATTAGTGGAATTAAAGCTATGTTTGAGAGAGATGATTATTTAAGCCACAAACATCGAGAATTTATCTGTAAGAGTATCCAGTTCATTTTGCAGTCTAATTATTTCTATTTTAATAAGAAGTTTTACCTTCAAATAAGGGGGACAGCGATGGGGACTCGTTTTGCCCTAAGCTTCGCCAATCTTTTTTTGGGGAGCTGGGAAGAGGGCATTGTGACACCCCATCACTACCACGGAAATCTGCTGCTTTTTCAGCGCTATATTGATGACCTCTTCATTTTATGGAGGGGTGACCTTGATTCTTTGGGGAACTTTTTTGAGGAGTTCAACTCTAATGCTTTTGGTTTGAAATTTACATATGAATATAGTAAAAGTAATATTACCTTTTTAGATCTTGAAATAGGGATAAATATAAAGACATTTTTTAAGGAGGTGGACCAGAATACTTACTTGCATGCCACCAGTTACCATCATCATACATGGATAAATAATATCCCCAAGGAACAATTCTTACGAATTAAGAAAAATTGTACAGAACCTGAAGTTTTTAGACAACAAAGCATTAAAATTAAGAAACACTTTTTTAACAAGGGATATGACAAGAAAAAAGTCTGTAGAGCATTAAAACAAGCTATGAATACAGATAGAAGTTCCCTTTTTGGCGCCAGGCCCCAAGAAAAAGAAAAACCAAAAGAAAAAGGGGAAAGATTTTTCACTGTCCCTGATTACCACCTTCATGGAAAGGCTTCCAGACATTAGAAATATCTTGGATAAATATTGGGATATCCTTAAAAAAGATTCTCTTTTAAAAAATGTTTTTTTCCGAAAAATGTAATGTTAATGAAGTCAAAAACATCACAAAAAAACTCAGTACCAATCCTCAAAAAAACTAGATGTTTCTTACAACCTTGGTTGGATCATATAGATGTGGTATGTGTGGTGATTGTAATAGATGCACTAAGAAAGAGACCTCCTTTAAAGAAAATAGTACTTGGAAGAAATATAGAATTGATAGATTTTTGTCCTGTAGAACAGACTTTGTAATTTATTTGTTGGAGTGCCCATGTGGCCTCCAATATGTCGGCCGTACAGGCCGTCAATTTAAAAAGAGATTACATGAGCATACCAATAATATTAGGTGTGGTTATGAAAAACATTCCGTTTCAAAACATTTTAAAGATTGCCACAATAGCTACGATAATAAACTGAAGGCTATGGCAATCGAACATGTAAAACTTGACCATAGAAAGGGCAATAGACAGATTAAACTAAACCAAAGGGAAACTCATTGGATTTTTAAACTAAATACTACGTACCCCGATGGGCTCAACGAGGGTTTTGATTTTGTCTCCTTTTTGTGATTTTTTTTTTCATCTCAATATACATCACTGTATAATGCTGTATGTTACTATACATTGTTGTGTGGAATTGCAATGTTATTAACTGCTTTTTCATTACATGTACTTTTCATTTTCTGTAATTGTATATTATTATTTTTGTATCAATATTGTATATTAGGATATGAATTATTATATATTACATCTTTTCATATTTTAAGCTCCACATTTATGAGACTTTATAATAGTTATGAGGTTGTACAGAAATGTGTTTTTTATATGATAGTCATTTTTTATGGTTGTTTATCCCTTTTAATACATGCTTTTTGGGACACATCTTTTCTATATATTTAAATGGATTTTGTGTCCCTCTTCTTTTTTACCCCTTTCTTATGATTAAAATGCTTGGTTTTTTTCTATTTAGATAATTAATGTTATGCTTCTATGTGATATGAATCCATTTGATAGCACACGTGATGGCTATACTTTGTCACTAGATGTATGTCCTCCATTTTTGTTTTTTGTTTTTAATGATTAAAATGCTTGTTTTCTCTGTGTAGGTGAACAATGCTATGCCTCTATGCGATATAGATGTGTTGTGACAACACACACGATAGGTGTGTTTGTCATTTGACCAGTGATATGTTCTGACGAGATGAGAGGGAGTGTTTTTCCCTTCATTCCCGTCTTCTGGCCAATGATACAGTTGGGGGCATTTCCTTTTGGGCGGTTCCCCCACCGTGGCTCCGTTTCAGCTGGTCACTATGTTGGCTATGTGATCAGCTGTTCTGGAGTCACGTATGGGGTCCTGATAGCATCCACGCCCCCATTTTTACTTCACTAAGTTCATTTTCGCAGGTTTTTTTCATATTTAAAGATTCATTGCACCTACAGCCTTCATACAGACTTTCTGCTTGAGAAAGTGCTATCTAAAACGCGTTGCACTTTATATTCTCTCCATATATTTCCCGGCTGGGTCTTGCTGTTTATGTCTGTTACAAGGTATATATATGTGCTATTTTATTTTATTTGGTCTATCTGTATTTTTAGGGACCTTTTTCCATTGAATCTTACACTTTAATCTATATGCACTTTCTGTAGGGGAACTAAGACTTGAGTCTAGCTATTATTTTGACCCTTATGTGCTTCCTTTTTAAGATTTTATTTTACCTGTACTAACTGTATATTGCTTTATTGTGTTATAAAGATATATTTGTATTTTTCGATATTATTTGTGTTTGTCTATTATTCATGGATTTTTACAGTATTCATATATTTATTTTGAGCGCTGTCCACTTTTTCCATTTTTAATTTGTGCGGTCATTTATCCTTAAAGACTATTATCTTGTGTGCTGATTGTTCCAGACTTTAACCGAAGTTCGTCTAAAAAGACTCTGTTGGTAAAAGACTTTGCTTCTCAGGTTTTTCTACACTGCACTAAAACTGCCTAATACAACGAGGGATCCAGGATCAGCTGAACGCCTGGGCTCAATGACAGAGACAAAGCTGGTTCAAGGGGGTGTCATCAGTTGGTAGGACAGTGTGACATTACGTTTGTGTAAGATGGATCATCCATAGTTTTGGCTGTGTGTCATTTCACTCCAGACACTTGGAAACAAGTCTCCACTACTACCACTAGTGCTACTACTACTAACGATAAATAATTACTATTTCCTATACAATGCCAAATGTGTATAAAATCGGCACACCCGGAAATAGCACCAAATAATGTGCCAATGTGTAACATGAATTAGTGCTATGTGGCATCCTCGCACTTCAAGATTGTTCCAGCAAGTTTAGTGCCATGGATAAAGAATCAGGCGATGAAACTGTGGCAGACAACCTCAGCCAATTCAGTTTTGTCAGGTGCACTATTCCCCGCACATGAAAGAGTCAAGATTTTTTAAAAAGGCACAATCATCTTCAAACAAAAGACGTGACAATTGCAACCTTTCAGCACAGGATTTTTTATAATAACGTAGTAAGGCAAAAAAGCCAGTAACAAGGTAACTTAATTCATTTATTACTATGTCAGTTGGAGAACTTTCTACAACTGTTTGTAGCATCATTTTATTTTAAGTACTTTCTTACCTGTATTAATAATGTATCGAATAGCTCCTTGACCCAAAGTGTCATAGAGGGGAACCACCACCATGGAATATGTGTAACAGGCGAGTTCAGAGATGATCCACTAGAAGAGGAAAAATATTATACAAAAGTCCACATTTTATACAATGTGCACAAGTTAAAACAACTGTTCAAGTAACTATTGCGGCCTACCTCTGGGCGGTTCTGTGCAAACACCCCAATAAATTGGTCAGCAGATGGCTTGCATCCCTGGTGTAATAATCCTGATCCCAGCCATTCTGCTCTGTTTGAGACCTGCAAGAAATTTATAAAAACATTGTTAAAAAGAGTTATTACTAATGGAACAGTATTATTTATTATCAGGTAAATAGTAGCTATGTATGGTACCAAAATAGCAGATCAACGCTGTATAAAGCTAAAACCTGTAATTATGACAAAACAGCTGTTTTGTTTACCAAGAGTGTAGAACTCCTAATTTTGTTGACATCACAACGGAAGTCTTCAGGGGTTAAAGGTGATGGGGAAACCCCTCCACTGACCATTTGAAGGCATAGTAGAAATTATTAAACTCAAATCAACACACATTAGACAAGCCATAAGATGTGCCTTTACTCACAGAAACCTTAAGCTTGCTGCAAGGGATTCTGGGTAGGCATATGTAAAAAAAAAAAAAAAAAAAAAATGGTTAACAAGGATCACCTTTTTTACCTCTGTATTCATTTCACACACGGACCCCCGTTTTGACATAGCTCAGTCATTAAATGCTCTAAATACAATGCTTGTTCACACCTCAAAGTTGCAGGATTGAAACCAGAAGGGTTAACTTAGCTCTTTAGAATAATCAATAAGATTGTAAGTGCACTCACAGTCTCAGGAGGCAAAACATTTTGAGAGCTGTAGTCCACAAACAGCTGAAGCACCTCTGAATAGATCACTGAGCTCTGCATCATGTTCTGAAGAAGTTTGCCAGTAATTGAGATCAGATTTTTTAAAATTCTCTGTACTGAAATTAACTGTGAAATTATGTTTTTTTTAATTACAAAAAATTTGCCTTCTAATTAAACAGATTATCTGGAGGGCTTGTGCCTCTTTAAATATATTAATTAAAACAAGTAGCAATTGTTTTATGTACAGTAGTGCTACTTTAGCAGGTGGTCTACTTGAATGCTTACAATTTAGCGTTTGGTCTGTCTAAAGTCAGCAGTGTGTCACGTCGCCATTGCTGTCCTCTACTGTGTGCCCAACACCATGTTGCATTCAGTAATCCTCCTCCCCCTACTCATCCTAATTCAGTGGTCCCGGGGCCCCTCCATCACAAAGGTTATTTTGTGGAAGTTCCCCCACCCCCCGACTCCGCCAGTCAGATCAGTGGCCATACAGGGACCTAGCAGGACATGGTTACCTCATCTTCTCCTTCACCCAAAACATTGTCAACCCCATATTCATGTAATCAAAGCTAGGCAGATGCCTACATGTCCATGGAGACTGCTGATTTCCAGTAGTCGCATGCTAAAGTAGTACCATAAATGCTTTAACATAAATACCATACAGGGAGTGCAGAATTATTAGGCAAATTAGTATTTTGACCACATCATCCTCTTTATGCATGTTGTCTTACTCCAAGCTGTATAGGCTCGAAAGCCTACTACCAATTAAGCATATTAGGTGATGTGCATCTCTGTAATGAGAAGGGGTGTGGTCTAATGACATCAACACCCTATATCAGGTGTGCATAATTATTAGGCAACTTCCTTTCCTTTGGCAAAATGGTTCAAAAGAAGGACTTGACAGGCTCAGAAAAGTCAAAAATAGTGAGATATCTTGCAGAGGGATGCAGCACTCTTAAAATTGCAAAGCTTCTGAAGCGTGATCATCGAACAATCAAGCGTTTCATTCAAAATAGTCAACAGGGTCGCAAGAAGCGTGTGGAAAAACCAAGGCGCAAAATAACTGCCCATGAACTGAGAAAAGTCAAGCGTGCAGCTGCCACAATGCCACTTGCCACCAGTTTGGCCATATTTCAGCTGCAACATCACTGGAGTGCCCAAAAGCACAAGGTGTGCAATACTCAGAGACATGGTCAAAGGTAAGAAAGGCTGAAAGGCCGACCACCACTGAACAAGACACACAAGCTGAAACGTCAAGACTGGGCCAAGAAATATCTCAAGACTGATTTTTCTAAGGTTTTATGGACTGATGAAATGAGAGTGAGTCTTGATGGGCCAGATGGATGGGCCCGTGGCTGGATTGGTAAAGGGCAGAGAGCTCCAGTCCGACTCAGACGCCAGCAAGGTGGAGGTGGAGTACTGGTTTGGGCTGGTATCATCAAAGATGAGCTTGTGGGGCCTTTTCGGGTTGAGAATGGAGTCAAGCTCAACTCCCAGTCCTACTGCGAGTTCCTGGAAGACACCTTCTTCAAGCAGTGGTACAGGAAGAAGTCTGCATCCTTCAAGAAAAACATGATTTTCATGCAGGACAATGCTCCATCACACGCGTCCAAGTACTCCACAGCGTGGCTGGCAAGAAAGGGTATAAAAGAAGAAAATCTAATGACATGGCCTCCTTGTTCACCTGATCTGAACCCCATTGAGAACCTGTGGTCCCAGGGCCGATCCTAGGGTGACGGGCGCCTGGGTGCAGGTTTTCCTTTGGCGCCCAAGGGTGGGCGTGGCTATATTATGAACTCCTCCCCTTTAGACATTTCTGTTCCAGGCATGCCCATTTCAATATTAGGGAGAGGGGGAGGGAGAAAACTGTATTTTAATGTAAAGGACCAACGTTTATTTTAAATAAAGATATATATTTTGCCATAATACTGTGTAGTGGTTTTATTTATTTCTATAATGCTCAGCCAGCAACATGGGAGACTTTTTGCTGGCTAGCAAAATGAGTTTTAACTACCGTTCCCATGATTCCCAACCAGCCAAAGTCTCTCATTAGTCTGGCTGAGCATCATTGGAAAATAAGTACATAAGGAGTGATAAATAATATTCCACCAAGTCAGTCACTCACGTGTCTCTCTCTCTCCCCATACCCTCATGTCTGTCTGTCTCTCCCCCCCATACCCTCATGTCTGTCTGTCTCTCCCCGTACCCTCATGTCTATATCTCCCCATACCCTTGTGTCTGTCTGTCTCTTCCCCATACTCTCATGTCTGTCTCTTTCTCCCCATTCCCTCATGTCTGTCTCTCTCTCCCCGTACCCTCATGTCTGTCTCTCTCTCCCTATTCCCTCATGTCTGTCTCTCTCTCCACTCATGCTCCATGTCTCTGTCTCTCTCTCCATTCATGCTCCATGTCGGTCTGTCTCTCTCCACTCATACCCCATGTCTGTCTCTCTCGCCACTCATACCCCATGTCTGTCTCTCTCTCGCCACTCATACCCCATGTCTGTCTCTCTCTCTCTCCACTCATACCCCATGTCTGTCTCTCCCCTCATCCCTTATATCTTTTTCCATCTCTATCTTTCTGTTCTCCATGCTGGCCTCTTGTACACACAGTCATACATAAACACACACAGTCACACAAACACAGTTACACACTTAGTCACCCTCACAGACATACATTTACACAAACACCCTTATACACACTGTCACACACATACATAAATACACACAGTCCTACATAAATACACACAGTCACACAAACACAATTACACACTTAGTCACCCTCACAGACATACATTTACACAGACACCCTTATACACACATACATAAATACACACAGTCATACATAAATACACACAGTCACACAAACACAGTTACACATTTAGTCACTGAAAGGGTTAAATTGATGTTGAGAAGCCCCCCTTGCTTGACCAAGTTCAGATAAAGGTCACAGTCCCTGAGGAAGTCAGATAAGACACAATGGTTTATTTAAGAATGTCTTAGACTACAAAAAGAGGAACTAATGTTGTAGCAAGTTTCAACTGTCTTGTCTGCTGACTGACTATATTGAGTTTTATTTTAGCTTTTCTGCCTAGTGACAATATATGTATCCATTGTCCACCCCCTCTTGTGACATGTATATGCCGTCTCTAATGTACTTGATGCTATGTTTGTGCAAAATTTATAACCAATCAATGCCCAGGACAACGCCTAGATTTGTGTATAAATACCAATGTGTAATAAACTACACTCAGAGCTGAGGATAAAGAAACACGTGCCTCTGTGTATTTTGTTTTCCACCTTCACAGCTCTCCAGATATCTGCTATCATCAACGGCCTTAGAAGTAACTGATCAAGGAACAGAGACCGGCCGTTCCTTTCAATTTGGTGTAAGAAGTGGGATTCGGACATACAGGGTGAGTACAAGTTGTGCATGGTTGTATTTTATACTTCTATGCTGTGCTCCCTTGTCTCTCCGAATCCCGTACCTAAAAATTTAGTGGTTTAAGTAAAGCCGTGGGTTGTTGTTAAACACTTGTCACTGAGACGAGATAATATTGTGTTTCTGGTACACAATTTAAAATAATCTATTGATCTATGGTACTTGTCACTGGGACGAGAAAATATTAAGATTTCACTGGGAAATCGCTGAAGCACAAATAATAGATATAGATATTAAGATTTCACTGGGAAATCGCTGAAGTGCAAATAATAGATATAGATATTAAGATTTCACTGGGAAATCGCTGAAGTGCGTGACACTGGGTCGCGGCACAGTTTAACAAAACCTACTAAGAGATATATATGTATATATGTAGATAAATATATACAAGCAATTTGTAATTAGGAAGTGTTACTTTCTAAACTGTCGTTGGTGTGTCAAAGGTTATTTGTACATATGTTAAAGTATAAGATAAGAATTGTATATTAAGTTGTGTGAACTGCATAAAATTATCTGTTCATAATGGGACAAAAGTTAAGTAATTTAGCAATTACAAGTTTTATATCAGGTAAAAGGAATGATGTCCCTTTGTATGGAATCCCCATTATTATATTTAAATTTATGTGACGGCAGTATGTAGTTCAGGTATGATAATGTCATAATAAATAAACCCTAAAGGAAGAGAAAATTAACAAGGGTAAATCTAAATACCCTAAGAGTCCTGTCCCACAGAAAGCCAAGACAGAGTCGCTGTATCCAGCACTTCCTGTTTGCTCAGAGCCCACACAGTAAAGCGACATGTACATTGTCAGATAAGGAATTAACTGCTTTGTCTGTGGCCATAAGGTATGTTTGATTTGTCTCCCTGCAGTACACAGTGTTTTATGTATATAGTAGAAATTTTATGTATAAAGTATAAGAATATTATAACATTGCATTGTTAAACAGAATTATAAGTGTTAAGTATTTTTAGTTTGGCTGGGACACATGTACAAGTAAGAAGATAATAGTTTTGAACTGAAGTTATGTAACAGAGGATACAGATCCTTCTGTAAAACATATTGAAGATTAGAGTCTCGTGTCTGTAACTCCCAAGTACACGGTATCTTGGTGTTTTGGATATGTTAGCTGTGCAAGTTAATAAGACCATAGAAGCTGTGGCATAATTATGTTTAATGTTGTCATTAGGAAAATTGTCATTATTGTTTAAATATTTGCATAAGTAATTTTTGCAACTGCTATTTTTAAGATATAATTGTATTTTTATAAGTGATGTCTGCGCAAATGGGCAATAGTGTTACAGTAAAAGTTTTTAATATTTTACCACAAGAGTAGAGACATGTCCTAGTTTCGTGTCAACAGCCCCAAAGTAGCAGTCGTATTTTATAGAGATGTAACAAAAGGTAGTGTTTTATATTTAGTGAAATACAGAAGACGTATCTTATGGATCACTCAAAGAGCGCTCACAAAAAAAAAAATACGGCATTTTCAGCCTTTTAGTATAATTTTGAATGATTCATGAGTGAAAGTCTTCTGGGTTATATTGATCAGTGTGACAAGAAGTTTTATAATAAATTAGTTTTAGCAGGAAATTAACAATAGTCACTGTAGTTGTGTTATTTTGGGTAAGCAGAGTTGTTTTATTTTGGCATAGTCGGTAATTTTATTACTGTCATTAATTTGCTACTGCGCTTGCGTAACTGTATCTTTAAGTAAGAAATATTAAAATATGTGTGTAAAACAGTAAGAGTCATATATTATTCAAAGTCTCTCTTGAACATCATATTATATATACGTGATCAATCCAGTGGATAATATAACAGCTGTAAAATTTCATAAATGCCATTATTTGATTTTTATTAAGGTTTATTTTGATTCAATCTATATATTCAGTGGCATCATGTAAAATTATGAGGGTAAAAAGAAATCTAATATTTGTTTAAAAACTCTAAACATTTAACAGGTTTCACATGTTACCTATTAGAAATGTTTATTTGTTTAAGGTACATTTTTTCTTTTTGTATTTAGGTTTTGACAAGTATATAATTTTATGTAGGTTGGAAGGATTTTTGTATTTGAATTTTTAGTGTATGTTGAAGATGGGTTTTGATTCTTCCCAACATAAGATATCACATTTTCCAACACTTTAAATAAAATAGATAAGGAAAGATGTATTGATTATTTTTAAGGCATTTATAGGTACTGATATATTTTAGATTTAAGTAGGATTTCAAAGTTGATACTAGAAAAAGACTTGAATAACGTTTATTCGTAAAATGTTGAGAAGTAGGGGATTTTTGTGTTAAGCTGTTGAAGGCTTTGTGGGCCATGGAAATAGCAATTGATAAAGATAAAAGGTTTTTGTATGTTGTAGAAGGTGAGAGGTCATGTTGCAAATATGTATAAAGAGAAGATGTTATGGACTAAGAATATAACAGTTAGGATTTAAAAGTGAATATTAATTTGAAAGGGAAGACATAAGTAATAAAGTGTATAGTATATACCAATAAGAGGTAGAACTTTTGGTTTATACTGAAAAGTATTGATCAGTGTTTTTAAATAAACTCTCTACCCATCCAATATAATTTTTGGTAACTTGCATTTACCGTAATTGTTTTATTTTTGTGGTGTGACCAGAATTATTTTTACAGTGCTACAGCGCTACTTACATTGTTGGTGATATATGAATATCATTTTCAAACTATAGGGAACGTCAGATTACCAGCTGGAGAGCAATGCATATTTAAATTAAATACAGAGCTAGCATGTTTATATACAGTAAATAAACACACACACACACATCCGTAATGCTAAAATTTTAATTTGTTGAATTTTAGTGTTTGTTATAATTAAGGCAAAGTACCCCATGTGATACAGTGGGAGAGATTATTAAGCTGTTGTTTAAAATTTTAGATACAAGTTAAATTTTAATTTATGAGAATGTACATCTGTCAGTGATTAGTGGAAAGAATTAGCAAGTGTCATGTTCTTAAACATGCTGTGGTGTTGGAGGTGAAAGAGTTAATTATATAAATTCAGATAGTTTTTGTTGTATATGAAAGAGAGAAAAAGTTCCCCCAGAAACCCCCCTTCATTTCCCCTTCTATCTGTTTGTCTAATTGCAGATAAGAGAGTTGTAGCAGTGGCTGCAAAAGTATTTTTTTTTGTGAAGGGAGGGGGAATGGGCCAAAGTTGTGTTCTGTGCTGTGGTCATGTTGATAGTATATTGATAATGGTCAAGAGATATATTTTGTTGTCAATAATTTTGATGAAGTATATGTAGCAATTGTGAATTTTTATAAAATATTTATTTTGACAGGTCACGTCTGTTATTTTTATTGAATTAGTTCCAGCCTATACTGATGTTGTTTCAGAGTTTACTGATAAGGACCAGCAAACCTAGATTATTACTGATGCAGTTCCAGTAAGAGGTCTTAATCACTAATGAAGAGATGGTGATTATTAACAGTGAGTGATTATTATTATCAGTTGTATATTACACTCATCATGCTCAGTCAGGAGATTCATAAAAAGAATAATAATATTTTTAAGAACAAAAGAGTGGTCTAGTTATTTTGAGACATGAGTTAAGAGTCATAATATTAATAATAATATTTTAAAGTAAAGCAAATAATCCAAAATATTTAATGAAATATTGCATGTTACTAATTGGAATATTTTGAGTTTTATTTCCATATAGATTAAAGCTGTACAGCCAACAAAAGACAAGTTCACAGTGCACCAACGAATCTATTGCTGATAAAAGATTATTTCTAAAGAAAGAAAAAGTTTATTTTAAAAGAAGAAATATTTACAATACAAGTAAAGAAAGGATCCTAACAAAGTCTACTGGAATAGTGTTGTGAAAATTGTTCAAATTAACTCCTGGATCCATGTTATTTGCATAAATCACATTCCTGTACTGACAAACAGGCCAACAAAGGAGCAGCAATTTAATGTTTTGATGGGCATAATAACTCCCTGACCACTAGCCAACATAAGCTGAGTCGTCAACCTAGGATAACTCGCAAAGAATACACCCAGGAGTCTGCAACAGATACAACAGTATACAAAAGATCATCATTGTTGGGAAGTATATTTTCATATGTACAAATGTATACAATTGTTATTGAAGGCTTGTAATTTTTGTACTAGAGATTTGTTTAATTGTGATATTACAGGTATGTTTAGAGTAGAGTGAATTTTTGCAGACTGACTCTACCAAACACAATGAGTCGACCCATAAGAAACTGTATTTTGATAATATGTTTGTGGAATTTTATGTAGACAGTTTATAAAATCTCAGGAAATGTATCTGATATTTTAAATAGGTTAGTTTGTTTTTGTAAGAGAGACTAATCAAGAAGGATTATGGATTTAAGGAATAGGTTAAAAAGTGTCCACAAGTAATCCGTGAGATCCCCTGGGACTGGGAAATTGGCTAGGATCACTTGGAGCGAAACTTGTAAGTGGTTTAGCATGTGTGAGATCAGTGTTGCTAATTGTTTATGTTGTTTGTTTCAAGGGTCTCATCCTCAAGTGCATCCTGACCACTGACATCATGCCCCTACGAGAAGACTGGAAGACACTGCTCAGATATTCCCCATTATGGAAGCTTACAGTGCAACTAAGCTGGATGACCAACCAATGTGTGAAATCGAGGAAGTGTGCCTTATCATCTTGGATACAATGATTATGTTGACCAGGCAACTCCTGATGGTTATCCTTAAAAACAGACAATGTCAATTTCTAAGAATAAAAGGGGAGAACAGTATGAATATTATATGGACTGTAGGGGCCTCTGGAGTCACGTCGTGGATGGGAGACCATATTGTTTTGTCTGCTGCCATTTCATCTGACTGTTTTTTGTGTTCTGAATGCATGCCATGTTGTGTGTTCTGAATGCATGATGTCAGTTTTGCTTCAAGTTATTTTAAAGTATTCTGCAAATGACTCAGTCCTTGGGAATTGCAAACTCCGGAATAATATGTTTGATTTTTACATAGATCTATTGGTTGTAGAGAAGGGTTTTATTAGGCAGGGTAAGAGGAGCAATCAACAATAGATAATTCATTTAGTTTTGTGTCCATCATGTGTTTTTGTTGGTCATGCCATTATGTAACATTATGTAACATATTTAGATAGTTATGGCAGGCCTTCCATATTTAAGAGAGAGATACTGTGAATTTTCACAGGTCCAATATCTCTGCAGAGCGAAACCAAGGTCTGCTCAGTCGTCAGAGGTCTAAACCTAATCTCAAAGGCTATTAAAGTTAAAGTTATTGTTAGATGTCAGTATTGTCCTGAGGCAGTCCGGTAAAACAGGAAAGCCATAGTCGGTTAGTAAAGCTTAAATATGGATGTGAAGATTTTTGATTCAATATGTTGTTTTAATGGATCAGACCACTCCAATTTTATCCAGTGGTATTTAAATAATATAAGAGATGTGGACACAAATATCAGGTTTTGATCAGATATTCGAAATATGTTTGTGGTTAGGAGATAATTAAGTGTTTTGTTTTAATAATAGCAATAATCGGTGTATTTTATATAATTGTGAGGTGCGATAAATGCATTATTGCTTAAGCTGTTAAACCAGCTCCAAAACTCCAATACCACACGAAATATTACATTATTTATGCTAGAGCTTCTCAACAGCAATATTAAGATTGTTCAGCAAGTGAACAAAAGAGTGGAACTGAAAGGGTTAAATTGATGTTGAGAAGCCCCCCTTGCTTGACCAAGTTCAGATAAAGGTCACAGTCCCTGAGGAAGTCAGATAAGACACAATGGTTTATTTAAGAATGTCTTAGACTACAAAAAGAGGAACTAATGTTGTAGCAAGTTTCAACTGTCTTGTCTGCTGACTGACTATATTGAGTTTTATTTTAGCTTTTCTGCCTAGTGACAATATATGTATCCATTGTCCACCCCCTCTTGTGACATGTATATGCCGTCTCTAATGTACTTGATGCTATGTTTGTGCAAAATTTATAACCAATCAATGCACAGGACAACGCCTAGATTTGTGTATAAATACCAATGTGTAATAAACTACACTCAGAGCTGAGGATAAAGAAACACGTGCCTCTGTGTATTTTGTTTTCCGCCTTCACAGCTCTCCAGATATCTGCTAACCTGCCACACATCAACGGCCTTAGAAGTAACTGATCAAGGAACAGAGACCGGCCGTTCCTTTCAGTCACCCTCACAGACATACATTTACACAGACACCCTTATACACACTGTCACACATACATAAATACAAACACAGCCACCTTTACACACTAAGACATAGGATACACTTGCACAGACACTCATGTACACACACTTACACAGACAGTAACACACACATAGTTATACACATTGACACACACATACACACTTATACACATACACACACACTTACACAGACAGTAACACACACATAGTTATACACATTGACACACACATACACACTTATACACATACACAAACACTTACACAGACAGTAACACACACATACTGTGATTGGCTGCAGGGAGGAGGATGTTCTCTATGGTGTCTTGGCAGATACTCTAGAGAACGTCCTCCTCCCGGCAGCAGCCAATCACAGAACGCGACGGGGGCGGAGCTTGCACCCGTCGCGCTGTGCTTGCTTTAACAAGGAGGAGGACGGCAGGGAGAGAGCTCCCTGCTTCAGCGCCTCTCCTCCCGTGCGCCTGGGCGCGGTGCACCCCGTGCACCCGCCCAGGATCGGCCCTGTGTGGTCCATCATCAAATGTGAGATTTACAAGGAGGGAAAACAGTACACCTCTCTGAACAGTGTCTGGGAGGCTGTGGTTGCTGCTGCACGCAATGTTGATGGTGAACAGATCAAAACACTGACAGAATCCATGGATGGCAGGCTTTTGAGTGTCCTTGCAAAGAAAGGTGGCTATATTGGTCACTGATTAGTTTTTGTTTTGCTTTTGAATGTCAGAAATGTATATTTGCGAATGTTGAGATGTTATATTGGTTTCACTGGTAAAAATAAATAATTGAAATGGGTATATATTTGTTTTTTGTTAAGTTGCCTAATAATTATGCACAGTAATAGTCACCTGCACACACAGATATCCCCCTAAAATAGCTAAAACTAAAAACAAACTAAAAACTACTTCCAAAAATATTCAGCTTTGATATTAATGAGTTTTTCGGGTTCATTGAGAACATGGTTGTTGTTCAATAATAAAATTAATCCTCAAAAATACAACTTGCCTAATAATTCTGCACTCCCTGTAGTTGCCAACATTGGCCATGTTTCCAGGGACACATATTTGTTCCACATGCTGCAGAAAGAGCATGCAAAGTGCAACCCAGGAATCTGTAGGATTCATATACACACACAGACACAATCCAATTAATTAATCATGGTAGGTCCTATGAAATCTCCACCCTGATTATTTAATTGAATGCTCTCTGTGCACATATCCATCCTACATACTGTCGGGCCGCACTTTACATGGTCTTTCTGCAGCATGTGGAACAAACATGTGCCCCTGGAAACATGGCCGATGATGGCAACTATGAAATACCAGCAGTGTATATTAGCAACAATAGTAACAAACAGCTCATCAAGGGGAAATTACAGGGAAAAAAGAAGGGAATTGCAAATTTAAAGCCCAAAATGAAAAGGATAAAATTCTCCCATTCAGGTAAACTTCAAAATTTCCTATTATGGCCTTAAGTTTAAAATTAATCAAAGTTAGAAGCAACAACTGTGTCCTGTCCAGTTTCCTTTTTTTGTACCTGCCTTTTACATGATTTATTAAAATGGCTTAATTTTGGCATTCCCTGTCTACTGTGAGCTCCCTCCGCAAACCGTTTGTTGCTTCTAACTCTGATTGATTATACAGGCAGGATAGCCTGGTGTCGAGGGAGGCTCCACTTTGTCTACTTTGGGCTAAAATAGGAGGAATCTTTTTTACCTGGCCTTTGACCGAGGAGGTCCTTCAGTTTATTTGTTTTGTTTTCTCTTAAGTTTAAAATTCCCTTCTCAATTCCCCCTTACATTTATAAAGCCCATAGCATCTCCTGGTGAGTCCTGGATAGTTAATAGCAATGATTGTAACCTGTTTAACGAGCCACTTACCCTTTTTCAATTGATGATCAACAGGGGGAACAGGAATAGGCAGTGGACTGAGATTTTCAACCTAAAGTACTATCTTACAAAGTTTTCAGTTGCCTTGATATGGGAGATAAAATGGCATGTACTTTTTAAAATGCATGCCCTTTTGTCCTTTGACTAGCAGCCTCCATGGTCCATTGTGATGCAAGCAGTCTATGGCTGTCAGATCAGCTATTTATTGCTGGCATTGCAATATGTAGCTTTCATGTGTGTCCAGAGGGAACCAATTATTTAATCAAGGAGGAAATCCCATAGGAACTGGCTTGGTTAATTACATGACTTCCCTCTGAGCACATATGACAAATATATTTTGCAGGTCAATATATAAAAGGTTGCGAATAATGGTTCGTAAATACACATGATTTAACTCAGTGCTCCAGGACTAAGACGCCACTCCTAATCTTAACAGCATAGAGACTCAGTGGATGCCCAGCACTCGACACAAACAGAGAACTTTGTTGATCAGATGCAGGTAGCAATTCAGCTCTCGCGAGTTTTCGTCAGGCTTGCCGAAAACTCTTGAGCATTGAAACGTTGCCTGTGTCTGATAAATAAAGTTCTTACGTTTGTATTGAGTGCTGCGCGTCCACTGAGTTTGTATAATATATAAAAGGTAGCTGGGCCTCTGGAAAAAAAAAACATATAATGCAGACTGAAAACAAGTGACACAATTACTATTTCTTCCCCCTCAGCTCTATATGTACTCTTTATTTCCTAACGGATAAAATACACAGTAATTTAATTATATCTACTGAATTGTTTTAAAGCCAAAAGAAAACAGATAAAGAATTGTAGCTTCTTCACTCAAAGTGGGAAATTACAGAGAAATAATTCTAGACAATTGTCAAGTGCACTCCATGACCTTTAACCCCAACTCGCAAGCAAGACTGAAGAGCTTCAATCAGTAAGCATAGCAGTTTAGCACCGCCTTTATCCTCTCCAGCTAAACTTGTCGTTAACACCTAATGAGTATTATTAGAATTTAATGCTACTACAAGACTGAGTAGCTGTAACAATACATCTTACCTCTCTATAAGACAACCACTCATAAGGCTGATTAGGTTTTCTGGATCCTAAACAAGGACCATGCTCTGGAAAAAAAAATGCAAGTGTTATTCAGTCTTCTATTTTAATAAGGATTGTCATATTATTGCTATAATAACTCAACACATGCAAATTGTATTCACTCTTCTATTTTAGGAAGGAATTTCATATTATTATTATATTATAATGACTCAACACTATTATCTTAAAGATATCTTATATTTGGTAATCGGATCCACTCGCATCTCTTGGGAACCATCATGAAACATATTTTGGGGGTTATTCCCAATTAAAGCCTTAAATGTTCTTAATAATAAATGATGAGCATCATTGGATATGCAATATGCATTGCTTTTAATACATAAAGATTATTAATACACTTAAATAATATTTGGGACTCTTTGATTTGGGTGTCACTGAAGCCAAAGGAATAATTTTAGAAAAAAGAAAGGTTACAGGGAGATAAGCAGAGGGTTTAAGGAGATGACTGGAGAATAGAAAGTAAGTGAAGCTATTGCAAAGGTTCCTCTCCAGTGATGTGGCAGTAGAAATAAGAGAGACCACTATCTAATAGATGTTGGCTCAAAGGAAGATCGTTTTTTAAGGATAGGTATGAATGTTGATGGTTCAGTTATAGAGGACAGAGATGTTCATAAGATGGGCTAGGATTAGAAAGAGAAGTGGCAAGGAAATAGAGGGAACAGAGGTTTATTTCCTAATCTGGTATCCTACCAGTTATGGATTACATATTTCTGTGCAAAATTGTCTATGGATTCTGATATTATATACATTTAAGGGAGTTTGCAAGGATTCTTTGATCACATGTTTAGTCCCTTATGTCTTTCATGTACCCCATTCCCTCTAGATTGTAAGCAGGGCACTCTACCTTGTGTACCAGTCTGTTCTCACTCTTAGTATGTACTTCCCTTCTGTGCTATTTATATGTTTATACATTTTGGTCACTTCAGTAGCACCTTTATTAAACACACTGTTTTAGGGTTGTGCTCCCCATGCCCTTGTATTTGTATGTAAATTGAAGCCTGACCAGCATTTTGGTATAGCCCACTACCCACAGGTGCGTTATATATAGCGTTCTAGTGTAGAACCCACAAATATTGGAGTACTTTGACATAGTGGTATTTGGTGTGACTAAATCTATCTAGGATAGGTGCTTTTAAAGTAGCTTTAAGGTTGCGCGCGGATATTTCTATGTATTCTTCTTAATCTATGTTGTTAATGGCCAACTGTCAGTCTATGGGCTTGATGTAGCCATCAAGGGTTTTTATACACCCCCTATCCTGAATAAAAAGCCTATGTGTTCTATTGTATTAACTAATGATTTTAATAATATATGGCCCTCATACTAAGCTTTGGCATGCATGTGGACCTCCAGATTAAAAAGGTTGGACAACCATCATGGCCGAATACACGCCGAATGCTTTCAAAACCAAAATCACACTGAAATACACCAAACTGAGGAGCAGCGATTCAAATATAAATCCAGTGTGAAGCCGGGTAGTAAAGCTAGTTGTTTTAATAAAATTCTGGTAAAACAGTCACAGTGCTTTCTGTTTGTGAAGTGAAGCGGTGGTGAATTGCAAGCTTAATTCCGACACATCACAATTACATTTTATTTAACAGTGAACCATTTACAATGTAGGTCAGCTGAGAAAGATCAGCTGTAGGGAAGCTTTATTTTATTTGCTCCGATAAGCAGCTTGAAGCTTGAAAATGTTTCGTATTACATACAAAACACTGAAGCAAGTGAAGCTAAGTATCAGAATTTAATGAGAGCTTCAAGCTGATCAAAAAGTAATACAGTTACTGTGCACATTAGTAAGTACAATTTTTGTATGACAGGTGTTTGATATGAAAGCTAATTTCCTTGTTTTCAATATGTCTGTCCTCTCACCGACTAGCAACACATTTCATTTAGTGCTAGATTTCCTATTTTTATGGCAGGGCTGACATAGATATACCTAAGGCAAGAAATGGTAAATCAACGTTAACCCTTTGTGACAAGAATTTTTGTCACTAAGGGTGACAAAAATAACCCTAATTTAATTGTAAAACTAACCATTACGCTAACCCTAACCCTATTTAAACCGTAGGCTTTTTTTGTACTGCAATGTTGCTGGCTCAGTCTAGGGGCAGTCTAGTAACAGCAATAGAGCAATGAAAGTGATCATTCGTCACCTCTGTTGACCTTCCCACAAGAAGGCAGCACCATATTGAAGGGGAGAAATTCGCTCTATTCGCTGGGGAAGAAATTTTGGTGTTGCCTAATGCCTCAACATCAACATATATTTTACTTGAAAACAACAGTGCATTTTTTGCATTAATATATAGCTTTTTAAACACTATATACTTTAGGTTAAAACCTGTATTTTTTGTATTTTAAATAAACTATTTCTTCTTGTGGGTAAATGTCATCTTTTTCATATTTAGGTAGTATTAGCATTTTCCTCCTATTGCTTGCAGTGAAATAAAGAGAGCTAAAGAATGCCTCCCAGACCGACCAGCCCATGCCTTGTTTTTTTTTATCGAGTTTGTAATGTGTGTAATGATTGGATTTCTAACTGTACAATTTGATTTATGTATTTATAAATATCTTAAACAAGCCTTACGGAGAGCTACACCATGTAGAGACTGTGAGTGTTGAATGAACACATGGATATGTAGGGGGAGAACCGAGGTTCCGATAGCGGCACAGTGCAAGCAAGAACCAGGAAGAAGTCGTGTTGCTCAGGTAATAAAAGTTTCTCTTTATTGTATGTCCTTAGGTTAAAAAGGTAAATAATCCACAGCAGATATGTGAACAGGTTTAGAACAGTCACATAGAGGAACACCTAATGCGTTTCGTGCCTGTATGGCTGTAATACTTAACTCGAGGTTCTGTCCGCAAAGATCCACTGCTGCGGTTTCAGAGAATGTGCGCATGCGCTTACGCAGTGCAGCGCACACTCCTCCACACTACACGCTGCCAATGGCTTAGCTATTGCCATACGGAAGTCCCTTCCATATTGCGGCGCCATCATAAGTTTTTAAGCTACTTCCTATTTTTCATCCCAGAGGCGGAGACATGCTTTGGAGGGATATTTAAAGGCTCAGTCTGCATTGAACCTTTGCCTGTGATAGTGCCTTGTGCCTATTTGTGGTATTGTGATTTGGTATTTGTTATTTCTGGTATTCTGACTACTGCTTGTTTTGACCATTCTGACTTATATATTCCTGACCTCGGCTTGTTCCTGTTTATCCTGCTTCCCATGTTTTGACTTGTTCCTTATTTGTTCCTGATTGATTCCCTGGATTCTGACCTCGGCCTGTTCATCATTTATCCTGCCTTGTCCTACCCTTCTGACCGGCTGTTATTCCGACCTGCTTCTTCAGTTGTTTGTATTCTTAGGGTTACTGAGGTTCTGGAGGTAGTTCTGGGTGCCGCACAAGTCTCTGGCCTTCTCCATCTGCGCCTCAACCATAGGGTGCATGTTGGTCAGAGTGAAATCCATCTCGACTACCTCTTAAGTCCTCAGTTTCCTTTGACACCAGGTTCTACATCGCTGATCCTCCTCAGAGTTGTTACAATGGCACTTAATTGTAGGTGACGATTAAGTGCCATACAGGCACAGAACGTGCTAGGTGTTCCTCTGTGTAATTGTTCTAAACCTGTCCACATATCTGCTGTAGATTATTTACCTTTTTAACCTAAGGACATTTTATAAATATCTTATCTTATTCTGTTGCTGACGATCTCCACACCACTTCCCTGCCAATATTAATACCAATCCAACCTCTGTATATTTCAGTTAATATCACATCTGCGGAATATGGCCCTTGCCAGTGCTGTTCAAAGGAATTACTGGAAATTACTGCCATTTAGGGTTTTCTGGGTTAAAAGGACAACTGTTGACAAAATGTAAATGATATTTAATCAAAAAATTGCATCACGTATAGGCATTTTAGATAGTTTTGCAAATACAAATGAAGTACCTTATTGAGGCTTGTTTGCTTGTATGGTGGAAATTTTGTTTGGAATCTTGGTTTAGATAAAGGAAGATCTGACCTATCTGACCCAATATGTCCGCCCCCTGATAGAGCTAAACAGAGCAAAGAAGGCTAAATAAGGTACTTTATTTCTATTGTTTCATTAATTAATTTCTAGTTAAAATGTCAACACTTGATATCATCTTTCAGTTAAACATAAGTTCATTTTTGGACAGTTGTCCTTTAAGGCACAGCAGGATCAGAGAAGTCTAGTCAGTTGGGGCCTTCAGGTTTGCAGCTGGGTATCAGCAGTCATGAGCTCAAGCCTGGAAATGCCAGTTTGTGATTGACTAATGACATCCTTTTCTTATTCATCTCTTGCAGAAACCAAGACACCTATTGATTCAATCTACAGTAAATGTATACGAATTGAAATATACTTTTATTCTAACCAGCATTCTCCCATCAAGAGGTTTCCCATTTGCTATAGATTGTGCGATTTTGGTGACCAAGTATTTATTACCTGGTTTTCTGTAGTTTAATTAAAAAAATAACCAGGCACTTGTTAGGGTTCTCTACATCTTTTCCATACTATTTTTCCTTTTGACACCCTAATCTCTTCCTTACTCATCTGCCTACTAAGACTTTTCTTTATTTGAATTACTTCTCTCTTATAGCTGAGCAACTTATATTTGATCGTGAGTGGATGGGTCGTTTTTTTTTGTTTCACTGACTCAAAAAAAGCTTAGCACCCAAGATAATATGTTTGTATGGATAGTCCACTAATGGCTAATTCTACAGCTATATTTATCCTTACCGGATATGTGTAGTCCCCTCTGGAAAACTTCATACATTGTTTTGGCATCATCATAGTAATGTGTAAGTAGTTTGGGACCATCTCCTAACACTGAGTGCCGAGCACCATTACTCTCCTGTGGTAGATCAAAGATGAGAAAGATTGCCATTAGCATATAGTATTTACAATTTCAACATTAATTTAATCTTTTATAATGAAAACATATTTTTTTTATGAATTTAAACCATTTTCAAACTTTTCAAAAAAAACAAACAACTAATTATTTCTGTTTAAAATGACTCGGTCAAATGAGTTGAAATTTCTAAATATTAAACATGTCATAGTGTTTATAACCTTGAAATGATCTTTACATAAAACATTTTTCTGAACCATCACGTTACAACAGTAGACAGATATTCAGCTTCTATACCGTCTTACAATACTATTACATTTAATTGTTAGCTTGTGAGCAGGGGCGTTGCTAAGTCTTCCAATGATCTGGGGCTAGAGCCCAGATGAGCTCTGTCACACACACTGCGTCTCTTTCTCACATACACCGTCTCTCTCTTTCTCACACACGCTGTCTCTTTTTCTCACACACGCCGTCTCGCTCTGTCTCTCTCTCTCTCACACACACCGTCTCTCTCTCACACACTGTCTCTCTCTCTCTCACACACACTGTCTCTCTCTCACACACACACACACACTGTCTCTCTCTCTCACACACACCGTCTCTCTCTCTCACACACACACTGTCTATCTCTCTTTCTCACACACACACACCGTCTATTTCTCTCTCACACAGTATCTCTCTTTCTCACACACGCCGAGTCTCTCTCTCTCACACACACCGTCTCTCTCTCACACACACACTGTCTCTCTCTCTCTCTCACACACACACTGTCTCTCTCTCTCACACACACACACACACACACACCGTCTATCTCTCTTTCTCACACACACAGTCTATTTCTCTCTCACACAGTCTCTCTCTCTCACACACACACACACCGTCTCTCTCTCTCTCTCACACACACACACACACACACACACCATCTCTCTCTCACACACACCATCTCTCTCTCTCACACAGACACACTTACGCAAACACCCTTACACACATTGAGACACCCAGACATACACATTGAGACACACACATTGAGACACCCATACACACACATTGAGACACCCAGACACACACTGAGACACCCAGACACACACTGAGACCCATATAGACACACACTGAGACATCCAGACACAAACTTACACACACTGAGACACCCAGACACACACTTACACACACTGAGACACCCAGACACACACTGAGACACCCAGACACACACTGAGACACATATAGACACACACTGAGACACCCAGACACATACTTACACACACTGAGACACCCAGACACACACTTACACACACTGAGACACCCAGACACACACTTGTACACATTGAGACACCCAGACACATACTTACACACATTGAGACACACACACTTACATACACTGAGACACTCTGACACCCACTGAGACACCCATACACCCACTTATATACACTGAGACACCCAGACACCCACTGAGACACACAGTTGCACACATTGAGACACCCACAAATTTTTTAATTATTTTTTTGTATTACCTTACCGTGTCTTCAGGAACTTCTGCCGGATGCTGATCTCACAGCGCGACGGGGCGGAGCTTGCACCCGTCGCGCTGTTTCTGCATGGCCAGGAGGTGCGTACACCGCAGGCACTTGCCTGTGGGCCGCACCTCGAGGAGGAGAGGCTAGGGAGCGAGCTCCCTATAGCAGACCATGTCCCAGACGGAGGAAAGCTCAGCGGGGGATTTTTTTTTTTTATAACAATTACAGCCCTGGAGTCTCGGGGCTAAAGAATACTTTAGCCCCAGAGTCTCCATTCGGGGCTATGAAGGGGGGACTCGGGGCTATAGCCCCAGTAGCCCACCCCTAGCGACGCCTCTGCTTGTGAGCAGGGCTCTCTACCTCATGTACCAGTTTGTTCTAGTTTGTCTAACTTAGTATGTAGTTCCCTTCTATGCTCTGTACCTAGCGCTACGTAACTTGTTGGCACTATATAAATAAATGTTAATGTCATGTCCATATTTCATAAGCCATAATGCAGTTTCATAAACCATGGACCATTTTTAATTTTTTTTGCTTTCCCGGATAGCCTTCACTCGTTAGGCTTCCGGGAAAGCCGAAAATAGCATGCATCGCTGCAAAACCGCAGCTATTGCGCTATTTTAAATGCAACCCGTACATGTATGGGCATTTTCACCATTGCATTGCATTGAGAGCCCATACATATCATGAATGGGTTAATATACGTTTCCCTTTATTGTGATTTATAGTGATGCTCATCTATTTATGATTCACCAACAAACTACACTATTAAACAGTAGTTATACTGTTCATAAGCACTACCAGCTAGAGAGGAAGAAGCAGTTCTTATTGTTTTGGAACAATGGCAGATGACTGTACCAGATCAGTTTTTAGAGAATCTGCCAGAGTAACTAATGTATACCTTCCAACATGCCTGGGAGGTGATGTGGTATGCTAGGGGTGTTGCATGGAATGGGGAGTGTCAGCGAGTGGGAGGGAGTGTTGTCACTAACTGTGGCAGCCAACCGCCCGTGTCTATCATACTGGTTAATTACCGCGCAGATGCTACGGGCTACTTTATACATCTGGACATTTGCAGAACTCATTGTTCCCAGAGAATCAGGACTGTCCTGCGTAAAGCAGGAGAGTTTGGGAACATGCTGATGCAATGCAATTTGTGGATGCAAGATCGCAAAATAACAGATGTCTTGACAAGAGCACGATTTGATGAGAGACTGTAATTGATGATGACCAAGATAGACTACTGGGAAGCACTAATGGTCTCCACCTTAAGAGTACCAACTGATAGTTTGTGGATAATACTTTGAATGATAATTGACTGTTTCCTACACTAAATCAACAATGCCATTGAACCATGCAATAGAATATTTATAGTAATTTAACTGAAACTGCATCGTTTAATCGAATCACTAATCTGTCTTTGGAATTGTTTTCCCACAAGCACTTCAGTCAAAACAGGGAACAAAACAAATAAAAGAATTGAGCTTTTTTTTTTTTTTTAATCACCGTTAAGGGTCTACTCAATAAAGTGAGAATTGCAGGGAATTGAGACAAAGTAGCTGAATTGGAAAAATTCTCCCATTCAGTTTCATGGGAGAATTTTTCCAACTTAGCTACATTGACCTAAAGTTTAAAATTCCCTTCACAATTCCCTCCAATTTTCTCTTTATCGAGTAGACCTAATGATATGCTTGATGGCTCGGACTAAAATATTGGACCCTACTAAAAATACTGCGCATTGAAAAAATAATATGGAATTTTCCTTTAAAAGCAATAAAAAAATGTATCCTGGACATAGAATCCAAATTTTGTACATCCAGGTCAAAGAGGGCACATTAACCCTAATCAACCAATAGGTTTATTCCAGATTTACTTTGTAATATCACTCTCTAATTTGATAGTTAGGGGGCATCATGTAACATCTTGCCCTATTCATATCTGTACTGTAACTATGGAAAAGGCTACTTAACGCACTCACAACTTCTGATAATTATATAAATAAACCAGCTTTGTATACCGATCTAAAAACCAGGAAACAGCACAGTATATGCATCCTTTGCATCTCTTACCTCAAGTTCCTCGGACTGCATTAGCAAGTTGCATGGCGGCTTTACTGCTTTGGGTCGACTAGCAAGCCAATATGTAATGACTGCCGCAAAGGCACCTATTCCAACTAGAGCTGTTGCGGGCACACTTCTGAAAAATTGGCTGAAGTCATCAAATTCCGGCAGCCTCAAGCTCCGCAAGATCTCTTGTGATTGCATCTTCTCAAATATTGAAAAGGCAAGCTCTGCAAGATTCAATGGAAAAGAGAATCAATTGAGATGTACAATACCATTAACAGGAAGAACATCATCAGCAATATATTGGTCAACACTGAGCAATTATCTTGTTCTTTGCCAATTGTGTCTAACTATCATTGTTCTCTTTCTCACTTAGTGTACTCATACAAACTATATATTGTTTTCTTAAGGAAATGCATAACTTTCTTTTAATGTCATACTTATTCTGGATATAGCAGAATTTTTATATGTTTTTTTTTTTTAAATTGGCCATGTAAACTTAATAGGACTGTCTATTCCCCAAACTCACTTTGGTGCAAGATGAAGATTACCGCTTGTATAGTGCACAGGCTTTTTTCCCAGTGTGATTTGATGCAAGCATTCTGCATTAATCACATTTTTAAAATTTGACTCAAGCCTTCCCCAGTGATTACTCTTAATGTTTACTGCAGGCATGGCAGCACTGGCTATATAGGCACTGAGGATATAAAGTTTTTATTTCATTTAGTCGCTTCCTGTGCTCTTCCAACTAAATACATTATGTGGACTATGCATGACCCTGCTCTTGTACACAGTAGGATCTCTTAACAGTGCAACACATTGTCTGATGACATCACTAGAGAGACAGGATATTCCATTCATTTGAATGAAAGTATTCTCATTGGTCCCTGAAGCAAAAAGGAAAACAAAGGAAATTACTTTTACACAGCTAGTGTGGGCACTCCTGGCTTATTGCAAACTGCTGCAATTTCACAATCTCCTCTAGCTGTAAGTATTTTATATTTTAAGCAATGCAAAATGTAAAACATGCATTTTAAAGCACATTAATATGCATTAATATTTGGAAAATGAATTTTGAGCACTAGACAGTCCCTTCAAAGGCTTAAAGTATAGTAGCTTGATTTATTGATATCACCATATTAACTTGTCAGTGACACATAAATTAGAGTGCAGGGATAAATACTCTTGAGTTTGTCACCAACTTAGGACCCCACCTACACAAGAACAAGATGGACATTTGAGGAAGCATAGGACTTTATTCATTAAAGATGGAATTGCAGAGAATTGAGGAAGGGAATGACAAAATGAAGGCGGAAATAGCAAAATTAGTTGTATAGGAGAACTGGAGGCTTCTTTCAAATTCCCTCCTTAAGTCCCTGCAATGCTCTCTTTTATGAATAAACGTCCATAGCCTGAGCATACAGATCTGTAATAGCATCAGAAGGGCTTAAATTAAAATCTTAAAGGATAGCTGTCAGCAAAAATATATACCGGTATATTTTTAACTGAAAGATTGCATTCTGAGTACTAAGAGTTTTCTTGCAGAGATTCCAGATAATTCCCGCCATTTGTCTGCCCTCCAACAAGTCGGCATTAGTTGAATCTCTGCATGAGAAAGCTCAGTACTGCCGAAACATACGGACACTGATACCTGCTCTATTGTTCTTGGAGCATCCTACATTTAATATCTCCACAAGTTCACTTGCACTGTAAGCATACGTTAAGCTGAGCTGCAGTGTACAACAGAAATCTGTACAAATCACCACCTAATTAGAACAGAATTGAATTCCGATTTAGTCGCTTTATCATTATAATACCTATTATTTGACACTGGTCACTTGCACCCATAGCACTTGGCTTGCACTAATATTCCACCCATAGGATTTGGCATGACACAGTGTCACTTTGCTTTATAGTTCATGATATTTTACCCCACACAACATGCCACAGCCATCACTTTACCATTTAAAGTATGCCACAGTCAGGTGTGGTTTAAAAATATGCCACAGCCAGTTTGCCCATTCACTATGCCACAGTTTGTCCATAAAAATATCCCCTAGCCCGGTACCCATTAAAATATGACACAGCCAGTTTGTCTATAAAAATATGCCACTGTTAGTTAGCGCATTAAATATTCCGCAGTTTGCCCATTACTATATTGTCCAACTAAGTGCCCATTAACATGTCACAGCCATTTTTCCCATTAATATATACTGCTGCTTGCCAAATAAATATACCAGTTTGCCCATTAACATATAACTTGCCAGTTTGCCCATTAAAATATGTCACTGTTATTTTTCCCATTAAATATATATCAGTTTGCCCGTTAACATATGCCAAGCCAAGTGCTCATTAAAATTTGTCACTGTAAATTTCCCCATTAAATATGCCACAGTCAACTGCACATTAAAAACATAATGCACTTCTCTCCCATTCTCCAGTACTCATGTGGCTGCTGATGTATCGTGTGCCTGCCAGTCTTTTTCCACTCTTCACAACTTGCTGTTATATCCAACAGTAATGACAGTAAGGTAGAAACTGCATCGGCTGGATGAGGGTTGCTGACTGCTGCCATAGCATGACTGTCTCCATGTGAGATGTCACGCTAAAAGAAAATGTTTTGGGCAGCGGGCCCATAGGCAGCCCCCAGGAATAACTTAGCCCAGGGCAGCTTCCCCATTTGCCCTGTGTTAAATATGGCCCTGTCCCAGCGATTAAAAAAAAAAACAACAGTTGTAGCCTCCATCTGCTTCAAAATATAGAGTTTATTGCTCTTTGCCATATCATTTAAAAGTAAAGTGGTGTGGTAAGATACTTTAAAGGGACAAACTCACTTTGGTGCAAGATGAAGATCACTGCCTGTATAATGCACAGGATTTATCCCTGTGTGATTTGATGCAGGCATTCTATATAAATGACATTTTTAATATTTGACTCAAGCCCTCACCAGAGATTACTCTGCATGTTCACTGCAGGTACAGCAGCACTGATTCTATAGACAGTGAGGATATAAAGTTTTGTTTCATATAGTCACTTCCTGTCCTCCTCAAATTGAGTCGCCTATGAGTGACCTTGCTCTTGTACACAGTAGGATCTCTTAACAGTGCAACACATTGTCTGATGACATCACTAGAGAGACAGGATATTAATTTGAATGACATTATTCTCATTGGTTCCTGCAGCAAAAAAAAGGAAATTACTTTTACTCATCTAGCGTGGGCAGTCCTTGTTTCTTGCAAACTGCTGTAATTTCACAATTTCTTCTAGCTGTAAGTATTTTATATTTTAAGCAATGCAAAACAGTCCCTTTAACTCCTGCTTCTAGGAGTGAAAGGTAATAGAGAAAGTTAGATAATAGTTTGTTAATTTGTCAAACATATTATTTTCGTCAGCCTGTTAACTTGATTCCACTTCACACTTATATTCCTGGTGGCATTCTCAGCGTAAGCCAAGCAAACATGCCACCCCCTTTTCAATATCAACAGCAGTATTTATATGCTTGTGTTTCCAGTATAAAGTGCATATGTAGTATAAGTTTATTTACTGTCTCCTGCTTAATTCAAACATTTATATATTATTACATTCTTGATAAGAAAGCTGTAGTCAGCAACACAGCCAACAAATTATTGGATAATATATTTTAACGTTAACACATATAGTAAACAAGTATCAGATGACAAAAATATTTAATTCTCCAGTTACTCTAGGAAACCTCTTGTTCCATATCAGTTAGCAATTTTTGAGAAAATGTAATGCATTATTTAAATGTTCTTGTGACTGTAGTAATAAACTGAACCTGATTAGCAAAGTGCAATAATGTCCTAACCTTTTTCCAGCCAAGAACCTCTCTCAGAATTTTATAACAAAGTAATCAAACTTTTTTTTAACTTTATAAATGAAAGATTGTCTAAATCTGATATCAAACATACTAATAATTTAACAGAAATAAGTCTATATGTGTATAGTTCGTACACATGCCAGCCCAGCTAACCTAGTGTATATACCTGACAAAACCTCTAGGGCAAATACAGCTGTACAGAAGGAGGATCAACTATCTTTATTGAGAAAGTAGTACAAACAATCTTTACAAACATCATACAAATCCATTCTATTAAACTACTGTACGAACATCATATTAATGAAATTGAAGGTGAATATGTGCAAAGTAATTTTTTTTTGTATTCTCATATATATTCGATTTCAAAAACATTAGGAAGATAAACATATAAAATACAATCATGAAAAATGAGTTACATCATATTGAAATCAGTGTAAAATGAATACGGTAAAAGCAGTAGCGGACAGAGAACGTAAAATAAATCACATAAAAACGTCAAGAAAGTGGGTGGAGCTAGCTGCTGAGCCATGAGGACGCATGAATGAAGAGCTCCTCCATGGCACAATATATCCATGGCACAAACTCCTAAAAAGAAGAAACACTACTGTAAAACATTCGATAAGGAGATGGGGAAACGATCTAAAAAAGCGGAAAAGTCCCAGCAGGGACAAAACGTGGACTTGTAACTTTTTTTGACACTGCCAGTTAGGCCTCAGCCTGCAACCCCCACGCACGTTGCAACTAGACCCCACGATAGCACGGACGCGTCATCTGATGACTCTGGAGAGACACGAAGTAGCATAACTCACTGAAAGCCTTAATTACCCATGATGAAACTCACTACTATGGGGGGAAATCCAGAAACTATTCCAAAACCTGCAGGAACTGTAGAAGTCCAACATCACAGCTTCGGTATACCTACTGATATCAGCTCTCTAAAGACACAGGTTGACAACCTGAACACTGCAAGCCAGAGATACACGTCAACGTCCGACATAACTTGGGAAATGTCTGGTAGGTCACTACTTTACAGCAACAGGTAGCCACACTTGATGTTAGGCTTCGCCATACAAATCTTAGGATATGAGGGGTCCATATACCTAGAAGTTATTCCAATTCCTAAAGCCTGATGCAATCCAGCTGGACATCTTATCTATTGAACTTTGTGTTTTGTATCTTTAAGGCACAACATGTCCATACCGAAGCCTGGACGTTGCTCTTGTTAGTTTACTTTTTGTATTTGACTTTATATTGTTCCAAGAAATTCATTCAACACAACTGTCTTTGTAAATGATTTGAGACCCAGAAATGGATGTTTGCACAGAAGGAGAACAGATGGATTTTATTCATGCTAATGTTTGGTTTACCATGTTTCCCTCACTCAGAGATTGTTTTTTGTGCTATCCTTTCCCAGGGCACTCTTCACATCTTTTTAGAAGTGCGAACCTCTAGCGCATAAACTGTGATCCTAAAGCCCCATTTTTCACGGATTCGGTATCCCCACTCTGGAGATACCATTTTCCCCCTTTTCTTTCTTACTACTCTTGACCCATCTCCATTATATATATTTCCACCTTATACATCCCCTTTCTTTTTCTTATACCAAAGTGCACATTTAACATTCTAATATTTTATTATGTTATTCGCAGACGACTCCTTTCGCGCAGTTGGATCTCATAATTTTGTTTGTCCACTAGAGGTCACTTTCATGCTGTTCTAAACTGTTTACTTTATTGGAAATAAGGTAGACCAGCTTTCACATAACACTAGATATCCTAGTAAGGGAAACAGTTAATTTAAGATGGTCCCTCCTTGTTTAAGTTCAGTAGAACAAGAATGCTAAAGGGACTAACCCCAAAAATGGGAATAGAAAGGAGGGCAGGAAACAGTTAGATCTTATCTGGATGGGATTGTGTATAGGTATACTACACTATACCTTGAAGAAGCGAGGAAAAGTGTAAATACAGAATAAAATCTGTGAATACACTCAATACATTCCCAAATATCCAAAAGAAGAGAGACAATCAGGCTAAATAAATTGTAAGCACTTGTGTGAATAAAACACTAAAATATCGTGCAATAGAAGTACTTGGAATAAAGTGCAATATAGACTGAAAAAAGTAGTGAAAAAATGATAAATATCAATGTGGCAAATCTAGCAATAGATATAAACTGATAATAGAACAAATGTAAATATTACAATATCATGCAATAGAATGATACAAAATAAATAAAGTCCAAAAAATAGTCTTCAATAGCTTGCTCCAAAAGAATGTGTAACCTGAAAGAAAATAAAACAAAAAATAGTGTGTACCATAAAAATAGGTTTAATAGCGCATAAAAAAAAAAAAAAAAGAAGTAACTTACAAGATACAGTGGAAAATAAGACGAATAGCGAAAAATGAACTGCCAATGTGCAGCCTTCTCTCTTCAAACGAAGCGCTGGTGGTGATAAGCCGGCCGGACTAGACGGCCGGACTAAGTGATAAGTCGGCCGGACTACACGGTGACTAGTCCGGCTGGCTTATCACCACCAGCGCTTCGTTTGAAGAGAGAAGGCTGCACATTGGCAGTTCATTTTTCGCTATTCGTCTTATTTTCCACTGTATCTTGTAAGTTACTTTTTTTTATGCGCTATTAAACCTATTTTTATGGTACACACTATTTTTTGTTTTATTTTCTTTCAGGTTACACATTCTTTTGGAGCAAGCTATTGAAGACTATTTTTTGGACTTTATTTATTTTGTATCATTCTATTGTATGATATTGTAATATTTACATTTGTTCTATTATCAGTTTATATCTATTGCTAGATTTGCCACATTGATATTTATCATTTTTTCACTACTTTTTTCAGTCTATATTGCACTTTATTCCAAGTACTTCTATTGCACGATATTTTAGTGTTTTATTCACACAAGTGCTTACAATTTATTTAGCCTGATTTTCTCTCTTCTTTTGGATATTTGGGAATGTACTGAGTGTATTCACAGATTTTATTCTGTATTTACACTTTTCCTCAGTAGAACAAGACACTACCAGCTACATATTGGCACTAATACCCCAACCATTGAGCAATAACTTTCATATTTGTTTGTTATTTGAGAAAATATAAACCATCCCAAAAAATATTATTTTTCACACTTTACAACTAGACACACTGTCATTCATTTGTGCTGTGTAACTGTTGAATCTATTATATATGATGCATTGACTACTATTTTCTGTAATAAAAATATAACAACAAAAAAACAACAAGAAAAACAAAGAAAAGGAACATCATGAAAAAAATGTACACACGGAAAATGTACAACTGTCAGTAACCTCTTAACTAAATGCATGCCTCCAAAGTGTCCCTATTTAGGAGGGACAGTTCATATTTTGACCAAAATCCCTCTCTCCCTCTTTACTCCTCTGGTGCCCCTATTTTCTAAGAGCCCAGAATTTTACATGTGTATTAGTGTATCACAGAGCTCCAAACAAAGCAAGCTCATAATATAATGTGTTTAAAACACATATTAATGTTTATAAACATAATACATTATTCTTGTTCTAAACCAAATTGCTTGGCTTACCAAATTACATAAATATCTCTCTATTGGCTATAAAATCATTTAAAAATGCCTGTCTTTCAGCCACTCCCGCGAAAACAAAAGAGTCCCCTTTAGCCATTTGGAAGGTATCATTGCAAATTATGGGATTCCTGGGTAAAATCTGTATCAAACTTGGCAATCAAAATGTTGTGAAAAAAAACAGAAATAGAAGAAAAAAAGACAAAAACAAAAGCAGACTTCATTGTAGCAAACTGAGCCAAATATGGGTTTTATCAAGTAAAACACCTAGGAAAATTGAGTAAATAATCCCATAAATTACCCTACCTAGTAAAGTTAAATACAATGTACCGTATTTGCTCGAATATAAGACAAGGTTTTTTTCAGAGCAAATGCTCTGAAAAATCCTCCTCGTCTTACATTCGAGGTCATTTTATAATCTGACCTCAAATTGAGGTCAGATTATAAGACATGGATCCAGGTCCCTAGCAGAGCAGGGGGGGAGACGGGGGGGGGGGGGACGGTGACACAGACAGACAAGGGGAGGGGGGGATAGAGAGAGACATAGGGAGGGGGAGGGGGGAGGACACAGACAGACAAAGGGGGGGAGACACAGACAAGGGGAGGGAGGGGGACAGAGAGAGACAAAGGGAGGGGGAGGGGGAGGACACAGACAGACAAGGGGGGAGGGGGGAGACACAGACAAGGGGAGGGGGACAGAGAGAAAAGGGGAGGGGGGGATAGATAGAGACAAGAGAGAAGTTTTGGGGGGAGAGAGAGACAACGCTGGGGGGGAAAGAGACAGCTGGGGGAGCGGGAGAGAGGCCGAATTGGCACATAAAAGCAAATAAAAACAAGAAATGCATTTGTATAATATTAATTTTTTATTAAATATTAAAAAGCAATTTACATATATACAAGTTAAACTTTTTTCCTATAGGGTAGTCTTATAATCAGGCTTTTAGTTTTTTTCCTAAAGGAATGTACAAATTTGGGGGGGTAGTCTTATAATCAGGGTCGTCTTATAATCGAGCAAATACGATAATTTTAATTCCTTATTTTTTTTTTACATTCAGTTTAGCCACATCGTGGTTTAGCCAAGGGAGACAAGTTACATTTATTTTTGGTACCTTTATTGAATAAGCAGCTATTACAGGACTTCAGAACTATTTTAAAAATAAATTCTTTCCAAGGATCAAATTATATTTGTGTCTGCAGAAGGTTTTACACTTAAAATAAAAAAAGTTTAAATATAAAACATAATTTAAATAAAAAACAAAGTGGTAGTTTGAGGAATTATTTTATTGATTGCTTTACGTTTATTTACCTAGATCCCTCCACACGCATAACATGTGAAAGCATTGCATAGGATAACGAGTATTAGGCCTCAACGTACATTTTACCTTTGATACAAACACGCAAATATGAATAGCAGTGATGTAGTGACTCACCGTGACTACAGTGATTAAGGTGACAATTAGGTGGTGCAGTATATTTGATAGTTCCAAGAGGTTGCTTTAGAATTGACCCGGTTTGGGCATCTGTATACTTTACTATTTCTTTAATAACCTTTGCAGTATCTACTAAAGATTTAGTGCAGTGCTTTAAAAGGATAAAGGAAAAATTAGAAGCCTTCAGTTGAAAATAAAATACAAATATTTTAAAAACTGTTATTAACATTGTTCTTTAAGTAACACATTACAATACTTCCCAACTCAAAATGGCCAACAGCTACACAGATGTTAAAAATCTTTGCCACCTGAATAACCATTGAGTCAAATCACCAATTGAACATTAGGTGAACCCTGGCTGAGCTTGTGAATACATTTAATTTATTTAGGACTGGCAGTGTGAGGTATTCCAAGCCCTTATTTCTTGTAGAGCTCTTAGTTTCACACCTCACAGTTTTATATTTGAAAGAAAAGAAAAATACAAAGTGTGCTAGCAACATTTCTAAATGGAACTCTCCCATACTGTGCTCTTTTCTTAAATGTGTAAATGTCAAAATACTTCAACACTTATTGCAGTTATGACATGGTAAAGATTAGTGCCATTATATATTTTATTTACACCTTTGCTGCAATTCCAATTAAATAAATGTTGAAATATAAAATGCTTTCTTATTATCTTAACCTAGTAGGGCCAAGCTTGACAGATCCCAGCTTAACAGATCCCTAATGCTGGTTCTTTAAAAAACAAAAACAACACAAGTATGACTCACTCCTTAGTATTAAGGTGTTTATTACCCCTTAGGCCAGACCTGGGCATCTTACGGCCCACGGGCCACATTCGGCGCGTGAGGCAGGGCCGATCCTGGGCGGGTGCACGGGCTGCACCGCTCCCAGGCGCAAGGGAGGAGAGGCGCTGTAGCAGGGAGCTCTCTCCCTGCCATCCTCCTCCTTGTTAATCCAAGCACAGCGCGAAGGGTGTAAGCTCCGCCCCCATTGTTAATTAATTGCCCACCCCTGCCTTAGGCCGTTCTACCACAGTTCCCAACATTTTCATCCAGCAATGTGATTGGTCAATCACTTTGTAGAGCTACATGTTATTTAGAAAAGATAAGTGAAACAGAAGAGGCGGATGATCCATCTGTATGTCAAACTAGCATTATTACCACATTTGTGGGAAGATATATATCATGACAGTAGTGAACACATGGCATGCTCGTAGATTAAAATAGTCAGTGGGGGTAGATCTTCCCAGAAAATATGAGTGGATATTTGTTACTTTAAAAAATTAGGCAATATGGCTTGATATATATAGAGAGTGCCACATTTGGGTCTATTCACTAAAATTTGGGAATAGCTTGAGGAGGTCGGTTTGAATATTCCCCAGTGAAAGTAATGGGAGGAGAAATAATCAAAGCTATTTTTGAGACTAAGAACTGTCATGGGTCAAGGTAGGCAGCAGTTAGAGAAGTCAAAATACGGATTTTCGCCCTATCTCTTTATTAAACACCGATATAAAAATATATGCGAAGATTTTGGCAAAAAGGCTACAACCAATAATCCCAAAGCTACTTCATTACGACCAGGTGGGTTTCGTCGGGGGCAGGCAGGGAACGGATAATACTAGGAAATTCATAAATCTAATCCAACATTCAGCTAGAACCAATTCTTCCTGCCTCCTGCTTGCCCTCGACGCTGAAAAAGCCTTCGATAGGCTCCACTGGGACTTTTTGGAAGCCACGCTACAAAGGTACAAGCTACCACAGGAATATATTAATGCCATCATGGCACTATATTCTCAACCCTCCGCAAAAACTCAATATGCAGGCTTTCTATCCAATCCATTTCCTATAACCAACGGATCACGACAGGGTTGCCCCTTATCCCCTTTATTATATGTACTAGCACTTGAACCCCTAGCCATCTCCATTCGACAAAACTCAAACATAGAAGGATACCAATTTTCTAAATCCTCAGTTGTTAAATTAGGCCTTTTTTTCAGATGATATCTTAATCTCTCTTTCAAACCCCTCTGTATCGTTACCACATTTAATATCTACTCTACAAGAATACAGTTCAGTCTCATATCACAAGATTAACCAATCCAAAACCCAAGCTTTACCACTACAATGCTCCAATTCCTTGATTTACTCCCTCAAAAAATCATACAACTTTGAGTGGAAGAGTGATTTTATCTCATACCTAGGTATTTCCTTGACGGCCTCCCCAGATCATCTTATTAAATATAATATTACAAATAATTGGAAAAAAATTAAAACTGAAATTAATTCATGGGGTCCAGTTTTCCTCTCATGGCTGGGTAGGATCTCAGCAATCAAAATGTCTATCCTTCCGAAAATTCTATATATACTTAGATCCCTCCCGATAGACATTCCATCTAGCTATTTCATAGAAATGCAAAAGTTCATATTAAATTATATACATGGTAAACAAAAATCTCGCATTGCAAATAAATGGCTTTATCTAAACAGGAAACAGGGTGGCCTGGGGATCCCCAACCTACAAAATTATTACAGAGCTGCAATAATGGCCCAAACAACCCTTCTACATTCACCTAAAGGCGAAATAGCGTGGGTGGATTTAGAAGATTTGCAAGTGGCTCCATATAGGATTTGTGATTATCTGTGGACAAAAACAATCCCCACTGTAATTTCATCATCCCTTTGCTTCTGCACAAAAGTTTCAATTAACATCTGGAAATATTACTCCAAAAAATATCCAGATCTTGCCAAACCTTCGGCTGCTACTCCGCTAGGTTCCCTGGAATTATCCATTCCAGACTCACATTTTCATAACTGGACAGATCAAGGGATTAAATCACTTAAATTTCTGTTTTATAAAGGCAGGCTACTTCAATTCTCAGACCTACAAAAACAATTTGGCTTGGGTAAAGATGATTTTTATAAATACTTACAGCTACGACATTTTCTTTATACAGAAAAAAGTCCTTTAATGGACCCCGCGACGGTATCCCCTCCTCTAGTCAATCTCTGTGTACAGGCAAATGAAAGCAAAAAATCTTTATCTGTCTGTTACCAAATTTTAAACTCACACAGCATCCCAGATAAACTTCCATGCATGGAAGCGTGGGAAAAAGAATTACGCATCAGCTATACAACTCTAGAATGGAGAACCTCATGGGATATCCCATACCAATCCTCTCACTGCGTAAATCATATAGAACTAAGCAAAAAGATATTTTATCACTGGTATCTTGTTCCTACAAGGCTATCCCGAATGTATCCACAATTATCAAGTCAGTGCTGGAGGGGATGCGGTCGTGAGGGTTCTATGATTCACATTTGGTGGAACTGTCCAAAAATTACCAATATGTGGGAAAATGTTCTTAAGCTTCTATCAAAAAAGGTGGGATACAGCTTACCTCTTCTTCCCGAGCTAGCTATTTTAAATTTGTTTCCGGATGGGATCTCTAAATTACATAAACAATTGTTATTTCATGTATTGATTGCTACTAAGACCCTCTTAGCTAGGTGTTGGAAAGCGGCCAATATACCATCGGTATCTGAAATTTCAAACCTGGTCACTCATAATTTGTCAATGGAACAGGTCCATTACTCAATGATTGGTAAATATGATATGTATGAGAAATTAGTTAATCTATGGTCAGAACCCTCGGTTCCTCAGAGTCAATAATTGTTATCAATGCAATGGCTTTAATTTCCACCATCATGTAGTATCGCAATCTCTCTATGACTCTCTCTCTATGGTCCCCTTCATTCTTTCCTTTTTTCATTTTCCTTTTTCCTTTTTTCTTTCTCTTCTAACGGGAATGTAATAGCATATTGTAACCCTCCAAAAACCCTAGTGTCACGAGTTATCATAAATTCAGTTAAAGATATATGTACATAATTACGCCCAGGACCAAATATTATCTTTGTTTGTTCCTCAAATTTCATGGCAATGTAATTTTGACGTGTTGAATGTATGATAGGTATATGTACGTTTATAGGGTGAATTACATTCGCTTGTACTTGTTCCCATTCCCCTCTTTCTTTTTGTATCCTAACCCTTCTTTCATAAAAAAAAACTCAATAAAAATCTATAAGTAACAAAAAAAAAAATACGGACATGGGATACAGCAGAGACCAGCACAAAGTACAAATGCTTACATGGCACTGAAAAGGTACAATGCACTATCACAGGTGAGGAACATCACCCAACAACCGAGGCGGGCAGTAAAAAATTAGGAGAATGTCCCTTTAAGGCAACATCATTTCTTTTTGTTACTGTACAGCCAATCCTGAAGCGGAAGTGAAGTATATTGCGACCGGACCAAAGGTGCATGAATGGAGGAGGGGATTGCGCCACTGGTCTCTGTGTAACCCTGCTCCCAGAGGATGACTGGCACAGAGGTTCAAGGGGCGAATCAGGAGGTGTCCGTGGCGGCAGGTGAGGTCAAACATTTCACAAAATCAATTAAAGTTAACAAATTGTCAATTGCACTGACATTTGCTCTGTAATTATGAAAGCTCAAAATATCAGTTACCTCTCTTATCAGTGAAAAACATGTTATATTCCTTGCATACATAGTATTAGCACATTTCTGTGTGATTTAACAATTGCATGGGTGGTCTAGTCCTTCTCTAAGATGGTTACACAGTGAGTTCAGTGTATTTAAATGACATGCACAGTTCCCAGATCTCAATCCAATATAGCAACTTCAGGATGAGAATAAAGAATCAATCATTGGACTTTTACTCCTTTTTCCACAAAAAAAGACAATTTGTGTCGAGCAAATGCTGGCAACCTCAAGGGTAAAAAGCTGTATGTAGAATAGTAATCTATGACGCTGAGGTCTTATGATTAGCTAGCTGTGTGTACAGCCCCAATGACAGAACTCAATGGCACTTTCAGCTCCTAATACCTATGTGATGACTCAAAACAACGCAGCAGTCTGGATATGTGCCATCTACCATGACGTGTATACTAAGCTCTTCTTCACATGATCAGGGCTCTGGAAAGACACAAGAGTCTAGGGAGAAAACCTTTGTGTCTCCAAACAGAGGGAGACAAGTGTAATTATTCACTGTGCCAAGAGCATATTCCTCCTGCTAACAGCTTATATTGTTTATCATCACAAAACAGTCAGAGCGTAATCACACGTTTGGTGTTTAGATGTAAACACATTTAAAGCTAAATGTTCTATCATTATACAAACATCATAGGGTTGACTCAGGCAGCTCCGGATTTCAGCACCGAAAAGGTGCCTCCAAATTGCGGATGTATTCTAATCACATTGGTGGCATTTCAAGCTACTCAGGTATTCCCTATGTGCCTCCGAATATGTCTGAAATTTGAAAATCAAAGCCATATCTCCCGACATCGAAATCAACTGAAATGTGGTAGCCTCGGTCCTTCCCAAAGACTTCTATGGGCCGAACTTCAGCTTATTTTTGGAGGACCATGGCTATCATGAATATATCCGAAATCCCCCCTTTAGAAGTCCAAAGTCCTCCTGAAATGACCCGAAGTGTAACAAAATAAGAATATAGTAAATAAAAATAAAGTAAATGAACATAAAATACAAAATATGTTTTTAATAAAATTAAAATGAATGTAAACATACTATTATCATATATAATATTAATATATTGTAATTGTATACAAATATTTTGTGTTTAAAATATGTTTACTTTAATTGGTCCACAGTTTTAGCCCGTGATCGCTCATGATCGGCGCATATTTGGTAGCCGATTATTTATGCTTTTCACAGTGAAAATGTTCCGATCTACTTGGAGCCAAATTCAGGTATATTGAGTGGCCGCATTTCAGTGATTTGTGAAATTCTGCTAAAGCACCTGACCTGACCGCATTTTGGGCCAAATCAGTGTATATTGAGTCAACCCTTACACAAAATGTTATTAATGATATGACACTAAAAAGTGTTTATCACACAAAAGGACTGACTATCAGAATGCTCTTATCATCTAACCAAAACTAAAAAATATAACTAATACATAGTAGGTCAATTATTAACTGGTGAGAGAAAAGATTTTGGCAAATTTGTTAAATTGTGTGTGAAAAATATAAATTCCAGGTGTATAGGCTCTGGAAATTAGAGGACTCATGAAGACACAAGATTCATTAGATGATTCAATCAGGGAAGGATGGTATCCGTGACTCCCCACACTTACCAAGTACATTCTATCTATGCCCCTCACAACTCCTCTCTGGTTCTATCCATTAAAACATTGTGGCACTGATAAAAAATGATAACCTTAACCTATGATGGTGAACCTCTGGCACAGGTGCCACTTCTGGCACTCAGAAGCCTTTGTAGGGGAACTTAGCATCTCACTGCATTGTTACAATAATCTATGGTGGGATGTGGACAAAATGCAGACACTGAGATGGGGCAACTAAAGGAAACGAAACAAAATCAGGGAGAAGGGAAAACTAAAATGAAGAGTATGTGGAGTAAACATGGGAGATGGGTCATAATATAGGGAGAAAAGGAACTTCGAGGTAGATAACTTGGTTTATTGAATTAAAATGGGCACTTGGGCTCAAAATCCATGCTATAGCCTTTAAGCCCTTTGAAAAGTTATAAATAGGTTTGGAGTTGGGAATACAATATGTTTTTCTATTGTTTTAGGTGGATAGAAAGACAAGTAAAAAGGTAGTGAGAAAAAAATCTTACATTAGTGGTTCCCAAACCAGTCCCCAAGGCCCAAAAGTGCAGGATTTAAAGATTACCCAGCTGTGTTTTAGGCATTTGTGTTTAAAATTCTTAGACAACTGGGTAATCCCTAAATACTGAACTGTTGGGTGGGTCTTGTAGGCCACTGTTTCCCTAACCAGTCTTCATCATTCCCTCAACGACATCCTATTTCAGCTCAGAGTAAAAGCTGACCTATAAAGTGGTCTAAGTGTGGTTATGCCGTTCTGTGGGTGTTTCTTGTTTCGCCATTTTACGCTAACCCATAATCTTTCACTTGTTTGTGTGCCTCACCTTTTTACAAACACAGGTGTAGGTCCAGTTGAACGCGCTACTCAACAGACTGACATTTCCCAGGTATCAAGGAGAGCTAAACTTAACTCACACAATAAGTCTGTCTTAACTGGGAGGAAACTGAGCAGTTGAATTTCAAACAGCAGCTGATCAGTGTAACTGGTTGGAACGCGGCAGTGTCACATATTAAAAGGTTATGGTCTAGCATCCTTCCTAAAATATACCATATTTATCCATTATAGACTAAATCAATGCAGGTACTCAGCACTCAATACTAAGGATATTTACCCATAATATTCAGAATGAATTAAACATATATTCACAATACCTTTAACCGATGCAAAAAAAATATTGGTGGGGCATAGAGCAAAATACACTTCAATTCATTTATCCAAATTACGAACAGAAATTCCTTTGGACTGTATGCAATAAGTAACATAATGAATTAACTGGTTTTATCATTAAATATTTTATAAAAGTATATTGAGAAGTAAACTACCACTAAACTTTAAAATAACATTTACTTCTTTTAGAGAAGCAAAATAGGTCTTTTTTTTTAGACCAAGTGAAACTCGAGTGCCGAATTTGACAGTTTCAAAAATAGCTTTGATCATTTCGACCTCCAAAGTCAAATTTTAGAAGTCAAATGAATAGACCCATTGGTGTTAGTCACTAATATAGAAGAATGATTCTTTCTTTTTGCCATTAACAAACAAGATCTTATTTAAAATTGATATATATTGATTGCTAGCGATGCTGACTTTTTAAAAGCTGTAATCAAGAGACGTATATTATAAACATCCAGTAAATATTCCGAAAATATCCAGTAAATATTTATGTTCTCAGTCCATGTACTGTCGGTATTGATCATTTAAAATTAGAGTCGCCAGCTCATTATTTCGTTTTAATGCTTTTTTCTTTTAACATGCAATCTGCTCGTTATTGCGTAGACTCTTAAAAGTCATGATTTGAGGATCTTTACATGAAAGATGCAGCAGATTGAATACATTTTTGAGCTAAAACAAAGATACCATTTTTCAAGTACATTTACAGCAGTGTTCTATAATCTAATATATTCATTTTCATAGCAGCAAGTATGGCCAACTTTAAAACATAACTGCACTGAATAACAAAGCAAAAATTGAATTCATTCGGTTTCTATTTATTTTTGTCTGGAGTTTGCAAATATTTGTTCAATTTAGAAAAATACACATTTGGTAGCAGATATGATTTGCAGTGTGAAACCAAGATAGTACAATATGGAATGGTGTCAAAGTGTCACAAATGGTGTTTTTCCCTCTTTAGCAAGTGATTTCCTTTAATTATCTGTCTAAGGACATGCTCCCCATGAGAGTGACTGACACAGCTAGACATTCTGTTACAAAATAATCCTCCTATTTCTAAGCAGTGATAAAATGACTTTGACAACCTGTAAAGCTGAGGGTATTTTATTTGCAGTGCAGAAAATAGAATCAAAAGGCAAATTAGAATGTCACTCAAAAAGCAAATGTAAATATTGTTTTTCGCAAACATTAAGAATAATCAAATCTCCAGTAGACATATTATTAATATATCTAAAAATATTCTGAGATTCAAAGACATTTTTATAACATTAAACCAGTGATTTTTTTAGAGCAAGGGTATCAAACTTAGTTCTTGGGCCTATAATTAGCTGCATAATAACACGAGCCATAGGCAGGGATAGACACAAACATTAATCGGTTGATGGTCTTTGTGACGGACAATTTAATGATGTTCTATGGACCTTCAAAGACTTTGCCACGGACACTTTGCCTGTCCCCGGTAATAGGGAATGAACCTGTGACATGACTTTTTAAAGGCTCAAAGGCACTGCACCCTGTTATACAGGCTGTTCCCTTCCTACTTTACATTGTAGCAGAGTGTCATTTCTTCAGTATTGTCACATGAAAAGATATAATAAAATATTTACAAAAATGTGAGGGGTGTACTCACTTTTGTGAGATACTGTATTTTGTAAATAATTCTGTGTGTGTAAGTGTGACTGTGTGGCTGTGTTTGTACGTGTGTGTGGCTGTGTTTGTACGTGTATATGTGTGGGAACAAAATCACAAATTTAAAATAACATGAAAATGCAGTTTCAGAGTGAAACCACACTGCCTGAAAGCATGGCAGCATCTCACAAGTAAAGAAAAATAGAACAGATCACGTTAGAAATTAGTAATGGGCAACTGCTACAATCTTATGGTTTTTTTTTAAAGTGCATAGTACTAACCAACAATATGTAGTAATTACATGTTAATTTGTCACATGGTAATCCCATGCATGAATTCTACATAATGCCACACAACAATGTTCATGTATCACCCGTGGCTTGAATAAATTAAACGTGGCTGCTATAATGTAGCTAAACTATCACCACTACACCAGTGTTCTGCTACCAGGGTTTTAGGATTCCTCCAACTGACATATAATCACTAAGCGTGCAATGTTGTAATATCTATGAAATGCATGAGGTCTGCAGGAGACAAAGATTGATGTTCAACATCCATGTCGCCAAGCTTTAATTCTTACTAAATTATGACCAACTTTAATGGTTTTCAGTATTTGTAATCAATATAAGGCCAAGCCTGCAGTGCTTGCAAAATGTCAGAGATGTAAAGGTCAGTGATATTTCTGAAAATGCTTCTGATCTATTTCTAAACCTGAACAATTACATTTACAAATAAGATTTATTTCCGTCTAATAAAGGCTCACTATACATCTACATAGAGCGTTCCACTGATTATTCAGTTAACTCTTTAAAGGACAACTAAACTTTATTTTTCACTTGTGCTACAGCCTGCGATAAGATGAGCGGAGCACCCAGCCTCCAGACCTGCTGTGTCTCAGCTGTGAGACACAGCTGAGATTAACCCGCGTGTACCTATTGAGATGTGGCTTGAAGAACAATAACAGAAATCAAATAACAGGAATCTATTGTACATGTGGTTTATACCGTAAAACCTCTCTTTAGAGGATCTGGAAAGGTAAATTTGATAGACTCTGAGATGCAGCACATTTACCAACTGGATTGTTGTGGTCACTAATATGATGATAGCACAGATCTGTCTGTAGACTGGCTCTGACATTTAGGATATTTTCTAGATTAATATCTATATAAGCCAGGGATGCGCAATTCCTGTTTCATGATGCCCAGTTCATGCAGGCAGACTGTTTAAAAAAAAATATATATAATAAATAATATTGTTACTGCTACTTTCTAGTTTACTAGCTTCTCCTATACGTTATGCTTAGCCTTGTGACAAATAATACGCAATGTGCAAATATTAAAGCTTTACACTATTGTAAATAATATATGCAAAATCGATCGCATAAGAGGAACAATATTGAACTCTGTGTGAGTTCTTCATTTGAGTAGTTACAAAGGAATGCCTCCCTACTTTTTGTGTCTGTGGTGTTTCCTGCTGATGACATCACCGGTGGCACGGTATGCAAATTACATGTTTCCCATTGAAAAGCAGTTCATTTGCATACCATGCCACAGGTGAAGTCGTAAACAGGAGACTCCACAGACACATTTAAAACACATTGTTCTCCTAATTTAGGCAATTGCTTGCAATTTTGGGGGCCAATTATTTAATAATATTAAGGGCCATAGGCATTTGGCGGCTTGTGGCCCTGAGTGGGACCACTTTTTTATTATATTGTGGCCACGGGAATTTTGCCAGCCTGTGGTGGCCAATAAATATATTTAGGGGTGCAGGCATTCGCCAGCCTACTGCCTATATAATTTTATCCTAGGGATATCCATTATTTTATATTTAGTGACGGTGGACATTTCTTTTCTTTTTTTTTACAAAGGGTCAGCGGAAGGCCGATAATTTTTTGTTTGAATGGTAGACCCTAAGGGAATGGGGTGGCCATTACACCCCCAGTTCCTAGTATAATATTTACAGGGTAATAGGGAATAACAGCAATTAAGAGTAATTGCAGTTCCCATTGCATTAGAATTGCCCATTGCATTAGAATTGCCCATTCAGGAATAACGTGCAGTATTCAAACTTTAACTTTTGAATCTACCCCATTGTCTGATAATCAGTGGCAATGTATATCAACATCTAAAAATGTTATCTCTTAGCTAAACCTGTTATATAATGTAACTTGTTTTGTGCTCATTTGAGTGTTTTAAGTATTCGTTTTTCTTTAAACCAAGAATAAAAGTTTGGCATTGTGCAAAGGGTCTTTTCTCAGTAGTAACAGTAACAAAATTGGATTTATTTACTCCATTAAATTTGGATTATTACAGAAGGCTTAAGTAATTGTATTCAGGTGATCATGTAAATGCCAAAGTTATTTTGGAAAAGGAGGGAGTGTGAATGAGGCTTTGGAGAGAAAACATATCACAGTATCCTAACCCTTTCCTATACACATCTTGGTATTTGGACCCAATCCAACAAATATCCTAAATTTAAAAAAAAGAGGGGTGGGGGAGTAGGTTCTCAGACAGGGGAAGGCGACTTTCGACGGTTAATTTGCGTATTGCTCACTATAAATGTCCCAATATCAGCATCCTTTTTGACACTTGTCAGAAAGCCAGACTTTATATAAAGCAGGCTAGCTAAATTTGTAGTGTCACTGAGAAAGCCATGTCTGTGCATCTCAAGTTTAGTACCACAACAGTCGTCTTCTGGTTACTTCAGACATGGGGCGCATGCTGCTTGATTCCCAGTCCTGCTGCCTCTAACACTGCTCTTTGTTATTGTCCCAGGCCACATGAATAACCATTTGCAATCCTCATCCTTGGAAAACATTGGAGGCACCAAAGTAAAGATAAAAGTAGGATGTAGCAGAAGCCAAATGCAGGAACAACATAGTGTTCCCTCACTCCTATTCCTACTCCCCTGAGGTAGTGTCCATATCCTTCTACCTAAATGTATAATCTCGTAGATACTTTTATTCATATAAAGTAGTAACTTTTGTCCCACAAACTTTCAAACTGTAAAGAAAACGAACCTTCACCAGGTAATTTACTCATGTAGCCGCATATGCGAAACATTGCCTCATGCTGTCAGAAGCATAAAATATTCCTTGTTAACAGTCGAAAGTGGCCATCCCCTGGCTGAGAACCTACTCCCCCACCCCTCTTTTTTTTAAATTTAGGATATTTGTTGGATTGGGTCCAAATACCAAGATGTGTATAGGAAATTATCTCTTATTTTGAAGCATATATATTTTTCCAAGTTGAGCTTTGAAACTGCCAGTGATTGTTTTGCCAGGGTCTCTGTTTGTATGTCAGCTATGTCTGATGTCCATCCACCCACCCCTATGTTTTCCTGTTCATAATCAATTTTTGAGTGTTTTATAAGTGAAGGTTACTGATTAAGTATTTGAAAGTCGAGTGTTCACTTAAATAATTATCCTGGTCCTGGTCTGACTCCTCCAACCCGGAAACTTTACTAGCAGTCCAGTAAATAATTGGCTTAAGGCCAATGTTAAACCTGTGGAGGCAATAGCATGGACAGTATTTTTATTTTTTTAAAGAAAAGTTGGTAACAATACCTCTCATACACTGCTACCCCTTCTGTACACATCCTTTTCATGGTCCTTTTCAAGTCACAAAACTTAGTATAGTCTAGAATGGACAGTTGTGCTTATTTCATGCCTTCCATGTAGTTACCACATTGCTGTTTTATTCAGGGACTCTTATGGCAAATGCATATTCCAGGGTTGTAATCAGTAAAATATATAGTGTTCTGCAGTCTTTAGTCTACCCAATGCAGCCCTGTACTACACCTTTTTCATAAGCATTCCTGAATAAAACAGCAATGTCATCACCTTACTTCCATGACCTTCGAGCAGAGACTCATTAGCCAACATACCTCCATTTTGTCTTGATTATCAATTCTTCTGGTTTTATGCTTTTATATTTGTCTGTTTTAATTGACTTCTCATCACCAGCCATACATTTTTCTGCTATATCTTTTAGTTCTTTTTCTTTTTCACGTTGTGTAAATAAACTAGTCATTTATTGTGCAGATTTATTCAGAACTCATTACTATATAAGCCGATGGTGATCACCCTGCTCCACGACCCACAAGGCCTTATTAAGTGAGACCTCTGGCATCCTGCCTGTGCTTTACTGAGACTAGAACAACATGCAGCTCAGTGATGTATATGTATTCCCTGTTACTGCCGAGCAGTTACGTGCAGCTTCTTGACAATAGACCTATGTTGTATTATGTTTGTCTATTCACATTGGTGCTATAGGAATGCCAGAATGGATTAAAATGACACATTAACAAATGTGGCATTGTAATAGAGTGGCATACCAGCGCCAGGATAAAGAGGTTGTCATTTTAGATTTTGCTCTACCCTCATTTGTATTATAGTTTGCTAACAGTACCTGTACCACAGAAAATATCTCAAACATTTAAAGGATTAATGTGTCAAAACCAATGCTAACTAGTTGGTGAGTTATGTAAGGAACACAACTTGATAGCACATGGGGGGACATTTTTTAGGTTGCTAATGACCAACAGTTGGTCCACGGATTGGGTGTGGCCATCAAGGGTTTTGTTCGGCCCCTATCATGGTTAAAATGTCTCTAAGTATCTGTCTGTACCCCACCCTTAAAGGACAATGTGTTTTGACCACTTATGCTTTACTATATTCTACTATAGCAGCACAAGTTAAAAGTAAAACATAAACAGTTTACCCTCTAAATAGCACTTGCTATGCTTCCAGCCCAGTGATTCGTAGTGTGCATGGAGGGTCAGCCGAGGGTACCATAACTTGGTTCCTTCTCCTGATCCTATGTAAAAATGAGGGTCTCTCTCACCACTAAAAGTGACCCCTGCATAACCCAGACCCCGATCAGACCCAGACCCCGATCTATTGGCTATACTTGTGCTGACTCTATGAGAATGAGTAATACTGGTTTAGCCCATACATAGACACAAGCAATAATGACGTTTAGTAACACTAATTTGCTTACACTTAGATTGACTAATTTAGGCATTTGCTTTCAATTTTGCTAATACGATGTATAGATCATTTTCAGTTATTTTTATACATGAACAGTAAAAACAATGTTTAGGTGATACATCTTTGTATTTTCTATTGATCTGTTTTCAATCTAATTACACACTCACTCTCTCTGGTCACTCCCCAGTTGATTTCAATCTCCTCCCACATTCCTCCATGTGTTTTTATTGCTTTTAATTCCTCTTCCTCTCTCATTCCCTCCCAGACTCTACCTGGAACCACATACATTCTCACCATCCTCTACTTCAAGACCTGACTGTTTAATGCCCTCCCTCCCTTCCCCACAACCCACCCACCGCACGCTTGATTTATTTTATAGGTCTAGTTCACCAGATGATGTGACTTGACCTTTAATCAACCACCTGTCCTTCTTCCCCCTTCTGCACATAATTACCAGCAATATTTTAAGGACCTCACACACATTACTCTCCTGTAGTCTCCAAAGCAGTGGTTGCAGTTTGCAGACTTACAATGCACCAAACTAGTCACCTTTTAAGTAACATCTGGTGTCACTCAGTTCTCACAAGCTTGCAAGCAGGGTCCTCTGCCTCCATGTTTTAGTGCAAAAATGTTTTTGTGTAACTGTTTGTAACTCCCCTTTTTATATTCTGTACCAAGCGCTACGTAAATTTCTTACAACTTGTTTAATAATGTATGTATTTTTATCTACTGTTTAATGTGTAACTCTATGTAACTCCATTCTGGACTGGGTCCCCAGGACATACTTGAAAACGAGAGAAATCTCAATGTATTCGTCCTGGTAAAACACTTTCTAAATAAAAATAAATAAATAAATAAAAACAGTCCCTTTAATTAAAACTGATTTTGCACACGCTCATCTAGGATAAAAACCATATACACCGTGTAATACTTTACCGTATATAAGCGTAGAACAGGTGATTAGAAGAATTCCACAGCACTTTTGAAGGTGGAACTTCCTGATGAGGTAAAATAACTCTACTATAGGGGGAGTATCCCTTATACAAAATACAATGGACTGGCAGCATTTCAGATGACGGATACTTTACATTGGATATAGATAAGTAGTACATTTATAGGAGAGGAGCTGCTAAAATGACCCGCTCCATGGTGGTGCCGAAATGATATGCGGTAGTCCCTTCCTCCTCTTGCAGGAACTACATTTCCCATGAGTACTCACTTCCACAGTAGGTGAGTATCCCTTATCTGAACTGACCCTTATCCAAAACAAAATTCATTTTTTTGTGTAATTTCGCGTAATGGATAAGGAATATGCTCAAACTGTTTCTGAAAAACCATTCACACTAAAGAGACAATAAACAATGCTTTTAGCTTAGACTTAATTCCTCACACCTGTTGTTAGGTAATTAAACATCATTCTTCTTTGAGTCTAATGCAGTCACTTGACTAGTAACATACTTAAAAAAAAATAAAAAAATACACAATTCACACCAGAAATCTTTCTAGTCTGGTGTTTTGAAGACAAAGTAAACAAGAATTATCTAAACATGTTTCCCAGCAACGGCCAATCAAAATAAAACCTCAGCAGCCTCTTAGAGAGTTGGCTATTCACAGCATGTGTCACTGCAGGAAGCAAAACTCCTTTCCACAATTAGAAAGAGAAGAAAAAAAAAATAAACACAGCTGTACAATTCATTGATAAACTTCAAAAACATTCCAAGCAGGCCAAAAGAAAAATATTAGTAAAAAAAGTCCCCATAAAATAATTATATACTGGCAATATGAAATTAGCCATGGTTGACATTCAATTGTAATACTTCATTTTTAATCATTTCTACAATAGAAAACACAGCAATTTATTCCATGCATAAGAAATACAATGATGAGATACTTTTATTATAGTGTTAGCAAAATGTATTGAATGATTTTGTATTCAGCTGTTCTGATTCTTCATCTTCTTATTAGTTAATGCATAAGTTGAGGCCTCTTGGCACTGGTGGGCCAGCGTTATTAAATTAGGGTCATATATATATATATAATACACACACACACACACTCACTCTCCGTTGTCATTTTAGAAGGTACACCTGTTCATTAATGCAAACAGCTAAGCAGCAAATATAATTGCCACCGCTCATCATAAAAAGCATGACAGGTATGGCCAAGAGGGTTAGTTGTTGTTTCAACAAACATTAAAATGGAGAAGATTGATAACTGTGGTATCCTTATTGGTGCCAGACATAATGGTTCCAGCAACTCAGAAACAGCTGACCTCACTACAGTACGTAACAGTGCTTCCCAACCTGGGAAGGTGGCATGATGTCTTTGTGGGCAGGGATGTGAGTAATTAAAGCAAAATGTCAGTATATATTCAATATACTTTATTGTTCCATAACAGACTCAAGCTAAAGAACGGCAAAGCCTAATACCTATAATAAATGGTATCTATCTAATATCTACACCCCTGATGACTAACAGCTAATAGGGTTATGAGATTTTGATGAAAATTGGGGGGTGAGAGGGATCTTAAAAAGCCTGGGAACTCCTCTTTTTCAGAGTTCATAGAGAATGATACAACTAAAAACTAGTTATCCAGTTAGTTCTGTGGACAAATTTGTTAGTAATAAGGTCAGATGAGAATATCTCGACTAAGATGTGACAGAAAGGTCACAAGTACCAAAATAATTTTGCAGCAGAAGACCATGTTAGAGTCCATTCCTTAGCCAAGAACAGGAAGGTGGCTACAGCAGGGATAAGCAAAGTGTCCGAAGAAAGGCACCAGTGTCCATGGTAAGGTCTGTAACGGTCCATAGAACATCATTAAATTGTCCACCCAAAAGTCTAGTAAATGGGGCCTACTCCTGTACATAGGCCAAAGCTTAATACTGAATCTTGCTGCAACATGCAGATTGCAAGTTTTGAAATTGGCATAAACTGCATGGATACATCCTGCTGTGTGCTGGTGAGATATCTCAGTTAGTAACTGAACACTTTGGATAGCTTGTTCAGTCCCCAGGATTGCCGTTTCAATTCATAGCAAGACTATTGCATCCTCTTCTAAAGTTAATAAGAGTCAATGGTAACATATTTGGGTCATACCATTTTACACATTAGGCACATTAACTGCCCATGATTATAATGCCACAGCAACCTTACTCTGAACTCATATGGATAATGTACCAAGTTGTATTGCATTTATCACCACACCTGGATTCCCTGGAAATAACAGTGAATTCAGTTTACTCAAGCAACAGAGCACATTTGGAAATAGATGGAACAGCAGATTGTATCCCCAAATAGCACATCAGACGTATGAGGTTGTCACGTTTGTATCACAGAACTTACAAAACATGAAAGATGAAAATAATGTCATGCAGAGTTCATAGATATATCTAGTAGTTGAATGAAAACCTAAACCTAGATTATAGGATCAAAGACGTGAAATTATAGTACCGTTTGAATATAGTTAAGAATATATTTCTCATCAAGTAGAGTTCATTCTTCAAAAGGGATAAATTACAAATGCTATTATGTGAAATATTAACTCTCTATGATGGGTTATGATAGAGCTGACTTATAAAAGGAGGGCAGATTTTGGACTGTAAATGAGATGTGCGGAACAACTCAACTCCAACTGTAGAAGAACATGCATGAATAAAGAAGCAACTTTTTTTTTTTTTTTAAATGGGCTGCTTTAATAACTGTATACAAATATTTAAGACAGTAATTGTACCAGATTTTATACGATGTTGATAATCAAATGGCGAAAAATGCTGTCCCTGCTCTGAATGATCAGTGCTACTTTATGCCCGAAAGTCAAAGTTATTTTTGTACTTCGATAGTCTTGAAAATATGTAAGAATTGACTTCTCTTGAAAGGATTTCTGACTCACAGCCTGCCATCAAAGAAAAGATTACTTGAATGAGAGATGGGGAACAAGAACCAGATTAACATTTCATTTGAGTTCAAGATGTACCGTAATTAGTATAATCTCATCAATGTGCATGGATTCCCTGTAGTGTTTTCTTGTTATTTGTTTTTTGTACCTGAACAGCACATAGTAAAACATTTATTACTTACATATTCCCCTATCACACATTTGATGCAGTCCACATCACAAATAGTCTTTAATTCAAAAATGGAATCCATTATCAAAATCCTTACTGGCCATCAGTCTACTTAATTCTACCGAGTAGCAGAGTGAGCTCGAACAGTGGAACAATCAGCAAGATAAAGTAATGTCAGGATGGTCAGTACTGGCTAACCAGTGGATTCTTGATTGTAGAAACTAACTGCCAGCATATAGTAAATGAGTTGGCTTAAGGCAGTGATGGTGAGTCTATTCCTTTGGCCACAAATTGAGCTCGGAGAACTCTGTCTGAGATGGCATTCAACGTGTGCCTATAGTATCACCATCAGTTATGGATGATCCAGTAAATATTATTATCTAAGACTGGGATTAGTGGATTTTCGGCCCTTTAGTGCAGAGTTTTTACTTGAACTCGCTGGTGCAAGAGAAATGATCAGACGGGGAAGTACAGAAAGAATGAATGGAAGAATGTCTGGGTACTTTGAGAGCTTCCTGCAGGAAGGTTTCAGTACAGTTCAGACCCAACAAGCTCATCACAAACCATCTTGCTGTGACACTTGTAATCCAGATGGTCTATGTTTATGTCCAAAATATAGCATTTCTTATAGTATTACTGCAATTTAAATACACCATATCCATTTTACAATGCCAATATATTTTAGGAAGTATATAAGGTCCCTTAAAGGAGCATTAAACACTGTTTAACCCTTGATTCCTTGAAGGAAGCAAGGGTGAAACAAAACATGTCCCTATTCAATTATGTAAACCCGATGTGTATCTTAATAGATAAACGCGGGTTTACTAACTGCTGTGTCTCACTTGCGAGACACAGCAGTTCCTGATTGTCACGTGCTGACAAATGTCAGCTCGTGCATAGCCAATCAGAGCGGATGCTCACCCGGCACTGACAGCCAAAAACGAGTGTCTCTCGCTGATAGCACAGAGAGAGACCCTCGTTTTTTCATGGAATCAGCAGGGGGGACACTCCTATGGAAGCATGGAAGCTGTCGGTCGAAGGATAAACTGGCGTGTACTATCAAAAGTACACGCCAGTTTATCCTCATACTAGGGACAACTAACTTTTCACTTGTGCTTCTGTATTAGAAGCACAGGTGAAAAATAAAGTTTAGTGTCCCTTTAAGAAAGCAGGGCTCTCTACCTCATCTAATTGTCTGTCCCTGTTTCTCTAACTTAGTATGTAGTTCACCCATATACTCTGTACCTAGTGCTACGTAAATTGTTGACTCTATATAAATACATGTTAAGGTTACGTAATATTACTATTATTTCTCTCTTGTGTGTTCCAAGCATCCTACTGTATAACATCAAATTAAAAACAGAAGGATACACTGAAACAGCAAGCAGTGATCTGTGGTGAATCAACATATTGCATAAAACAGGCATTAAAAGCAGAGTTTGAAAGTCCTCTAAGTTGTCTATCTTTCCAACTCAGCTCATGCATTTCTGGCTTTTCCCTTTCAGATATCAGTTTAACACAGTTGACTGTTTATTGGACAAATCTCTTATGTAATCCATAAGGAGCATATTCATGTACAAGATTATTAAATAATCAAAGACAGCAGCGCATCATGGGGGCTGTAGTTCCACAATATCTAAAGCGTTCCGTGATGTCTTATCCCAGGTTTAACCTAAAAGTTATATCAATATCAGCGAGATGACAGCACATAACCATTTGAGAATAAGAAAAATAAAACTGTAATCAGATTAAAAGCCTAGCACATTCAACAAACCAAGCACAGAATTTACCACATGTATTATTTGCAGTAAGAGCAATAAAGCAAACTCATGGATAACATGTCATTCATCAGCAGCAATTTGCAGTTAATTGACGAGGCTGCCCTTTTCATTTGTACAGTTGCCTACTTACTGAATAGAGTATGAGCACAAATGACTGCAGCCAAAAAGAACTGTCTCAATCAGTAATTATGTAATGGTACTAATCCTTTTCATCCACCAGATTATCTGCTGTGCACAACACTTACCTTTACCTACTGAAACCTTTCACTTATTATCCATGTTGTTTCCAATGGAAACGGCTTAATGGATATAAGTCAATTCCAACTGCTCTCCTGCCCTATGCTATAGGGTTTTTACTCAATAAAGAGAGAACTGTAGGCAATCTAGATTGGAATTTAAACCGTAAGACCAAAGTAGCTGAGTTGGAAAAACAATCTCCCATTCAGCAGCACTGGAGAATTTTTCCAACTCGGCTACTTTGGCCTCAAGTTTGAAATTCCAATCTAAATCCCCTGCAATTCTCTCTTTCTGGAGTAAACCCGTATGTGCATGTTTACGTTGCCATAATTCCTCTAAGACGATGACACATTATGAATACTAGCATCAGCTACAAGAAAAAGCTGCCTGAAAGTTAACTGTTTCATTGCCGTAAACGACATTACTATGATTGCAGATACAGTAGAAGCTATAGCCAATAAAATGCCAGCCTGATCTCCGTATGGCGCGGCAGAAGTAATAGAAAATAGGAAACAAAACAGATAAAGTAGACATCCTACCTCTTTAATGGCGTCAGTTCCTAGCGCACTTTTTTTAATATCCCTCCCATTTACAAGGACTGATCCACTGCGGACAGAATGGCATGGGGTAAAAACAAAACATATATTCAGCACAATGCATGGGATTGTCAAGGAATCCAGTGATAACGGTGCTTCTTTCTCTGTGAGAGTAAACAGCTCATCTTGCTGCAGTGAGACCCTGCGCAGCACGACAGGTTTTCCTGAAACCAATGGATTCGGCTAGTGGTAAATCTTAAAAGGAACTCACACAGGAATCTTGTCACAATGTTGTCTCTCCACAGGCTCCACCCCTCCCCAATCAGTTAACTGTCCAGTATAGTTACGTTTGGCTAATGTCAGCTTAAGCTGCTAGAAAAACCAGAGGAGAATGCCGAGTTAACCCGTTCACTGCCACCTTGTATGTCTGAAAATGACTTGCCACGTGTCCTGAGAATTGAGCAGCATCATTTAAATAGTGTCTAGCTTTTGTTTAATGGAAAGATTGCATTAACTCCTTAATGCCAAGTGGGGTTTAGTCCTTTTTTCCTTGACCTGATCACTTAGTGATGGTGGGGGGTATGTGCCCTCCATTCATGACTGTGCTAAGGACTCGCGAGAGGGTTAGAGAGGCAGTAAACCCCCCAAAAAAGCCACCTTTTCCCTGTTTTCTATCATTTTTGAATGGTACATCTGAAAAGTATCATTCAAAAGATATCCCATAGAGGGCTATTCACTAAAAGGTGAGTTGCAGGTGATTTGAGGTGAGATGAACATTTAATATCACCAATTTAGTTATACATTGTGTAGGGAAAATCCTGGTGCATTGGCTTAGTGAGGGAAACTCACCAGTTGTACCTGCACAATTTATAATTAAAATGGTGAAATTAAATGTTCATCTCACTTCAACTCATCTTTTAGTGAATAGTCCCCACAGTCTGTGTCCCAAACAAAATCCTTGGGAGGAATCATTTTGTGAAGCTGCTGCTTCCCTAAGATGGTCGCTGTTGCTTGCATTGGTGTGTCTGTGTGTCAATCATGTAAGCTGGGAGGGAGGAAAGTATATGTGAATGGGAATGCGAACAGACACACAGTAACGGAGGAGAGTATATTTTAAAGAAGAAAAACTGCCGCAACAAGAGGACATAGACTTAACTCAGAGGGGCAAAGGTTAACAAGTAATATCAGGAATTATGACTTTACTGAAAGAGTACTACATGCATGGAATAGCCTGCCAGCAGAAGTGGTAGAGGTTAATGTAGTGAAGGTATTTGTGAATGCATGGACAGGGATAAGGCTATATATATCTTAGATATAAGATAAGGTCAGGGACTAATGAAAGTATTCAGAAAATAGGGAAGATTGGATGGGCCGAATGGTTCTTATCTGCCGACACATTTTGTGTTTCTATGTTTCCTCCATAAAGATCTAACAGGGAGCAGACGTGTTGGGGGTTATGTATAAAAACTCCCACACTGCAAAGTGTTGGGAGTTTTATAAAATCTGTGTTTGTTATTTATAACAGCAATTGCGCTTTTTTATAATTCACACCAATTTGTATACAAAGGCTGCGCCCCCACAACAACCTCCTACACAACCTAAATCTACACATTCAGTAGAAATTTGTCGCGAGTCTGCTTCTTACATTGGCGCACATGCCGATTGCGCCAGTACTTGGCCTATGTCTAAGGAAGCAGTTCTGTGCAGTCGTTTGAGGCTCTGCATAGATCACTATAATTGGGTTTGAAGCAAGTTTGTCATTATGACCTGCTTCTCTGATCACAACAAAAAAGTGAGAAAAAAACATTTGCCCCACATGGAAATCATAATTTTACATTAAAGGACAACTGTAGCAAAAACATAAGTATTGTTTAATTGAATGTTTGTATCGAGTGTAAAATGTTTTAAATAGAAATATTTTAATGAAAATATAAACAACGTACCTTATTGTGCCCTCTTTGCTCTGTATAGCTCTAATAGGGAGCGGACATCTATTTAGAATTTTAGGACAGTTCTTCATTCACCTTGGTTCCGATGAAGGGAGATCTGATCAATCTGACCCAAGATTCTAAACAACATGTCTTCCCCCTGTTAGATCTAAACAGAGCAAAGAGGTCTCAATAAGGTACATTATTTATATTCTTTCATTAAAGCATTTCTATGAAAACTATCTACACTTGATGCAATCTTTCAAATAAACATTAGTTAATTTTGTGCTACAATTGTACTTTAGAATTCCACAATATTTTACATATATTTCTGATTGTTAAGTATTAAATTTACAGTCTTCATTTTGCGCGCAGTTTAGACAGACAACCACAATAGCTGGTATGAAAATACATATTATTGTAAACACACAATAGTTTCTTCCTCATCTTACATTATGTGTAACTTATTAATAACTGCAGTTCAGTTAATGCTTACATAACATTATAACAGGAAGGAATATTACAGCATATAGTATTACACATATCATTATTTTATGATGTATTTGCAAAACCAATATTTGCAATGAGAAGATTTTGAACCGTTGTGTATTTGAAGGTTAAAGCTAAAATACATTTAATGCCAAGACATTCATCCAAAATAGGACATCCATCATCGCAACAGGACAGCTAAAAATGTAACCAGTAACATTTGTTGAGTCTGTAAATAGCACTAGATGTTTTAGACATGGCTATTATTGTCTCTAAAGTAATTGAACTTTAAAACTAAATTTTTTAGGCCTTAGATGGTGGGCATGTTATCTCATGTGATGTTACCACAGCGATGGTCTTCACCTGCAATTTTCCAGGGGTGGCTGAGGGGCATCCTAAGCAAAAATTGCCAATTGTGGAACATTAACAGGCAAAATGTATTCAATGCCCCTCACCCTAAGGGTGGGGGACCTACTTACCCCACTACCTCTAAGTAGCCCAGGTAGGGGCCCATCCAAAAAGGGGGCCATCCAAAATATAATCCACCTTAAAAATCCCAACAGAAAAATATTTTTTAAAAACCCAACGCCAGCTCCAAGTGTCCATCCTCCACTGACAATGATCGCAGATTGAAATCTCTGCCCGTTAGAACAGTACTTCTGAAGTGCAGAATAGTACTTCTGATTGGCTAACAAGTGCCCTCCCTTTAGGGGGCCTCTGGCATCAGGAAATGTAGGATAGGGTGCGGTGGCAGTAACATTACTCCAGTTTGCACATTCAGTTTTCTGTGACCAGTAACTGTTATTTAATACTGAATAATGTGTGATTCAAAATATATTTTTGGTTAACAAGGTGGTGTCTTAAGTAGGCATGTAAGAAGAGTGTAAACGTTTAGTAGGTAAGAATATATATTTTGTACAGTGACAATAGGTGAATAAGTCTTACATCAGTAGTGGGGAAAGTAATGGAAACTATGTTAAAAGGTTGGATTGTTGAAAATCTACCTCAAGGAGATCATGCCAAACTAATCTTATGGATTTTTTTTTATTGGGTAAAATAATAGATCAAGGTGGTGCCATACACGTTGCTTATCTAGGTTTCAGTAAAGCTTTTGACACTGTCCCATATTTGAAGCTTATCAATAAACTGCAATCTTTGAGTTTGGATTGCAGTATTGTTGAATAGATAAGGCAGTGACTAACAGAGTGATAGACAACAGAGTATTGTGGTCAATTGAATATATCCAATGCAAGGACCATTGTAGTGCCCCAGGGATCTATACATAATCTCATTCTTTTTAATATTTTTTATTAGTGATATTGCAGAAGGTCTTGTTTGGAAAGGAATGTATTTTTGCTGATGATACTAAGATTTGCAACAGGGTTGATGTTCCTGGAGGGATAAGCCAAATGGCAAATGATTTAAGTAAACTAGAAAAATGGTGAGACAATTGACATTAAATGTGGATAAGTGCAAGATAATGTGCCTTGTCATAAAAAAAAAACCCAAGGTCATAGTATAGATTAGATGATACAGTCCTAAACCAACATCTGAGTAAAGTGATTAAGGGGTAATTATTTAAAAGGATTTAAAGGTAGGTAGGCAATGTAATAGATCAGCGGGAAATGCTAGCAGAATGCTTGGTTGCATATGGAGAGGTATTAGGAGTAGGAAGAAGGAAGTGCTTGTGCCATTGTGCTTAAAATTGATGAGACTTGGAGTATTGTATGCAGTACTTGAGACCATATCTCCAGATGGATGTAGGTACTTTAGAGAAGATTCAGAGAAGGGCTACTAAACCGGTTCATATATTGCATGATAAACTTTACCAGGAATGTTTAAAGAATCTTCAAATGTATAGCTTGGAAGAAAGACACTACATATATTTATGATAGAAACATTTAAATACATAAAGGGAATGAACACAGTAAAGGAGGAGATAATATTTAAAATAAGAGTTTTACCATGCATTGGGCAACTAAATATAAGATAAACCAGGGACTAATGAAAATTTTCAGAACATTGGGCAGACTAGATGGGCTGAATGGTTCCTATCTGCTGACACATTCTATGTTTCTACAATAGTTATGACCAAGACAAGAAGCATAAAATATAAATGTACAAAATATCAGGATTCTTATGACCTTAAATAATATTAAAGATAAAATATATAAAGCAACAAGGGCCCTGACATATTAAGCAGCAAAACATATTTCAGTGCATTACACACACCTTGTTTTCAATTGTTCTTTATTATAGACAAAATGTACACCTGTTAATACAGTCTCGCCCACCCACTGTTATCCACACTACCTCTCCTACCTGACATTACATAATAGGGAAGGGTTATAGCTCAGCAGCAATGAATGTGTTAAATGCTGACCTAATCTTCGAAGCACTCCATTCTTCTGACTCAATAGCTGAGGACTTTGCTGTCCTAGATGTGTTTGATCGGGATGATGGGTGGAGTGAATATGCAAATGAGTGCTGCCAAAAAGAAACACCAGTCTGAGATGTTATTGGCAATTCCTCGTGTCACACCACCCAAAGCAGCCTCTCCAGTGAGAGCACTGTACTGTTATTCAGGATCTAAGTGAAAAACTCAGCCTGGAAGGGAAGCTTCTCAGCCTACAAAGACTCACTGTGAAACAAAACAATCCTTTCAGAAATCTCCAGAATTAACTGAGACCTCAGCCTGGGGTTACATTAGGATGTTATTACAGTGCAGACCATATCCAGCATTCTGATTGGCTACAATGCTTTGTGATCGGTCAGTGGTCTGTTAGCAAGAAGATGCAGTTAAAGGAGTAGATAGTTAGCCATGGGAAAAAAGGGAAACCAGTAGGGTTAAAATGATACCACTGATTGGTTAATTGAGAGTTTGATTGCAAGCTTTCAAGATCAAGCTACAAGGTGCCTTTCTCGGGCATAAATGAAGCTAAAACAAAATTCCTAATTACAAAACATAGGTCAGCTTTAAAAAAAAAAAGGCCAAGAAAATGCAGGTAAACTATATTCTATTCTTATGCCCTCTGAATTTTTCTTTTAGTTTTTGGCCCAGATATTTAAAACATGTGAAAATATTAGACAGAAAGAGTATAAAGTTCTGTAATAGTGTTTACATTTTTAACCTCTAGTATCAGGGCATTTTTTTTTCTTTCTTAATGAGCTGTATATCTTCTATGTTGTTTAAAATCCATGTTAACCACTTCCTACTTACAAAAATCTAAATAGTGTAGTTTTTGTTTCAGGACATCTTCAGCTTTATAATAAATATAATAAACATAAAACCATGATGCAGTGAGAACTATTCACTAGACGTAGTTTATAGTTTGAACATAGTTTAGCAGAGGTTCTCCAACACGTCTTAGGTACTGAGAATCGTCTGAATCTTTGTATATGGATTCAGGATGCCTGACATCCTCGGTAGCGCGGAACCAGCCCAAATAGCGCAAACTACAGATATTGAAATTGACATTATACACTGTGCTAAAGTTGAACTTAATTAGATTTCTTTCCAACTGGGAGTGTCCCCTTTAATCGAGGATGAATCTGAAACCTAATTATGACAATAGTGTGAGGACATAGGGGGTCATGAACTTAACAAGTACAGTTTGGAAAAAAGTAGGTAAAACTTAAGGAGTAAGGAGCAATTTGCGACTATTTGTAATCTGCGCTTTTTTTTCTGATTTGCGCCTCTTCCGTTTATTTTTATTTAGCGTTCATTTTTCCGGTTGCACTAATAAATTGCGATTATATTTAGGCACGCTAAAGAGTTTTGTGAATATTTTGTGAAAAATAATTCTTATTTGCGTGTGAAAATTACACCAGCGTTTAGCAAGTGCTGTCAAAAGAGGTAGAAAAAATATTCGCAAAATTGCATGTTTTTATCCTCAATTATGCCTGTTTTTGTTTGCAATTTGCTCGTATGTACTATCTGAGTTTTAAATAAATAGGACATTGCAATAGGAGCAAAGCACAAAAATAGTTTTGCACATAAAATATATTTGCATTTTTTTAGTACATGACCCCCATAATGTATTAGTCTTCTTGTATAATTATTCCACCTTCCAAATAAATGTTGTTGTTTTTTAACTTTGTGTGGTCATTTTCCCATAGAAAACCATTTGAAAATAAACATGTGTTTATAGGTTTTGACATTTTGCCAACAATTTCATAGATTGTGTATCAACAATGTATTGGTAAAACAGCCAGTGTGTAACTATAGCAACTGTAGCTGGTGTTTGATCTGTGGAGGGTAGCTGATAGACATACAAAGATAGACAAAGCCTCTTTCTATATACCAGTCAGTGCTGGTGTGCGTGTGGGTGTGCATAATTATACATGTGCACAGGTTTTCTTTATAAAAGTTAAGAAAAACTGTTGCAACTAACTTAATGCTACATATGCTTCTAGATATGCACTTCAAGGGAGTTTTGTAAATAACATTTTTAACAGCTTCTTAAGAAAATTCCCAAGTGGAATAGAAATCATTTTTATTTATATGTATTTATTTTATTATTATTATTTTATTGTATACATGTTATGCTTATGTAATTTGTTTTATTATGATATATATATTATTGTAATATATATACCATACATATGGTAAAGATTAGGTGCTAGTGCTTAGAAAGTGTGAAGGCCCTACTACCGTTTAAGTACAATACATTTCATAGTACATTTAGGATACAGTCAATAAAATCAGCCGGTTTAAAAAAGAAGCTAGCTTGATAGAAGAACACCTGACGTGTTTCGCACTAGGCTTCTTCAGGGGTGTAAACAGGTCTTTGAGTGCTTAAAGTAAAAGTGTCTTCGTTATACTGATGATCTGTCTAATAAGACTGAATAAAGGTTATTATTCAGTATAATTAGACAGATCTTCAGTGTAACGAAGACAACGCTTTTACTTTAAGCACTCAAAGACTGGATGCTAAGCTCCTGTTTACACCTCTGAAGAAGCCTAGTGGGAAAAGCGTCAGGTATTCTTCCATCAAGCTAGCTTCTTTTTATAAACCGGCTGATTTTATTTACTGTACCTTACTGTATTTCACATATGTATTATTAAATCTGTTTTAATTAAACAGTAGTAGGTCCTTCACACTGTCTAAGCATTACGGCAAATTTGTCATGAGCCCCTGAATGGAGTCCATTTCATTCTAACAATATTCCATTAAGGTAACAACATTTAGCCTTGTATATATGTTTTTCATTTGTTAAGGATTTTTGTAGGATTTCTAATTCAGAGGTGAATAGTCACTAAAAGTGAACTGCAAATATAAGCATTAACAGCTGCGTTGGCAAGATAAGGAAGCCTGAGACTCCCCCCCCCCCCCCCCCCCCCAATTCTGCTACTTATGTTCTGTACCTGTATTTAATATCTGTGAAATGTACTTATTTTTACTTTCAAACAATTTACAGTTCTTCTGGAGGTTTAAACCTCACAATTTCACAGAGGCCTCAATATTCATTGTCATCAAATAAGGAGGGCTTGGAGAGATAGGCTGGACTGTTGCTATAGCAATAAATCAGTGACACTTTATTGGCCTCTTTTATGAGATAGGAAGAAAGAGTTAAGGAAAAGCCGATCAGACAGACCTGTTTCTTTACATGATGCAGCACTTTTATTTTTACAGACACTGTAGGACTTTGTGTGAATCCTTAGCAACAAATGGAAGGCAGGATATTCTGGTTGCAGGAACTCTAGAGGATGGTTTCAGTTCTTTATTAATAATGCATTATGTTTTTACTTTTAGCTTCACAAATATCTTTGCAATGGGATTGGTCTTAAAATATGTATCTAATATAGTACACAAGATACAAAGTAACAGGTTATTCCATTCTTCAAAATAGTCAGTACCATATATTCAGATGCATTCAGAGCATCACAAATAATAGTAATAATTCTAGCAGATGTGCGCACTACTTATAGCTAGCAGATAGGGCCTTTGAGCAAGCCAAGAGCCTAAAAAATGTAAAAGGAACAATTATGTGTAAAAGTTGGCTATACCGTTGAGTTGTAGGTGGGGAGTTTAGTTTCTTTTTTCATTTGTTTTTGGGGGGTTGCTATTTTTGCAGGATTTCTTTGGAGGATTTATGAAATCTATTTTGACCCAATCAAGGGAACCCATAGAAATACTTTATGATGTCCAGCATGCCTCTGTCCAGCAGTGTTGTGCACATGAACACTGGTTATCTCCATGTTTAGCGCTTACTGATCGGTATACTTGATTCTGAGTATAGTCAGGGCCGGCGCCACCAGTAAGGTGACCTAGGCAGCTGCCTAGGGTGCATCTTAGCTGGGGGCGCCAGAACCCTGCTTTAAAAAAATTCCTCCCCCTTACTTACCTCGTCGCTGCTGCTCTGTCTCCGGTGCAGGTCCGTCCATGGATGTGAGGGAAGCGTTGTGCGCTCTCCTCCAGCCAATGCGCATTCAATAAAGTTTTTTTTTTTTTAAACAAACTTTATTGAACAACGCTTCCCTCACAGCCACGGACCTGCACCGGAGAGAGAGCAGCAGAGAGGAGGTAAGTAAAGGAAGGTGTGAGGATCCTGGCATATTGTGTGGCATAATAATGATTATTAAATAATATTGTGGGGGAAGGTCCTGGCATATTGTGTGGCTAAATCCTGGCATATTGTGGGGGAAAGTCCTGGCATATTCTGTGGCTAAGTCCTGGCATATTGTGGGGGAAAGTCCTGGCATATTGGGTGGCTAAGTCCTGGCATATTGTGGGGGAAAATCCTGGCATATTGGTTGGCTAAGTCCTGGTATATTGTGGGGCAAAATCCTGGGATATTGAGGGGCATAATCCTGGCATATTGAGGGGCATAATCCTTGGATAATGAGGGGAATAATCCTGGGACATTGAGGGGCATAATCCTGGGATATTGAGGGGAATAATCCTGGCATATTGTGGGGCATAATCCTGGCATATTGGGTGGCTAAATCCTGGCATATTGAGGGGAATAACTGAGTACTTCATTTTTTTAAGAAGATGAAATGGTGGAGCCTGTCTATTAGAGTGCATGTTTAATGCTCAGTGTGGAACTTTAACATAAATCTCCACACTAACCAACACAAGCTGCATTGGTATTAACACATATGGGTCTACTTTTCTCTATGAAAATTGAAGCTACGAGATTTGGCTTCAAAAATCGGCCATTGTACCTAATCAGCTTTTCAAAACTGTGGTCTCTATCCTCCCCATAGACATTTATACAGAGGACTTTGACTTATTTTGGAAAGACTTCAGAAATAGAAGTCAATGGGTGTACTTTGTCTATTGAAAAATAGCCTATGTCCTCCTGAAGTGGCCCAAAGTTGAATGAAATTAAAATAGTAAATAATAATATTACATTTTAAAATAAAATATTGATAACATAAATGTAAATAAATAATAATGTAAATAAACTTACATTTTCAAAAAAAAGTTTATATTAAGTTTTATTTATATATATATATATATATATATATATATATATATATATATATATATATATATATATTAATATATAACATGAATATATTATTATTATTATTGTATTAAATGCCTTAAATTCAGCTATTGAACAAAATGTGGCCAAAATTCGACTTTTTGACCCCAACCCTAACCCTAAATCTATCCCTAATTCTAAATCTACCACTAAACCTGAATATAACCCATTCACTAACCCTAATTCTAACCCTAACTCATCTGTAACCCTAAGTGGAACTCTAACTCTAACTCTAAGTGTAACCCTAACCCTACATCTAAAGTTTGTAGCTCTAGGCTTAGCTTTTTCCTTTTTTTCCATGTAATGTTGCTGACTGCCTCTGGGGCCAGTCAAGCAACAGTAACAAAGCTCCCGTCGCTCTTGCTGAATATGGGTAAGCGCCATATTAGAGGAGCAAGTTGCTCTCCAACATGATCTGCGGCCATGATCACAAGTTAAGTGATCGCAGTACCCTGGAGTCAAATTTTGTTGCTGCATGATGCCTCGACATCGAGGTATCATAGCATCACCAGCAAAGCAAAGTTTATCATTGCCTATAGATTTTTTGGGCATGGCATATCAGGTATGTCCATCGTCACGAAGTGACATGTTTTTGATGACGTCCTATGTGGGAAATAGGTTAAATGCGTCTGTACTGTCTCCTGTCTATAACATCATCTATGGCCCAAATTACACATTTCAAACTTGTTTTTTTAGTTAAAGCATTTGCTTGCATTTCTGACTGTAATGGTGATAGGTAAGTGATTTGTCATGTTAGATGTATTTACTTACTGACTAATCCACCCTGTAGTAAGAGATCTGTTGAGATCATAATGATTTACCTTGGTAAGTACAGTACATTTCCGTGGGATCTCCATGTGTATTCATCCCACTTTACAATACCAACATGAACCTTTTCAATGTAGTTTAGTACAGAATTGCCTCAGGCAATTCAGCGAGGGAAAGTAAAAAAAATGAGGTCAGCATCCATTTATTGCATGGCCTGGGTATGTACACTGCTCTGATCCCCTGCTTAATTAAACGGATGCTGAATGCTCATTAATTTAGTATTACCAGACATCACTACAATCAGTATGAGCGCATTCAATCTTCCTACGTACACGTATCAGTGTTCTTAAAGAGGCAGTAAATCCCCCCCAAATCTTTTTTTTTACATAAAACTCAATTTTCCCTGTTTTATATCATTTTTGAATGGTACTTTAGACTATTTACATAACATGAACAACATTAACACATGATCTGTCTTCACTTCTACTAATACATGAAAAAGTATCCTATATAGAAAAAAAAAGTGCAATTGGCATAGTAAGTTGTAAGCATTGGTTCCTTCACTTAACAGTGAGTTGACAAAATAGTTGAAAACCTTAGACCAGCATAGCAGAGCTATTTGTTTTATTAGATTTGATTTTCACCCTTCAATTCTGTCCTAAATTCTGTTATCAACATACAACCGATGACTATAACATATAATTCTTTATTTTGCAGATCTCCAAAATCAGCTGTTGTATCATGTCTATGTAACACGCTAACCAAAAGGAACAAAAGCATTTTGGAAGATTGCCCTCTAGTGGATAAATTCTCACAGTGAAACCTATCATCTTCTTTATATTTGTTTTTATTCCCTACCTATTGTAATTTACTTTTATTTCTTCTTTACAAAAAGTACAGGTGGATTCTCAGTTCTTCATCTCTTAATCTTTTGGCAGTGTCCAAGATGGCAAATTCTGGTTTGGGAGGGATGAAAGCCCCTGGTATAGGGATATAGTGTTACAGAATGTTAATTAATAAAATCCTCTCAATTGTTAGAAAGACACCATCCCAATATGTCTTATGTCTATCATAAGAAAACCATAGACGAAAGCCTTTACCTGCTGTTAATAAACATGTGATTAATATGGTACCTAAGAAAAATCTACTGTAATGTATTTATTATAGAAAGTTATTAAAAAAGAAAATGCTTACAGCTTAAAAAATGCAATTGTACCATGAAGTAAGTATATTTTTTACTTGAATAATTTTAATGCACAATCTACATTTTCCATTTTATAAGAGACTATCTAGATATCTAGGTTACAATATAAATACAGTTGATACAGTTAGCAGTTGTCTAAATAAGAACAGCTAGGTGCAGTTAGTATTCGTATTTTTGTGGTGGTGGTGGTGGGGGGTGTAGTACTCATTTCTGCCACAAAACAAAATAGGCAATTTGCGGAACGAGCTGACCCTGAAACTATTTGTGGCATTAGCCCTTTGATTGTATGTTGCCATGGTATACCAAGCATGATTTTTAAAAATGGCATGTTAGTATTTGAGATTTAATTTTAAATCAGCAAAACCATTAAGAATCCATTAGTCGACTCTGTCAATTTACTGTGGAACTAAAGTACCAACCCAGAGAGTGGCTAGTTCTGATCAGTAGGCCTTCTTCCCCGTTATAAATTAATTTTGAATTTATTTGGTTATTTTTTCCTTTATTATTTTTCATGACAGAATTTAACAATACATAGCTGTTTAGTGATCATGTGATCTCTTGCATCACATCTTGTAAATATCAACTATTTTAGAAACATAGAAACATAGAATGTGTCGGCAGATAAGAACCATTCGGTCCATCTAGTCTGCCCAATTTTCTGAATACTTTTATTAGTCCCCCCGTTCCCGGTCTTATAGCTAGGATAGCCTTGTGTCTATCCCACGCATGCTTAAAATCCTTGACTGTTAAATTGTTGCTAAGACCTCTAATTTAAGACTATGTCCTCTAGTTGTGGTAGTTTTTTCTTCTTTTAAATATACTATCTTCCTTTTTTGTGTTGATTGTATGCAAATGTTAAATCATATCCTCCCTGTTATGTCTTTCCTCCAAGCTATACATGTTAAGATGCTTTAACCTTTCCTGATAAGTTTTATCCTTCAACCCATGAACCAGTTTAGTAGCCCTTCTCTGAACTCTCTCCAAAGTTTTTGACTGCATGTCGGTGGTGGAAACTATTTAAAGGGAAATAAATAAAAGCCCAAAAATGTATATGTTCATCGTGTTTCTTCATGGAAAAAAAGTGAGGAAAACAGAAAAAAAAGGACTTTTGTCCAAAATGCATTATATCGGCCTGTGAGTCAAATGCAGTCTGTCTCACAACTATGTGTCTCAACTGTTTTAACTATCTATATTGTCATTTGCCCTTATAGAACAAACTATTCTTTGCCATTACTTTAATTTAAAAAATGTAATGCAGTCCAATACGCATATGCATTTCTGAAGTCATGTGACCCACTTCTGAAAAAACTTGGACTGCTTGGGATTCTCATCTCAACTCACAAATGCTCTCATATCTCATTAACAGAAAACATGTATTTCAGAGCGGCCATTTCAGCAGCTGACTGGTCACAGCATGCTGAACTTAAGGTTCGTTTTAGGGCTTGTTTTAGACTTAGTATTAGGCTTAGTATTAGCATTAGTATTAGCGTCAGGGGTTAGTCTTTGTGTTAGGAGTTACTTTTAGGGTTGGTATTAGGGGTTACTTTTAGGGTTAGTGCAAGGGTTAGTATTTGGATTAGGGGTTCGGGTTATGCATAGGGTTTCCACCTTTTCTTCAAAAAAATACCGGCCTTGGTACTGTCTCCATAGACTTAACATTGGCCTGATGCTCATTTTATACCGGCCTGCCGGTAAACTACCGGCCAGGTGGCAACCCTAGTTATGCATACATACAGGAAGAACTAAGTAAGGAAGCAGCACCACCAAAATGCAAGTACACTAATGCAGTAAGAAAAATTACCTATATTTGTCAAGAGGTATAGTGTGAATATACATATTTGCTGCAGCCATCTCCGCGACATGGCAGGCTGTAAGTCTACATCTGACTTGACAAATCTAAATCATTCTCAAGACCTTTTAATCACATAGAACTGATATTCTGTGTGATTAAAAAATCTGACAGTGGGGTCAGAAAATAGAATGTACACAAAAAATGGCTAAAGCATCAGACTGATTTCTGCATAGGTAACAGAATTTATAACATCAATGTTATATAACTAAAAATGGGAAGGGTTACTATAGCAACATACTGACTCAGAAACATTTAGTTTGAGGTTATAATTTGTTGCTTTGGTACATGTCGCGAATGGGCGCATGACGCTGCATGCTAAATTTGGTTTCAGTAGCTCACAGCAAGCATGACATATACCTCTAATGTACTCACTGGCATACAAATGTAACACACTTTGGAGTGCTACAAAAACCGAACCAACGCATTTCTCAACACTATGAAATATTTCTTTTTTTTTAATAGTACATATAATTTGATAGATTTTAAGCTCATTGAATACCATAGACTGCAATTTTTAGCTAAACAACCAATAAACTTTTTTCACTAGCATGTGGATAAGCTGCCATGTCTCCCTTTGAAGCAGACGGGATAATAAGATCACTGACTTTCTCTCACTGCTAGCTCATTGTGTCAGTTTTTTGTTTCTCTGAGATATTGGGCCCTGTGCTTCTAGTTTGGCACTGTAACTGTTATTTAGGTCTGTCAGCTTCCCTTTAAACCTTGGAATCTGTGAATTGAAGCATGAAAAGTAAATAAACATTATAAAGTAAAATAAAAACAAGGATAGGGGGGATCAGTCACATTGCTGCAGAACTGAATGAGAAACAAAATTCAAATGACAAAATAATCCATATTATTACAGAATAGTTGCTATCAGTCCTGACAACACAGTCCTGTTTTTTGGGGGCCTTGTCCCATTACATTTGTATTTGTTCCTGCATTAATAATGCCTAGGCACAGACTGCATTGCATTTAAACTTTGTTATAGATATAAACACATACATTTATATACTGGACATGGAGCATCCCCTGATGACTGCCAATCACAAGATACACAATCTCCTCTATGATTTGTCAATAACAGACGGAGAAGCTCCACAAAGGGCAGCTGATATGGGTCCCTGTACAATATATGCCTTAAAGAGTGTCATCATAATATATGTGCATAATATTGGAATTTGTCACATACTTGACCTCTGTGTAAAGTTGAAGTGTGCTGTTCGAATATTAATTAGCATGAGGGTAAATTCAACCTCCCCTAGCACATCAAAAAGGTTTTAGCTTTATAGACAACTATATGTGCCTACTACATAAGAACAAGAGTACCAACATGTTAAACAATTACTGGACTTTGTGACTATTAATGATAGTCCTTCACAGACCTTGCCACGGACACTTTGCCTATCGCTGGATAACAATAGGTACGAACTTTATCTAGAGTGTGATGTGGCAGGTAAATTTAGGGGGGCTTTGGCTTGTTCATATTACTGAAGACTCTACTGAAGTATTTTTATATCCTTTATAAAACTTTATGATTATGAGAAGAAAAGTCTTTCCTGTTTTTTTTTTTTTTTTTTTTTAATATACTGAAAAAACACCTCATTGTATAACTGCATCTCTTGGACTACAGGGAATTTTAAATATTTTAATAAGCTATCAGGTCTGCAACAAAGCAAAATGCTCTAACGATCAATATAATGTTTTAAACTCTTTGAGCTTTCTCTGAGTAACACTGCATTATCTTGTAGCTAAGTCTATCAGTCTAACTTTTAGGCAATCGTATTGTCATTGCTTCTAGCAACCTGCAGAATTCTTATATTCAAATCATCCTATATACTGTCAGCACTTCTGCAAAAATCTGAACCTCTTACTGGATCACATTATTTTGTTTAATATTCACTGTTAAAAATAAGATTACTTAATGTTTATTTGCTGAAATTAGTTGAAATGTTTCTTGAAATATTAAATTAGTATTTCTAATATCCAGTGGCATATTGGTGGTGGGGGGGATGCAGCGCACCACTTACAGGCAGCTGGGGAGTGAACCCGCGATAACCCCCTTCTGAACACAGTGTAAGTAAAATGATAACAATAACCCTACTCCGATCGGGGAATTCTACCAGCGGGCATGGCTACAGAAGGTATATAGGAGATACCACCCCAGGTCATCCGTCTGTTTCCAAATGCTGATATCAGAATCAGGGCCGTCCATAAGTGTACAGGCACTGTGTGTGTGTGTGGGTCACCCCTGTATCCAGATTGCACCCACTGGTCTTGCCAGAGATTCAAGATTGCACACATCAGATTTGCCCCAGCACCCATTCCACACACAGGACTTGCCCCTGCACCCAGATTGCACCAAGGACTTACTCACAGCACCCACGTTGCACCAAAGACTTTGCCACAGCATCCAAGACTTACCTCAGCACAATCCTTGTGCATCTCGGCAACTGAGCGTTGGCAGGCAATGTGACCCCAGAGCCCGAAGCTCTGTCTTGAAGGGAGCGTAAAGCAGCCTAAAAGGATGTCTGTGTGCCTGGGCAGTGCAAAGACATCAGCTGCCTACCCTGCTCTCCCCATTGCACAAAGAGGGCTGGTGAGATGTCCCTTACATGCGCCAGGGTGGCTGGTGCTCAGTCAACCAGGGTTATTCAATGTTCCCTCATGTCAAAGTTGGCAGGTATGTCTGCCTGTATTCTATCTGTATCTATGATGCTATCTCATTTACAAAAACTACCATAATCAACTCTACTGATTACTTGAAAATGAGGGTCTCTCTCACCACAAAAGGAATTTATAATATGACACTTGTATTACTTTTATTTCCCCTCCTTCGTTTCTTTTTTCTTTCCCACTGTATATATCTCTTTATTATACAAAATGTTTTACAACAAACACATAAAAACATCAATGTATAAATACCGAGTGTTACTAAGGCGAAAAGTCACCTAAGTGCGTATTGATCACTGCGAGAGAATTCACATTTATGCAGTAAGTGATTTGTTAAAAAAAGAGTTAAGGAGTGACAATCTTCATTTCAAGTATACAAAATAGACAATAAACAAACTATAAACAAGATCTGGTGGGGCAGTCAACTCTTGGATGGGGTGGGAAAGTATAAGTTTACAGATCTTCATAGTTCTTCAGTGTACGGAATTATTATTATCTCTATAATAAGCGAGAAAAGAAAGAAAAAAAAGCATCTATATCTCAGGAGCCCATGGCTTGGAAGTTATCCCAGTTATCCCAGTTATCAAGTCTTGAAAAAAGCTCAGTGCTGGGCTGAAACTTCGTTATTTTTTGGTGGATTAAACTCCCTTAACCGGTGTGCTGAGTCTCCTGTGTTTTCTTTTTGCATCATTCTGAGCATACACCAAGCCCGTGTCAAACATAACGGATTGAGTCTCCCTATTCTTCTGCCTGTGTCAAGATCCAGAACTACACCACTGAGCAGGCAAAATAATATGTAATTCTCAATTTATTAGACCATGAGGGTTTCTGGGTTATTTTCTTTACACTATATACTTACCTGCAGCACATGAAGCTCCAGCTGTGTGGGAAAATGTCCACAGCATCTGAGAAGCATGCAGTCACCCTAATTATGACAGATGCAATATAACTAAGTCCATTCATATTACACTGCCTTTATGAATTTGTATGAATCTCTAACTGGCACGCAGCTACAAACCAAACACTAAAATGCCACGTAAAGCTGGTTCACTGTGCATATTGCACGAACTATTATGGTGTCCCAAGACTTAGTAACTCAAGGCCTGGATTATACCGGATTGAAGGCTTAATTCATTTTAATCTGTTTCCTGAAGTTGGTTAGTAATTATTTCATTGTGACCTATATCTGTGACTGTGTGAAACAGCTTTAAAAAATACGTTAAACCATAAACACTATGTAAAGTATTGTTCTGATTAAAGGCCTCACCCTTCAATTTTAATGCCACTTAGAAGAAAAATGTATTATACAGTAAAAGAGACATCGGTGGCAGAAGAGGAAACCAGTATTTGCTTAATTGATGCCCATTTTTTACAGGATGCTCCTTTTCACCGAGCACGCCACACCCAACAAACAACACAGAGACATCTTCCCTTCCTCTGCCAGCATCACAAACTCCTTTTCCTTCCCCATCATCAAGGACTCTAAGTGCACAGCATAGCAATCAAAGCTCTCTCCTTGATTGGCTTCATTTTGCATGCATGTGTGGATGCACTACAGATGGCCTGCGTCTTCCTTCAGTTGATTTACTAAAATGGCTGCTCTCTTCCCATGTAGAGAGTGCTGCTAAGGATGGAACGGAGAGAGGTGGAGTTATATTTTATTTTAATTTCATGTTAGTTAATAAATATGTGTTTTTTTGTTAAAATGTATTAACAAGGTCTATAGAATTCTATAATTTGACCTTAAAGGACAACTATTTGGCTGACAATCAGAGAGGTGGGGAGGATGACAAAGAGACATCATGTTTGGGGTGTGTCGATGCACTGAATGTCAACCTGAGAGGCGACTGGCGTGGTATCAATGAATTTTCACCCACTCCCAGGGCCCTAGCAGGATGATTCGGCTTTATTTTGTGATCTCACCCTTTCATCTGCAATTTCTGCCCTAATGAGGATCCAAGGTCAATAAGGCTCCTTACTTACCAAATTCATATTGGCTTATAACTTTACTTGTCAAATCCACATTGGCTTATAACTTTACTTGTCAAATTCATATTGGCTTATAACTTTACTTATCAAATCCACATTGGCTTATAACTTTACTTGTCAAATTCATATTGGCTTATAATTTTACTTATCAAATCCACATTGGCTTATAACTTTACTTGTCAAATTCATATTGGCTTATAACTTTACTTATCAAATCCACATTGGCTTATAACTTTACTTGTCAAATCCACATTGGCTTATACATTTACGTGTCAAATTCATATTTGCTTATAACTTTACTTGTCAAATCCACATTGGCTTATAACTTTACTTGTCAAATCCACATTGGCTTATAACTTTACTTGTCAAATCCACATTGGCTTATAACTTTACTTGTCAAATCCACATTGGCTTATAACTTTACTTGTAAAACCCATATTGGCTTATAACTTTACTTGTAAAACCCATATTGGCTTATAACTTTACTTGTCAAATTCATATTGGCTTATAACTTTACTTGTCAAATCCACATTGGCTTATAACTTTACTTGTCAAATTCATATTGGCTTATAACTTTACTTGTCAAATCCACATTGGCTTATACATTTACGTGTCCAATTCATATTTGCTTATAACTTTACTTGTCAAATCCACATTGGCTTACAACTTTACTTGTAAAACCCATATTGGCTTATAACTTTACTTGTCAAATTCATATTGGCTTATAACTTTACTTGTAAAACCCATATTGGCTTATAACTTTACTTGTCAAATTCATATTGGCTTATAACTTTATTTACCTTTTTTTCGGCTTCCAAGCTGTACGTAGGGTTGGCTTTGGTGACCGCTAACTGGAGGATGACGGTGTTGGGAATCTGCTCAATGAGATCAAACCTTACTGGAGCGAGACCTGAACTCTGGAGTAAAGTAAGAGGGAAATTCCCTGCTAATAGAAGGATTTATTTTCATAACTTGACCGAGAATCCCTTGTAGGGTGTCTGAGCTTCAGCATAAGATCTAGCAATGGAACCTTGACACACACAGCTGGTAGCAGAGCTTCGGAGCAGTATTACTGTAGGAGTCCGGGAACTTTACCTAGATTAATAGTCTAGTAATACTGCTTTGTGATAAAAGCACATGTGGAAACTAGATGAGTACTGAGTTGTTTTCTGACTGGTTTCTTTCTGGTATATAATCTTGTTTTGCATAATTAAGCAAGGGTCTGACTCTACGACCTTATTAGAGTCTTGAGTCTGAAACTGGATTACCGTTATACAGCAAAGATTCTGTTTCCCAGCCATTGCTCCCAATTAGATGATAAACGTCAGATACTGCATGATCAACTCTATCAGATTACTTTAGATATTCTGACTGGATAAAAATACTCTTGTCTGCTAAGAATTGTGATTATCCTTTAATAATTTGGATCCAACTAAGAATGTTTTTTGCTGTAATAGAAATAAATCTGATATTAAAATCTACTCTTGCCTTTTTAGATGGCTCCAAAAGGTGGCAAGGGTGATAAAGATGATAAATCTGAAAAACCTAAAAATATGAGTAAATCAAATAAGCCCCAACCAATAATCATTTATTTTTTCTTTAGAAGCCAAGCAAATACCTCTGGGATCTCAGATAAATCCTCCCCAAAGCAGGCTACCAATGTTAAAGAATTCCACCAGCACATGCAAACATATTGTTTTCATACTACATTTCGAGCAATAATTTGTGTGATCACATATCTGTGTATACTAAGCTGTAAAAAGATGGATGAGCATTAGCTGGTGTTTATATATAGTGGACTTTTTTCTTCATACTGCGTGTGTTTATTGGTCCTAGGAAGCTATTATTGTAATCCCAGTAGAAAATATCCAAACATGCTGTGATTGCTGTAATGCAGGTACTGTATCACTTTCAGTATTTACAGGAAGCAATAAGGTCATTCAGAAGGTTAAAAGAACTCCACCAACAACAACATCACTCTGAATATATTTTGGTCAATTGTACTCATCCTTATTCAACATAACATTCTCATTTTTTTTGTTGCTTTTTACAACAGAGACTGAGGACTGTAAAGGGACATACCAGGCATCAAATGAACTTCAAAACATCTGTTAGCGTTCAACCTGTACATTCTACAGAGTTCATTTTATTAACTTCTTTACTGATTTTAATTTTGTAAAAATATAATTCAGTATCATACAAATATTACGCAATTCAAATGACAATTATCAAATTTACAAATGATAAATAACAGAATAGAATTCAGATATCATTAAATTCACAGCAGAAAAAGAGAGCTAACAAACATGACTCACTACACAACATTCAACAGGTTGACAATAAAGATTGAACAATATATATATTTATAGAGTATGGTATCCCTTTTTGGTAGAATAAAGGATAAATTGATTTAAATTGTTTTATCTCAGTGGGCAAATTTTTCCCGTATCTGATTGGTAAGATACTCTGTAAATTATTTGCATAATTGAAAGAGTGGTTCTTCAATATCTTGCTATGCAAATGTTGACTAGTGCTAGCATATTTTTGGTTAAAGCAAAATTAAATGTACTATTTGCTGGAAGTTCCATATGAAACAGGGCGATCTGATCTATTAAAAAGAGCTCTTAAAATTTGCATAATCTGCTGTTCTATAAATTTCGGGCTTTGGTAATCCCACCAAACATGGTACATCGTGCAGTCTGCTCTGCTGCACCTCCATCTAAGATTAGATGGATGAATAAGAAAACTTGTGGAAATGGGAGGGTACCTTAATAGAAATGATATTGTACATTTAAGCAATGAATAGCTTTCCTAGTATTTATCCATTAATCAAAGCAAGTGTTGAGAAGTTTTTTCCTAGGTCATTCTCCAATTTCCAAAACGTCGAATTTTTGTCTGAATTTGATTAATCTGCAATTAAGTTTAGCTTGGTGGTGTTTACTAATAAAGCTGTTGAGTTTCGACTGTGGGGAGAGAAAGGCAGCCAGCATGAGAGCTAAATGCCCAACGTTTTCGATACATTGGTATATCCCAACCATGATTAGTTAGTCCAAACCGAAAATTGTTATGGCGTTGTATATATCACTTTCAGTCAACGACTCCGCAGTTGTCTCACAATACGAGCGTGATGTAGACACACATATTTTAGGTTAAGTTCTTATATATTTTACAATGGTAAGCGTCAAGAAGTATTGGTAAAGAGTTTCTGAAATGACCCCCTTTTCCTTCAGAAGAAAAATTTCCCAGGAGATTATAGGATTTATGTATACAAAGATAGTCTTAGTTTAAAATATACAGGTTGAGTATCCGTTATCCAAAATGCTTAGGACAAGAAGTATTTTGGATAACGGGTCATTTCAGGTAACGAATCATTTTCATCAATAAGATATATTAAAGACTCGCACCACTCATGAAATAGTAGTATCATTCCAAAATACTGTATAGAGCAAATAAATCGCATTTACTGTGATGCAGCTTTGATGTGAGGCATCGTTGGGAACCTGCCGTCGGAGCATGAGGCCTGCACACGTGCCATTTTATTACATTTTGTGGACGTGCTTGTAGGGGGGAATCTGAGCATGCATGGAAAAGCTATATACAGCTGCATTCTGACAGGTGTGTGTGAAATTTGCAATTTGTGGCAAAATCCCCCCAAATTTGGAGAAAATGGATCAGTTTGGATAACGGATTTTTGGATAACAGATACTTAACCTGTATACATATGGGTAGGAATGACAAGTAACCATTTCCTCTAAGTGGTACACAAAAAACAATATAAACCAAAAGTAGTAGCGACTTTAATGGCAGTTAGCAAAATATTTGAAGTGAAATCCATCGTTTTCACTTCAGTTTAGTTAACATGGTGTGGAAAAAATGTATACAAAATATATCAATGAAAAAAACAGCAAACAAAACAAAAGCCCACCACCAATACATGGCCAAAAATATGACAGAAATGAGAAAAAATAGAAATGAAGAAAAAAAAAAAACAATAATAACACATATGTACAGTTCATAGCGCTGACCAGAAGACATACATACATTATTTGGTAGTAGACCAGTCAAGTATACTGGAGCGCTTACATAAATGGTGAAGAAATAAGGGAAATGATGAAATAAATAGAGAAATAAAATCTCTGGTGAATAAAAACTACGAAAATATATAACCAAAATGACAAAAAAATATAGTGATGGAATATTAATGTATTCTACTTAAACCAATAGATGTATGCCGAGAATCTGTCAATAGATTTCAGTGGCCCCAATGGACATGGAAAGAAGACAGAACAATTAAACCATAGTGTATTCTGCATATAAGCAAAAGTATATCAACTTAATAAATATAATCTAAATTAAAACCAGTTCATGAGTCAAAAATACACAAAGTAGAAAACAGACAATATACAAATACATATAAATAAAAACAGGAGAGCTATACAGAAAAAAACAAATTCGATAGCAGCAATGAACTGTTACACTAAGTGTTGGTGGGACCCAATGAAAGGAACCCACATAAATGCCTTGTGTCTATTAGTCGACACCGACTATGAAACGATCTCACTTCACAGGTGGCCGTCCAGGTACTACAGGAGCTCCGATGTATGAATTCATCTAAGGTTTATTCGAAAACAGACAAATACCAAATGCCGAACTTCATATGAATGGATGGCTGATGTATTAGTCAAAACTGCTGCATATGTAATAGGGAGACTTTGGTCGAAAAGATCCGAGACTGAGAACCAGCCCAAGAATTCGAATGAAAGAGAGCGCCATATTCAAAAAGGGCTCACGCCGAATACCAGCAAATACAGAGGAGAGGCACTCTGGCATTTCACTTATTAAAAAATATTTTGCTAGCTGCCATTAGAGTGACTGATATTTTTTTGTATTATATAGTCTTACTTAAGATACATCTCGCTCTTCAAGGATACTGTCATTATGTACTCAATGAAAAAGGAGCATGTATTATGAATACATCTCACAGTTTGCTTTGCCCTAGCTGCTCCAAACATCTCAGCCAGCTATTCTATAACCCAAAAATCCGCAGCATAATCCGCAAGCCCTGCACTCCATAACAAAGCCTGAGTGTTTTCTTGCCCTGAGAAGGTGGTTCCATCGTCCTCAGAATATTTTCCTGCCATCAGAATGCTATAACAGCTGCAAGACCTCTATCTCTTCATAGCCGAACACAGATCACGTGTGTGTGTTCTCTCCTCTGATTCCTGTTCTGTTACTCTCATTGTACAGTTTTTTTTGCCTAAACAATCATGCAGGATATCCTTGTGAATGTCATTAAAAGGTCCTGCTCTAACCCTCCCCATGGCTTCTAATTACTTACAAGAGGATAAGTGCAGCTGAACTAGGACCTCTTGCGCTGAGCATGTGCCTCGTGAGCTTCATTCAGAAGCTGGCTAACTGCAACCTGTTTTGTTTTTACAGCAGTTAAGGGGACTCGCATTTTTTGCTTAAACTGCTGAAGGTTCCTAGTAGGAACAATCAATACCCATGAAAATGACTGCAAAAAAATAAAGACTAAGCCTTATCCTTCCAAAGGAAGCACGCTGTCACAATTTCTGTGCGGCAAGGAGAGACTAAAGCTGTCACCACTTAACACACCCAGTTGCTGTGATTGGCTGTCACAGTGATTGGCTGTCAGAGTGACTGGCTGTGACAAAAAAGGCCTCTGCAGACATGGCTGGAGTGCCTCAGTCCACTGGCATGCCATGATCGGAATTGAAGGATTTGTCAGGCACGTCGTTTGTCATTTAGGGTTAATGCACTACAATATACTATTCATTTTATTTAAGCGATATTTGTCTTTTTATTTAATGTATATTTGTCTTTTTATTTAATGTGTGAAATGTTAGTGAAGTCATAAAAGGTACCATAAAAGAAAATGAAGCAGCTGCTTCAAGTCTGTGCTTGCTAAGTGAGTAACGAGAATAATAAAAGCTGCATAATTATTGATGGCTGACATGATCTGACAATGGATGATCTGACAATTAAAGAGCAATGTTTGTATCCCATGTTGTTTGGCATCCTGTTACAACAACTTAAAGGATTAAAGGGATTGTTTGTTACGTCAATAAAGAACATGAAGCATTATTTATACACATTGTGTAAGTTGAGTTGCAGGAAAATACACAGATGAACAGAAACATGTTTCTTATATGTATCTCAACTTTCTCCTATTAATAATGTCACCTTCTAGTATCGTTTGCAAATAAGCGACTGCAATAGACAATATTCCCCCTCACCAGCCCTCTGCTCGGAAAGATTAGCTGGATCCAGGGAGGGGGCGGAGCTAACTGGCTGTGAGGTGTAGCAGCACTTTCTCTTGCTTCCTGTGGCTCTCCGTGAAGCAGACGCTGCTCTGCTTCACATGGTGGGGGCGGAGATACACCTCACAGCTAGTTAGCTGGTTCACCTCCCTGGATCCACTTTTGCAGGCAAAGGAAGGGGGGGAGAGAGAGGCAGAACAGGGGGATGGGGAAAAGAGAGGCAGAACAGGGGGGGGGAGAGAGGCAGAACAAGGAGGGGGGGAGAGAGAGGCAGAACAGGGGGAGGGGGAGAGAGAGAGACAGAACAGGGGGATGGGGGGGGGGAGAGAGAGATAGAACAGGGAGGGAGAGAGACAGAACAGGGAAGGGGGGGGGAGAGAGACTGAACAGAGGGAGAGAGAGAAGGGAGAGAGAGAACAGGTATGGGGGAGTCAGAGAGAGACAGACATGGCAAGGAAGAGGAAAGAGACAAACATGGGAAGGGAGAGAGACACATACATAGGGGGGTAAAAGACGGGGGCGCCATGGGGGTGGGGGGCGCCAAGGGGGAAGCCCACACAGGGCGCTGGAACACTTAAGACCGGCCCTGTTAACAGAGTTCCTTTAATTCAAGGAGAGTCTGCAATATTTCAGTCTTTTAAAGCATTTTAACCTTGCACCCAATTCAGTCTTAAGGATCTCAGCAGATTAGATCTAACCAAGGTGCTAAGAATTCTTCTGACTACACCAACTACAAGTATAATATAAAGGAGAGGATAAAGAATCAAGTTAATAAACTGCTAAACATACATCACCAACCAAATCAAATAACATTAACATTTTTAGTTATAATTTTCTATTATGGGGATAGACTAAATGAATATATTCTTGAAAGGAAAAGGGCTGGGTTGAGGTTGGCTGCTGGCAGTAGGGAATAAAGGTGAGACAGACTCCGGGAACTGCTGTGAATGTTCGTTTATTTGTAGTGAAACGTCACAGCCATCTGCTATAAACAGTCTGGGAATCACCCGGTGGGTCTGGGAATAAAGCCTATGCGTTTCGCGCCTGCGTACTGGCGCTTCGTCAAGGGCCCTTTCCTACAGTCACTGAAAAAAAGAGATTCTCTCTGTTAATTCTCCAAAGAGATGTTCTTATTGCTTTACAAATCTCCACACGTCAATAATAATGCAAACTGTGAATTTATTTGCTTCTACAAACAAACCTCTAAATCTTGTTCATCAACTTAACTGTTCAGGATACAGCCACAAAACATACTTCCTTGTGCATTCAGTTCAAATGTGTGTTTATTACATACACAAAAGATCCTGGAGTCTTGATTTATTTTGCATCATAAGATCTTATCCTTCCCCTGAGATGTACGTGTGCGCCGAACTGGGACAATGCAGAATGTATCCGGGAGGCCAACGGCAGCTGTGAATTCGGCATCAAAGTCACTCACTATGTTGCCAATTCGACCAGCGCGAAAAATATACAAAAATAACTCCCTATACTTTTCATGCTGGTGTAAATGTATATGCTGTCAAGTGTGTAGCAAATGACCTCTACTCTCTTTAACACTAAAAGGTGACTTGCAGGTGAGTTAAGGTGAGTTGAGGTGAACGGAGATGAACATTTCATCTCATTAATTCATCTAAACATTGTACAGACACAAACGTGATAAATTTTCTTAGTGGGGGAATCTCACAAGGTTTGTCCCTGCACATTATATAGATACATTTATGCGATGAAATCTGTTTTGCTGTTTGGCTAAGAGCTGTTTTTGGCATAGTAACTGTATGTGGAACTTGTAATTGGGTTTTGGATTTGTTATGTTGTTTGTAGTTGAAAGCTATTGGTTATCAGGTGATAATGTGTCAGTTATGTTACCACACATGTTGCAATTAAATGTTAGATTACAGCAAAGTGACCATTAAAAAAAAAACCTTTTATTGCCTTAACACTGAACTAGTGCCTTAATGCATGTTAATTCAGGGCACTGTGTCGTTGGATCGCACGTTATTTTTTTCCAGAATGATGTGCAATAAAAAACATTGTAATTTTTTGGGTTAATGGGCATCCTTGAATAGACCCCACTGTAACTAAATTCTTGGAGTGTAGGCTATTTATATCTTATCAACATACATATTTTCTGTGCAATGCTGCCACTGCACAGAGCGACAAACGGAGGTCGGGCTGCTCAAACCGCAGTAGAAAAAAGTATTAAAACATAGAAAAGAGTGTGTATAAAGGCGCTACATATAAAATACAGACAAATTAAGTGTTTGGATAATTATGGTAGCTGCAACCCAGACACACCTGCCACAAGTGTGTAAAAACAGCAGGTGAAATAAACAGATAGGTGCTGCGCTTATAACTTTAGGACACCCTTATGTGCGTCAATCAAATCCAATACTTATATTTGGATAGGTCTTCTTCTGTTTCCTATAGCTGTCATATCCATACTCCAATCCCCATCACACTCAGATTTGATAAGCCATGACCACCACCACCAGGAAGCTCAAATGAACAGAGTTTTAGAGCAACAGCAGATTGAGAGATACAGATTGCTTGATCCTTATTTATTTTTTTCCACTGTAGCACTGTCACTAGCCTGTGTTGTATGACGCACAGAAGCACTGACCTAAAATAGCCTCCAATAAATTAACTTAAGGTCATTCTCTCTTTTTTGTCATGCTTTCTCTGCCTAGCCTTAATCCACCCTAATCTTCTTTTTTTATTATAGGATGTCATAGGCAGTTATCCCTGCAGTGCCAACCACTCACAATATGAAAGTACAACTCGCGTTTGTGAATATTTAAGAATTTGCATTCAAGGGGAACTAATTATTTGTAGTCAATCAATGGCTCTGACAAATCACACCATGCTTCACTTGGATTCATATTTCTAGTTTTATGCCTGAAGCAGCCTAATGACCATTCAGTTTTTCGCTCTCTGAATATTCTGCATTATATAAACATCCTAGTATTAGATCACTGTTTAATTATTTCATGTAGTGTCCACAGCATGTGCAGCAAATCACCAAATTAGCATACCAGTCTACTGATACCACTCTGCTAGTCGATGATTAAGAAAAATATACTGGCTCCTAGAAAAGCATGCAATTTTAAAATGTGTGTATGAGCTACCCAGTCACCAGTGATGACTCCAGCAATCATATGTAGGGGGACAGAGCCAAAAGTAGGGGTGTTGTGGGCAATTATAAAACATATAACATATAACATAAAACATATAATATATATATATATACACATATACATACAAAACACACATATCACATAAAATATATACACCCATATAAATATATATATAAATATATGAATATATATGTATATAGATAAATAGTTGGATATATACTTAAGTTAACTTTCTTCTGTACCCACATTGCTCCTAAGGGACTTACCACAGCACCATATTATACCCACAGCACGTACCATCAGTGGCGTAGCGTGGGTTGTCAGCACCCGGGGCAAGGCAAGTAATTTGCGCCCCCTAACCCGTGGATTTTAGCACTCGAGTCTCTTCTACTAGATTAGTTAAAGAAACCCTTACCCCCCCAAGCACATGTATTGTTTGTTATGAAAATACTTATGTAATTAAAGTAAAATGCATCTAAATACAAGTTTATTTTCCAACACTTTATTGAGTGCGAACATGCATTACACACATTCTCCACATTTTCAGCAGGTCTATGAATACAAATATACACATGTAGTAACCTAGCATGGGCCATGCTATTATATGTCGTCTCACAACCATCGTAAACGACAAACAATATCAAGAACAAAAACTAAACATCAAAATGGAACCATACCCTGGAGATGATCCAAGACTGGGCTAGATGGAGCCAACTTCCTCAATCCTGTACCTCTAATGTTACCCCCCCCCCCCCCCCACACACACACACATATGCCATAATTGTTGTGCCATTCAGATGCCAGTTATATTGTAACTTTCGGATGCCAGTAATATTGTGCCAGTCAGAGCCCAGTAATATTGTGCCAGTCAGAGCCTAGTAATATTGTGCCAGTCAGATGCCTGCAATATTGTGCCAGTCAGATGCCTGCAATATTGTGCCAGTCAGAGCCCAGTAATAATGTGCCAGTCAGATACCAGTAATATTGTGCCAGTCAGATACCAATAATATTGTGCCAGTCAGATACCAATAATATTGTGCCAGTCAGATACCAGGAATATTGTGCCTGTCAGAGCCCAGGAATATTGTGCCTGTCAGAGCCCAGGAATATGGTGCCTGTCAGATGCCTGTAATATTATGCCAGTCAGATGCCTGTAATAGTGTGCAGTCAGAGGCCAGGAATATTGTGCCAGTCAGATGCCTGTAATATTGTGCCAGTCAGATGCCTGTAATATTATGCCAGTCAGATGCTTGTAATAGTGTGCCAGTCAGAGGCCAGGAATATTGTGCCAGTCAGAGGCCTGTAATATTGTGCCAGTCAGATGCCTGTAATATTATGCCAGTCAGATGCCTGTAATATTGTGCCAGTCAGAGCCCAGTAATATAGTGCCAGCCAGATGCCTGTAATATTATGCCAGCCAGATGCCCAGTATTATTGTGCCAGCCAGATGCCCAGTAATATAGTGCCAGTCAGATGCCCAGTATTATTGTGCCAGTCAGATGCCCAGTATTATTGTGCCAGTCAGATGCCCAGTAATATAGTGCCAGTCAGATGCCCAGTAATATAGTGCCAATCAGATGCCAAGTAATATAGTGCCAATCAGATACCCAGTAATATAGTGCCAATCAGATGCCCAGTAATATAGTGCCAATCAGATGCCAAGTAATATAGTGCCAATCAGATGCCCAGTAATATAGTGCCAATCAGATGCCAAGTAATATAGTGCCAATCAGATACCCAGTAATATAGTGCCAATCAGATGCCCAGTAATATAGTGCCAATCAGATGCCCAGTAATATAGTGCCAGCCAGATGCCCAGTAATATAGTGCCAGTCAGATGCCCAGTAATATAGTGCCAATCAGATACCCAGTAATATAGTGCCAATCAGATGCCCAGTAATATAGTGCCAATCAGATGCCAAGTAATATAGTGCCAATCAGATACCCAGTAATATAGTGCCAATCAGATGCCCAGTAATATAGTGCCAATCAGATGCCAAGTAATATAGTGCCAATCAGATGCCCAGTAATATAGTGCCAATCAGATGCCCAGTAATATAGTGCCAGTCAGATGCCCAGTAATATTGTGCCATTCAGATACCCAGTAATATAGTGCCAATCAGATGCCAAGTAATATAGTGCCAATCAGATGCCCAGTAGTATTGTGCCAATCAGATACCCAGTAATATAGTGCCAATCAGATACCCAGTAATATAGTGCCAATCAGATGCCAAGTAATATAGTGCCAATCAGATGCCCAGTAATATAGTGCCATTCAGATACCCAGTAATATAGTGCCAATCAGATACCCAGTAATATTGTGCCAATCAGATACCCAGGAATATAGTGCCAATCAGATACCCAGTAATATAGTGCCAGTCAGATACCAGGAATATTGTGCCAGCCAGCCCCCCCCCCCCCGTACTTACATGAAGCGGCTCCGTGTCCCCCGCCGGATGTCTCCTCCGTGCAGTCTTCCCTCTTGCATGGAGGAGGGAAACAGACACCGGATGTGACGCGACGTCACATCCGGCGTCAGTTTTTATTTATTTTTTTTCCGGCCGTCGCATCCATCGGATGCGGCTTGCCGGAAAAAAGCGTTCACAAGCGCAATGCGCTGTGAACGCGGCAGCAGGGGCTGGGGGCCCACGGGACAGCTGCCTTGGGGCCCCCCAGGAGTAAATGGGCCCAGGGCAGCTGCCCCGTTTGCCCCCGCGTTAAAGACGGCCCTGGCGGCCACGCGGCCGCATAGGGCTAGTGCGCCCCCCCCAGATATTGCGCCCGGTGCGGCCGGCCCCCCCTGCACCCCCCACACTACGCCACTGCGTACCATGCAGCTATTTTGCACCCTCAGCACTTGGCATGCACCCACAGGACTTGCCTCTTCACCCACATTGCACAAACAGGACTTGCTCCTGCATCCTAATTGCACACCATCATCGCCCATCTGTTCACCACAACATCATCATCACCTCCAGCCCCTCACAGCATTACCATCATCAGCAGCCCCCTTGTCCCCCGAAATCATCAGTAGCCCCCAGTCCTCCCAACAGAATCATCAGGTCGTCATGTTAAACTAGTGGAAGCAAGTAGCTGAACATTCTAGAGGTCCCTGCTTCTTGTTGCCTCATTTCCCTACTGATTATGGGGGCGGGCAAATCAGGATAGCGGATACTGTGTAAGTGTAAGACTTTAAAATGTACTGTTTATTTTAATCGAAATGCATTGGTGCAATGATACAGTCCAACCATTAACTGAGACACATTATGCATCACTTTTCGAAGCGGTAAATATCATTAGTTCCAGCATAAATATGTAAAATTTTATTGGATTCATTTGTTTTCACCAGTATGCGATAGAAGAAGCAAGTCCTCTGACTGAACATTTGGGGGAGCCCTGCTGTAATGATATAACCAACCCATTAATGAAATGCATTATGCATCACTTTCTAAATATTATAGTCTCAGCAGAAATATTTAACATTTTATTGGATTCTTTGGAATCAATATACACTAGCAGAATCGGCTCCTGTGATTGAACACTTTGGAGGTCGTTAGGGCATGACAGGGAGGGCAAATAATGTGTATCTGGTATATTTGAAGCACGCTTACTTAAACTACAACTATAAATCAAAAAACAAGTTAATACAACATGTCAACTCCCTTCCCAATCACTTAGAACTACTGCAGTGCATAAAATATAATTTTGCTATTTTTAATCATTTTTTTTGTATGATTTTATTTGTATTATTTGGATTACAGTCAGACTTGAATACTTTATTAGGTATACACTCATTTGCCAGGCATTTAGACTAAAATCAAACTTTGATTCAACATGTGCGGTTGCCATCATTTGTTACAGTAGCCGATAAATCTTCCTTAGAACAAGCAATAGTTTAAAAAAGTGTGTACCTTCTAGACGTGTATCTTTCAGCTCTGCCTCTCAGCCAATCAGAGCAGGGTTCTGTTGGGTCTGGTGCTCTCTCTGTACTCTCATTATGTCAACCTACCCAAGAGGGAAATATGGCTACTGCCAGTCCGAAGATAAGCTTGCATGTGCCATTGAAAGACATGCCAGTTTATTCCCATACTAGGGCCACTAAACATTTCACTAGTGCTTATATATAAGGAGCACAAACCAAAAAGGACTTTAATAAAGAAGCCCCTCATTGTCCACTAATACTCAAAAAGGTGAGCATATTTAAAGGACAAGAAAGTTATTTTTTTGGTAGAATACAAAGTCAGATAATGATCTGCCTCCCTGTCTGCCTTTTAGAGATCAGCATGGAATTCCTCACCGATGCACTGCCAGATTATTTATCTACCCAATTCCTCATTCATCATGGACTCACTGAATGAACCAGGCCATTGAAGATGAAGGCAGACAGTACACAAGCCACACCTTCGAACATTTCAAATGACCAAAGAGGGACACTTTTATTTTCTGGGAGCATTAGAAGGGCGGGGATGTGCCAGAACATTTTCTGTGACTTTATGGCCAATTAGTAAATATTTATCAAATTTGATAACTCCTTGAGAATAAGAATAAATTGTTTTATTTACCCAAATTAATATAAAACACATTTACTGCAGTTTATACACAGTTTAGATTATATGGATGTGTGTGGAGTCTCGATAAATAAGACGTAACTTTTATTGGTACTAGATAAAATGACACCTATAACAACCAAGATAAGTGAAAAAAACTGTGAGGTAAGTGAAATTGTGATTAAAATAAGTCTTGCTCGTCCATAGATAATCAGATGTAAATAGTTATACTGTAAATAATTATCTAAAGTATGGTATGGGGTGCAAGAACAGCAATCTGGTTATAATAGTCATAAATGTAAACCCCGGTAACAGAGAGGAGTCCAATCAGGGCTCCTACCTGTGCACATTTATAATTGCAGTTTGGTTTTTTGCTTTTGGCGTATGTGGTGCCAGCCCCCTGTTAAATTCTTTATAGTTTAAAAACTTTGACTTCTATCTAATTAGTGGGCAGACCTAGCTGCACAACTAATATTACATCAAACATTTTGATATTGAAATTTATGCAGCTGATATTTGTTCATATACAAATAGCAGGAATTACCTGGTTACAACTGTTTTGGCTAACTGTTTAAATGTATTGAAGGTTGGCAATAGAGAGTTAGGATTTTACCTTTACACAGCATGATTAATTGACAGCTGCAGAATTTAAAAGTAACAATTCCTTTTTTCTCTCCCCTTTTTTTTTTGCCAAATTATATTATTACTAATCAGATTAACTTGCCTTAACAGTTGGTATTTTTTCCTGCAATAATGATTATTTTATGGACATTGCCTATATATTATGATTATTTCACTACCAATATGTTAAACTATATAATATGTGAATGCTCACGGCTACTAAGCGGTGGGTAGACAATTGAACCCTTTCAGTAATTGGTTTTTAATGATACTTATATGCCCTGATTGGACCCCTCTCTGTTACCGGGGTTTACATTTATGACTATTATAACCAGATTACTGTTCTTGCACCCCATACCATACTTTAGATAATTATTTACAGTATAACTATTTACATCTGATTATCTATTGACGTGCAAGACTTATTTTAATCACAACTTCACTTACCTCACGTTTTTTCCCCCACTTATCTTGTTTGTTATATGCGTCATTTTATCCAGTACCAATAAAAGTTACATCTTATTTATCGAGACTCCACACACATCCATATAATCTTTTTGTTTAGTTTTAGGGTTACCCCCTAGTGGAAGTCTCTTTTCTTATATTGGAGATATTTTAGAGATTTCCTATATACATTATACACAATTTACTGTGAGTTTTATTGCTCTGGAGCTCTGCGATGTAGTTGTACAAACTTAAAATGATGAACTCCCAGAAAAGAGGGTCAATAGAAGAGGAAAGTGGGACAGGGGGTACAAAATATGTACTATCCCTCCTAAATAGGGATACTTGGGGGTATGCATAAGCACATACATTGGGAGAAGGCATTCATGTGCTCCCATTGCACTCGCTAACTCAAACCTTGCTGCACACTTGAAAGGCGAAGATCTACGTACTGCTGGAATTTTACACTGGCTTGAACCAAACTCTTCATATAATCATTAAAAAAAACATCTTTTACTGTACTGTACTGTTACATATGTAACATTTATGAGCATCACACTTCACACTGCACAGTATTTGATTTGTTAGTGAGCTGCTTTGTTCATTTAAACTAGTAACTCTGATCATTGCTGCCACTATGTTAAGGGACTATGGGAAGAAGAATAAGGTGGGAGGATGTGTGGGAGGAAGAACTACACAGGTTGTTTAAATAGGATAGTATCATGAAAGTGGGAGATTGGGTGAGTAAAGAATGACATCATGCAGTGGGGGAATCCACAAGTGTAATCATAATGGGGTATCTGAATGGAAAGATAATTATATTTGGTGAAGTGTACAGGGTAAGATGGAAATAAATTGGGAGAGGGGGATTTTTATAGCATGGAGAAAACAGATAGACCCTCAGACCCAACAGACCAAAGTCAGACATGTGCTGAAAGCGCTCAATTTGATTGGTTGACCACGGGCTATCTGCAGACAGTTCAACTTTGATTCAGTTGAGAGGCCGAGCTGATAGTAAACCTGTGTGTATCGTGGAAGAATTGTTTATAAAACTGCAGTAGAGGAGGGTTCTGGAAACATGAAGGAAATAGATATGGGGGACAAGAGAATAGAATGACATCAATATTTATCCTTCAATGTCCAACCTATTCTAAGCAAGAATTCACACAAACTATCTGCAAAAAACAGATATTCTGCGCAACCACAATAAATCAATTAGCCGCCACAATTTGCTTATCTAGCAAGCTGTTCACCAATCAATACATTAAAATTTATTGTGTCAGCACTCAAACCTGATGCTTGGTTTTAGACTTGTACTTGCACAGCGGAGGTGTGTTAACGTTGAAGAATCACTGTTTAATATGGGGCAGTTTTCAGCCATTCTAGTATTTAAAAGACACTGGAAAAATATGCAAAGTCAAGCGGAAATCCATACTGCATAGCAATAATCTTCTGCCACTGCTACATGTGAAGTAACCACTAAAGATGCTGATACAAAACGAGTGGACTAGTAATTCATTGGCATCAAGAGTGTCATTTTAACCCATGGCATTTTAAGAAGGTATAAGATGTCCAGCCTTGTAATGCTAAAAGAGCTAAAAAAATAATTAGATTTGAATTATTTTCAACAAAACTCAAAATTGCAATGTGGAAATACAGTTTCAGCATCTATCACCTGTAATGTATTTATATATATTTCCTCTAACCATGCTCATGCATATTTAGTTTGAATAAGTATGTAAAACAAAAAGGCTGGTTGAAGTTATAGGTACTTATGAAGAGCAACACAGTTTGTGAAACAAACATTTTAGCACACTTCTCCGTCACATCCATCATCTCAGCACCTATCTTCTGTGAACCCATCTCTCTCTGACCCATCATTTCAGCACTCATCCCTGTCTCATCATTTCAGCACCCATCTTTCTCCCACTTCCCTGTTGGCATCTCTTTAACAAGTAAGGCTGTTTGTACCAGTGGGAAGGTTGGCCCCTCCATCTTTACCCTATGTGAAGGTTCATTAGGCCCTTGATAATGCAGAGACCAGGTTGCATGCAGGTTGTGCAGAGTCATAGCAAGGTCATGTTATCTCCTGCTGCTCAAACACAGATGAAGTGATGACTATGGCCGGGTGTTTGGAGATGAGGTTTGCTAAATTGGCTTTTGTAAAAAAAAAAAAAAACAGGGACGACCTGCATCTTTGACGTCATTGCCCAATGCTGAGCTGACTATTGCCAACTTTCCTCTGTGCCAAATATGTGAATTCAGTAACTCCCCTGTGACTGGACACGAAGCACAGGTTCCAGTAATACAAAAACATAAGATGAAGTAGTTTTTTAAGTGTTATATGGTGGTTCAAATAGATTTCTTTAAAAGGAAAACCATGCATTTCTTCACATGGTAGGGTAAAAACCATCTGCTTTCTCAACAGGGGCTTAAAAGAAATCTAATGTGAAAACACATTAAAAACAGTATGTCACAACTGCCCCCAGGGCTAACCCCTACTTCTATTGCTGCCACTTGAGACCTTCTGTAGAGACCTTAAACTGGTTTACTTTTGCAATCAGTGTCTCTGTATTTGCGCTGTTGCTTGTGTTTGGCTGCCTGCTTAGAGATTCCTGTTTGATCACGGACTTTGTCTGATTACCCACTCTCATGTTTGATCCTGGCATTCGATGGCTACCTGCACTCCTGTATGATTCTAGCATTGGCTGACTACACTTCCTTCAGATTGAGCCCGCTCTGGCTGACCAACTTGCCATCCTGTTCTGGAGCTGTGCTTGCCTGTAGATCCTAGTACTTCTAACCCGGGGTCCCAGCGTGCCTTCTACCTGCCAGTCCTGTCCTAGTGTACCTGCCTTGCCCAGTAGGTATTGTGGCATGCAGCCGTATCCTGCACAGAGGCTCCTACCTGACATTCTGTCCTGGGTTGTGACACAGTAAACATCTAGGCTCTCACACACACCATACTTTAGCATTACTACTCATTGTTGTTGGTACACTGTCTCCTTAAACTATCTCTCAGAAACTAGCTAGAAGGTCTTACAAAGAACTCTAGTTCATAGGTCATCTTGCATCTAAAGCATCCCCCATACTGCTATGAAGAAGAGCACTGTCAATCACAGACAGTGCTAATCCTCTCTATTATGATTGGATTGATATACTGCATCTTGCATTATATTACAACATTATCACAAAGAATTGGTAAAATAGCTCAAGGTTGATAAAATGAGTACCATTAATTGATAATAAAACATCTCAGGTACGCTCTGGTTTAGTCCAGAAGTCTAAAGTGCCTTCAGTCCCCTTGGGAAGAAAAGCTCTATGCAAAATGTAGTTATTATTTAACGCTTTTTCTTCCATACCCCCCCCCCCCCCCATCAATTTGTTGGCATAGCGTTTAAAGTAAGGATGGATATAAGTGCCAGACCCTGGTGGTCTTGTGCAATATGGCAATGATATGTGCCTCTATTGACACAGATGTCTCTTCCAGTCAGTGGCATTCTCTGGCGGAGGCGAGGGGTGAAGTCCGCCCCGGGTGCCAGTGTTCAGGGGGTGCTACTGGAGGAAGGACGTTTAAAAATGTATATATTTATGAGCAGGACCATACTGACCCAATGGGAAATTGCATGCAGACTTCCACTGGCCTGGTAGCACAGCATGCAGCCCTGGTGGTACATCATGCAGCCATCCATTAGCCACCAGAGAGATAATGCATTCTCCACTGGTCACCATGGACTGCAGGTAACTCTTCACTGGTCGCCAGAGACAGCATGCAGGCTTCCACTGGCCAACAGGGAGTGAATACAGCCCTCCACTGGCCACCAGGGACAGAAAGCATCCCACCCCTACCCACCATGGACAGATTGCTTCCCACCACTGGCCCCCAAGGACAGAATGCAACCCCCCACTGGCCACCAGGGACAGATATACCCATGTACTGGCCATCTGGGACAGAATGCAGCCCTCCATCAGCCACCAGGGACAGCAAGGAGCCCTCTGCTGGCTACCAATGACAGTAGATAGCCATTTACTTGCCACCTCTTGATCTTGCTTAAGCCTTGTTGGTTTGAACTATCCTTACTATGATGCTCATGAAGCATAATTGGACACTTTAATTAAAGTCAAAAACCTTCCAGTTGCTATTGACCAAATGTCACATGATGCCAGCCACTTTTTTTTCATGATGCTGGCTGAGCATCACAGGTAGTGTAGTCCATATAAGCATATATTAGGAGCTGCACAGTACCACAATATTTGTCTAGCCCACTACGTAGTAATAATAATAAAAATGACAGCTATGTTGTACCATCGTAAGTGTCTGGCTCACTATATAATGATGGGAGTTATCAGATATTGTACCACTGCCATAACTTGGCCTCCTCTGTTAATCCCCTTTGAAAATGAGGGTCTTTCGCTGCAATAGAGAGACCCCTGTATCATTCAGACTTTGATTAGACAAGTGGGGCGAGCCCCCGCTCTGATTGGCTGTGTGCACACTGACATTGTCACCGTGTGCCAGCCTCCTGACTGAGAAAGCCAAGAGTAAAATAAAATACACGTGTATCTGAAAAGATATCCATCAGGATTACTTGGGGGGCAGCCCTTGGTTTCTTTAAGCTAAGTTTCTATCAGCAAACTGAGTGTAGTGCAAGTAACTCATTCCCCCAGCGTGGTACCCAAGCAAATACAAATCAAAAAAAGAGAGTAGTCACTCAAGAAATTAGTATACTGACCTTTAAGATGCTTTAAGTAGTATAGCCAAAGCAATCTTACTAATGGGGAGCGTAAATTAAAAACGACCATGCTTCATTAATATAGTGTAACATGCTAACACAGGATGAGCCCAATTGAATGATGCAAAACGTGACTAATTATTTGTTTTTAACTCACATTTTTCTATTCCAGTCTATGGTATTCCATGACATGAGATAAATGAACTCAGGTCGTTGTATAGACCCCAGTCAAGCAGACCTCAGTCAAGCAGAAATCACTAGGGTAGCAGTTCAAATAGAATGAAAGGATTTATCATTTAATAATAATTTAATACATTTTCATTTGTAGATTTTACTAATAAAATATCTCAACAGTATAAACTATATTAATGATTGGGTTTAAACAGGAAACATTCAGATGATCTCTGGTTTTCAAGTGCATTGTGGGATGTTGCTTTTGCAGATCACAACCCTTCATTGGATGATAATTCGCCACCCACCTTGAACAAATATATATGTATTTAGAAATTGAAAAAGTGTCCCTGAATGGCAGAAATTAAATGTGGTCACCCTATTGCCTCCCCAGTTTGCACACACAGAGACTATATGACTAATGAAAAAGTGCTGCCCACCAATTCAGAGAATTCATACGGAGCAAGAGGGAAGCCAGTTATACAATTACAGTAGTTTCTAAAGGATCCCCTTTACAAGTAGGGTTGCCACCTTTTCTTCAGAAAAATCCTGGATTGGTACTGTCTCCATAGACTTAACATTGGCCTGATGCCAATTTTTTACCGGCCTGCCACCGGCCAGGTGGCAACCCTATTTACAAGTGATTCATTGATTTCCCTTTGGCAATATGTGAATTCTGCACACTGCTGAACCATGTTTTTTTTATGTGTCACCTGAGAGCAGAAAAATATGTGTATGACAAAAAATGGGTAGATGGCTCTGACTGAAACTAAGGTATTTTACCTGCAGGCCTGTACAAATATTGATTTTATGCCGAGATTAAGTTAATAGAAGCTTTTCAAAGAAAAGGGGACAACCCTAACTAAATTAATAGACAACCATAAAAACTGCAAATACCACAACCAAATCATGGAGTCATTCCAAGGAGCCCACATGTGTGGTATTACTGACACATATTTCCAGTCCATATTCCATATTTCAAATAGGTCAATTGACCTATTTGTATGAATGGGGACTCTAGTTCGATTTATAGAATAGCAATAGCATTACATGTATTCTATAAACCGAAAGTCTATAAACCGAATGTCTTTCGGTTTATAGATTTTCGGCTTATAGAATACATGTAATGCTATTGCTATTCTATAAACCGAAAGTCTATAAACCGAATGACTTTCGGTTTAAAGACTTTCGGTTTATAGTCGAACCTCGAACTCCAACACGGACATACAGTGAAATGTCCGGGTTCTGGTTCGTGGCACGGACACCATAATGTCCGGTACGAACCCGAACAGTGTGGTTCGGGTTCGCTCAACACTAGTCCCTAGTATGAGAATAAACTCACATATAATTTTGATAGTACAAGCCAGTTTATTCTCTGACCGGCAGCTGCCATGCTACCCTGGGAATCAGGTATCCCAGTCAGGTCAGCTACTGTCTTTCGCTGCTCCAGCAAATCGAGATCCTCATTTTCAAAGAGGATCAACAGAGCAGAGAGTAAATCACATATATCTATGTATCGGAAATCCCTAGATAATATGCTGCAAGTGAGAGCAGCCATTTTGTTTCTTTTAGTGAAGTTATCCATGCATTTTGCTGGAAGCTGATTGGCTGTGATGGTTTTGTAAGGAGAAGAAAGGACAAGAAGAGGCGAATTCAGAGCATGGAAATAATTGGTTATGCAGGTTTTGCCTTACATGGCACAGAACAAGGCTCTACTGAGGTAAAATAGCCCCTCATGTTTAAACCGAATATCTCTAAAACAATTACACTGATTGAAGAGCATAAAGCACAAGCTGCAAGCCATTTTAATAAATGCATGTAATCATGCTAAAAGCTATGTAGCTGACAAGTCCACTTTATGTAGAAGAAAGGAGGCTTAGCAGAATCTGTGTATGCTGTTGTGCTTTTGGCTTTCTGTTTCCAATGTCAATCAAGGGCATCAGTGATATTATGAAAGGGCAGTCTCAGCTATGACGCATCACAGTGTATGACTGTTGACTCAAAAAAGGCTTATAATACATACATTCTGCATCTAACATCTTGGGGCCCACAGCACTAATTGGAATGTATATAAAGATTATTAAAAAGCAGGTACAGCAAAGTATTGTAGTGTTCATGTGCTTCCTTAAAAGAAGCAAAGGTTACAAAATCATGTCTACCTTCCCCCCAAGTAAACCCGGTGTGTATCTTTAAAGATACGTGTTGGTTTACTCTTAGCTCTGCCTCAAGGCTGAGGCAGAGCTGGTGGGAAAGGGTGGCATGCGTTGGAAATTTCAGCACATGGACAGCAAATCAGAGCAGGGTTTGCTGCAGAGAGAGAACTTTGTTTTCAGAGGAGAACAGCAGAGGGGACAAAACAAGTCTACTTTAAATCCTTTAAATATCAATACCACTACATAAGTTAAAACTGTGTAAGAGTAAATAAATAAAACTTTAAAATGCTTTTTTCTTTGTACAGATATTTAATTTTATACAGCATTACCCTTATTGTTGGCAACAAAAATAATCTATGTTTAATTGAAAGAATGCACCAAGAGATAGGGATTTTAAACTGAAATGCTTTAATAAAACAATACAAATAAAGCACTTTTTGCTGGTATAATGCTATCACAGGTCAAACATCTTGGGTCAGATGGGTCAGATCTTCCTTCATCTGACCAAGATTCTAAACAACATGTCTGCCCTCTGATAGAGCTAAACATAGCAAAGATAGCTAAATTAAGTACTGTATTTGTATTCTTTCATGAAAACATTTTTATTTAAAATGCATACACTTGCTGCAGTCTTTCAATTAAACTTGACTTAATTATTTCCAAAAGTTGTCCTTTAATTGTAATTTTAGATAATGTGGATGCTAATAATATATGTTTATCAACACTATTCAACGTCTCTATTTGGCGACTGGAAAAACCCCATGTGATACAGTCAATTGAACTTATATGAATCCTACCTGACCTCTCTAAGACAGCAAGTTACAGATCACCCAAAGTTAGCTTACTCCCTCATATATGGGTTAGAAAGATAATACAGTCACTGAAGTCAGTGACCTCAACTGACAGGTACAGCAGGAATCCTGTACTGGTACTGGTTAGTGTTCAACTTGCAGCCTGTGCATTGTTAGTGTCATTACATAAAAATATAAATATATATCACCCACATATAGCTACTCAGCTACTTAAGTACCTCAGAATTTCTATGAAAAAGATTGGAGCTCCGAAATTCGGAACACTTCGGTGATCCGAACAGCCATTGAACTGAAGTGCTCTCAAATTGGTATACAAATCAGCCACTGTGGCTTATTTGTGTGCTGAAATATCGGTATCTCAACTCCTTTTAGTAAATAGCAGCCTTGATCCTCCGAATTGACTTCTATAGGGAGGATAGAGACTCATGTCGGGAGGACTATTGCGAAAATAGCCAATGTCCTCCCAAAAAAATCCTCTCAAATAGCCCTAATAGGGCACCTATAATACACATTGGGGACAGGGCTACTTGCTACTAAAAAAACAAGCTGTGATTGCCCAAATGGCCCCCAAGCCCCTGTCATATGCATTGGGGCCCACCTAATATTAAATAGGGTTTGAATCACAGAGATCTCAGATGATCACATGACAAAGTCAATATTTTGAAACATCACCTTAATCTCTGTCACTCTCTTTACCTCTTACTTTGACTGTGAGGTTTAGTGATATATTTAGTGATATAGTGTGACAGGAGCAGGGAATTTTTTTTTTTCGAAGGGCTTGACATGGAGCTTCGAATTTCGGTTCAAATTGGATGATTTTACTGATCAAAATTGCCCTGTAAATGGAGCAATTTAGGTATCACCAAAATTAATCTGAATTGCCGGCAAATTAGCTGATCATACTCCATATAGGCATTTTGACACAAGTTGCATCTGAAATGGCAAAAAATTGCCTCAAATGTCCAATTTCTCGTAAGAGAATACACCCTCACTGCCCACAGTACCAGGTTTGTCCCCACACTGCTTGTAAGCTAACTGGTTGTAGAGGTCAACCGGACCACCTATGGTGGTGGGGGAGTATTGCACTGGTGGTATCATGTGTTGGGCATTTTTCTACACACTCCCCTGCCTAACGTTTTTCCATATGTAAAGGTACCTTTTCATTTCCACAATGGAGAATGGTACAGTGCTGATCAATGTTGGCATCCACACTGTGGACATGAAATGTACTCTCATACAAGTTACATAACGGCAGGAGGGTACATATAACGAAACAGCTGTTAATGATGAATAATAACTGGTGATAATCAGCTCAAGTGGCTAAGTTGGTAGACTCCCGGTTCAATCATTCCTCATTTCAGTTCTGCCCGGATAGCTCAGTCAACAGAGCATCCGACGTTTAATCTGAGAGTTTGGCGATCTCTCTGTCCTTGGCTTTGGTGGTACAATGGTGAGCATTACTGCTTACCCAGCAGTTGAGCCGGTTAATTTCCTGATCAACACAAATTTTTTTTGGCAGTCTAGATGGGCCAAATGGTTTTAGAATAGAATATTTTGAAAAAATAATCCAATCATCAATCGTTTTTTTTCAAATATGGTATTAATGTAATGGACTTTTTTGGCTTTAAAATGTTAAATTCTTCATATGTTATGCTTTCATAGGCCAAGTTCCTTGAAATGACTCCAAACTGAAATGCCTTGAATTGACAGTCTGAATTTTGTTATGTGTTAATTTGTTAATTATTATTATCTGTTAGTTAAATGTGCAACTGGTTGGGATAAGGGGTTTAATGTTAGGGTGGAAGTTATCAAAATATAATAAATAAGTTAAAAAAAAATAGCTTGCATACAGAAAGTGACATGACAACAGCTTCAGATTTTGAGCCAATTATTGACTCATCAAGTGCCATTTCAAGGGGCTATACTGCCAGTCTGAAACTTCCAAAAAGGAGGGGAACTGAGTCCATTCCTCGCCATGAGGGGTCTCAATGGGTGCCGCCTTTACAAGCAGGTCAGTGGTTTACCAGCAGTTCTCAAATATGTCATCTGCTACTTGTCAGTTCTTCAGGCAAAGTGTTCATACTGATTTTTTTTAGTTAAGGAGATATACATAGTTTGTTTACATTTAAAAAAATATCTGCTAAGCTAAAGCAGCTCAGAAAAAAACAATAGGATGGAAGAAGGTTGTGGCAAAATGGTTGCATGAAATTCCTGGAAATACTCCAATTGCAATACACTAAGAGTGGCATGTACTAAAAAAACTTATATATATTTTATGTCAAAACTATTTTTGGAGCTAAGCTCCTATTGCAATGTACTAAACATTTAACACTTGAATAGTACATACGAGCAAATTGCGAAATACAAACTGACATAATTGAGAATAAAAACAGGCAATTTTGCAAATATTTTCTTTTTTTACCTCTTTTGATAGCACTTGCTAAACGCTGGTGTAATTTTCACATTTTATTAGCGCAACCGGACAAATGCACGCTAAATAAAAATAAACGGAAGAGGCGCAAATCATAGAAAACATGCGCAAAATGTAAAAAAATAGTCGCAAATTGCTCCTTACTCATGTTTTACCGTCTTTTTTCCCCACTGCACTTGTTTCGTACATGACCCACTGAGTTGTCTATTTTCAAAAATATATACATTAGTGGAGAAATTTTGAGATGTGCAAAAAAATTTAATACGGGCCCCAAAAGACTGCTTCAAAATTCCACATTTGGGTGGTTTGAATGAAAAATACCAATGATTTTTGCCCTGTACGACCCGAAAGCCATAAGACACCTATACATAAGGGGTATTTTTGTAATCTGGAGATACACATTTTTGGGGTTATGTCTTTGCTGCACATAAACAGCTCAAGAAATCATAAGGAACATAGCAGCATTGACACAAAAAATTTGATTTGTATAAAAAAGTCACAAATCGTTTTTCCCTTGAAAAATTTGACAGATATTTGTGGTGAAATGGGCACATGAAAAGTGTAAGAAGAGCTGGAATGAAGTACACTGGGATCTCTACATTTTAAATATATATATTTCAGTGGCGGTTGTGGTCTATAGGGCCTGTATTTAATTAACATGATGTGCAGCACACCAAATCTTTATATCTTTTAGCTATGAAACAAAGATGCACTCTTAATAGTTACTCTGTAACTGCCAACAATAGATAACAGTCCTAGGTGTATCAGGAACCCCCAAACTCAGGACAAATACATTCATCTTTCTCTGTAGTTGCATTAATCGTGTATTAAGCGTGAATTGAAAAATAGTGATTTTTTTTTAATCCTTTTTACATGTATTTTTAATAGTAAATTGTAGGTTTTATATATGTACATGGCAACCAAAGAAAACTGTCCATTAAAAAAAAAACAAAATCTAACTTGTTTCTGTGTTTCAAATGACAAAGAAGAAAAGGACATTTAAACAACCACTTATCAAAAATAGGGGGAAAATCCTTGGCCCTTAAGGGGTTAATATCCCTTCTGGAACAGAGCAGCGTCAGTGAGATGCTACTTAGCCTTTAAGGTTTACACGGCACAAGAGAATAGCATAGGCTTGCAAAAAGATTTACAAGTACCAATGCACCAGTGATAAGAATCGTTTCTCTACACTACTGAAAACCAGTTTTAATAAAATAAAAATTCGCATTTATATGGCATATGCATATCAGCAAAATTACATATAAAAAAGTAATATTATACTATGAAGACATTGATAGAATACACACAGGCTATACGTTATTATACAGCAAGACGGTGCTGCTGCAGCAGTCATATTATGTCATATCCATCAGCATCACCTTGCTGTTTCCTAATTCCAGTGAAAATTCTCACATTTAGAAAAACTGCGCATAAGATGAAGGATGCAGGTGGCTAAGGATGAAGTTGTGGGGATAGACAAGGCGGCACTTACCCATCAGCAGCCAGATGGAGCCACCAGACACTATGAGGAATGTAAGCATGTCTCCTTGCCCTGGCTGTAACATGGACCACTCGACAGAGAGAGAGAGAGCGAGAGAGGGGGGAGCAGCCAAAGCACCGCAGCACAGTCACTGCAGTCAGCAGCAGGCGGGATCACATTCGTTTTGCAGCTTGCAGTAGGACAGTATTTTTAGCCTCCTTTCAGCTGGGACCTCCTGCCTCCTAAAGGATGATGCTTCCTTTACCATTGCCACTCCTGCTGCAGTAAGAGCTCAGGCACATGTCTTGTGCTTCTTACCACTCGTGCTAATGAATAAAAGAAAAGGGAGGAAAGGAAGAGGGTCGTGGGTTTCACCCTCAAACCTAAAACATCAGCTGCTCTAATCCCCAAGCCTGCAAGGTGTGAAGATGAACTAGATTTAGCACCGTGGTGGATGGAGCTTGTTTAAGTTTATTGTTGGTCTTTACAAATGCTACAATTAATAAGTGGTTTATAGATTTGTGGTACTCTCTTCCATTTTTCCTTGGCCACCTCTCCCAACATCATCCTGCTGTGTGTTTCAGCAGTTTTGAAGCTACATCTTCTGCTTATGATACCACATAGGGGTTTTCTATGCAAATTACCAGATGCAATAGGAAATGTGTAATTTGCATGCCAAGCTACAATGTGATGTCATAAATAGGAGACACCACAGACACATTTTGCCCCAATGTGAACCTGAATAACCTTGCTATTCGGCCATCATGGCCAAATACACAAGGAATATTTTGAAACTAAAAGCACATTGAATTACACTGAACTGAGGAGCAACAACAACAATCTAAATCCTGGTAGTAAAGCTAGTACTGTATAAATATAGGTTGGCCACCTGGCTGGTAAATTACCTGCAGGCGGGTAAATACTTGGCTTGAGGGCAATGTTAAGTCTATGGAGGCAGTAGCATGGTCGGTATTTTTTTGTAGAAAAGGTGGCAACCCTATATAAATATGACATATTCTATGGCAGCTAAATAGACTACATATAGCAAAAACAATCTCAGCCCTTGCTTTAAAACAAACATTTTAGTATTTCTAAAATACCAGGCTACATCTTAAATATGTTATGCATTCTAGTGCTTGTGTCTAATTCCTAACCTGCATTGTACATTTACTATGATTAAATAGCATATATATATATCTAGCAAAATAAAACGATTGTCTGCATATAATAATCAGCTGCTGTTCTGCAGAACTGCACACAAGGCAGTTTGATAAATCCCCAACCATGCACTGCAGATCAATAAGGTCAGAGGTCAGCCTTTGGTATCTGTTCCTATTACAACCTAATTAAATAATGTTGTGAGGCAAACCTTTAAAGAAAGTAATATTATTGTGACCATTGATAAAATCACCAAATGCTTAGATGTTAGCTGTATTATTTAGTGAGGTTATTAATAGTTCATAAATGTGTTTACTCTGTGAATATATATAAATGTATTAATTTTATATTGCCTGGATGGATTTTCGGTGATGTTGTTATATGGGTTTTCTACTATCTTAATTATTTTCCTGTGTAGACCTTTCTATTTAAGAACTGCCAGGGTTTCATTTCTTCCCATGGAGAACTGTATATGAAACATGTGCCACTCAGTCAACAAATCTCAATTTATCTATATACAGCAGACAGCAGGATGACCAATTGACACATTGGTGTTATTCTTTAATGGCCGTAGTGTTATTTTGTCCACTTTAAAAAAACCAAAAAAAAAACGTTATTATGCTTTATTAAAATACAGTTTACATATATAAGAAAAAACACAACATCAGAATGAAATATAAAATTCAGTATACACAGATAAGAAAAATGAAAAAATAAGATTATATAGTATAAAAAAAACTAATAACAATAAATTAAAATCAGAATAAAACAATTAATTAATGAAATAAAACGAAAAACTAACAATAATGGGGAGAAAGGAGGAGGTAAGAGGACGATCTTAATTTCAGATTTTGTTTAATGTTAGTACACTTTTATTATTTATCTGGCTTATGTAGATATAATATTGATATGCAGGCTTATGTAGTTATCCTATATATATGATAAGACCAGGTACTAATACAATTTTTTTTATAAAATTGCGCAGACAAGATGTGAGGAAAGATTCTTATCTGCCACGCATTCTAGGTTTGAATGTTTCTATGTATCAATTAATTAGTTTGATTAGAGTCCCTAGTTTCTAGAAAGGTCAACCATTTGATCCATCTAGCACTAGGTTCGCCATCAATCTTATAGATTCCAATTTATTTATTCATTCAAGATATGCAGTACTTGTGTATTTTTCCAATGTATCGGAATAAGTTATTTAGCATCATAAACCGATTCCAGGAAATTTTTGTTTTTTCAGTAAGTCTGATGTTTTTGTATAAAAAAACAATTTATCTGAGAGTTTTAAGCACAAGTAAAAGTTTTAGGGCTACTTTCTATAATGTCCCATTAATTTGATAAGGGACAAAGATTTGTTTTTCACTATTGGGGCCACCAGCACTCTGCTGTTCCAACACTGGAGAGCTCTTTATATTGGCCCTCCACATATTTATATAATGTTACTATATTTACTCTAAGATGCCTTTTTTTCTAGCGTATATAAATGCAACTTGTTTAGTCTTCTTCATAATTAAGATCATCTAATCCCCTTATTAATGCACTTTTTCTAGTTCCATAATAAGCACTTTTTAAGGACTGGTGCCCAGAATTGTATTACATATTCAAGGTGAGGTCTTACCATTGACTTAACCCCTTAACGCATATGGACGTATATATACGTCCTGAAAAGCATGGTCCTTAAGGACCATGAGGACGTATATATGCGTCCTCCGTTTCATGTAGTGTTGCGCTCCTTAGCGCAACAATACATGTCTGTAGCTACTCTCAGAGGCTGCTTCGGATCCGAAGCAGCCTCTGAGAGGGCTTTCAGCACCCCCTCGACCCCCCCGGGCACATACGATCACCGCGAATGTGATCGTATGCACGTTAACACACATAGGCAGTGAAAGCTGATCACTGCCTATGTGTGTTAAAGTGTTGCAATGATGCCTCTATCGAGGCATCATGCAACACATTCTGTGCCCTCCTGGGCACCGCGATCACCCGGTGATCGCGGGTGTGTGCTGTTTCGGAGGAGCATGCTCCTCCGATACAGCGTGCCCAGAGGAGAGCGACGGAAGACAGAAAAAAAAAATCTCTTCCGTCGCTCTGAAACCGCTACTTGACTGCCCCTACAGGCAGTTAGACGGTATTACAGTTAAAAAATAGAAAATTAATTAAATAAATTAAATAAATAAATAAATAAATGGAAAAAGCTAACCCTTGATCTACTGAACCTAGATCTAGGGTTAGGGTCACAAATAGGGTCATAATTAGGGTTAAATGGGGGATTACAAGGGTTAGATTAAGGGGTGGAGGTCAATTTAGGGTTAGATTCAATTTAGAGTTGGTGTAAATTTAGGGTTCGGGTTAAAAAAATCACTGTAGAAGAAAATGGTTAGAAAACACTAATATTGTTTATTGCACTATTACGTGAAATAAAACAGACAAACAAGGAAACATTGATATTACTAAACTCAGGACAAATAGTAGAAATATATAGACGGGGTCTTTTTTACCATTTGTAATTGTGTAAAAAAAAAAAATCAGGTCACAGTTGGAAAAAGTGTTTTTTATGGCATATTTTTATCATATTTTATATTTTTTTAATAGTAAATGATATCATATGATGAAAATAATAGTATCAAATGAAAGCCCTATCCGTCCTTTAAAAAAATGATATATAATTTGTGTGGGTGGACTGAACACAAAGAAAGAAATTCACAGTTCAGTAAACGTATGACAAAAATAATGGAATTCTGGTCTTCAAGGCACGTCAAATGCAACATAGCACTCGGTCACTAAGGGGTTAAAGAGGCAAGCTGATATCTTCCTCCTGTGAATAAATATCCTGTTTTATACCTGGCAATATCTTATAGGCCTGGGCAGTTGATGACTGTCATTGTGCACTGTTGTTAACTCTGGTATCTACAATTATTCCTAAATCCTTCTCATTAGTAGTTTTTCCCAGGGAGAAAACATTTCAAGTATATGTTGCATTTGTCTATATTGAACCTCATTTGCAACTTGCTTAGCCAGTCCACAATGTATGTCCTGGTTTCTATGTTTTCTTGTTTTAGTTTTTTCTATGCAGGTTATAGTGATAGAACTTGCCATATTGTAGGGCACCTTGATGTGGTTGCCAAGCTTATCATCTCATGGCCATTTGGTGTAACTATTTCTTATTTTTGTCTCAGTTTAGTTTCTGTCATGGTCCGCTTGATTCCTTTACAGTTCTGCTTTTTTTCCTTGCCCATGCCCCCTGTCCTAGTTCTGACATGGCTTGAAAAAAACTCCAGTTGGGGTTGAAACGTTGCTGTTGGGACAATAAATTCCCTGCAGTGCTGGTCTTTTGGTTATTTTTTTCTAGTTCTGCCCTAATATTAATCCTGTTCATAGTCTGGCCTTTCTCCTGAACCTTGGCCCTGTTTCTGTTCTGTTGGTGCCCTGAAGTCCTGCAGCTCAGTATCCTGTTTTCTGTACTTGCTATTGCTCTGCTTAGCTTTACCAGTCCCAGCCTGCATCCAGCATATTGCTCTGCAGTGTTATCCTCAATGCCAGAGTATCGCCAGATCATGTCTTTGCTACTTCAGGGCCCAGGGGTCAAGCCCTCAGAAGAGTGCTGTTACCCTGCACCAGGCTCTGTGACTCTGATCCTGCACACATACTCCTGTATACCATCTTTGGGTCACCATCCCTGAAAAATATGTTGTTAGCCATAGAAAATGTTATTTAGCAGTACTACTAGAGTAGTCAAATAATAATAAACGGTATGCAAACAATGCACCACATTTACAGGGCTAATTAGAATATATGTAGTAGAGTCAGCTGGACCACACCGATCATCATAGATTTACTGTTCTGATTCTTGATTTACTATGTTCTGTGAATTGGTAATAAAGTACCATCATTGATAAATATTTAATGATTTCTGCATGCAAGATTATCATTTTAAATTATACTGAAGCAAAAAAAACACTATTTTTTATCAGTGTATTTCAGAAAATAACCTATAGGTGGCACCAAACCCATAAGACAGAAGCACGTTTAATGTTTATATTGTATAAAATACTCATTTCAGTTATTCAAACAAATTAAAGGCTTTGCATAGGGGGAGTAACAAGGTTTTGACCAATGGCTAAACTTCTTAACTGCTGATTTGCAAGTATTCCACATAGTCCTTCAGCAAACTTACTGCTAGGCTTCATTACATGAGAAACTTAATTATAGTCAAACAAGGGATAGAAAAGGCAAAGAAATAGAGTTGTGATGGACGAACCACCCCGTCCCATTTAAATTTACAAAGGTATATACAGCAGGAGGAGAAGAGAATGTTTTTGAAAATGTAAGAATCCTTTTTATTATTTTACCAATTAACAGGACAGTATTGGCTAGTAATCGTATTTTGATAAGGAATTGTGTCCCCCTGCTTCATACTAACTATATGGAGGTATACATAATATTACATCCTGATAATGGACATGTATTTGTAAATCCCATGGCTCTGAGACAACTGTGTTTTTAATCCCTAGTGCTTGCAATGATAGAGCAGATCTGTGGGCTTTTTGAGATCTTTATCTTGCATGTATCATGCTATGTATTCTAAGTTTCATCCCATTTCTATTTTTGTTTTGCAGTAAACTGTTACATAATATTAGCTAACTTAAAGGGAACCTGTCAACAAACACACATTATATATTCAAGCAATAAAGAAAATCCAAAATTGAAAGTATCTATAGTTTTCACAATTGTACATGTAATAAAGCTATTTTATTCACAAATATTATAAAGATGACATCATAAATTTGCATACCTGTGGCCACCAATGGCAGTATGTGGCGTAATATGCTAATGTTTGACACAACCACCTGGATGTGTTGCAACTGCTGTCTACTAGCTGAATATATTGCAGAAAATAGCCAAATGTAGACTAATTTATGGTAAAAAATAGCCGAATTTAAATACGTCAATCTACAAAATAAAATGGAAAATGTAGCCAAAAAGAACACGCCCCTCTCCACAGTACAGTGAAAAAAACAAACAAATACATAGCGGATTCCAAAATCCACTTTTGGGCATTTTGCGAGGTGAGATAATGGGGTCACTAGATTCAGAGCTCCTGGAGATCTCAGGATAATTTTCACTATTCACTAAAAGATGAGTTGCAGGTGAATTGAGGTGAGCTGAACATTTCATCTCACCAATTTATCTATACATTGTGCAGGGACAAACCTGATGAGTTTCACCTCATCTCACCTCAATTCACCTGCAGCTCAACTTTTATTGAATAGCACCCTTAGTCTTAAATGGATGTATTACTTTACTGAGATGGTAATGAATGGGTGGAATAGCCTTCCAGCAGAAGTGGTAGAGGTTAACACAGTGAAGGAGTTTAAGCATGTAAAGGATAGGCTATCCTAGATGAAAGATAAGGCCAGGGACTGATAGCAGTATTTTGAAAATTGGTCAGACTAGTTGGGGTGAATGGTTCTTATCTGCTGACACATTCTATTTTTCTATATAAAAGGCAGAGTTTTCAAAAGCAAACTATGATAAATAAAGAAGCCAACAATGATGTATTAATTATAAAGAAGAATAAGTTGTGTGTGTTTTTTTTAATGCAGATACAAATGTTCGACTTATAGTCAGTGACTAAGCATGGACACACACGAAACGCGTCATGTGTGCCCTCCTCACTACCTACTGTGGATACATTTTGATATTTGCTATTAAATATATATTTTTGGAGTGCCAGCCATAGCTAGTTTTAATTAACCTTACATAAAGTCCAGAGAAATATAAAGTTCATGAATTTACTAGTAATTAAGTGTTCTTGCATAGCAAGACCACTTAATATTATCTCACATATATATTCTTATTATAGCCAAATTTACCACCCTAACTCCTCCCACAGTTTTTACACTACATAGACAGTAATATACCAAAACGTGCGGATTGTTCCTGATTGGCGTGCTATTACTTTGTGGAATGTTTAGCCGAATGGTTCATGAAATATCGTCGTTTTTGTGGCGAAATTGATCCCATAGGAATGAATGGCGGAATGTTCAAAACTAGAGTGGGAGCTGACAAAAGAAAAATCAGGACATGATTTCTAAACTGCCACCCCTCATTTTCAAGCCCACCTACACAAATATTATATCAAAACGTTCAGCTATCCCTGCTGCCACTAAAACTGTCCACAGCTAAGCCATAGTTCTGATAGTTTTCACAATATGACCATTTGTTTGCAACTCATACCGTCCATTGACAGGGCCGGCCTTAAATGTCCCGGCGCCCCCCCCCCCCCCCCCTGTTCTGTCTCTCTCTCCCCGTTCCCCCTGTTCTGTCTCTCTCTCCCCGTTCCCCCTGTTCTGTCTCTCTCCCCCCTCCACCTGTTCTGTCTCTCTCTCTCTCCCCCCTCCACCTGTTCTGTCTCTCTCTCCCCCCCCTCCCCCTGTTCTGTCTCTCTCCCCCCGCTCCCCCTGTTCTGTCTCTCTCTCTCCCCCTATTCTGTCTCTCTCCCCCCGCTCCCCTGTTCTGTCTCTCTCCCCCCGCTCCCCCTGTTCTGTCTCTCTCCCCCCGCTCCCCCTGTTCTGTCTCTCTCTCCCCGCTCCCCCTGTTCTGTCTCTCTCCCCCTGCTCCCCATGTTCTGTCTCTCTCCCCCCGCTCCCCCTGTTCTGTCTCTCTCCCCCCGCTCCCCCTGTTCTGTCTCTCTCCCTCCCCCCGCTCCCCCTGTTCTGTCTCTCTCCCCCCCTCCCCCTGTTCTGTCTCTCTCCCCCCCTCCCCCTGTTCTGTCTCTCCCCCCTCCCCCTGTTCTGTCTCTCTCTCCCCCCGCTCCCCCCTGTTCTGTCTCTCTCCCTGCTCCCCCCTGTTCTGTCTCTCTCCCCCCTCCCCCTGTTCTTCCTCTCACCCCCCACCCCCTGTTCTGCCTCTCACCCCGTTCTATCCCTCTCTCACCCCCTGTTCTGCCTCTCTCTCCCCCCTCCCCCTGTTCTGCCTCTCACCCACTGTTCAGTCCCTCTCACCCCCTGTTCTGCCTCTCTCTCCCCCCTTCCCTGTTCTGCCTCCCACCCCCTGTTCTGTCCTTCTCTCATCCCCTGTTCTGCCTCTCTCTCCCCCCTCCCCCTGATCTGCCTTTCACCCCCTGTTCTGTCCCTCTCTCACCCCCTGTTCTCTCTCCCCCTGTTCTGTTCTTCTCTCACCCCCTGTTCTGCCTCTCTCTCACCCCTCCCCCTGATCTGTCTCTCACCCCCTGTTCAGTCCCTCTCTCATCCCCTGTTCTCTCTCTCCCCCCCTTCTCTCTCTGCCTGCAAATGTGGATCAAGGGAAGGGGCGGAGCTAACCGGCTGATAGGTGTAGCTCCGCCCCCACCCTGTGAAGCAGAGCAGCGTCTGCTTCACTGGCAGCAAGACAAAGTGCTGCTCGGCTCCCCATGCTTAGTGCAAGCTCCATGCGAAGTGCAAGCATGGGGAGCTGAGCAGCACTATCTCTTGCTGCCCGCAGCTCCCCGTGAAGCAGGAGCTTCTCTGCCTCACAAGGTGGGGGCGGAGCTACACCTCTCAGCCGGTTAGCTCAGCCCCCTTGCCGTATCCAGCAGAGCTTGCCGAGCTGAGGGCTGGTGAGGGGGGATCTTTTGATCTCCCCCATCCAGTGCCTCTACTGGCTTTTTTTTTTTTTTACTTTTTTTTTTTCTTCTAGCGGCCGGGCGGGTGCCCCCTGGGGTGTTGCGCCCTGTGTGCTCGCACAGGCCGCACACCCCTAAGGCCGGCCCTGTCCATTGACATTCATCGAAACTCCACTCTACCCACCTCAAATTTGAAGGGCAATATTTAAACTGCGACTGTGCCTTCATTTTTAATATTTCAGAGACATACTATGCATCAAAATGTAGGTCTGGGTCTTGTGATTCTCACAATATAAAATTATTTTCTGTAGGATTTATAGTTTTTAAAAAACGACTGTTTGAAGATGGCAACCACACTCCAACCTTTCCACAGTTACTCCAGCCACTCCAACCACACAACAGTTACTCAAGCCACTCCACCCAGTTACTCAACCCACTCCAGTTGTAGACTACAGATGGAGGCAAGAACACTTCACACAATTTCCCCAGAAATTGTAGCTTTTCTAGTTAATTCATATTTAGTGTTGAGTGAACCCGAACTGCACTGTTCGGGTTTGTACCGAACATTACGGTTATTGGACCCTGGACCCGAACGCGGACATTCCACTGTATGTTCATGTTGGAGTTCGGGGTTTGGCAATTTAATGGTGCATTTTGAAAGGCTGCAGGGCAGCCAATCAACAAGCGTTTGACTCGTTTGCCCTTAGAAGCCATCACAGCCATGCCTACTAATGGCATGGCTGTGATTGGCCAGTGCAGCATGTGACCCAGCCTCTATATATAAGCTGGAGTCATGTACACGCACATCACATGAGCTCTTCTTACTGTAGGGAGAGGATGCTGCAGCTGTGAGGGACAGATTAAAAAAAATTCTGGTGTTGAATCTGCAAACTACAGCGATTATTCAAACTACAGCAATTATTCAAATTACAGTGATTATTTTAGTGGGTGCTATACTACATATTTGTACCCTGCCCTGAGCCCAGTGCCACAGAGAGTACAGTGCACTTGCAACTGCATGTGTGCCAGGCACATGACTTTAATCCTGTTCTGTTAGCTTAGTGGTCAACATCTAGGCATTTTTAAATACTGCAATTTGTTGGTGTTAAATATTACATTTGCATCCTGCACTTCATATCTGAGAGTCAAATAGAACCGTCAAATACTGTGCTTACAGCGCACTTTGAAAAATTCTAATAGTTTTGGGTGGTAAAAAGTACATTTGCGTCTTGCGGTGCACTTCATATCTGAGAGTCAAATAGTCCAATACTGTGCTTACAGCGCACTTTGACATGCTCCCCCCAACGCTGTCTGTCTCTCTCCCCCACCCTCCCGCAATGTTGTCTGTTTCTCCACCCCACCCTCCCTCCCAATGTTGTCTGTCTCTCCACCCCTCCCTCCCCCCAGCGTTATCTGTATCTCTCCCCCACCCTCCCCCCACCGTCCCATCCTCGCTCGAAGCCCCATTATTATTATTTTGGGTTTAGGGCTACTTCCCCTGGCCCCTTGTGTTTATGACAGGCCATGGGAGCCATTTGATAGGCTAGTTGCTCCCATGATTTTAATAGGGGATTCCTTTTTTTATTTTTTTATTACAATACCATCAGCAGTCCTCTGGGCAATTTTTTCTTACTGCTTTTTAACCCCTTCATGACGCATGGTGCTTGCGTCCCAAACGACGCAAGCACCAAAACGTCACAAATTGTTCCTGGCCACCGATCACAAGGTGATCGGTAGCCAGGAACACCCTGGCAGAGACCCGATCAGGGTCTTAATAGACCCTGTGGGTCCCTGCCAAAATATCGCGAGACCTCCGGACGTCACGAACGGCACGATTTAGAGAAATGTAGTGGCCTCAAAGTGGCCTCAGATGACAGGTGGGATCCCGCTGCAAGTGCCTGCAGCGGGATCCGAAAACAGCTCATCGCGGGGAGCCGCGATGAGCTGTTTAACAAAGGACGTTCTATGCCGTCCTAACGACTTTAAGGCACTTAAAGTTAGGACGGCATAGAACGTCCCAACGTCACAAAGGGGTTAAAAAAAAATATTATTTCTATTTAAAGCCTCCAGCTTTTAAATGGAAAATTGAAATGCCATAAATTCATCTGATTTAGTCGCTTTCAGGTTATTTTGTAGTATTCCTAGGACCGAATCCAAAGTCCCCAATCCAAAATCAGTGCAAAATCTATATTGCACATGCAGGACATTCCCCATTAAACACTAAGATTGCCCCAGCACCTAGTTGCGCACCCAGGACATACCCCAGCATACAGATTGCACACCAAGGACATGCCACTGCACTCACAGGATTCACCCCAGCCTTCAAAACTGCACTCACAGGACTTCCCCAGAACCTAGATTGCTATTACAGGACTTTAAACAGCACCCAGATTGCACTCAGAAGACTTGCCCTAGCACCTAGATTGCACTCACTTGACTTGCCTCAGCACTCAGGTCTTGCTCCATCACCTAAATGGCACTCTTGCCCCAGCACAGACTCTAAATAACATCTCTGCCCTCGGTATTGCTCTCGGTATTGTATACAAAAGTTAATGAACACTGATTTTGCGTCATTGTTTACATTTGCTTTTGTTTACAAAATGGGGCTACAACAGGATACTTCAACCCCTTCCTGACACACAGTGTTTGCGTCCCAGACGATGCTCCTGGCCAACGATTACAAGGTGATTGGTAGCCAGGGACACAATGACAGAGACCCGATCAGCGAAAAAATTGCGAGATATCCCGGTGTCACATGTGACGTCACGGAGGTGTACCTGAACCCATAAGTTCGGGCACGGCGAGATTCAGCAAAATGTAGCCGTTGCTTGAGCATTGGCTACATTTTCCCTGTCAGACTAAGATCACTCAAAGTGGCCTCATATGATAGATGAGATCCTGCTGCAAGTCCCTGCAGCGGGACACCAGCACAGCTCACTGCGGGGAGCTGCGATGAGCTGTTTAACGCAGGACATTCTATGCCATCCTAGAGTCTTTTGGGACCTTTTAATTAGGACAGCATAAAATGTTCTAGTGTCACAAACTGGTTAAAAGACATTGGCAAGCATGTACCTCTATCCAAAACACACTGTACAATTTACAGCTTAAACACTGCTGTATGCATCAAATTAATTTTAATGTCCTGAATGTCCATTTATGTTTTGCAGCTTAGTTGTTAGTTTATCACAGTTGACTGCTTAGTGAATATATATATACCCTAGAGCTAAGCTATACAGTGGTATCTATTGACTACTAATTTTGGACTTGTGGCTTCAAGATATCCATTGTCTGTAACTGTAATGTGTCCCATGTATGTGTCTCCATTTGCCAGTGTAATAATATTATTAAAACAGGGAGACGGATTTAGCATCAGTAATAGAGCAGGTGCGTTTTTCTCTGCATTTCGCCTCTCACTATACGTTACTTCTCTCTTACCACAATTTCCTCTAATCCAAACTCTTCCTTATCTTGTTTCTTTCTCGTTTGCCTCTTTAAAGTTGATGATATGGAATATAATAATCACTCCTTTCAGATGGCTTCTAGCGCGTCTCAAATCAAGGTCTGACTATAAGACTCGGATCCAGGTCCCCCGCAGAGCTGCAGGGGACCTGGATCCCCCTCGTTAACGTACTGGCAAGTTTGTTGATTTAACTTTACTTCATTTTAAATATTGTATTTGTTCCCGATTTGTTTCTTCACTGCAAAATAAGATATATGCAGTGTGCATAGGAATTTGTTCATAGTTTTTGTTTTTACTATAGTCCGGCCCTCCAACGGTCTGAGGGACAGTGTACTGGCCCCCTGTTTAAAAAGTTTGAGGACCCCTGCCCTAGAGCTAATGGAAGCTAGACACTGGTATTTATTGACTAATGCTTAATCCAAAATTGTTTAATTCTGGACTTGTGGCTTCAAGATATCCATTGTCTGTAACTGTAATGTGTCCCATGCATGTGTCTCCATTTGCCAGTGTAATAATGTTGTCAAAACAGAGAGGCGGATTTAGCATCTGCAATAGAGCGAGTGGGTGGTTGGCCACACATAGTGGCCCACTGGCCCATTTCTTTAAGCCCACCTCTGTTGCTGCTAGCAGTTTATCTCTTGGACTACTGTTTTTCACTGCATTTCACATCGCACTATACATTACTTCTCTCTTACCACATTTTCCTCTAATTCATCCTTATCCTTATCTTGTTTCATTTTTGTTTCTCTCTTTAAAGTTGATGATGAGTGGTCATTTTCCACTAAACTATTTACAACAACACCCATCACCCCCATCACCCCCAGGTGGTTTTTAGCATGTTTAATTGTGAAAAAGTAAAGAAAAAAGGACCGTTCAATTGTTCTGTGGACTTTATGTTCATTAATTTATGTCAAGATCCTTACATACACTATGTGATATAAACATATCTTACTGTTACTAGCGGTTGAGAAATTCGTATGAATGGGGACTGTAGTTCGGTTTATAGAAAGACAATAGTATTACATGTATTCTATAAGCCGAAAGTCTATAAAATATATACACTTTTGGTTTATAGAATACATGTAATTCTATGCTATTCTATAAACCGAAAGTCTATAGACCGAATGTCGTTCGATTTATAGACTTTCGGCTTATAGAATACATGTAATGCTATTGCCAATATGAATATTCTATAAACCGAAAGTCTATAAACCGAACGACGTTTGGTTTATAGACTTTCGGTTTATAGAATAGAATTACATGTATTCTATAAACCGAAAGTCCATAAACCGAAAAACATTCCGTTTATAGACTTTCGGTTTATAGAATACATGTAATGCTATTGGCTATTCTATAAACCTAAATAGAGTCCCCATTCATACCAATAGGTCAATTTCGGTTTATAGAATAGCCAATAGCATTACATGTATTCTATAAACCGAAAGTCTATAAACTGAATGTCTTTCGGTTTATAGACTTTCGGCTTATAGAATACATGTAATGCTATTGGCTATTCTATAAACCGAAAGTCTATAAACCGAATGACTTTCGGTTTAAAGACTTTCGGTTTATAGCCGAACCTCGAACTCCAACATACAGTGAAATGTTCGGGTTTGTGGCACGGTACGAACCGGAACAGTGCGGTTCGGGTTCGCTCAGCACTACATATGAACTATCTTTCTTGAATTAAGTTATCTGGATAGAAGAAGTTGTGGTTGTGGCCTGCTGTATGCTAAATATGCTAAATAATTATTAATAAAATAATTAATAAATATTTATTTAGACAAACAAGACTAACAGTACAACAATAAATTTCTTTGATTCAAGAATACAGATAAATTTTGTAAAGATGAATACCAAAAGACTTTGTGATATATATAATATACTTTATTTATACCTCTGGCGGTAAAAACAATATATCTAAAAGGATATCACGAACAAAGTTACAAACATATTCTATATGTTTCATATTCATATATTCTATATAACATTGTATTAATTAGATATCACGTGTACTTAACTTCAGAGCGGTTCAGCAAAGCACATGGCTGTGTCCAAAACAGCTCTTGATTCCAGGTCAATAAGGAAGAGGTTCTGCAGCAGTTACTTTCTACTTTTAGTTACAAAACTATCATTAAACTAAACCCTAGTATTTCACTGTTGCTTTACTTTTAACTAGAAATAGATTAATTTCTCTGACCATGCTGTTTCCTGGTCTTTCCACAATGTGTTCACTCTCCTTCCCCCCACACCAGCTATTGTCCAGTCTCTCCTCCCCCCCCCCCCCCCCCTTCAGGATTTACCTGGTGGAACAAAGAGTCATCACTCACTCACATCACTCACTTCCTAGTGACACCTGTTGGTAGGAGTAATGCACTTCTTACAATGCTACATAGATCTGGTATCAATGGATGCCATAGTCAAAGGAGTGGTCTATCTAAAGGGAGGTGCTTCATATCATTAACCCCTTGACGCCAAAGGACGTGCCAGGCACGTCCTGCATTGAATGAAGCGTTTTTCGCGATCAACGATCGCGAAAACCGCTTTAACAGTGCTGGTCTATTGCCTCGACATCGAGGCAATAGCCAGCACCGAAATGTCTATTTCGGGACCCCCACGATCGCCCCACGGAGCGATCGTGGGGAGCCATATTGACGGAGCATGCTGCTCCGTCAATATGGCTAAGTCCTCTGCCGGTCTGAGCTTCGGAAGTGAAAGTAACTTCACTTCCGTCACTCTGAATATGCTACTTGACTACCCCTAGTGGTAGTTTAGTAGCATTGCAATGGGAAATATTTAAAATAAATATTTAATTAATTAAAAACAGGTTATTTAGCTATATTAGCCTATAGGGTTAAAATTTAATATTTTTTAGCATAAGGGATAGGGTTAAAATTAAATTAAAGTTAAAAAATATTAAGGGATATAATAAGGATTAGAGTTGGGGTTAAATTTAGTGTTAGGGTTAAATTTTGGGTTCGGGTTGGGGTCAAAAGATCAATATAGGAAAAAACAAAAAACACTATTTTTGGTTTTTGCCCCATAACTCGCAAAAAAATACAGAAAAATATGGAAACATGCATATTTTTGAACTCGGGAGAACATTTAGAAACTATTTAGACGGGGTCTTTTTTAATGATTTTATTTGTGTAAATTATACTTTAGGTCAAAGTTAGAAAAAGTGTGTTTTTTTACATTTTTTCATCATATTTTATGATTTTTTTTGTAGTAAATTATAAGATATGATGAACATAATGGTATCTAATGAAAGCCCTTCTTATGACGATAAAAACAACATATAATTTGTGTGGGTACTGTATGTGAGAAAGAAAAAAATTACAGCTAAACACAAACACCCTAGAAATGTCAAAACAGCCTTTGTCACCAAGGGAAAGTCAAGGTGAAAATGTCTTGTCACTAAGGGGTTAATATGCACTTATCATGTTGCTTCTGTGACATGAATCACTAATAAATGACTTTGCAGGCCATATCCAATACAGAAGACAATATACCTTTATCTGTGCATTGTTTGTGTGGGTGTGCAGGATGTGGTCAACAGAAATATGAGAGAATTATTTGTTTTAGTAACTATATAATCTTGGGCAACTTTGCTTTGTTTTATAGTCCCATTTAACAGCTTATTACTGCTTTTTCAGATATAATATTTCACAATAATCTCTTATTGTATAGCATTTGAAACTGTGACAAGATAAGCAAGCCACCATTTTCCTTTTTTTTACCAATGTTTCGTATTTGTGTAGTAAAATGGGAAAATATTGCTTTTGTGTAAAACATCTTGTCCTAAAGTTATTAACCTAATCCTTTTTACTGAGAAATGTAAACACACCCCTAAAGGACCGTTGAATGGCTTTAGGCAATGAAACTGACTTGTTAACAATGGGTTATTATTGCCAGTCTGATGGTGCTAATCACTAAAAGGTGAGTTGCAGGTGAGATGAGGTGAGTTGCAGGTGAAATCAGTATTTCATCTCAACATTTTAACTATACATTGTGCAGGGACAGACCTGGCTTGTTTCCTCCTTTAAGCAAATTCACCAGGATTGTTATTGCACAATGTATAGCTAAATTGGTAAGATTGAATGTTCATCTCACCTCAACTCACTTGCAACTCACTTTTAGTGAATAGACCCTTAAACCGCTGGGCTTTATGGCATACAGTTCAATACAAGGCAACATAGGACCAGGTCCCTTGATAGGATAAGCAAACTGAGTGGAACCGAGGACAGAAAAAAAAAATATCCTGGTGGTAATTTTGGTAGTAATATTTACGTATAAGTATTTCCCTGGTGTCTGAACAGTCAATCACTCTGTGGGGCGATAATGGTTTCGTCCCGTCGTCGTCCCCTCCCCCGTAGGCATCTCCACTACTATTTATAGAGGGTGTTACATTTCTTTGAACTCACTTGGTGGTGGCATGGTTCACATTTTTGTGCAGCTCTTTCTTGCAGCTGCTGGCATTGCCTCGCTTGGGGTAACTTTTTTCTTCTTTACTTAATGCCTTCCCTATTTTCCTTCCCTTTTAATCCTAATCCCCCCCCACTTCCTCTAATCTGTTCCTCACTTCTTTACACTTATTCATGGTAGTAAATTGTTTTTTACATAATGTTTGTGTTATATTTATTGTTGGACACAAGAGGGCACTGGTACCTTCCTAACACATGGCTGTCAATGCAGAACCTACTAGTTAAACAAAGAGAACATTTAAAAGAACAATTTTTATTCTCAATATATTAAAAGGTGAAAGACCACCATAACAAATAATTACATAATAAAAAAAACGGTGAAAGGGTAAGGAGGCAAAAAGTTGTACCAAATATTACCCAAATCAATACTCATGAATACAAAGGATATATTAAATCATATATCACAGATAAAGACAAAAAACAACAAAAAACACACATACATAAAAAGTAGTAGTAAATGAAGATAATGAAAAATATATGTATAAAGGATAATAGAGCCCTATATTATCTACCTGTCTATAGAAAGGGTGCAGCCGGGGTGATATATCCTATTCCAAAATAGTCCAACATAAGTATGGATAAGGCAGAAAAAGGATAGCAGGGGTTTCTCTGTGCTGCCTGTTCGGCTCCCCGTGCAGCTTTGCAGGCAGAGCGGAGGTGAGAGGGGATCTTCCGATCCCTTCTCACCTCCGTCTCTGCCTGCAAGCGCGTTTTTTTTTTTTTTTAACACTGGCCCAGCGGCCGTGTTTTACAAACATTAGGGCGGCCTGGGGGGCAATTGCCTCCCTGCCCCCCGGCCCAGCCCGCCCCTGCATGCCACGCTAAAATACAAAGGGTGACCCAAAACGTCAACGGGAAAAAAATATAGTAATGGGAAATAGCGCACCTTGTAAATCAAGCGTCCAGTCCTTTAAAGCAGTCGGAGTAATCCTGGGCAATAAACACTTAATCCAAATGAAATAACAAAATAGGAGAACTACAACGACTGGAACCAGGTACCATTAAAATTTTACTTTTAATTCATATGATTAAACAGCAACTTGTCGAAAAAACACACATGAAAAAAGACATACAAAAAATAGAGGCTGACTAGCTTGACGCGTTTCGTGCTTACACGCACATAGTCATAAGCTTTTCTAATAGAATTTAGATTAATCAAAAAAGCAATACACATCAGTGAATTGAAGTAGATCTAACTTATTAAATATATTTTACTGTTCGGATGCATCTAAAAAATAATATCCCAGAGATTAATTCATTATTGTGATCCACTGTCAAGCCTTACAAGTGTTTTCAAACCTATATATCAGTGTATATCAACCTTTTTACCATGGCAAAACCCATGAAATAATAATAGTGTCTCAGAGAACCCCTTCATAAAATTATATATCATGATTAAGATCTTTCTTTCTCTTTTATTAACTTGAAGTTCATAAGTAAAACATAATATATTTGTTATGATATCATAAATTTGTAAACACTTTATTTTATATTTAATCAAAATTATGATTAAAAAAATGTATTTCTTGTTTTAATTCCTTTTATTTGCAATGCATACTCAGACTTGCCAATCTGCCCACAGACTTGCCAATGAGCCACTCAGGAATGCCAATCCACAGACATCTCTGATGTGAAGTGGGGGCAGCTGTAGGATGTCTGTGTGCTACCTGGTGCGCACAGACAACCTCCAATGCTGCCTCACACTACCGCCGGGACTTTTGAGACAGAACGCCAGTAGGTCACATGACCCCAGTGTTCGGTCACAGAAGCACATGCAAAAGTGTCAGACAGCATCAGAGGATACGAGGAGGATCGAGATCACTTGCAGCTCTGCGGGAGGACAGGATCTTAGAACCCTACCTATCGCTTGCGGAACCGATGAGGTAGTGTTCTTGGTTCTATTTGAAAATCAAATAGTTCTGTGCGCAACTTTAAAAGGAAGCTTAGCCAAACATTTATGATGTGGTTCCTAGAGAGGAGAATGTCTGTCCAAGCTCTGAGAGGCAAAGGAGCAGGAAATTCATATCTAGTGAGTCCTTAAAAAAATAAAAATAGGATCAATACATTTTGATGAAAAAAATAAATAGTATTAAGTCATAATAAAGCCATTATAGCCATCATAATGTTATCTTACCTTGTATACCTTTTTTTAATATTCTAAAATAACAGTAAATACTGTATTGTCCCAATTAATTTCTTAAATTAGGGGTGCGTCCTATAATAGGCGTTCAACATTTCAGGAGTGCTCAGCTCAGCCTGTCCTCACTACCAATTTATTGGATATATTTCCTATGAAAACAAGAGATCACAGGTCCTATCTATTTTTTCTTTTCATTTTCCAATGCCCCTAGCACTCAAACTACCATCGCTATCCTCTGATGTGTTTTCATTGGTCTGGTAAATACTGAGGTTTAATTTTCTTGTCACCCTCATTTTTTTGAGCACCAGAAGACTGTCTTTGTATATTATCACTGAATATGGAACACATGCCCTGGATTTGATAATGTAATTTGGAAATTCCAAGTTGCACACTTGCTATATGTGTATTTTTCTACTATTAACACTAGGTGGAGTTCAGTATTGATTTAGTAAAGCTGTTTCCTATGAAGACTGTTTCTGGCTTTTCCCTAAATCAGCTGACTTAGAAGAGATTCTGTACCAGATCTTTTCTTCCTGTCCATAAACTGTCTTACTGACTAAATATCAAAAAGTGACAAGTGCGCTTAAAACCAACACTAATCACACTAAATATTTATCCTTTTCAGTAAGTAAAGCTTACACAGGTGTTATCCAAAGGGAAAAACAATAAAAAATAATAATAAAATATAGTGTAGTATATCAGCTTAAAAGTGAAAATATACAATGGAATCTGCGACGTGACCCACTCACATTTGTTAGAGCAGTAATCTGCTCAGGAGTATCAGCATAAGGGAGCCCAGAAGCGGGTGACAGATGACAGGGCACCAAGGAGTTTGCTAGGAGCGCAGTATATTATATATATTTTTGTTTTACTGACTAATTCACTTTGCAAATGACTTACACGATATCTTATTAATTATAATCTATTTTCATGAGGCACTTTTCTCACAGACGAGGACAGATGATGACATAGACAGAGGTACACCACAGCCACTTGAAACATTTTTTCTTCTATTTCATGCTCATAATTTTGCTGACACAATGTATAGATCATTTCTTTCTGCATTGCGTATTACATTGCATTTATACACCGATCAGCCATAACATTATGACCACCGGCCTGATACTGTGTAGGTCGACTTTTGACACCATGACAACACTGACCCATCGAGGAATGGACTCCACTAGATTGCTGAAGTTCCGCCGTGGTATCTGACATTAAGATGTTAACAGCAGATCCTTTAAGTCCTGTAAGTTGCGAGGGGGGGGCCTCCATGGATTAGACTTGTTTGTCCAGCACATTCCACAGATGCTCGATTGGATTGAGATCTGTTAAATTTGGGGGCCAAGTCAACACCTTGAATCCGTTTTTATGTTCCTCAAACCATTCCTGAACCACTTTTGCTTTGTGGTAGGGCGCATTATCCTGCTGAAAGAGGTCAATGTCATCAGGGAGTACCATTTTCCAGTGCTAAGGTAGGCGGTACATCCCAAAGCATCCCATTGCCTCTGCCGGCTTGCCACCTATCAGTGGTCATAATGTTATGACTGATCGGTGTGTATCATCTGTAATATCTCTGTAAAATCCAATAAATAAATAATTTTATAATCAATAGTTTTCTTTTCAACCCTTTCTGTGGTTTTTATTGCAAACTGTTAGTTTATTTAAACAAATATCTGCCTACTGAAAGACAGTGGGTTAAGAAATGCCAATACCAGTCAAAATCTGTCTCTTGCTGCTGCTGGGAACATTTACTACATGTAGAAATACTGACAGAAGATAAAGGAAGTTCACACGCTCCTTGCGGTTGTGGGGGTGAAGCAGCAGTATAAAGATTTTAACTTTATTATGAAGGGGATGTCATGAGACAACTTAAAGGTAGACTATAACTTTACATGTATCACTTTAACAGCGCACAGTATCACCTAGAAACAATTTAGAGAAAATAGGGTATTAGCAACAAAACATGAGAGATATAGTCCTCCGGTGCCAGTTCACAAAGCAGCAATATTACAAATTAAAACATGTTAGGTTATTGGGAGGCAGCTAATGAGCAAGACAAATGCAGCCTTTGCAGCTTGGTGATCCAAAATGTGTTAGGCCTTTTATGAAAGTTAGTTGAAAGAAATACAATTCAAAAAGTGTTTTACTTATAACATGGCCCCTCATTTGATAAAATTGGTGCTTTTCCTATTTAGGAATTTTAGGATGTGCTCTTATATATAATTTTATATTCAATGATATTTTGCATATATTTTTTTTTTTGGGGGGGGGGGGTGAAAATATTTTAAAAATGTGGAAACTCATGGAGCAGAAAATCAAAGCATTAACGGGAATTGGCCTGACATTTGACCCAGGAGTCTTTCTGCTTCATGCGTTTACTCAGCAGATGACAAAAATACAGAAGCAGGTTATAATTCATTTTTTGGTAGCAGCCAAATTGCTAATCGCCAGAAGCTGGGCTTCGCACAAGATACCGGAATGGATAGAGGTTAAAAATCAAGTTGTCTATCAAATGAAAATGGAGCGGGGGATAGCATACCAGTTTGCTATAAGAAATAAAGACATGATAAATTGGGGAGAATGGATAGGAAAAATAAGCGACCTGTGATGAGTAAAGCCTGAGAGGCAGAATGAGCACCATGATATAGAAATTGCCCTTTTCGGGTTCCCCAGTGACTTAGTTATATGTTATATGTATGTCTATGTTGTGTGTATGTATTGTTCTAATAGGTAGGTATAAGTGGGGGCTCCAGTCGATCTCGAAATATTAAAGGGGTCGACAGGGGTCTCCAATAAAGCACTCAAGGAGGTTAAATGGAGGAGTTTATTGGTTTCATATAGATAAATGGAGAGGGAAAGTAAAGGAAGTGCACAAACAAGTGCACAAAGTCTCAAGTCTGAGTATTTTTTTTTCTATATTCAGACCACTAGGTGGTGCTAATTTGTAAACACTTGTCTATAATGAAAGCTGCTACATTGTATTTTATGAAATCAGGTGACTTTAATGAAAGCTACATATTTATTTATTTTTTTTGCAAAATAAAGTAGTGCATTTTTTTTTTTTATTATTTTACCAGATGTCATCTAAAGAATGCCAAAGCTTTTTTAAAAGGCCTCGTCACCACTTATGACATGTTGTATATGGATTTCAAGAGAAGTACTTGAAAATAATGTCAACTGCCCTGTAGTGAAAGAATAGAATAAAAATATTTTGATTTCACAAATTTACAAACAAATGTTTAAAGATATATTCCCACCATAATTACAACTATCGTTGTCACCATGGCCATTGTTTACACATATAACATATACATTTGCTACTTATGAAGGATTGGATCCCATAGAACGCCTATTGATTAGTTAATTGACTTCCATCTGGCCACAGATGATCTCTACACACTGCAAGGCTGCATACAAAAGTTAGATATAGCCAGTAAAAGTGACCACCCTACTTGCAAGTCTTCTCCTAAACTACTCCCTGTTTGTGGAACACCTATACGCAGAATCTGTAGTTCCTTCCCTCCCAATATTTTTAAAAATTCCCTCAAAACTTAACTTTTCAAAGAGGCATTCAACTCACTCAGTTAGTAGACCCCCATTATCCCACCTACCTGACACAATCCCCAAAGCACCTTTTGCAACAACCTATGTTTCACTGTATCAGTCTGGTGCTGTATACTTAAGTTTTGTAAAAAAAAAAAAAACCTTCACATTGTTGGTGATATACAAATACATTTTAATGGGTCTTTCCTTGTCTACTATTTCATGGTCCTCATGTGCAAATTAGTTATTCTCCATTGACTGCATGGTGAGGTAACAAAGGAGACAGAGACAACATATGCTAAACTTGTATTTTCCTTTTGATGTTTCCTATAGCTTTGCTGTATATCTTTAATACCAGGTATGGGCTTAAAACAGCCATGAGCCAGTAAGTACCTCTGGGTCATGCTATCTTATGATGATATCAAGTCTAAAAAGGAAAGAAAAGACAAATGAGTAAACCTGTCCAGGTGGTAATAGATATGTGCAAAATATTTATCTGATATAATGAGTGCTTCTTTACCAGATAGTTTGTACAGAGCAGTAACTGCTTACTCATTAGTATGGGTTAGTTTAAGGAAGATCTGAGCCAGGATTCTGAACAACATGTCTGTGCTGTAATAGAGCTGTAGGGAACAAGGAGGACTCAGTAAGGTACCTTAGTTATATTCTTTTATTTTAGGAAGATCCATAGTTGAACTACAACTCTTCTAATGATCAGCTTTTGACTGGAAGAAGTATGCCTAAGTATCATGGTAGGTAGGGGAGGGCTGGCAACTTGTGGCCTATGGGCAAAAACTATTTTGTGGCTCATAGTGTAATTTTACAAACCCACCTATTATCAGAAATAGACACAAATACACAGGCAAAACAGATATGCTTACAGATTGATAGGCTTACAAGATCATTGGATAAAAATGCTCCAGCCTTCCGTCCATCTCCTTTACAGTTGAGGCCAAGGTCAAGTGCTAGTGCAGAGAGTATTTAAGGTCCCCTCTGTTGATCCCTTTTGAAACAAGGATTTCTCTCTGCACTAGCAGAGAGAAACCGTCGCCAACATGACCATGCTGTCTGCTTACCAGGGAAGCATGGCAGCTACTTGTCAGAGGAGGGCCGGTGCAAGGATTTTTGTCAGCCTAGGTGAAGATGGACTTTGCTGCTCCCTTAACATAGTGTTACCATTTCAGGGGTGGTATAGTCAAGCCCAGTCTTACTTAGCAATGCAATTAACAAATGCAAGTAGGTAGTGAGTTTAAATAGAAACTTTTTAAATATTAAAAAATTAAATATGCCACATGCAAGAGCCCAGTAATTATAACACACACAGGAGCCCATTAAACATGCCACATACAGAAGCCCGTTAAATATGCCACATACAGGAGATGGGAAGGATTGGAGGGCAGTGGGTCCGATCATCTTTTGTACTCTTCTGTTATCAAGACTGTTGTGGTGCATTTAGGCATCAACAGCTTGACCTGTCTGACTCATTGCACAAGTGACTTTGTACAGCTCGATTTTGCAGCTTTTCCTCCTTTGAAGATCCTAGGGTACACACCCTTTCTACAGTGCTGAAATATCTTCCCATACCACAGATAAATCCATTTTACACATTTCATTGAATAATTTTTCAAGGTCCTGTTTTTTGGCAAACGTTTAATCCGTAGCAGGGATATGCTTACACAGTAGTTGTGCTTGTCAACCCCCAGCATCCGATTCATCTGAATATAATGCTATGTCTGTGTGTTGAGATAAGTGATGCACCATGGCTGCAGGCGTATGAGGCCTAGTTGGCCAAAACAGCAAGTCTGCTATATCGGACTTCTGACCCGGGGTCTATTTCTCAGCTTTCTTGGACTTATATCACATAATATCTGCTAGCTCAGTATACTCTTTTCACTTATGGCCCATTTATCCTTGGGAATTTGCCCTTATTTGTTGGATAGTGGATGAGTTCATGTAATATGCTCCGTCCCCTTTGGGTTTTTTGTTTAAGAAAAGGTGGAAACCCTCTAATGATAGCTGATGTGTACTTTTTCATAATACAAATAAAATCAATAAAATAAGTTATATTTTAAAACTACATCTTCTCCACTTTTCCTTCTTCTTATAAATCATGGTGCACCAAGTAAATTAAAAAAAAAAACCATTTATATTGTGGAGAATTGATTGTTGACAAAATACACCGTTTTTGAACACTTATGGTTTCTTAATATGGCTCGACTATTTCCATCCTCAAATATTTTCTCACAAGTCATCTTCTTAAATTTTAAAGAAGTAATCATGTGGGTCATCAGTTATGCTGACTAAGCATCTTAATGCAAATGCATCTATTTTACTTCCCATCTTTTGAGAGACAATTTCCTTCAGAAATGAGAACTTATGCCTCTGTCTTTGTCTCCACCAGGTAAAAAAAATGTCAAACAAAAATATGTAAATTACTAGCCTACAGTTGTCCATTACTCAGGGCCGACCTTAGGTGTTCAGGCGCCCTGTGCGGGGCACCTTTGTGGCGCCCCCCACCAGCACTCAGTTATAGTCCAGTCAAGAACTAGCACCTGGCACACCACCTGCTGTTAACTACAGTTCCCATGATTCTCAGCCAGTCATACTGCTTACATGAAACTGGCTGAGCCTCATGGGAAGTGCAGTCAAAAGTAGATAAAGATGCAGATGTTAGCTGTGAACTACAATTTCCACGATGTTCTGCCAGGTGTCCACCATGACTAGGCATCATGGGAGTTGTAATCCAGAACTAACACCTGTCTCACCATCTCCTGTTAACTACAATTCCCATAAGGCTCAGCCAAACATTCTGCTTCCATGATGTTGACTGAGCATCATGGGAAGTGCAGTCAACTTTATATAAGACTGCAGATGTTAGGTTTGGACTATAATTCCCACTACTCTTCCCATGATGCTCGGCCAGGTGTCAACCATGATGCTGGCTGAGCATCATTGGAAGAGTAATCCACAGCAATTTTTTTTTCATTTTTATAAAAATGAAATTCTAGTATTAGCCTCCCTCCCAGGACCTTTCTGGCCTGGACCTTTCATGTAGTCCCTGGTAGTCTGTGGGAGCATCCTCCTGGGCTGGCTGTGGTGTGGAGGGAGCTGCTTGCAGGCAGAGACGGAGGTGAGAAGGGATCGGAAAATCCCCCCTCACCATCGCTCTGCCTGCCAGGCTGCACGGGGAGCCGAACAGGCAGCACAGAGAAACCTCCGTGCTGCCTGTTCGGCTCCCCGTGCAGTGTGCCGACACGGAAGTGCCGACAGTCACGTGATTGGCGCTCTGATGTCAGACGCGCGCCGATCACGTGACCTGTCGGCACAACCGCCGGGAGGCCGAACAGGCAGCATGGAGGGACCATGCTGCCTGCCACTAGCCACCAGGGAAGTCCTCCTGCCACTAGCCACCAGGGAAGTCCTGCCACTAGCCACCAGGGAAAAAGGTAAGAGATGAGGGGGGGGGGGGGCAAACACTGGCATATTATTGGGCAAATTGGCTGGGGCATATAACATGGCAAATAAGACTGGCATATTATTGGGCAAATTGGCTGGGGCATATTACATGGCAAATAACACTGGCATATTATTGGGCAAATTGGCTGGGGAATATTACACGGCAAATAAGATTGGCATATTATTGGGCAAATTGGCTGGGGCATATTACATGGCAAATAACACTGGCATATTATTGGGCAAATTGGCTGGGGAATATTACATGACAAATAAGACTGGCATATTATTGGGCAAATTGGCTGGGGCATATTACATGACAAATAACACTGGCATATTATTGGGCAAATTGGCTGGGGAATATTACATGGCAAATAAGACTGGCATATTATTAGGCAAATTGGCTGGGGCATATTACATGGCAAATAACACTGGCATATTATTGGGCAAATTGGCTGGGGAATATTACATGGCAAAATGGCTGGGGAATATTAAATGGCAATTAACACTGGCATATTGGGCAAATTAGCAGGGGCATATTAAATTGCAGATAACCTTGGAATATTATTGGGCAAATTTTAAATTGTAGAATAACACTGGCATATTATGGGACAAATTGGCTGGGGAATATTAATGGCAAATAATATTGGAAATGTGTATGTAATGGGGTGATGGAGGCATGTAAATGTGGTGATGGGGCATGTCCTGGTGTGCAACGTGGGTTATGGGTCATGTCGTAGGTGTGCAACGTGGGTAGGGGGGGGTGCCCACATTTTGGGATATTGGGTGTCTAAATCCTGGCATGTTGAGGGGCATAATCCTGGCATAATGAGGGGGAAATCCTGGCATATTGAGGGGGCATCATCTTGGCATATTGAGGGGAAAATCCTGGCATATTGGGTGTCTAAATCCTGGCATATTGAGGGGCATAATCCTGGCATATTGAGGGGCATAATCCTGGCATACTGAGGGGCATAATCCTGGCATTTTGTAAGGGAAAATTCTAGCATATTAAATGGCAAATCCTGGCATATTGTGGGGGAAAATCCTGGAAATATTCATTATAAAACAAGGAAAAGATGGCTGTGGATGGGGAGGCGATTCGATGGTGCAATGGGCCACTTGACTGGATTTGCCCCCCAGGCCTAAGGCTGCCAGCCCTCCCCTGTTACACGCGATGCCGAAAATGGGAGGCTGAAGGAGCTATAAGAAGAGGGGATCCCGGGGCACTAGTTTAGTAATAATACAAGTACACATTTATAAAGGACAATTTTCTCAAGTGATTTGCAGAAATTTTCCTTTTTCTGATCGCTCCAATAAGGATTGAAGTCCTTTTGCTGACTTATGAAAAATGTATACTCTAGGGCTATAGTCACTACAATGCAATTTTCAGTTTACCCAGTGCAGTTCTAAAACAGTCCCTGTATGCTTCACTAATTATGTATTGAGTAAATAATTCATTATTCATTAGTATGAAGAGGGCATGTTTTTTTCACAATTCAGATACATATTAACTCTTTGTGCAATGTAGCTTAAATGAGTAACAGACCCTGTATGTGTCACTAATTATATATTGCAAAGTCTCAAGGAACATCAATAGTATATTAGTGAAGCATGCCTTAAAGATACTTTGCACTTTTCTTATTGGTCTGGACTCTATGGCCCCTGTTAATGAAAAAACAACCGTTATCAGGAATTTACCTGCCAGTTGTGATTCTATGCCTGTCGCTAATGAGGTCACCAGGTGTGCTACAATCACTTGCAAAATATACCGCACTGGTTAGCAAACTGAGCACACGCTAAAAATTTAAATTAAAAACCCATTAAGGAAACAATGAAAACGCTGGAAATGCATGTTAATCAGCAGATAACCAGTGGCTAGAGTTGAGCGGACACCTGGATGTTCGGGTTCGGCCGAACTTCGGAACAAAGTCCGGGTTTAGGCTCGAACTTGACCCCGAACCCGAATCCCATTGAAGTCAATGGGGACCCGAACTTTTGGCCACTAAAATGCCTCTAAAAAAGTCCCGGAAAGTGCTAGAGGGCTGCAAAAAGAAGTAAAATGGGGGTAAGAGTAGGACAAGTGCCCTGCAAACAAATATGGATAGGGAAATAACTTCAAATAACATAAAATACATACAAATTAAAAATACAGCTGAGCCATAAAATAGCACTAGATTCAATCGTTGATTTTAGTTTTGGAAGAACATAAATCTAAATCTAAAGCATGGCTGCCAGGAGGATCAACAGAATTATCCATTTGAGAGAGGGTTGGAGTGCAGGGTATTCTCTTTCAGTTTATACTAAGTGACCCATAGGTTGAGGAGCCGAGACCGTGGCGGCGTAGGTGGAAGCAGCTCTGTAGGAGGAGGAGGTAGCCAGAATTTTTCAAAGTGCGCTGAAAGCACAGTATTTGACGGTTCTATTTGACTTTCAGATATGAAGTGCACCGCAAGACGCAAATGTACTATTTACCACCAAAAACTATTAGAATTTTTCAAAGTGCGCTGTAAGCACAGTATTTGACGGTTCTATTTGGCTCTCAGAGTAATGCTATTGCTATTCTATAAACTGACATAGAGTCCCCATTCATACGAATGTCTTTCAGTTTATAGACTTTCGGTTTATGGAATACATGTAATGCTATTGCTATTCTTATGAAATTCTTATGAATGGGGACTCTATTTCGGTTTATAGAAAGCCAATAGCATTACATAAAATGTAATTGCCGAACCCTGAACTTCAACACGAACATACATTGGAATGTCCGTGTTCGGGTCTGGGGTCCAAAAACTCATGGAAATGCAGGTAGTCAGCCATTCATAGAAATGCAGATAGTGAGCCTTTTCAAGGTTTCACTGTACTGTTAGAAAATAGCAGTATGAGTTTTCCCACATTCCAAAAGAATTAACTATGCTACTTAGAACAAAGTATACACACATTTGGAAATGAGATGCCTCTCTGTGTGAACACACCAATTAGTTCTATGAAGAGGTCCAAAGAGCATAGAAATTCTCATTTGATGAAAACACTGCATTAAGGTTTTGGCCCAATCTTACTATCAAGGAATTGGAAATACCAACCTGGGTATCAGAAAAACACTTAGCCGGCTACATCAGGAACCGACCATGTTCAGGGTGATGTTAGAATCCACTCAAACACAGAAGCGGCCCCTGCAAATCATTCCCCAACACCTATATCAGACCCACATCTTGCAAGAAATCCATACAATTTGTAGGGATTTAGCTGTGTTGGTTGCAACACTGACCTGTCCAGTAAACCCATCCAAATAGGCAGGGGTGTTGCTAGATCTCCAAAAGATCTGGGGCTGGAGCCCATGGCAGATGGGCTCTCTCACTCACACACACAAACACTGTCTTTCACTCGCTCGCACACACACACACCGTCTCGCTTACACACACACACTCATCGTCTCTCGCTTGCGCATACACACACACACCGTCTCTCGCTTGCACTCAAACACACACTGTCTCTTGCTTGCACACACACACATCTCTCGCTCCCACACACACACCGTCTCTCTTTTGCACACTATCTCTCTCTCGCACACACACACTGTCTCTCGCTCGCTAACACACACCGTCTCTCGCTCCCACACACACACACACACTGAACGTCTCTCTCTTTCACACTGTCTCTCGCTCACACATACACTATGTCTCACAGTGTCAGAGGAGTTAACCCCCAGGTGGCTAGACAGATATAGACACTGTCAGAGGAGTTAACTCCCGGGTAGCTAGACAGATATAGGCAGTGTCAGGGTAATTAACCCCTGGCTTGCTAGACAGATATAGGCAGTGTCAGAGGCATTAACACCCAGGGTGGCTAGACATATATTGGCAGTATCAGCTGAGTTAACCCCTTTATCCATTACACAAACACGCCTATTAAAGTGCCAGCTCTGCTCAATGATAGCAGTCTGCATTCGGGGCTACTCCTAGCGATCCCACTGCAAATAGGATTGCCTTTGATAAGTAGTTAATACGCACCGACTGAGTGGCTATACGCCCAGTAGTGAGATATCAATGTGCACAAATGTTTGAAAGATAGCAAAGTTATGAAGAGGTTACAGACAAAATTAGAAGGTTGCCTAATCTGTCATTCTAATCTGATGTTCAAAGATAAGTGATCTCCCAATAATTTTTTTATTTGAATCATATAAATAGTGTGTATGTAATTTTCATCGAACAATATGCATCACACTCATGTACACAGCTGACATGACCAGTTTTATCAGTGAACATACCTGTTGACGTATGTGTACGTAGATGATGCAGAACTGCTAATAATCTCTGCATCCCAGGTATTGAATAGTTCCTTCCCGTTAGAGGCTCCAGATCTATGTTCTGAGATGAATCCCGGATGGCCACACAGGACAGCCTAAACTGCCTTAGAATGTGTACTTTTCCAGTATGTCCCTGTCAAGCATGTGCCAAACATGGCATGCATTATATATATATATATATATATATATATATATATATATATATATATATATATATATTCCCTATAATTGGGGGTAAAAATGGGTGTGGTTGTGAGCGTCCCTCTTTTTTATCCTGAGCCTGATTGTGCTTTTGTGAATCCTGTGTCTTTGGATCTGTTTGTTTTTTTCCTTTTTAACGGCTCCATTATTTGGCGCACTTTTTGACTTCCTTTAGCGTTTTAGCTGCATTTTTGACCTGGAGCTGTTCCTTTACTTACTGATCCGTTTACATTTAGCGATCATTAGTTCGGCTCTCTGTGTTTCCGTAGATTTGCATGGTATTCCAGAAGGAATTGCGCATGGAAAATGAAATGTTCCAGGTCCGCTCATTAGCGGGAGCCAAAGAATCTACCCCAATATGTATCTGATTTATGAATAAAGATAACTCTTTCATACTATGTGTGATATTATCACCAAACTTCAAATGTAGCTACACCAACGAACAAGTGTAGTAACATTAACTAATTATTTAATCAGTTTGACTTTTGAGGTAGATTTCATTAAGGATACCATTTACCAGCAGATATGCTTCAGTATACTATTTTCTAGCCAAGGACTAATTTATTCTATACTTTTATATCTTTCTATTTCTGGGGGAAGGGATACAATTTGAGGGTGCTTGGTATATAGTCCTGTTACTCAAGAATAAGTATAAGCAAGCACTCATTTCTCTATATAGATATACTTATTTCATAGTTTAGGACATTTTTCCTAGCATCACCTCGGTACAACATTTGACCACAGATTACACTTTATTTTTTTTATAACCAGGATACAATTGTCTTCACGAATCTCATATATCTACTAAATATTCCCTATTTGTTACTTTGTCAAATCAAATATGCCACGAGAATCCAGTGTATGTGGATACATTTTACATATGTTATAGTTATAAAATTAATAATCAATTATAAAGATAAAGTGACAAATTTATAAACAAACAGTCACAAATAAATATAAAAGACATTAACATATATAAATCGAGTTATGAGCGATGGTACTCCATGTAGGGGTAGCTAGATTAATAACTTATCAGGAAACGGTTCAGGAGGGGGTCCAGATAGATTACCTCAGAGTTCCATGATGCGGATAAAAGAGCATTTGATTGTAAAATAAAACAAAAAATATATAACAAATGTAAAAAAAAAAAAACATTGTGTTGTGGCTTTTGTCTCCCAGTCATTGAAAATTGTTTTAGAAAATGTACTTCATGAAATTACTCCTCTTGGCTCCAGGTGCCATACTAAACGTACAATCAGACGGATGCCTGTGAATAGGCAAATGTATAGGTAAATGACTTTGTAGGAACTGTTCCACATTATATGTTTTCGATCAACATGTTGGACAATTGAGATAACATCTCTTAACAATAAACTGTTCTTCTCAATTGGTGGAATGAGGGTGGAGAATGGATAGTGATAGATTACTATTTAGTCGAAATAATCCAGTGAGAGAAAAGAGCTTGCTATAGGATTCTATAAGGAATATACTATAGAATATGTTCAGATATTACACATTTTTAGAAAGCAGTCGGCAATATTGTACCTGGATCCTGTGTATAACGATCTTTTAATGCCAGGGTTTCAATATGAAGCTAGGAAACCAAAATCACTAGGCTTTTTCTCTGGCTCCTTCTTTCTTTAGAGATAAGAGGAGATAAAAGAGATGGTATCTTTATGATTAGTGTGGAAATGTACAAATCTGACTCTAAAAGATGTAAGTTTCGTGCAAATGTTCAACACGTTACACGTTTTAATTCTTTAGAGAAATCACAAGATTAAGAATTGATGTGTTAAGGGCAATATTCAGCACATTGTCAAAACCATTAGGGCATCTTAGGTACAGAATCAGGTAACACCATTTGTATGCTGTTGACATGTATGAATGCAGAGGGGATTTTCTTTTTTCTCAGATACTGTACCCACACAAATTATATGTTGTTTTTTTTATTGTCATAAGAAGGGCTTTCATTAGATACCATTATGTTCATCATATCTTATAATTTACTACAAAAAAATCATAAAATATGAAAAATTAAAAAAACAAACACTTTTTTCTAACTTTGACCTAAAATATAATTTAGACAAATACAATCATGAAAAAAGACCCCATCTAAATAGTTTCTAAATGTTGTCCCAAGTTCAGAAATATGCATGTTTCCATATTTTTTGGTATTTTTTTGCGAGTTATGGGGCAAAAACCAAAAATAATGTTTTTGATTTTTTCTTATATTGACCTTTTGACCCCAACCCGAACCCAAAATTTTACCTTAACACTAAATTTAACCCCAACTCTAACCCTTATGCTATCCCTTAATATATTTTAATTTTAATTTAATTTTAACCCTATCCCTTATGCAAAAAATTATTTAATTTGAACCCTATACTAATTAAATAATTATTTTACATTTTTTCCATTGCTATGCTACTTAACTACCACTAGGGGCAGTCAAGTACCATATTCAGAGCAACGGAAGTGAAGTTACTTTCTTCCGAAGCTCAGACCGCCAGAGGGTATAGCCATATTGACGGAGCCTGTGGGGCGATCGTGGGTGCCCCAGAATAGAAATTTCGGTGCTGGCTATTGCCTCGACATTGACCAGCACCGTTGTTGATCGCGAAAACCGCTTGATTCTCCGCAGGACGTGCCTCACATGTCCTTTGTCGGCAAGGGGTTAAAAAAAATGTAATAAAAAACAAAGACCTCAAAAGGTTAAAAATAGATAGAAATTGTGTTAATTTTTAAAACAGAAAAAAAGTTCAAATAGGATGTAACCTAATCGGGATAGGGAAAAAAATCTGTTTTTAAAACAGGTGTGGTAATGATATTACTGCACTCGTTAATGGTGTTTATGTTGGACATTGAATCATCAATGCCCATTAATTTACCGCTAACGCCAGTCTTTTAAATACCAGGGGCCATTGAATTTGGGCCATTGCATAGTAAATTTTAGTCCTTTGAGAAAATAGATGCAATGTTATTATACACTCACAGACAGAAATGTTGTTGACCCATTAAAAGGGGTTAAATGCTATTCTGGCAGGTATCCCGGAATCTATTTTTATTAAACCTGCAGATTGATTAATATTACTGACCTGGTTTCTGTATTCTTTTGGAGGCATTGGGAGATATCTTCATATTCTCTGGATGAGATCCATAACCAAGAATCCTGGCTACTTCCCAGAATAGGGTTTAACCCCTGTTTTACCACATCAACATTTCTGTCTGTGTGCATAATAACATTTATTTTTTATTATCCTTATCGGCTAAAATGTGCTATACTATATTGGTCTGCTTCTGTTTGTTTTCTCTTATATCTATTTACTACATAGTCTATTTACTACATATTCTTGATCTTATCTTTGTTAGACATCAGGGTGTAATTTATGTATTTTTGAGGGAAAGTTGGCAAATCAACTAATAAGGTATATTTGTATCGAATGAACCTATGCAGTTTCTATCTATGACATGTTTCTGAGACATCCATTTGACACTACTGATAACTAATTGGTCTATGTTTCTATATTAATGCTAATTGGTCTATGTTTCTATATTAATGCTAATCTATGACTACACGTCGAATATTTAATATACATATTGTTGAGCCCTTATGTTAAATTCTGGAACATAAAGTGCGATCTGGTGATGTGAGACCATCCTGTTTTTTCCGCAATACTGAAAATATAAAAAGTAACATAAAATTATTAACCAATCTAAAATTAAAGGGACTGTATCACCTAAACATTGTAATTACTATGAATGTAGAGAATAAAAAATGTGAATATGATCTATACATTGTGTTGGCAGAATTGGATGCAAATGCCTAAATTAAGAGAAAATGTTTTTGAAATGTGTATGTGGAGTCTTATGACATCACCTATGGCGTGCAAATCAGACATTTCCAATTGAAAACCAGTGTATTTGCGTCTCAAACGCAGGTTTTGTCAAAAGCAGGACACACCACAAACACATTTAAAACATATTTTTCTACTGACATTTGCAAGTCATTATGCTAATACAATCTTTAGATCATTTACAGTCATTTTTTATTCTCTACATGCTCAGTGTAATCAATGTTTAGGTGATACAGTCCCTTTAAATTATTCCCTACAAACTACACACAAAAAAACAAGGTGTGTGGATATTTCTACTTAAATATAATGAGCACAAGAATACACAGAAAAGAAGTCCAAACAATTTAAGACAAGAGTATTAAAAAAAAAAGATTTCAAGAGAAAAGAGGTAGTATTTCCAAAACCAAATTACAGACCATTTGAATAAAAACAAACAATTGTTTGGGCCCCCTGGACCTCGCCCCTCATCGCGTGCAATAACACTATCCACCCTAATACCTCCCTAGAAAAAAACCACACACACACACACACACACACACACACACACACACACACACTTGCACTGAGTGTATAAATTGTGAGAGAGACAGTTTATATAAAATTAATATTATATATGTGTATATATATATATATATATATATATATATATATATAAAATATGGATTTATATGAAATATTATATAAACCCCCCATATGATGTATATTATATAAATATTATATAAATCTGCCATATGATAGATATTATATAAATATTATATAAACCCACCATATGATACATATATTATATAAATATTATATAAAACCACCATATGATTAATTTAACATATAGCTCAGGTTTTTATAATATTAATATACATATATCGATATATATATATATCGATATATATATATATATATATATATATATATATATATATATATCGATATATATATATATATGTTGTAACTGACAGCAAGGAATTGTGCTGGAGGGAGTCTATATATCTCCCCAGATTTTGCAAATACTTAATATAGCACTTTATGTATGTGTATGCGTGGGCCCTGGGGTGGAGCACTTGGAGAGTAGGGTGGGCCAGTGCTCCACTTCACATTTTAGATGTTGCTTGGAACCTACAGGTGAGAAGTCCAGTGTCAGAGTTCCAATCCTAATTTACCTCACCTGAAAAGGCTTGTTGATTACCGGTGCTGTTAAGTACTCCCCTGCCAGAGGAGGGGAGAGATTGCGTTTGATTTCTGTGAGTGGAAACAGGGAGCTGAAAACACTGAAACAGTAAGGTTGTGATTTATGGTTATGTTGGGAAATGGACAAGCCATCCAACGCAGCTAGCTTAGTATTTTTGTTTAGTTAGTGCTCAGAAGAGCAAGGATTTTGTGTTATATCTTGTTACAACCTGTTATACCTTACTGTGCATTTATCTTGGAACCACAATAAATGAAAACAAGTCATTTTACCTCATCCAGTGTGTGAAGTACCTTTAAAACCTGAAAAGACTGTGTGTGTAACACCCAAATCCCAGGACAAGGTACTAAGGAAAGGAGTACTTTTGTCATTATATATATATATATATATAATTACACACACAAGGTTCATTTAATATTTCTATAATCTAGCTTGGGGTGGGGCTGTACAATTTCACACAGAGAGACAACCTTACCACAGTTAGATAGACACACTTACACACTCACACAGACAGACACACATTGGACTTACCCAAACCAGCACCCACAGATTTTCTCCATCTCTCCATTCTTACAACTATTTCCTTATCTCGCCACAGTAAGGTTTTTCATTTGTGTTGCTGACTTGGAATCTTTGCTTCTTATATGTTTAGATACATAACTAGAGAGCAATGAGCAGTTCATGGCCCACCATGTTGAAATACATGTAGTTTTGTAACCATGCCAGATGAAACACCTCTGCTTCCCCTTGGAAAGTAACTGTGTCTAGATTACATAACCCTGAAAGCCACATAGTTTCTTAAGCTAGACAGCAGTAACAGAAAATGTCCTATTGCTATATATAGTATATAATCACAGGAGCGAGTAGAATTGCTGCACATTTTCAAGTTTCTATTACACAATGAACCCAGTATATATCTTTGTGAGGCCATCATGGTGTTTTATGAAACAGGAAGTGAAGTATGGTCCTTCACATGTCTTCTTGAATGGCCTACTAATATGCACTAATCTGTTCCAAATTGGATTCAGATTGGACAAAAAAGCCAAATCGAACAAATCCCCGAAATACAGCTACTCAATATGCTAGAATTTGGCCCCTAATCAGCAGTTTGGGCTTTCGGTAAAGGCAAATTTATTTATTTCTTAAAAAGCCCAAGTAGCTTATTAATTATGTCATAAGGAGCCCTAGAAAGGTTACAAAATGAGGTATAGAACATTTGGGAGTTTGAACTAAAGTTTAAAGAGGCAATTGCACTTAGCTCATTTTCTCTGTTCTAAACATGTAATTAATATTTTCAAAATGCACTTTTATTTACGTTAAAAAATATATACTTAGTCTGTAATTGTACATAGGCCTCTAAATTCAACGGTATTCAACCAATACACATTTGAGACATAGGCAGGACTGTTACAGCAACAGCTATACATTTTATTTGCAGTTTCTAAGACATTGGAGGAATTGAGGAAAAAATTGGGGAATCCTTCTCGACTCCAAAAGGCAATCAGATCTCTCCATGGATCAAGAAGCTCTAAAATATTAATGTTTGTTCTGTTACTGATAGCCTTAAGGACCAACGCACCATCAGGTATAAAGGGGTTAATTCATTGACTGACCTGGCATGTATAGGATAATTGAAAATTAAAGAAAAAGCATAATTTCAAGAGTAGTGTAACAGCTTGATATAAGGTTATCCGCAAGTGCACACATTTTTTAAATTAAAGAAAGAGTACAGGCAAAGATAACTATTCTTAAAATGAATGCTCACATTTACTTTAAGAAAGAACTTTTTTTTGTCAATAATTAACTTAAGTGACCTTATTTATTTTTACTTTATTGTATTCATAGAGTTCCCAGTCCCTGCTGATCGTAACATACGAATTGCATTGCTGACGATTGTGTCACACTGCACAATAAGACTCACAGCAATGGCACACACACTCACTCTAACACATACATTCACTGCCACAAAGTGTTTACCTCAGATGAATGAAAGGGTGAGTTCACCCCAATAGCAACTGAATCTGCTATTAGATGGTTGAACAGATCCTGCAAATGTTATCTCACAGAGCTATCTCACAGTCTTATAAAAACATCATTTAATTAACTTCTGCCGCTCATACTTATTCACAGGAAAGTTAATGTCATTTGGGAAATCCCTCTTCACACGCTGTTAACACTTGAGTGAGTTGTGAAATAAAGTCAGCTGCAAGATGTCAAAGGACTGGAAACTCCCTCGAGCGAGGCAAGAGAATGTGTTTGTTAATATTTTACCACAGTGAGTACTGGCAGTCAATATCTTCCTTATTATTTTTGGAAAACCTAGGTACAGTAACTTGAGAATAAAGCTTTGCTCTGTTACCCACACAGTAGATATATCATCCTGTATACATTTGTGCACATTATAACTAAGGGACTCTGTCACCAAACACACAACAGATGAGCAGGCAATGAATAAAATACTAAACTGAAGGTATCTGTCATTTTAACACAACCAGCAGGAGAAGGGATGTCACTTGCATAGGATTGCCCACAAACTGGTGAAATAGCTTCAAACACATTCTCCCAGCCGGGGAAGTGATGTTACTTTGTCTCTTGGCAACCAGACAAACAGTTCAGTGCTTGTGTGAAAAAAAAACAGGACACAGATTTCAAATCTGTTTTTTGACATGCTGATGATATCATGTACTGCTTGATCTACTGAAGCTTTTTCTTCACTATTTGTCAGTGAGTGGTTTATAACATACTATTAATTCTCAGTAGGGGGAGGAGGAGTGGCTGTGTTTTATGAAATGTCCATGGGGCATGGCCTGCTTTATCAGTTCTATTGTTCTGGGGTGGGGTGGTCCAAGCAGAACTTTCCTCAATGGGTAACTCCAGCTTCTCAAAGTGTCATGAACTGGAACAGATCTAACCACAATTTATACATTACCACATTATTATTATTATGTGTCATTGTTATTTTTAAAGGGAAGCTGTATTTGCTGGAGAGGTGAAAAATGGCATTTGTACCTTGTACTGGAACCTTATAGAATTCAAATGTTTGACACGCTATTAATTTACTCATACTACAAGGTATAACTGTGATGTTGCCCAGACCTACACGTTATGCCCACTATTTCAAGGGCTTTACTGTCTTGCCTCCATTACCCACCCCCAAACAAAAAAATGACGCTTGAAGCACAGTGAGGTCTCTGCAGAGTGCACTTGTACAATTCACTGTTGCCTCAACCTGGTAGCATTGCCCACCAGCACATAGGAGTGAAAAATGAACAATCTAACCACGCCCTGGTTGTATCCTTCCAGAAATATGGCTGCTCACATGCTGATTTCTGCATAATGTATGTATGGCTCTTCTTTAACTTCTTGCACTTTATAATATTTATATGCCCCCCAAAAAAGGTCACACACTTTAATATTTCATTGGATCGCCTTTAGCTTTGATTACGGCACACATTCGCTGTAGCATTGTTTCGATAAGCTTCTACAATGTCGCAAGATTTATTTCCGTCCAGTGCTGCATTAATTGTTTACCAAGATCTTGTAAAGCAAAGCCTTCTCCAGCGCATCCCAAAAATTCTCAATGGGGTTAAGATCTGTGGTGGCCAATCCATGTGTGAATATGATGTCACATGCTCCCTGAACCACAATTTGAGCCCGATGAATCCTGGCATTGTCATCTGGGAATATGCCCGCGCCATCAGGGAAGAACAAATCCATTGATGGAATAGCCTGGTCATTCAGTATATTCAGGTAGTCAGCTGATCTCATTCTTTGGGCACATAATGTTGCTGAACCGAGACCTGACCAACTGCAGCATCCCCAGACCTATTTCCTTGGTTAAATCCAGGTGGCGACTTTTTTATTTTTTTTTGGCGAGGCATTGTATTTACATATATTTGAACAGATTGGTTGTTGATTTTGCAATGTTCCAATGATGACAGAGACCCGAGAAACTGCAATTATTATATATTAATTGGTCAGTTGAATTCTCCAGATTTTCAATACTTAAAGGGAATCACACAGTAAAGGAGGAGAGTATATTTAAATGACAACAAACTACCACAATGAGGACTTATTCTTAAATTAGAGAGGCCCAGGTTTAAAAGTACTATCAGTACGTATTACTTTACTAAGAGGATAGTGGATATATGGAATAGCCTTCCAGAAGTGGTGGAGGTTAATACAGATTTGTTTTAAAAAAAAAAATGTTTTAGTTATTTTACATTAGGCAGAAACTAATGTGCTGAATGGTTTTTATCTGCCGACATTCTGTATTTCTATGACATGATATGAAATTATATTTTATGTGTATGGGATGGTGTGTGTGTGTGTATGTAAATATATATATATATGTATATATATATATATATGTATGTAGAGTGTGTGTGTGTGTGTGTGTGTGTGTATATATATATATATATATATATATATATATATATATATATATATATCACACACTCACATATACACACACATACTCGCATACACACACATACACACACACACACATACACACACTCATTTACATATACACACACCCCATCCCATACACATAAAATATATTTTAAATCATGTCATAGAAATACAGAATGTATTGGCAGATAAAAACCATTCAGCACTTTATCCCTTATCACATTATTTGTGTTATTCAGGGACACAGTATGGAATGGATGTGATTGCACACACTGGCATACAATTGTATACTGTGTCCCTGAATAACACAAATAATGTGATATGGCATAAAGTCATAGGCAAATGAGTGCTTTACAGATGCTGCCCCCTCACATGCTGGGGTGTTGCAGGAAAAGGGTCACATTGTATGTTTTAAATGTATCATTTATACATTAACCCTTCTGTGGAATTGTTTGTACACATAATTTTAATCAATTATGTTTGAAGTTTGATATACTTATTAGCACAAGTATATTGGAAATAACCCATTTAAGCTATTTGTAACTCAAAGGAAAAATATAAACAAACAAGATATATGAAATTCAAGGGAGTAGCTGGTTGTGTACTTTCCCTTAAGACAATAAGCTTGGACTCCCTGCAAAGAAACACAATCCCCAGTTTGTTTACAGGTATTACTTGTCCGTCACATCCTTTCCAAAAATAGGCCAATCTAATCAGTGAATCCTGTCCAACGCTTACATCATCTGGGAATTTTCCTAATGCTGCTGCTGTGACAGACACTCTATGCTTAGCATCAGAGATGGATGAATATTTTATTCTTCGTTGCTTGACACATAGCTTTAAAAAACACATATTTCTGCTTCATAAGTGTGCCTGTTTTTTTTTTGTTTGTTTTTTTACCAAAAGTGAAGATGTTGTCATGTATAAAATATAACTTTTTTTGTAACTGCCAAACTTAAAGTAATGAAGAAAATCTTGTTCAGTCCTTTCTTTCAATAATCAGACATGTTGAACACTTAGTTTATTTGTTCACATATTTAATGGTTGGATTTCAGTGTGTTTGACCAGTTTCCACATTAAACACTGAATAGTATGTAAGCAGGATTTACACAGATCAGCCATAACATTATGACCACTGACAGGTGGTAAGCCAGCGGAGGCAGTGTGATGTTGAGAAACCTTGGGTCCTTCCATTAATATGGATGTTACTTTGACATGTTTCACCTACCTAAGCATTGTTGCAGACCATGCACAACCTTTCATGGAAACAGTAATCCATGATGGCATTGGCCTCTTCAAGCAGGATAATGTGCCCTGCCACAAAGCAAAAATGGTTCAGGAATGGTTTGAGGAACACAACAACGAGTTAAAGGTATTGACTTGATTTCCAAATTAACCTGATCTCAATCCAATCGAGCATCTGCGAGATGTGTTGGACAAAGTCTGATCCAACGAGGCCCCACCTCGCAAGTTACAAGACCTAAAGGATCTGCTAACATCTTTGTGCCAGATACTACAGGACACCTTCAGTGGTCTAGTGGAGTCCATGCCTCAATGGGTCAGTGCTGTTTCAGAGTCAAAAGGGGACCTACACAATATTAGACAGGTCATAAATGCACGTGTATGATTCTTGGTGCCACCTTTGCCAAAATATGGTTTGTTACTGAGGTCCACTGAGACTGGATTGCCGAAACATCCATTTTAGCGCCTTGGATGTTTCAGCAATCCACCTCTGATTGAGTGTTCATGCTATTCTTGGTTTCCAGTGACCATCCTTAGAATTAGGCTAGATTCAAAGCCTTTCATGGTCAGGGGTTGTGCGCCCTGATCAATGTCTGGTACCCATGGTTAGCATGAGTGCCTGAGTCCTGCCTTTTTATTGATATTACCTAATAAAATTCCAGTTTTTACCTAATGTATACCCCTATCTCCTCTCTAGTTCCCCTCACCCCTGTTTCTCTTTACTTAAAAGGTATATATTTACATATAAAGTAAAGTACCAGGAAGGCTACATTGAGATTTCTCTCGTTTTCCAAGATCTTCAGACAATAGATATCATTATCCATAGGTGAAAGTTTTTTTTTTCTGGCACATACATTTTAGATGACCAGGAATATATTAGATTACTTGACTCAGGAATGCATGCATTTAAGAGCCCCATAAATGTCACGAATTTAAGAACTGCACTGCTAACTGAAAAAGGAGCAGTTCAAGGGCAAGTAGGGATATAACACTACCTTCATCTCCACTGAATGTTAATGTTTGCATTATTATCTGCTTCAGGCATAATATGGGTGATTTTCAATGGTATAAATACAATTGTGCACAGTAATCCTTTAGTTATGTAAGAGCATGCTATGAGCCTGCAGCTCAGGGAAATTCTGGTGCTCTCACAGGGGACTTTTCATTCAGCCTAAGGATTTTCCCGCTTCTGGAATTTAAGAAATTCCACCCTCTCTTATTTGACTTGTCTCACTCATATCACATCAGCTGTGTATCAGCCTCTCCCCAAACACAGTGTGTTGAAATAACCCCTTGAAATAGTCTTTTTTTTTTTTTTTAACACAGACAAAAACATACACACTGGTCCATGCAGGATCCAGAGTCTGATCTTGGGAGGGATATACACATTGTCTGAAACACTACAATGTATATTCCTCATGATTCTCTCAGTGTTTGCCCAAGCATCCACTTTGAACTCAGTATTTGCCCAAGCATCCACTTTGCACTCAGTATTTGCCTAAGCACCCACTTTGCACTCAGGACTTGCTCTAGCACCCACTTTGCACTCAGTACTTACCCCTGCACCCACTTTGCTCTCATATGACTTACCCGAGTAGCCACTGTCATCTTTTTACTAAGTGCAGGTGTCCTGCCTTTTTGTATAATGTAATACATAAATTCAGTGTGCAACTATACAACATATTACCTTAACATAATTTTGTACATTTTTAAATATTTCAAGTTATTTTAAAAGCACCTAGCTTAGATGAAACAATATTGCGGATTTAGTCAAAATATATGGCCATATTTTGCTTAGCCCACCACTACGCCAAAATACTTCAAACCTGCCTTTTTCTGCGAGACTGCAGAAGGTTCTATCAGTCAAATCAGTGATTTCAGTTCTCGGAAAAATGCACAAAATCTCATTCACGAGCAGCTCATCATAACACACTGCAAATCTGAGATACATAGAACTGCACTTCCCATCATGACTCCCACCTCCAAAGGTTTGCAATCTGTTCAAACCCCGCATACAGTGATGAGGCCAGGGGGGTTAGGGATAGAGTGAGGGTAAGGGTTACGAGGCAGAGCCAGTAGCCTATGCCAATGCCGCTGGCAAAGACAGTGTCCCCTTGCACCACACTCTCCTGTGGCATCAAATACAGAGCCTGAAAGGACAATTAAACTTACATTAACCCTTGCATCCTGTCAATGCGCGCACAGCTAATCAGTTTCTTGGGCTTACACTAGTTGTCTGATCCGGGTTGCAGACAGATAACCTCAATTTTGAAGAGGATCAACAAAGGGGACCTCAACTAGGCCCCCTCTGTTGATCCCCTTTGAAGACGAGGGTTTCTCACTGTACTAGCAGACAGAGACAGTCGGTGACCTGACCAGGCTGCTTGCTTCCCAGGGAAGAATGGCAGCTGCCGGTCAGAAGAAACTGGCGCATGGTAACTCTAGTTGTAATCAGTAAACCAGTGCACAAGCAGTATACTTACTCACTAGTTTCCTCAGGAAATACTTTGTTCTGAGCCACCATGATTTATTATATCTGTTAATACTACAAAATATCACAGTGCTCACCTTCAAATTGTTAAACCAATGCGCTGCAAAGCATTCCACCCAAACGTATGTTGTAGGTGGCAAAATATGATGGAGTTTCTAATATTTTAATGCAAATTTGTTCAGACCACATGTGGAAATCCCCCCGACCACAAGACAAAATCATGCTGGAAGGGGTTGCTTTTGAGCAGATTACACCATGTACTATCAAAGCTATAATGCATAAAATAAAATTAGGAAACTTAGGTGTATTTTCACTTCAAAATCAGCCCTGTACCAGCAAAAAAACGTTTAATGTTATGTTCATAGTCCGGTCAGTCTACACACTGCACGGCTCCATATAGTGGATCTGCAAGGTATTACAGCATCTTCCCGGAAAGTCACTCCGTTCATTCACACTCCCTTTGAAGGAAACAGAAACTAGGGCTTTATAAGAATTGCTATGTCACTCCTTGTTTTTCAACTGGGCAGTCCTCCAGCATACAATTACAATGTGTTATTAAACATCTGCTCTGCTGCCTACATTTCAAAACAATGCAACAAGATTGTATGCAGTAGTCCACTTGGTCAAATACAAATATTGGTGTACAGTAGACATGCTAATTAATTTACTGATAAACTGTAAGATAATCATATTAATTTTACATATACAAAGCAACATGTGGCGAGAGGGTTAATTTTATAATTGAATTTAAAAATGCATCTTATAGAGTTCCTTGCCACTTCAGAATCATTTTGTTATAAACAGGTAGCAATCTTTATTTTAATTTTTTTTACATGACATATAACGTACATACTATTATCCTTGTTCAATGTTATTTTGTTTTCTGATGCTTTGTAAAGAAAGGCTTGAATAAATATTTTTTTTATTGTGACACAATAGTCAAAGTTCTGTAAGTATTATTATTATTTATTTTTTCAATGATAATTTATTATTTTCCCGGGTCCGGTAGGGGTCCAAGTGGATCCCCCAGCAGACCCCAGCGCTTTCATCCCCTTTAATCTTCTATCAGGTCCCATTTTTACCATATCTTACCAAATCTTTCCCTCATATTATTGGGAAAATTGGCTGCGGGATATAAAATGGCAAATAACACTGGCATATTATTGGGCAAATTAGCAGGGGCATATTAAATGGCAAATAACACTGGCATATTATTATGTAAATTGGCTGGGGCTTATTAATGGCAAATAACACTAACATATTATTGGGCAAATTGCCAGGGGCATATTAAATGGCAAATAATACTGGCTTAATATTGGGCAAATTGGCTGGGGAATATTAATGGCAAATTATACTGGCATAATACTGGGCAAATTGGCAGGGGCTGATTAAATGGCAAATACTGGCATATTATTGGGGAAGTTGGCTGTGACTTATTAATGGCAAATAATACTTGCATATTATTGGGCAAATTGGCTGGGGCATATTAATGGCAAATGATACTGGCATTTTATTGGGCAAATTAGCTGGGGAATATTATGGGCAAATAATATTGACAATGTGTATGTAATGGGGTGATAGAGGCATGTAAATGGGGTGATGGGGCATGTCCTTGGTGTGCAACGTGGGTTATGGGTCATGTCGTGGGTGTGCATCGTGGGTAGGGTGGGGAGCCCAAAATGTGTCTGCCTAGGGCAGCACAAAACCAAGATACACCACTGCATTGAGGCGTTACTCAATCTGGTTGTTTTGTCTGAGGGTGCGTATAACTTTATTAGTGTATATATAACATAATTTATCTGACAGACTAGTATTAGCCACGGTCCTTCTTGATCCGTCTCATGGTACAGCTATTCAAATTTGATCCTTCCTGTCACTATAATTGCCACCCCCCACTTTTTTTTCCCCTGAAGGGAGGAGACGTACAAATAAGGGTACCTGCGATACTGCCATAAGGATTTTTGATCTCTCTTCCAATGGGTCTCCTATACGTAGGGTACATCGATCTTCTCTTTCTCAAGTAGATCGTACAGGAAGGATCGTTTATGGGGGGAGTTAATTACGCATTATTAGTAACCACCTTAAGTATCATACTTCCCTCCATCTTTCTTCCCTTTACAAGATCTCCATATCTGTATTGTCATAATGTCCTCACGAATACGTGTCTTATTTCCCATTTTTCCTCTATCCCTTTTCCTCTTCTCCCTCCCTTTTATAAGGTACTTCTTATCGTCATTATTTATGCTTAGTTGTATTAATTTACTGTCTAACTTCCCTCTTTTTTTCTATCCTGTCTTGCAACCTTATGTCTTAGTTAAGAATATATTATGGTCCTCCTAGGCAGCATAGCAATCCTCTTTTCTAGCCTTGCTGTACATTATTTTTGGTGGTAGAGTATAGCAATCTTCCTTTTCAAAGCAGGCACCATCTTCTACTTTTAGTGAGGTTTATACCCCTATACATTTACTTCCAAAGCATAACCACTTTCATAGAACATTGTATACTGCAATTAGCTTAGTTACCCCCATGCCTAGTGGCTGTTTTGTGCAATACATGTCAGCAGTAAAGTCACCTTATCCATTTTTTTTACAAACGCCACATTTTTCTTTCTTTCCCCTTTCTTTCCCCTTTTCCCTTTCATGCAGATACAAACCGCTTAGTCAGTGAATTTATGTAAACATTTTTTATTCTTATTCTTCGGCCCTCTACTCAAAACAAGCTCCATTTCAGAAATACATATGTGTTAATAACGTATTCCCTTTTACCTTATTATTCCCCTACTTACCCTTTTTCCTCAAATCTGTGCTTCTTACCTTATATTATTTATCTTTATTTTTTTTGGGGGGGGGGGGGGTAGTCTATTAATTTCCACCCTAATACCTTGTTTTGTTGTCTTATTTTGAATACCAATTTACCTTCTTGTGATATACCTTGCACCATCAAGTGCCCAAACTTCCCTTTATTATCTAGGGAAAAAAATTGTGAACATACTTACTCCCCCCCCCCCTCTATACCCAACTAGCCTGTGGGTTTGAGGAGGCTTCTTTATTATATTTTTGCCACACTATCTTAATGTTCTATGATGTCCTTGTATAACAGTGGATACTGAGGCAACCTCAATCATTGTTGACCATATTTACACATGCTTATCGTTAAGGTATCACTACCCCCCCATCCCTCTCCACCATTGTGGGAGTCCCATGACATATTCAGCATCATCCTGGTCATCAGAAAGTTACAGGGAAGCTGGTTGGAGAGATATTTGCACTTCTCTGGAGTCCGGGTAGCTTGTATAGCTAAATTAGTCAGATGAAATGTTGATCTCACCTCAATTCACCTTTTAGTGAATAGACCCCTCTGTGTTTGCAATTACCGCATTTGTCCAGCAAAATAACTGTGCAGTGCTCAGTTCATGGAATGAAAGCTGAGGCACTCCCTTGTGTGCATCACAATCTTTCACAGTGCATATACTAAGCGCACAAGCTTAGAGCATAGACATAGAAACATAGAAACATAGAATGTGTCGGCAGATAAGAACCATTCGGTCCATCTAGTCTGCCCAATTTTATTTGAATACTTTTATTAGTCCCCCGTTCCTGGTCTTATAGCTAGGATAGCCTTGTGTCTATCCCACGCATGCTTAAAATCCTTGACCTTGTTTACCTCTACCACTTCTGCTGGAAGCTATTCCATACATCCACTACCCTCTCAGTAAAGTAATACTTCCTGATATTACTTTTAAATCGTTGCCCCTCTAATTTAAGACTATGTCCTCTAGTTGTGGTAGTTTTTCTTCTTTTAAATATACTCTCTTCCTTTACTGTGTTGATTCCCTTTATGTATTTAAAAGTTTCTATCATATCCCCCCTGTTATGTCTTTCCTCCAAGCTATATATGTTAAGATGCTTTAACCTTTCCTGGTAAGTTTTATCCTTCAACCCATGAACCAGTTTAGTAGCCCTTCTCTGAACTCTCTCCAAAGTGTCAATATCGTTCTGGAGATACGGTCTCCAGTACTGCGTACAATACTCCAAGTGAGGTCTCACCAGTGCTCTGTACAATGGCATGAGCACTTCCCTCTTCCTACTGCTAATACCTCTCCCTATCCAACCAAGCATTCTGCTAGCATTTCCTGCTGCTCTATTGCATTGCCAACTTACCTTTAAGTACTCTGAAATTATTACTCCTAAACCCCTTTCCTCAGATGTTGAGGTTAGGACTGTACCAAATAGTCTATATTCTGCTTTAGGGGTTTTACGCCCAAGGTGCATAATCTTGCACCTTGCACAAGCACAGTGAGGCAGACAGACTCTATCTCATTTTGGTCAGATCTCATAAAAAAGCACTGTGAAAGTGCTGATTTCTCTCCATGCACCCTAATTTATCAATCCTGAACAGCTAAAGGTAAACTACTCCAGCCTAAGGTTGCTACTAGGCCATTTTTACCAGCCATATATAATTTTTACATGCTACAATGCCATAGTTGCCAACATCGGCCATGTTTCCAGGGACACTTATGTGTTCCACATGCTGCAGACAGAGCATGCAAAGTGCAGCTCGGCAGTATGTAGGATGGATATGCGCACAGACACAATCTAATTAATTAATCAGGATGAAGACCTCAAAGGACCTACCCTGATTCATTAATTGGATTGTGTCTGTGCGCATATCCTTCCTACCTACTGCTGGGCTGCACTTTGCATGCTCTGTCTGCAGCATGTGGAACACATATGTGTTCCTAGAAACACTGCCGATGTTGGCAACTATGCACTGCAGTGTGTAGAATTTATTTGTGACCAGATAGAAATCAATTAACGAATTAACATGGGCCCGTGGGATCCACTTCTTCGTTTAATTTATTTATTTATGGTCACATAGGACAAGGCAGCATGCAAAAACGAAATGTGGCCAGTACAATACGGTCAAGGAGGCATCCCTACTGCAGTCCCACCCACATTTCTCCTCACTGTACTGTAAGAAAATGGGAAAGTTTTGTTGCACCCCTAGCGACAGCTCTTATCATGCTCTAGCAACCATAATGTTGGCTGGGCATTATGGGAACTATCGTTTACTTTCTCCACCCCCTTGTCTATAACTGTATAGCTCTCACACTTCACTAGCCACCTACCCATAAAACCCCTCCCTCCCACCTTGTACAAAGTCACCTATCCAAAGCATCTAGCCTTTGCATAAATATTTAGAATGTATGCATAAAACACGGCATATATTATTTTAAATCATTTTGCGTAGGCCTGGTCGTGGTCACAGTGCTGTGACCTGCAGAGCCTAGATGAACTTCCCTGCGTAAAATATTAACTATCACTGACCCACCATGTTAATTGTTTTAACAGTTGCCCCATAATTGACATTGTTTAAACATAGATTTGACCTTTGTGGTTTACATGTTAGTTTCACAAGGAATTCCTCCCACATAAATGAGTTTTTAGCAAGTGCTACAATTTCAGTTCAGTTTCAGCAGTTTCAGTACGTTTCTATAATACAGTATTTACATTCATGTCCATCACACTACTTTCAGGGACTCGCACTATAAAACCAGGATATATGACATAATCGTGAATTCATTAGTGTCCTTGTTTTTAAACTAAGCCATTGACATGAGGAATGTAAATGTCATAGGTTCTGATATATTGCCTAATTAATTAGCAATCTCTGCCCCCTCCCCAAATTAAGCTTCTGCACAGTGTGTGGCGGGACTGCTGGCAAGAGTGGGAAATGCCCAATTGCTGCTTACTCTGACCTGGCTCAATGGTTTGGGTATACAACCCTTCTCGCAGTGCATAGGTTAGGCAGCCATTATCCTTACCCTACTCACACTGGCTACAATCAATAGGATAGGATAATAAAAAAAAAAAAACTAAGGTCAGGTATACGTGTCTTGTATGTTGTATGTTAATTGTCTTGTTGGTCTACCAATTTCTTCACCTTGTCTGTGAGCATATCTGTCTTTCTTGTCTGCTTGTGCCTATCTCTGGTGATAAAGTTGCACCATGGGCCACTATATTATTTTGCCCTCTGGGCTTAAAGTTATTAGCCCTTCCCCAGTATGCGGCCTTCCATATTAAAAAGTCAGACACTTTGATAAGCCATTTCAAGAATGAAGAAGTCCCCAGTATGGGTTTAAACATTGTCAGGTCCACTATTTTGAAAATGGATTAAAGAATAAAGACACAGGAAACTTAAAGGACATCTAAACTTTTTTTTCAACACTGAGTCAATACTTAAGTGACTAACTTTTTACTTTATTTCATTTATAGAGCACCTGGACACACAGACTCTATGAATGTAACATACAAATTGCATTGCCGACATGGGAAAGGTAATTCCCATTAACCCCTTCCCGATGTTAGGACGTACTATGCCGTCCTGACTTTAAGTGCCTTAAAGTCGTTAGGATGGCATAGTACCTCCTGTATTAAACCGTTCATTGCGGTTCCCCGCGATGAGCTGTTTTCAGATCCCGCTGCAGGCACTTGCAGCGGGATCCCACCTGTCGTCTGAGGCCACTTTGAGTGGCCTCAGCCTGACAGGGGAAATGTAGCCGGTGCTCAAAGCGAGCACCGGCTACATTTCTCCAAATCGCGCCGTGCCCGAACTTCCACGTTCGGGCACGCCTCCGTGACATCACACTTGACATCCGGAGGTCTCGCGTTTTTTTTGCAGAGACCCACAGGGTCTGTTAAGATCCTGATCGGGTCTTTGCGAGAGTGTTCCTGGCTACCGATCCCCTTGTGATCGGTGGCCAGGAACCAATCGTGACGTTTTGGTGCTTGAGTCGTTTGGGACGCAAGCACCTTGAGTCACGAAGGAGTTAATTCTGCTTTTGTTTAAAAGCCACAATTGCGACCCAGGAATGCCTTTTGACACAGAGGTAAAGTTATCACTGTACATATGTCACTTTATTACTATGATCTGTTTTCTATTATCATCTCTTGGGACATCCTTGAATGTCTGATGTCTTTGTCACGGTATATCGGATATATGTTATGCTCAAACCGCCTTATATGTCATTTTGACTAGGGATGGTATCCCTCTGTGTTAATATACCCATCCACAAGGTATGTTCAAGGTGGAGAAGGGACTGCTCTTATATGTTTTTAGTACTCATATTGCAGGAAGGCTTGTCAGTCCTCAGTGTACGTCTGGGACAATTTTTCCCATGAGGCGAGGGAGGGTTGAAGGGACGTGTGAATAACCCAGGACTGCCATTCAATTCGCATGGACCTTCTTCCTTGCACATGTAGTAAGTCATCATAGCATATATGCCACTTTGTTATTATTATCTGTCTCCTATTTTTCACCTTTTTGACACTTCTGTACGTTCTATGTATCCAACAAGATATCTCTGACATATGTTATGTTCAGACTGTCCAGTATGTATGTCATCTCTTTTCTGATGAAAAATAAAAAAAATTGTTCTAAAAATAAAAAAAAAGCCACAATCGCTCATGTGCGATAGCACACAATTTGGGCATCATTTAGAAATGCATTCCAGACAAAAGCCGTGACAGAAATGCAATTCAGATGCCCCATTCGGCCCCTTGGTTCATTTGTGTCGGCGACACAACTGAGCCAAGGGGTCAGAAATAAATATAGGAGGATCTGGGAACTTTATTAATCAATTAAAATTTAAAGTAATCCCCCCCCCAAAAAAAAAAGTTTAATTAAGTTAATTATTGACTCAATGTTGAAAACTAAACAAAAGTTTAGTTGTCCTTTAAGAGGTATCAGTGTTATAACATCATATACCACTCTAGCCATTTGTGAAACTGCAGTTAACCACAACGTGATGCTAGGACATTCTAAGCCGTCCTGATTTTAGTGGACCTAAAAGATGCTAGGACGGCATAGAACGTCCTGCGTTTAACAGCTCACCGTGGCTCCCCATTTGACAGCAAGAATTTAAGGCAGATACTTGTCTCCCCATCCACATATATTTAGGGTTTGGGATTAGTGTAGCAGACTTATCTTTTTGTTTTGTTTTTTTAATTTGAAGTACACTTGGTTACAGTTGATAGGAATGTTTGGAGTATTGAGACTCCAACTCTTAAATGAATTGTGACATAAAATTAAAAAGATGAAATTTGGGGGCTAAGCATTGACATAAATTAGTAGTATTAGTTACCATATAGTCCACACTCTATGACCGTGGAAAGAGTGATCTTGAGTTCCCCTGTTTTCTTATATGCTACATTTCCTTATTTGAATAACTTACAACTGTCAAGTTCAACCAAGAACGTTTTTTTATGTTTCGAACACTGGGTGAAAACTCAAAAGTTTGTTGAGTACTCTCCATGGAAATTATTCTACAATTCTCAACGTGACACACAGTTAGAAAGGAATTCAATGTCATAAACACTTGCAGCTTGACCTTGTGTCCATGTACACGTTTGATCCCGTTGAAAGCTTTGTAGTAATTTTGACTGATCCACCAATTCTAAGGTAGAGATATTAAATAAACCTGCTCTCTTGTATACATTATTGGCTCATTTAAAATAAATGCTAAGATAATCCGTAGGTCAAATATATTTGTGACTGAAAGTTGGAGATGAAGGACTGTTATTGGGTGTACACCATTCCCCTACCAGCTTCCGTCTACAGTAGCATGACATTACACTCACTTTCGGTGCCTCCATTTGTTTTGTCTCGTGTGTGCCCCTTTAACAAACCTACTTTGGTACAGTACGCTATACTGTACCAGTTTTTTTCTTAGTTATGTTTGGGTCTACAGGCACTCAACTCCATTGATTTATGTTTGCAACACCGTTGTAGTCCTTCATTTGTTATGTCTCGTATATGCCCCTTTAATAGCCACACTTTGGTACAGTGGTCTATATTTTACCAGTTCTTTTCTTCATTTTTGCTGAAGATGCCGTTCGCTCAGCACATGAGAATACATGAATGTTTTCCCTAAATCTGGAAGTCAGAGACGGAGATGACGTGAGACGCCCAGTGTGAGTGGCGTTTAGAGGCGTGCGAGCAAGCGAAGGGAAGCTGAGCAAAGCAGGACTGTGGGAGAGCTGAAAGACACATGAAGTGACAGGAAGAAAAAGAGACGGCTGCTTATACACACAGGACACGATCGGAAGAGATTTGATTTACAGTCCCAGCAGGCTTAAAGATCACGGCTCTAGCATCAATCCGGCACACAGGAACAGACAGAGACTGCTCCACATAGGTTGAAGGAATGCAGGAAACCCCTGGACATCCGGCGTGCACCAAACCGTGAGTGAGGGCCACCCCAATAAATTATATCAGGACTACAACAAACGCATTTAAGTAATTTGGACATTATAAGTACTGTCATGTTAGTGCTTAAGTGAAGCAGCACAGAACTGTAGATATCACCCCTGATAGGGGGAGGCGTATATATAAAAAGAACTTCAATAATTCTTCCAAAAGAGAGTGTGGGGGACACCCTATTAAAATTCATTAAGACTGCAACAACTTCACTAACTGACAAACATTTAAGTAAAGCAGTACAGAATCTGAACAGCACTACTGACAGGGGGTTAGATGTGCAAATAAAGTATTTTGATAATTCACTCCGGAAGAGCAGTACGCAAACAAAGCCTTATATTTGACATACTGCCCGACGGAAATGAAACTGCTGTTAAAATACTGCTGCATTGGGCCTTAATGTGGGGGTTTTTCTTATAACAACCTATTAAGACTGTAACAACCCTATTGAAGTGATACAGTACTATAAGTATTGTCATATTAAATCCTAAGTGAACCAAACACAGAACTCTAAATATCATCCCTGATAGAAGAAGGTGTATGCTAAAAAGAAAGCTCCTAAATAATTCATCTTAAAGAACCGCACGCAGACACATTTTTATACTCAACATATTGCCTGATGAAAACATCAAATCGGGAGTGATGGTCCCCTTGTTAAAACCTAACAAAGATTGCAACAACCTTATTGAAGTGACACAGTAATTCAAAGTAAAGGCATATTAGTGCTCAATTGAAGTAGTATCAAACCTCTAATATCAACCCCGGCAGGGGGAGGCAAATAAATAAAACCACTTGGAAAATTCACCTTAAAGAGCCACATGCAAACAACCTCCCACATATGATATATTCCCGGGTAGAAGTGAAATTGCTTATAAAATACTGCAGCAGTACTGTTCAATTGAGGCAATACGAAATACCAGAGGACATTCCCCGCAGGGGGAGCGATTATGTTCATAGTTTTTGTTTTTACTATAGTCCGGCCCTCCAACGGTCTGAGGGACAGTGAATTGGCCCCCTGTTTAAAAAGTTTGAGGACCCCTGCTCTAAATAATAGGAGCAAGCAACATCAATACCATTCCTTACAGGGGAAGTCATATAAACATAATACAAAGTACGCCATATAACAAAGGAGACTGATTTTCGTGAATCCACCACAAATTGATTAGAGTGGCTAATAATCAGGGATACAACGCTAACAATCTCAGGGGAGGATAAAAGCTCCCAAACTGACTGAAATAACAACGACATCTAAAGGCCCGGAATATAGCCGAATAAAAGACAAATCTAAAGCATGGCCAGTAGAAATCAAAGGAAAGAGAAGAGTGAGACAAAAACAGGTCCTCCTTCTTCTCCCCACAAATGAACAAAACAAGTGAGACACAAAAGCAACATAGTGTGACCCTGATTGAGGGAATAACCAACATAGACATGGACAGTTCAATGGAGGCGCCCCACCTGCAGGGTAAGACACCGGTTTGGAAGCAGTGACCCACAACCAGCTAAAAGACTAGAAATACAACTAGAATTAATCAAGAAAGAGCTAAAAAATAACTTTCAGGAGATCACAAATCAGATGGAGAAAATAAATGAAAGAGTCGAAAAAAACGAAGAAAAACTGGAAGGAATAGGATTCGAAATAGAGAAATTGGAGGAAGAAAATACAAATCTTAAAGGAAAAATGGACGATATGGAAACAAAACTCATGGACTTAGAAGACAGACAACGTAGAAACAACTTAAGAATTAGAGGAGTATCAGAAACAATCGACCAGAACAATTTGAGAATATTCCTGATGGACCTATTCGAACAAATGGGAGTATCCACTGAAAACAAGGAGATGGCCATAGAAAGAGTCCACAGGATCTATAGACCAAGAAATGTGACAGAAGACAAACCCAGAGACATCATTATCCTGTTCTCAACATACAATATAAAACAAAGAATAATGGAGGCAGCAAAAAACTTTATCCCACAAGAAGAAAACCACAAAAACGTACTATTCTTCCAAGATTTGTCCTATCTAACGAGGCAAAAAAGAAGAACATTTGGAGAGATCACATCGGTGCTTAGAGACAAATCAATAAGATATAATTGGGGGTTTCCCATGAAACTGATTGTGTGGTATAAGGATAAACCAGTAACATTCGATTCTGTGCAAAAAGCAAAGGATTGGTTGTTGCAAATTTAGAAGAAGATATTGAGTAATAAGGAAATTACAGGGGTGTGGGGTGGGCGGAAGGGGAATACGACTAACATAGTTAAAAATACGAGGATGGACGGGGGAAGGAGGGAGGAGAGGGGATGGTGCAACAGGAGGAAGGAGAGGCATATAGGTATAGAGCAGGAAAGTACATTTTATTTTAATCCCCCCCCCCTTTTTTTTTTTTCTCCCCTTCTCTCGTCTTATCCCCTACAACGGGCCTTTTTTCCCCCCACAAATAATATAGGGTATTAGACATAAACTGAAAGAGAATTTAACACTTAAAGAAGCTTAGAAATTAATAGTCAGACACAAGGGGAAAGTAGGAAACACTTTATAATTCACCAGAAGTAATAAGGAGCACGTAATGCACGCCAGAGATACACAATGCACAGACACATAATAAATTAAAGAATGTAACAAGTAAACGGGAACAATTAGTCAAGAATTGGTATTACTAGCACTAGGCACTTTATATAAGTAAAGAAGACATGCAATATATAAGATTTGACAATATCAGGCACGGGAAATACCCAAACACTAAAGGAGGGAAGGGATAAGGGAAGGAATGAAGGGGAAACGAGGGAGGGAGGGGAGGGGGGGAATGGAGGAAGGGAGAGATAATGGATAGAACAATTATTAGGTCACAATAAGATTAACATAGGATATTGTATAAAGTAGATAAAACAGGTAGTAAGATATCTATAAACTTAGGTCCGGGGAGATATAGGATAGATCAGAGGAAAAGGAAATAATCATGTGGGTGAGAAAGAGAGAGGGAGTAATTTAAACAAAGATCAAGGGGTCTCCCCCTATCCCCCCTTTGTTGTTTTTTTCTTCTGTTCCTCTCTCTGTTCCCCCTCTACCCCCACCCCCCCCCTGCTCATTCCAGCTAGCCCTTCCCCTCCCCCGCCCCCCCGACATAAGAGCCTTCCCCGTTACTCCTTTTTATGGATGAGACTCGCCCCGGGACCTTATGGCATAAAATTAAAAAGCCGTACGCCTCAACTGCCCCTCTAACAAGGTGAGGGACAGTAAATTATCCACATTTTAACTCCGATTAGGTTGCTAGGGATAAGCGACCCAAATTCAGTAGAGAGAATGGGTCTCAATACTAGAGTTTCCCTAGGAAGTGCACCAGAAATAGAAATGATGCATAAATGTTTATATGTTTGTAATGTATGTCGTACTGGTCAAGATTTAGTGAAGGAAAAAAGGAGGAAGAGGAATGTTTAAGTTATTATCATTGAATGTACAGGGGATAAACTCCCCATATAAACGGAGCCTACTCATGAAATTGATAAAATCAGAAAAAGTCGGAATAATCTTCCTACAGGAAACTCACTGGAGGGAAGAGGATAAAATAAGCTTATTTCCTAATAAATTTAAATCCGTCTCCGCTACATTGAGGGGGGAAAAGAAAAGAGGCACGGCAATATTGATCGATAAGGATATCACATGCAGAGTGATATATCAATCAGTGGATAAAAACACAAGATATGTCATTTTGATGTGTGAGATAAACGGAGCGCTATATACATTAGTGAACCTATACGCCCCGAATAAAGGCCAGATGGCTTTCCTTAATAAATTTCTCGACAAAATTGAAAAATGTGAAGCAAGGCAAGCTAATCATGGCAGGAGACTACAATGGTATTATGGATACAGAACTAGATAAAAAAATAAAAACAGGAGAAAAAATAAACAAAAATTGTATTTATTATGCAAAATTATACCAAAACATGATAACAAGAAGTGGGTTACTAGATATATGGAGAGTTTTACATCCCCAAGAAAAGGAAATACACTTTTTTTTCCAAGTCTCATATATCCTATTCCAGGATCGATATGATCTGGGGAGGCCCCAGTTTGATTAAAGAGGTTAAAAAGATATATATCGAGGACATAGTGTGGTCAGACTACAACGCCCTGATAATGGAATTAAAAGATAACAATAAAAGCAAAAACAGAAACTCCTGGAGAATTAACAATGAGATTTTGAAGTATAAAGATAATATGGAATATATAAGACTGATGACGGAACTATTCTTTCAGGAGAACGAAAATAAGGAAACATCAAACGCCACGGTATGGTGTGCTTATAAAGCCACCATCAGAGTCCACTTGATCAAACTGGGATCTCAACTGAAAAAAGACCGAATAGGACACACTTTACCAGACTTATACATAGCATTAGATAAATATACTAAACAAAATGAAAACAACCCAAATAAGAATGACTCGGAAAAAATTGCAGAAATCAAGAAAGAGATAAACAAAATGCTATTAGAGGATGTTAAAAAGAAATTACAATATCTAAACACTCGATACTATTACATGGGAAACAGGGCTAACAGGATACTAACAAACAAAGTAAACAGAGAAAAATCTAAGAAAAGAATAGTAAAAATTTTGGAGGGGGAAAAGATCTGCATGTCCCCAGAAGCCTTAGGGAGAGCATTTAATAAATATTACCAATCATTATATGACCTACCTAATATACAAGATTAACAAAAAATAGCTAGATATATGGAAAAAAATACACCTAAAAAAATTACCAAGCCCCAGGCCGAGACCCTAAATGAACCTATAACAGAACAAGAGGTGAATGAGGCCATCGAGAGACTAAAGATAGGGAAGTCACCAGGCCCGGATGGCTTTAACAATTTCTTCTATAAAAGCATGAGAGAAAAATTAAAAGCCCCATTGACTAAAACTTTTAACTGTTTCATAGAAAGCAACGGAATTCCAGAAGAGATCTTAAGGGCTAATATCATCCCTATCTTAAAACCTGGGAAAAAACAGTAATTGGTTACCAATTACAGGCCCATCTCACTCCTTAATGTGGATGCAAAATGATATGCCTCTATACTGGCCGGCCGATTGAAATCAGTGATCGGAGATATAATACACCGAGATCAGGCGGGGTTTATCCCTAACAGCATAGGCGTGCGCAGCCTATTGCATTAGGGTGTGCACCCTAAAGCACAAACACACACGCCGCACACGGCGTCCCCCCCCCCCCCCCATTATCATATTATTTTCCCATATCATGACATCACATGTTCCACCCCTTTCTCAGCATTTAAATTAAAAGAGAGTTAACAGAGTTACATGTTGCAATAAAGCCCCCTATTAAGAATGGTGGAGAATAAGTAACATAACTTAAGTCTCAATATGCCAGGATTATTCCCCTCAATACCCCAGGATTATGCTCCGCAATATGCCAGGATTTAGCCACCCAATATGCCAGGATTATTCCCCTCAATACCCCAGGATTATGCTCCGCAATATGCCAGGATTTAGCCACCCAATATGCCAGGATTATTCCCCTCAATATCCCAGGATTATGCCCACAATATGCCAGGATTATTCCCCTCAATATCCCAGGATTATGCCCCACAATATGCCAGGATTATTCCCCTCAATATCCCAGGATTATGCCGCTCAATATGCCAGGATTATGCCCCTCAATACCCCAGGATTATGCCCCTCAATATCCCAGGATTATGCCGCTCAATATGCCAGGATTATGCCCCTCAATACCCCAGGATTATGCCCCTCAATATGCCAGGATTATTCCCTTCAATATCCCAGGATTATGCCCCTCAATGTCCCATTATTATGCCCCTCTTTATCCCAGGATTATGCCCCTCAATATCCCAGGATTATGCCCCACAATATGCCAGGATTATTCCCCTCAATATCCCAGGATTATGCCGCTCAATATGCCAGGATTATTCCCTTCAATATCCCAGGATTATGCCCCTCAATGTCCCATTATTATGCCCCTCTTTATCCCAGGATTATGCCCCTCAATATCCCAGGATTATGCCCCACAATATGCCAGGATTATTCCCCTCAATATCCCAGGATTATGCCGCTCAATATGCCAGGATTAAGCCCCTCAATATCCCAGGATTATGCCACCCAATATGACAGGATTATACCCCTCAATATGCCAGGACTTTCCCCCAAAATATGCCTGGACTTAGCTACCCAATATGCCAGGACTTAAACACCCAATATGCCAGGACTGTCCCCAGCAATATGCCAGGACTTTCCCCAGCAATATGCCAGGACTTTCCCCCAAAATATGCCTGGACTTAGCCACCCAATATGCCAGCCAGGCCTTCTTACCTTTACTTACCTCGTCGCTGCTGCTGCTGCTGCTCTGTCTCCGGTGCTGGGCCGCCTGTGACTGAGAGGGAAGCGTTGTGCGCTCCCCTCCAGCCAATGCGCTTTCAATAAAGTTTAAAAAAAAAAAACTTTACTGAATGCGCATTGGCTGGAGGGGAGCGCACAACGCTTCCCTCTCAGCCACAGGCGGCCCAGCACCGGAGACGCAGCGACGCCGACGAGGTAAGTAAGGAGGAGGATTTTTTTTTTTATTTTTGGAAGCAGGGTTCCGGCGCCCCCAGCCAAGATGCGCCCTAGGCAGCTGTGCACCCTAAAGCACAAACGCACACGGCGTCCCCCCCCCCCCCCCCATTATCATATTATTTTCCCATATCATGACATCACATGTTCCACCCCTTTCTCAGCATTTAAATTAAAAGAGAGTTAACAGAGTTACATGTTGCAATAAAGCCCCCTATTAAGAATGGTGGAGAATAAGTAACATAACTTAAGTCTCAATATGCCAGGATTATTCCCCTCAATACCCCAGGATTATGCTCCGCAATATGCCAGGATTTAGCCACCCAATATGCCAGGATTATTCCCCTCAATACCCCAGGATTATGCTCCGCAATATGCCAGGATTTAGCCACCCAATATGCCAGGATTATTCCCCTCAATATCCCAGGAGGATTTTTTTTTTTTTTTTTGGAAGCAGGGTTCCGGCGCCCCCAGCCAAGATGCGCCCTAGGCAGCTGCCTAGGTCGCCTTACTGGTGGCGCCGGCCCTGGATTAGGGTGTGCCCAGGCACACCCGGCACACCCCGTGCGCACGCCTATGCCTAACAGAGAGGCTACACATAACATAAGGAGGATGGTAGACATCTTAGATTATGTAGGAAGGAGAGGGACCCCCCTTCTCACTCTGTCGTTGGACGCAGAGAAAGCCTTCGACAGAGTGGGTTGGGGGTTCATGAGACAGGCGATGGAGTCCCATGGTATGGAAGGAAAATTTCTGAAGGCTGTTATGTTGTTGTATTCCGCACCTACAGCTAGGACAGTGGGGCAGGGGATAACCTCAGAATGGTTTAGGATTCAAAACGGAACTAGGTAGGGGTGTCCCCTGTCCCCACTGCTATATATAATATCATTAGAACCTATGGTGGAAGAAATTAGAAGGAATAGGGGAATTTCAGGACTCCAGGTAAACGGGACAGAGTTAAAAATCAGTCTGTACGCGGATGATGTCCTCTTAACCTTGGGAGACCCAGTCGCTTCCTTGATACCTCTGATGGACATAATAAGGAATTACGGAGAGTTATCTAACTATAAATTAAATATTACAAAAACAACAGCGATGGGTAGCAATATGGAGGAGAGAGATAAAGAAACCATTAGAAGTAAATATAAATTTGCATGGGCACAGGAAGAAATTACATACCTAGGCATTAAAATCACAAAAGATACCCAAAATCTAGCCCAGGCAAATTTTCTACCACTACTGAAATCCACAAATAGAAAGTTTAGAAACCTAAAAAAGAAGGAAATTTCCTGGATGGGTAGAGTAAATGTGGTAAAAACATATATAATCCCTAAATGGGCATATGTTTTTAGAATGATTCCGATTGGCCTCCCAAAACAGTGGTTAGACATGTTACAACACGCTATATCTAGATACATCTGGCAAGCTAAAAGACCAAGACTAAACAAAAATATGTTGGCCCAGAACATAAGGAAAGGCGGGATAGGACTATCTAACATAATACAACTTCATAAAGCATATATGATGACCCACGCAATTAAAATCCAGGAATATAATAACTACTCAGAGGGATGGTATGAGATCGAGGCATCAATGACTGGAATAAGAGATATCTCAGGCTTACTGTGGACATCCAATAATGACATATGCCAAAACAAATTTTTTTTGCTCAATGAGATATTAAAAAAACTGGTATATGATCAAAAGATCTTTAGACCTGCAAGGGAAGATACTAAGTACAGTCAGTGTGGGAGCCATCACTACAGTACTAGAGGATCTCGACCTACACAGATGGCTTGAGAAGGGAATATTAACAATAAAACAACTCTGGCAAGGAGGTAGAGTTAAAACCTTTCAAAAACTAAAGGAAGAATTTGGTCTGCAGGAAAGAGAACATTATAACTACATGAGAGTATTAGATTTCCTAAATAAAAAAAAACAGGACAGACCATCCACACCTAGAGAGGCTGGAAAGCCTCTTTAGCCAGGAAAAGAAAAAGAAGAAACTATTTAAAGAATGTTTACAGATACTAGTTGAATATAATAAAGTAGATTTCCCGGCAAGAATAAAATGGAGCAGTAGAATAGGGAAAAAGATCACAATAGCAGACTGGATCCTATCCATTAATAGGGTAAAATGCAATATTAGCTGCTTGAATATATGAAAGACGTATTACAGAATGTTGAACTACTGGTACCTTGTCCCAAGCAAACTTAATAAAATGTTTCCTCTGACACCAGCAACATGCTGGAGATGTGAGGCAGAAAAAGGGGACTATTTACACATATGGATGGGATGCAGACAGATTAAACTAATGTGGGAAGAAGTAATAAAGAAAATAAGTCTGAGTACGGGAGTACAATTAAAAAACTCACCCGAAAATATCCTAATCCATCTAGAGTGGCCTAACATGGATCGAGACCAAACCCAAATAATAATTCACATCCTCCTGAGTACAATCCTGATAATTGATAACTGATAATAAGGGAGAATTAGAGCAATGGGGAAAGTAAAACAAAGAATAAGAGGCTTGGAGAATTGGATTAAGATAATAGAAAATACCCAATAGCTAAAGTACAAGAACATTAGGAGGAGAAGAGGGCCCTACCCAATATAGAACATACCTCATCTTATAGAAATATATAAATAAGTAAATATAAAATCAAAATAGAATATAGAACCCTGACTAGTACTCGTCTTTATGTGTGTCTTTGTCCATCGTATTTTGTCTTGTTTTAAGTACAGTACATGTCTACGCAAATAAGAATCTGATGATAAATATTGTACTTTATAATGTTTTATCGAGATGATTAGAGCGAATTAATAAAATGTAATTTTTTGTACTTTTCTAATTAAACAAAAACCCCATAAAAAAAAAATAAAAAAAAATAAATAAATCTGGAAGTCATAGTGGAAAGGAGTGAAACCTAAAGAATTAAAATACAAATACCATGACAAATGAGTAACTCACTCCAAGGGCCCTCTTCTGAATGCCGAGAGGTTGATAATTAAACAGGAAGCAGCTTGGGGCAGAAAAATAGAAACAAAATGAAACATTCCATTAGCATGAATTATGGAGAAATGCTAGTTATTCATTGGAAGGTGGGTACATTAAAATAATACCTGCAAAACATTTACAACACTTCTGAGTCACTAGGACGAACTAATTATATATATATATATCTCCACGTACCTGCAATCAGCTTACTGGTTATACAAAATCTGCAGAACATGCCTGTGTGCAACTCACATCTTCATACAAACAACAGTCCAAACAGCTTTGGGAATGCACTCACAGGATTTGTAGTTATCAGCCAAACCATTTATTCCATAGTAATATCGATATTTCGGGTACCCCACTACCCTTTGTCAAGCATACCTTCCAGTGTACAAAACTTATATGAATACATACAACAATTATTACTTACCAGCAGCAGCTGGACAAACCCGCGACCCTCACCCGAAAGTGCAAGTGCCGTCGCTACTAGACATGTGAATTTGTTTTCGGACGAATGCATTTTCGTCCGAAAATAGCATTTTTGTCCATTCGTCCGAAAAACGAATAACGAAAATGCTAAACTAACGAAAGCCGAATGAACGAATGGTTAATAAACGAAAATAATTCGTCCATTCGTGCTATTGGCATTCTATAAACCGAAGTAGAGTCGGTTTATAGAATACCAATAGCATTACATACATTCCATAAACTGACATAATGAACGACTTTCGGTTTATGGAATGCATGTAATGCTATTGCTATTCTATAAACAATTGACCTATTCGTATGAATGGGGACTCTATTTCGGTTTATAGAAAGCCAATAGTATTACATGTATTAAGCCAAAAATCTATAATCCGAACGACATTCGGTTTATAGACTTTCGGTTTATAGAATACATTTAATGCTATAAACCGAAAGTCTATAAACCGAACGTTGTTCGGTTTATATACTTTCGGCTTATAGAATACATGTAATAATATTGGCTTTCTATAGACCGAACTAGAGTCCCCATTCATAAGAAATTCTTATGAATGGGGTCCCCATTCATAAGAATTTCTTATGAATGGGGACTCTAATTCGGTTTATAGAAAGCCAATAGCATTACATGTATTCCATAAGCCGAAAGTATATAAACCGACTGACGTTTGGTTTATAGACTTTCGGATTATGGAATGTGATTGTGTAGGTGAATTGATTCGTACGAACGAATAAAACGAAACGAAATGAATGAACGAATTTCGTCTGAAACTAATGCAGTAATGAACGAAATTAGTTTTAGACGAAATAAATAACATTTTCTAAACAAAAATTTTAGTTTTGCACATGTCTAGTCGCTACTTCTAAACCGGAAGTGCGTGTGCTTTCCACCGCAGTGTGTATGCGTTCCACCATCAACAAGTGCATTGCCAAAGAAACTATCGGCGATGCGAGCCATCAAGCTCAATATACAGAATACTAAGGGGACGGGCTCCGTGTGTTGTACATAAAAGTACACACGGAGTGACTATCCCGGGATCGCAATAAATGTATAAATAAAACCAACTAATGTGAACCCAGAGGACCCAAAGAGAGAACAAATTATAGCAAGTATAAAATCACCATAGGGGGGAAACCCCAGAAATATGTGCTAGATTGTTCGTCAGAGTAGGGGTATCATAGCTTAAACCCATAACCACCAGGGACCTAAAAAGGAAACCTAGAATAGTAGAGTACATGTACTGTATAAAAAGGACACTATTTAGAGAGGCAGACCAAAGAAGGCAGGAGAAAGAGGTGCACAATCCCACCAAACGATACCATATGAAGAAAAAAAAAAATGGAGGGAAATAAGAAAATAAAAATAAACAACATACATAATAAATATAGAAATAAAAAAAATGGCCAATCACATGGACAAAATGTCTAAAAGTTCCAACAAGTACCACAAAAATTGAACAAATAAAAAATCAATATAAAGATGAGAAATAAATATCAAAATGAAAAATAGATGTAAAAAAAATGCAAATAAGAATAAAAATAAAAAATAGAACAAGGATCCATCCAGAGTATTCACACAGAGGGCCAACGGGGGGGGCCAACAATAGACAGAATGTCACAATGAATTTAGAAATGTCTCTATGGGTGTAAAGGGACATTTCGGTGACAAAAGAGACTTCTGGGTAGAGCACACTTATAGCAGGACATCCAGCAGAGATTGGAGATCAATTGTCCCTGAGTATTCCGAGATGATGGGGTATGTACAGGACCCATAGATCACTTAAATGGGCCTGTAGAGATTTTCAAGATCTGGGAAGCAAAAATAAATTGAGTAATAATTGTTCATTCAAGCCCTCAGGGGGCTACTGTATCTAATGTATAGATCCAGCGACTCTCATGTTGTAGAAGTAATCTTGCTCTGTCCCCACCTCTGCTCAGTGGTGGTATATGGTCAATTGCAATGAAACGAAGTTGGGCTAATGAATGATGTTGATCAAAAAAGTGCTTGGCCACTGGTTTATCTGTAGATTCATCACGATAGGCGGTGCGTATAGATGATCTTTGGCCTCTTATCCGGTCCCTGACTGTCATGATTGTCTTACCTACAACAGGCCACACGAGCACGTGATCATGTAGATAACATATTCAGTTGTGCATGTATTGCGATGTTTGATTTTAAATTGTTGCCCAGTATGTGGATGTGAAAAGTGTGTTCCTGATGTCATATGGGAACAGGTAACACAACCCAGACATTGATAGCAACCAGATCTTTGGAACTGCTGAGTATTGTCGTAGCAATGTATGGGGTCTGAGCGCACCAGTCTATCTCTGAGGTTACTCCCTTGTTTGTAACAAAACATCGGAGGCTGTTCAAGTGATCTTGGTATGTTAGTATCTTCAGATATGATGTTCCAATGTTTGGTGACGATCTTCTTAACCATTGGAGACGCCACATGAAAACGCGTCGGGAAAACGACACATGTTTGTTTCAGTTTATCTTGTTGTGTTTCTTTATAGTTCAAGGCTTTGGATAGGGCCGTTTGTACCACATCTTGGCGTTATCCTCTCTCCCGGAATCTTAGTGCCATCTCATTCAGTTGTCTGGTTCTATTATCTGAGTCAGAGTTGTTCCTAATTACTTGTAAAAATTGAGAAAAAGATAATGATTTTTTCATTGCAGAGGGGTTGAAGCTGTAGTAGTGAATTACGATCGGTCTCTTTCCTGAACAGAGTGAATCCCAATTTATGTTGGTTTCTGAAGACTTTGACATCTAGGAAATGTATACTCTGTTTCTCATGACACATGGTAAACCTGATGGGCTTAGGCAATTGATTTCAAACTTGATAGCATCCCTTTCAATTGGTCTTCACTGGATTTCCATATAAGGAACATGTCGTCAACAAATCGACAATACATTAAAATGTGTTCCGCATAGGTGTTTAAATTGTATTGTGTCTCATAGACATACATAAACATATTGGCATATGTAGGTGCCATGGCCTCACCCATCGAAGTGCAAGATTTCTGTATATAGTACTGCTTTTCAAATTTAAAAAAATTGTTAGAAAGCAAAACATTAGCATTTGTGTCACAAAGTCAATAGGTGGGCCTTTGTAGCAGGTAGAGTCAGCAAAGAGTGTTCTCACCGCCTCCACTCCCTGCTCATGCGGTATCACTGTATACAAACTGAATACGTCCATAGTGACCAAAAAGATTTCGGTGTCTGGTAATGCAATGGTGCATAGTTTCCGCAAAAAATTTAGGAGTATCTTGGATACATGTAGACAATTGAGAGGCTGTGCTTTTCAACTGAAAATCTATCCATTGTGTGATTGGCTCAAATAGACTGCCCTTTGCTGATACAATTGGTCTTCCTGGTGGTCTAGTGGGGTGTTTGTGTATTTTGGGAAGAGTATATAGAACTGGACAGATGGGATACTTCTGCAACAAATACTCAAAGGTCTGACTTTAAATGTAAGCTCGATGTTTAGCCATCTTCAATAGTGTACCCAATTCTCTCTGAAGACTGTATGTCGGATCCAATGTAGTTAACTGATATGTGGTGTCATCTTGCAATTGTCGCATAATTTCCTGTCGGTATAATTTTGAATGACTATCGCTCCTCCTTTATCAGCAGGCCGAATCACAATCTGCGGGTCAATGGAGAGAGTTTGTAGCGCAATAGTCTCTTCCTTCGATAAATTATATCTTCTAGTGTGGACAGTTCTACTCGTCTTCTTAATTTGTCTGCCTGTTATTTGAGCATATGTCTTCAATGAGGTGTTTTTAGTATATGGATAAAATTGACTTTTAAGTTTAAATGGAGCAGGGAGACTATCAGTCTGTGCAGGTTGATGTTGAAAAAAATATTTTAATCTTAATGTTCTGTTAAACCTGTAAAGATCTACCTCTTGTTCAAATTGATTAGGGAGATTGGTGGGTACAAAGGATAACCCCTTATTTAGGAGGCTTCTCTCAGGTGAAGATAAAGGTCTATCAGATAAATTGAAAATTGTTTCTAATGTTTCTGTAGCGGGGTTTTCCTCTTAGAGGGATGGAGTTTGCCCCTCTGACTCCTAATGTGTGGCCTCCCCTTCGGTCTCTTTGCACCCTGGTTGTCACGCCCAGGGTGGGCCAATCTGTAGCATCTTGTCTGTCTAAAAAAGATTGAGGTGGATTATCTTGCCTACTTCTAGACTCAACATCAGAGGCTGAATCTCCAGATGACAAATCGATTGTGTTCACTGAGGGTTTCTTTATCCTCATTCTTTCTCTGCGTGGACCTCTTCCTTGGTGCTCATTATTCTGGCCACTCAGCCATCTTTATACATTATGATACACATAGTCGTTGTTCACCTGGCCCATTTTCTGACGTTTAAATCTGATCATATTTTTATATATATATATATATATATATATATATATATATATATATATATACATTATGTGACCAAATTTGTATGTAAATGAAGAAATGAAGAGAAAAAGTTTTTGCGATATCTATGAATGTGATGTCATAAACAAAGGGTTCCCTGGTCCCTAGTCCCCTCAATACTATTACATAGGGATAGTGGCTACCTTATGTGCAAAAGGTCCTACCCAATAATATTATACATAATAATATTACTTGCCTTAGGCAAGTTTTGAATTGGTGAGGAAAGTGCCAGTTAGCTTTAAACAATATTTTAAATAATTCCCAGCATAAGGGGGCAATTGATGAGTCATTCATGTCAAGGCAACTTGAATCCTCATCTTCAGCTCATGGAAAAAGGTCATGGAAAAAATAAGCATTGGAGAAAAAGGTGTTCATTCTCCACTTTGGATAGATGAACATTGAAATATCCCACATCTGCCATCTCTTACTGGGCAGACTAGATGGGCCAAATGGTTCTTATTTGCAGACACATTCTATTTTTGGCCCCTTAAAGCTGGGATACCATAAAATGACTTGTGATTGGCTTACCTGAGTCAGAAGAAGACTTCTTGGCTGAAACGTCAATTGGGATCTATTTACTAAAGTCCTAGTTTAGTTGTCAAGATAAGAGCTACCAAATTTGAACAGGCTTGACCTCCCTCGCCTGCGAGATGGAGGTTGAGCGTTGTATGCCGAGGAGTTTGAGTTGCATCTCACCTCTCATTATAGTCAGTGGGGGAAGAAATAATGCTTGCAGTACTTAGACTAAGTCCAGCTCAATTAACTGGGCAAGATTCTCCTGGCTCCCTGTTCATATATGGGGCTAGGGACTGGGCAAATGTTAAGTTTATGGAAGCTTACACAGCGCGGGTGCTCCGTGCTAGGTGTGCGGCGCACACCTAGAACATATGGAGCATCCGCCACTACATTAAACTGTTTATTTCTGACTTCTATTTAAATTTTGACTTTCAGCTTTGCCACTTCCTCTGAGAGTACTTTAAGCTGCATTTGTATTAGTATGATATTACCGTATTTGCTCGATTATAAGACGAGGTTTTTTTCAGAATTCTTTTTCTGAAAACTACCCCTCGTCTTATAATCGAGGTCTTCTTATAATCTGACCTCAAATTGAGGTCAGATGATAAGACATGGATCCAGGTCCCCAGCAGAGCTGCAGGGGACCTGGATCCCCCTCTCTGACAGCAGGGGAAGTCTGCGCGATGAGCGCAGACTCCCCTGCTTCCGCCCGGCACGACCGGCGGGGCTTCTGGGGGATGTCTGCAAGAGCGTTCATCGCGCAGACATCCTCTGCTGCCCCGCTAGCCACCAGGGTAAATCGGGCAGCTGGGGGATGTCTGCACAATACGTGCAGACATCCTTCATGCTGCCCGACACGGCAGACTATTATGACGGACCAGCTGTCCATCATAATAGACTGCCGTATCGTGCAGACATCCCCGACTGCCCCCACTAGCCACCAGGGATCGACTTCAAGGTGAGGGGGAGGGAGGGGGCAGAGAGACAGGGGGAGAGGGGGCAGAGAGACAGGGGGAGGGGGCAGAGAGACAGGGGGAGGGGGGCAGAGAGACAGGGGGAGGGGGTAGAGAGACAGGGGGAGGGGGGGCAGAGAGACAGGGGGAGGGAGGGGGAAGAGACAGGGGAGGGAGGGGGCAGAGACAGAGACAGGGGGAGGGAGGGGGGAGACAGAGCAACAAGGGAAGGGAGGGGGGAAGAGAGCTACAAGGGGGGGAAGAGACAGAGGGAGGGGGGGCAGAGATAAACAAGGGGGGGGGGGAGAGGCAGAGGAGAGGGGGGAATCAAAGGGAGGGGGAGAGAGACAAAGCTGGGGGCAAGGGAAAGAGAGGCAGAATTGGCACATAAAAGGAAATAAAAACAAATGCATTTTTTTGATATAATTTTTTATTAAAAAAGCAATTTACATGTGAATATATACAAGTTTAACTTTTTTCCTATAGGGTAGTCTTATATTCAGGCTTTTAGTTTTTTTCCTAAAGGAATATCCAAAGTTTGGGGGGTCGTCTTATAATCGAGCAAATACGGTAACTGTTTTTTCCAATACGTCTGTTCTACAGATTATGGGGCCCTTACTTAAAAGATATGTGTAAATTATTTCCATCTTAACATTAGCGTATTTAGATCACATTGTAATGTATGGTGTAGTTGCATAGACATTGTGTTTATGTACTGTGTAGCAAAGGTTTGTGCATTAGTGCAAAGGTTAGCATAATGTTTATGCTCAATTCTGTCCTAACTTGTCGTACATTTATGTATATTTTTAATTAATATTAGAGAATATATCTTCTTGCACAGGCAACCAGATGAATGTATATTTATATCTTTGGTATTAATATAATATTTTTGAAAATGTGTTGAAGTTTTTTTAATTTTTTAAGGTAAATAGTAAAGAGTTTATTTTTAAAGCATATAAATATATTGTGGGTCAAAGTGCAATTATGTAAGCCCTATTTTGTTACCCCAATTGTCAGAACAAGCACACTTTAATAACATCAAATGAAAATGTCATAGTTCAAGGTGACTAAACGGTAAAATACGTGAAACGCGTAAGGTGTGGTCTTCCTTTATCCTGTTCCACAGTCTGTGTTTCTTTCTTGGTCTCTTTTGCACTGAATAAAGCACTTTTTTTTACCTGCTTTGATTTGAGAGTGGAGTGCACATTTTTCCTCACTTCCATTGATTACTCACACTTTATCAGCGTTGTGGAGCACCCGCCCTCTCCGCAGTTACCAGTGAGTGGAGCCGGCTAACACAAAGTGTTTTTTGCCATAAAAGGGTTAACAACAGTCTCCGTGACAACTTATGTCAGACAGGAGAGGACATAGGCAACGTCCTTGAAGTAGCTGTTAAACAGTGAAACGCATAGATGGAAGAGGTAGGAGGCAGGTGACCAGAACTAATTTGTAGAGTACAATAAACTTATACCCATGTCGGGCATATATGATGTTACACTTACTTTGTATTAAAGCATCATTGTGATATTTTTAACACGTCCCTCTCTGTTTTTCCTCTTCTCTCCTGCCTGCTTCTGAGCAATGCATCTAGAGGTTAAACCTTTGCATCAACACTTATGCCAATTTCTTCTGTACTCAACCTGTTTCCATGAGCCTGGACTTTAAGGCTCTCTAAAAATAGTTGGCTCTGGGAATCTGGCCCTGTTAAACCTCTGGATTTGCCTTACTCAGTATGGAACTAAATACCTCAAAAACAACCAGAAAGCAGCTAAGACAGGCAAATTTCAGGGATTTCAATTTACCAGTTCTTAAATGAAAATAAAATAAATAAAAATGAAATAAATACCAGAATTTAAATGAAAATAATAAAATTAAAGATATTAAAATACCCCCCCCCCCTCTTGGGCCAGTAGACTGTCACTGGCCCCATTAATCAAAAAAACAACAACAATTGTCTGACTCCCCCTAATGATAAATGAAGCTCTGAGGTGGGCAAATGCTCCCAGCCCATATATAATACATTGGGGGCCAGGGCTAATTGCTCAGGCCCCCCAAAACATAAGACACCTAGGGACCAGATGCTGCCCAATTGCTTCTGGACCCCATATAAATAAATACTTTACTTCCCCACTCCTCCCTATTTTTGTCTGGCAACTGACTTGATAATTATGATAACTCTTTCAGACACCTGTAAAAAAAAACAAAAAAAAACAACACCCTATGCCATGGGGTGGGCTGTACAAATTTCCACAGTTTTTTTTGTGTGCATAACCTCAATGATATGTACATGTGTGTGTATTATATACCACCCTAATTATGTAAAAAGGCCCACTCCAATGGATATGCTCATTGTTTTATGACTCATACCCTTGGCAGCCATTACTCTCAACCAGACTTTCTGTTTTCCTAAGGTTTTCTTGCTGTTACCCTGAACAGATCCTTCTGATTCTATACTTAGGTGCTGTCTTCCCTGCAGATTGTATAATTTGGAACTGTTCAGAGGGAAATCAATTAATAAATCACCTTCTTGAATAAATCATTGGTTCCACTAGAAACAGAGTTATATGTGTACACACAAAACAAACTGGTTTACCTGGCAGTTCTAGCTACACAACTATAAACAGATGCATGTTTATAGCCTCTTGTACAATATATGTATGCACATATTGCACATATAGTTATCATCTGGGGTACTTTGTTTTTTGCTTTTTTGAAGCACTGCGTTTATTTCCTCCCAATGCTGAGTGGATCAGCAGAAGCTGCAAATCTGACATCAAACCGATTTAGAATACAGATATTTTATTTTTATTTAGTACATATATGTTTAAATATATTTAATTTCCATATACATGCTGAATAGTATATTCAAGTATAAGTGGCCTAATAAATACTTTTTTAAACTAACTTCTAGCTTTTTTAGACTCCGAGCTGTTTTGAATAGGGCCCTCTTTACTGCAGCCCACGGAGACGCCTAGGTGCAGGAGGGCCTTGACAGCTTGTGCTATAGCAAGGCTGGATCTATTGGTGGTTGGTGTTAAAGGAGAAGTTGGGGGTAGGGACCAAAGGGTATATAGGTTTGAACATTGTGGAAAAACTGCAGATTTTTGGATCCTACCAGAATTTGGGATTTTCTCCTTTCTTCTGTCTCCCTGCTGCCTCCCTTCTTCTGTTTCAGGATGGATTCATCGCTGGAAAGGCTCCTGGCAGGGATCTGCGAAGCTGCATGGAGGAGAGGACCTTTCTGGAAGAGGGAGCAACTGGGACACCTGGTTCCTGGTCCGGATCCTGCTGCATGTCCGGTGAGGAGGACCCGTCCGCCTCAGAGACTCAGCCCCGGATTGCCTGCATGTGGACGGACGGCTGCGGAGGAAGGGACGTCGGGAGGAGCGCCACGTGGTCGACCGGGGGATAGGGAGAAGGCCTCCGGAAGCGCAGCAGGAGCAGCGGACCCGACGCAAGGCAAAGGCCTCCAGCGCGACATCGGAGGCCGCAGGGGACCGAGCCCCAGGCCCGAAAAGGAGTGGAGCATGCTTTGCGGGGTCCGGAGGATCGAGGCCTACCGGAAGTGGAAGTATCGGAGCGGAGGATCCACGGAGGCCAGCGTGCCTCGATCAGGTGACGGGGGTCTAGGTCCGGTGGACGTGCGGGCCACGTGGAGGGTCGCGGAGGCCCCAGAGAGCAAGCAATGGACGGCGAGGATCAGATGAGGCCTTAACCACGTGGGGGACAGATGAGGCAGCGCATGGAGGGTCCGGAGTGGGAGGTAATGTAGGCCCCACCTGACTGACTGATGGCGCTGGGAGCGGGGGAGGATCGAGGTGCCTGGGGGATGCAGCAGTGGTGCCAGGCAAGGGGATGTTGCAGGCAGGCCCAGGAGTTTGCAGAAGTGACGACTAGGGGATTGGATGCAGCACGCATCCGAAGGGGAGGCTATGAAACAGCATGTGGTGAGGTTTAATGTGGTATGGGATGTTACAGGACCGCAGGACATGGATGGAGATGGGCCTGGCCTCAGGGGACCAAGCCCCGGGCAGAAGACCGGAAGGGGGCCCTGAGGTGCCAGAGGGGGGTTTCTCCAAGGCACAGGTCACGGGCTTGGAGTGTCAGACGGGTAGGGGATAGGGGCAGGTCACCCAGGGGAGGAGGGTTAGGCATTCTACCAGGGCCAGCCCAGGTAGGGTTAGTTGACGCCATGTCCCGACAGGTAGGGAGTCAGGTAGTGGGAGCAGCACTGAGAGAGGGAGGTCCCCGCACAGGTCTGTCAGAGGGTATAACAAGAGGCATTCCTACTGCAGAAGTAGCCCCGTTCGCGCAGCACCAGTGTCTCTGGTTCTTCTTCCAGGGAGCGTAGTAGGAGATATAGGGCCCCCGTACATGCCCCCTGTACTCTGTCATCTCATCCTGGTAGTTCCTGCTCTGGGGGTAGGTCCAGCAGGATAGGGGTTTTTCGGTGGGCAGCAGGTGGAGCATTCACCAAAGCAAGGCAGGGAAGGTGATAGAGTGGCACATCCTTCGGCAGCACTCCCCAAATCTGTGTCCCATTCCAGGAGACTCGACGATGGAGACAGGAGACCAGCCACCCAAGGATCAAGTGGGGCAACAGTGGTTCCCGAAAAGGACGCATCTGGGAGTTCTGACCCGAAGTCGGTGACGGCTGGAGGAACTACCGGTGAGAGTTCTGATTTTGAACACACAACACACAAGGGCCTCGATGGGGCTATGGGGGATGGGAGCTTAATGGCAGGGTTGCAGGCCTTTTTGAATTCATGGTCAGAAGGCCTGCCGTCAGCGGCAGCAGCTTGGGTCGCGTCTAACACAGGAGTTGGAGGGGGCGCGCTGGAAGGGGGTGACGTGGGGGAGGTCGTGGGGACGGCAGTGGCAGTGGAGGAAGTAGCAGGGAAGGACGGAGCAGAGGAACTGCAGGAGGGGATAACGGATGCTGCAGTTTACAATTCTTACTTGTCATATTCGGGCCCCTTGGGGGCACACTTAAAATTGGAAACAAAATAAAAAATTTGGAAAGGGGAATATTTAGAGATATTCTCTTTGCTACCTCTAGAAGAGTCGGTGGACTTGAAACAGGATGTGAAGAAGGAGGACAGGGCAAAAAAGGAGGAGGGAGAGAGAAAAAAGCGATACAGGAAGCTTCCCAAAACCTTTGCGAAGAGGGCCTTCTGTATATTGGGTAGTGTGGTGGGTCAGAGGGCGCCGGAGAAGTGTTCGGCTCTTTTCTCTTACCTGGATGGGATTTGGGACGCATACAGGGTGTATGGAGGATTGGCGTGGTGGCGGTATGACGAGCAGTTTCGTCAACGCCTTGCCGCCAATCCTACGATGAGAGGTTATCAAATGGACATCACACTCTGGCTTAAGCTAATGTTGGCCCAGAAGTCTGTGCCCTTCCAGGGCAGGGCCGACGCGGGAGCAACAGGTCCTTCATCGGCCTCCGGGAAAAAGGGTTGCTGCTGGCTGTTTAATGACAGCCAGTGCAAATGGGGCAGTTCATGCCGCTTCCGACATGAGTGTACCGGATGTGGAGGCAACCATAGCTACACAAAGTGTTTTAATAAAGGAAAGTCTGGGGGAACGGCCGGTGCCGTGGGATCAAAAGGGGAACTCTCCAGTGAGCACAAGCGCGATGCTGCCGTGGCTAAAAGGCTACGCGCTAAGCGTGAAGATGCGTTGTTCCTGCATGAGAGGTTTGACAACGGGTTTCATATTCCTTTCGTGCCCAAGGGAACAGTGGTTTTAAAACATAAACTTAAGTCGGTACAGTCCTTTCCAGAAGTGGTGGGGGAGAAGTTGAGGAAGGAGGTTAGCCTTGCGAGGATGGCGGGGCCCTTCTTGGACCTGCCGCTGCCTAATTTCCGTGTCTCCCCTTTGGGTGTTGTCCCCAAGAAGGAGACAGGTAAATTTAGGTTGATACATCACCTGTCATACCCGAAAGGCTTATCTGTTAATGATGATATAGACCGGGAACTGTGTGAGGTGTCCTATACATCATTTGATAGGGCAATTGATGTGGTTAGATCGGCGGGCCCTGGGGCGCTGTTGGCTAAGGTGGACATAGAGGCAGCTTTTCGGCTACTGCCGGTGCACCCTGATTGCCATCACCTGTTGGGGTGCTGGTTCCAGGATGAGTTCTTTGTGGACCTATGCCTCCCCATGGGATGCTCTATATCCTGCGCCTATTTTGAAAAGTTCAGTACTTTTCTGGAATGGGTGGTTAAGCAGGAAGCGGGGGTTGGGTCATTGGTCCATTACTCGGACGATTTCCTATGCGTAGGGCCGGGGGAATCGTCAGATTGTATCCACCTTCTAAGGACCATGTAGTTAGTCGCAAAATCTTTTGGGGTTTCTTTAGCCGCAGAAAAGACGGAAGGGCCAACTACCCGGCTCAGTTTCCTGGGTCTTGAAATTGACACAGTGCTGGGGGTTTGCAGGTTACCAGAAGAGAAGCTTGTTGTCTTGAGGCGGGTGTTGATCTGGGCAGTGAATGACGTGACAGAAGTAAACCACCTGGACATATTATTTTGGTTCATGTTTCGGTTAGCTTCGCAAGGGGCTTCCCCCGCTCAGTTGAACGCAAAGTTGGCAGCGCTGGCGTTTATGTTTAAATTGCGAGGGCATGCGGATAGCACTCCGTGATTCGTCAGGCCATGAAAGGTTTAAAACGGGGCCGGTCGGTTCAGGATCACCGCCGCCCAGTATCCATGGGAACGTTATGCGATGTTGTAAGTGTACTGGGTGATATTTGCTCTTTGGAGTTTGAAACATTGCTTTTCAGGGCTGCCTTCTCATTGGCATTTTTTGGGGCATTGCGGATTTCTGAGCTGGTTAGTGCCTTCAGTTTTGTGATGTTTCCTGCACAACGGATAAGGTAATAGTGTTTTTACACTCTTCCAAAACAGACCGGTTGGGGTGAGGGGCACGGGTGGTGCTATACAGGGTAACAGGCAGTGTTGCATGCCCAGTAGCCTGCGTGCAGGGGTACCTGGCAGTTAGGCCTTCAGGGGGGTCCCCCTCCTGGTGCACAGGAGTGGGATGTCACTTTCCAGATTCCAATTTCTGAGGGTTTTCTGGTTTACAATGACCAGGTTGGGTCTGCCGGAAAAGGAATTCGGCACTCACTCTTTTAGGATAGGGATGGCCACGGAGGTGGCGCGTTTAGGTCTAGGTGATGACGTAGTTAAGCGCATAGGGAGATGGGAATCCAACAGGTTTAGGACCTATGTGAGGCCTCATCGGATGCTGTAAAAGGGCGAGTACTGGTTGCAATCCAATAGTCCCTCCGCCCCCCTTTTTTCCACTACACTCCTTGTTGTTTTAGGGTCCGGCTATGTGGTGTGGATCATTGGCCACTCCTACGTTTTCTTGGCTAGACGGAGGGCCGCAGTTAGGCTATCATGCCTACAGTTGGGCTTTCCTGCTGAATTGCTTCAGGTGAAGTGGTTCGGGGCCCGGGGTATGCATTGGGCGAGGGTCTTACCCATGTTGCTGCGCTTAATTGACCGGGGGGGGGGGCTTCCTAATATTGTGGTGATTCACGCCGGGGGGAACAATCTGGGGCTGGTGCCACAGAGGGAATTGGTTCAATTGATGCAAAAGGATGTTACCCACATTCTAACACTGGTGCCCGTGGTTGTATGGTCGGAATTGGTGCTGAGAGACCAGTGGCTGTATTCACGGAACCTTAGGTCAATGGAGCGCAGCAGGGGAAAGATTAACAAATTGATGTCTATCTTTGTATGGAAGCAGAAAGGGGTGGTGGTCAGACACCGCACTTTGTAAGGAGATCGTGCAGGCTTGATAGCCAAGGATGGTGTACACTTGTCCGACCTGGGTTGGGATGTGTTTTTGTTAGGTATTCAGGAAGGGGTGGAAAAGGCTCTCTTTTATTGGTTGGGGTAGTCCTTCTGTAGTGAGGGATCACTCAGAAGGGCTTTGGCGGTAACTTGCTCCTTAGGGGGGTCTATGGCTGGAATATCGGGAGCCAGCCATAGTTCAAATGGATACGAGAGAGGTTCGGAGCTAAGCTGGGGGGCTCCTAGCCTGTTGGTGGGCTGGGCAGAAGGTCTGCCTGGCAGTGGATTTGATGGACATGGGACTCCTGGGGAGCAAGTTGGTTCAGGACATTTTTCCTTGGTTGTTATGTTAACTATGTTAATAAAGTTATTGGTTAATTATGTTAATTAAGAGGTTCATGTCATTTATGACATATGTGTGAAAATGTGGGTTTGTCATTGCCTAATTTTGTATATTTATCTTGTATGTATTATGATGTTATGTTAAGGTTGGAGGCAATGACATATATAATTAAATAAAATGGCTGTCGCCTTTTCTACCCACTACGTCTGTGCCATGTGTTTCTATTTATGGTAAGATTCAGCCTGGTAGTCGAGGCTACAACTGTCATGCACTCTATAATATTTCTAAACTTGTTATATTACCCATTTTATACAGAGTGCAGAATAGGAGGTGCTTGATAAGTAAAAAAAAATGATATACCGTATTTGCTCGATTATAAAATACCCCTTATAATCAAGGTCGTTTTATAATCTGACCTCAAATTGAGGTCAGATTATAACACAGGGATCCAGGTCCCCAGCAGAGCTGCAGGGGACCTGGATCCCCCTCTCTAACAGCAGGGGATGTCTGCGCGATCAGCGCGATGAGCCCCCCTGCTGCCGCTTCTATGATGAAGCCTGGTACTTCCGGCTTTGTCATACAGGGAGTGCAGAATTATTAGGCAAGTTGTATTTTTGAGGATTAATTTTATTATTGAACAACAACCATGTTCTCAATGAACCCAAAAAACTCATTAATATCAAAGCTGAATATTTTTGGAAGTAGTTGTTAGTTTGTTTTTAGTTTTAGCTATTTTAGGGGGATATCTGTGTGTGCAGGTGACTATTACTGTGCATAATTATTAGGCAACTTAACAAAAAACAAATATATACCCATTTCAATTATTTATTTTTACCAGTGAAACCAATATAACATCTCAACATTCACAAATATACATTTCTGACATTCAAAAACAAAACAAAAACAAATCAGTGACCAATATAGCCACCTTTCTTTGCAAGGACACTCAAAAGCCTGCCATCCATGGATTCTGTCAGTGTTTTGATCTGTTCACCATCAACATTGCGTCCAGCAGCAACCACAGCCTCCCAGACACTGTTCAGAGAGGTGTACTGTTTTCCCTCCTTGTAAATCTCACATTTGATGATGGACCACAGGTTCTCAATGTGGTTCAGATCAGGTGAACAAGGAGGCCATGTCATTAGATTTTCTTCTTTTATACCCTTTCTTGCCAGCCACGCTGTGGAGTACTTGGACGCGTGTGATGGAGCATTGTCCTGCATGAAAATCATTCTTGAAGGATGCAGACTTCTTCCTGTACCACTGCTTGAAGAAGGTGTCTTCCAGGAACTGGCAGTAGGACTGGGAGTTGAGCTTGACTCCATCCTCAACCCGAAAAGGCCCCACAAGCTCATCTTTGATGATACCAGCCCAAACCAGTACTCCACCTCCACCTTGCTGGCGTCTGAGTCGAACTGGAGCTCTCTGCCCTTTACCAATCCAGCCACGGGCCCATCCATATGGCCCATCAAGACTCACTCTCATTTCATCAGTCCATAAAACCTTAGAAAAATCAGTCTTGAGATATTTCTTGGCCCAGTCTTGACGTCAGCTTGTGTGTCTTGTTTAGTGGTGGTCGTCTTTCAGCTTTTCTTACCTTGGCCATGTCTCTGAGTATTGCACACCTTGTGCTTTTGGGCACTCCAGTGATGTTGCAGCTCTGAAATATGGCCAAACTGGTGGCAAGTGGCATCGTGGCAGCTGCACGCTTGACTTTTCTCAGTTCATGGGCAGTTATTTTGCGCCTTGGTTTTTCCACACGCTTCTTGCGACCCTGTTGACTATTTTGAATGAAACGCTTGATTGTTCGATGATCACGCTTCAGAAGCTTTGCAATTTTAAGAGTGCTGCATCCCTCTGCAAGATATCTCACTATTTTTGACTTTTCTGAGCCTGTCAAGTCCTTCTTTTGACCCATTTTGCCAAAGGAAAGGAAGTTGCCTAATAATTATGCACACCTGATATAGGGTGTTGATGTCATTAGACCACACCCCTTCTCATTACAGAGATGCACATCACCTAATATGCTTAATTGGTAGTAGGCTTTCGAGCCTATACAGCTTGGAGTAAGACAACATGCATAAAGAGGATGATGTGGTCAAAATACTAATTTGCTTAATAATTCTGCACTCCCTGTAGAAGTCCCGGTGGTCATGCCGGGCGGCAGCAGTGGAGGTCTGCGCTCATCACGCAGACATCCTCCGCTGCCCCGCTAGCCACCAGGGAGAATCGGGCAGCTGGGGGATGTCTGCATGATACGTGCAGACATCCTCCATGCTGCCCGTCACGGCAGTCTATTATGACGGACCAGTCATAATAGACTGCCGTGTCGGGCAGCATGGAGGATGTCTGCACGTATCGTGCAGACATCCCCCGGCTGCCCCACTAGCCACCAGGGATCGAGTTACAGGTGAGGGGGAGGGAGGGGGCAGGGAGACAGGGGGAGGGAGGGGGACAGAGCAACAAGGGGAGGGAGGGGGGAAGAGACAGAGACAGGGGGAGGGAGGGGGGAAGAGACAGACAAGGGGAGGGAGGGGGGAAGAGACAGAGCAACAAGGGGAGGAAGGGGGGAAGAGACAGAGACAGGGGGAGGGAGGGGGGAAGAGACAGAGCAACAGGGGGAGGGAGGGGGGCAGAGAGACAAGGGGAGGGGGGCACAGAGTAACAAGGGGAGGGGGGCAGAGAGAAACAAGGGGGGGAGAGACAGAGGTGAGGGGGGAGTCAAAGGGAGGGGGAGAGAGAGACAACACTAAGGGGGGGGAGAGAGACAAAGCTGAGGGCAAGGGAAAGAGAGAGGCAGCATTGGCACATAAAAGGAAATAAAAACAAGAAATGCATTTTTTGCAGTTTGGGTGGTCGTCTTATAATCAGGGTCGTCTTATAATCTAGCAAATACGGTATTTAAAACACAATTGCTAATAATTATCTTGTAAAATCAGTATCATTCTTTTTAACTCTACATAGCTGTAATTCTTTGTGTTTACAGGAAAGGTGTTATTCTTCATTACATGCTGATTATTGGAATGTGCTTAGGAGGGCAGACACAACAAAGCTATTCCTTCTACAGTGACCATTTATAGGAAACAGAAACACTAGAATTTACTTTGCAGGAAAGCCTTTTGGCTACATCTCAATCTGTGAGCTGTAGATTTCACACATCAGAAATATTCATGGTAGTTTCTAGTCTGATAATGTTTAACTCATTGAAACTCAGAGCAGACTATATAAAATATACATCTGCTTATTTTTCCAGGATCTATAATATTTATTACAGTCAATTACTTTATGCACAAGGGGAAACTGAATGCAAATTACTCAAAAAGTAACCTGCAGTAAGTATAACTAAGTAAATTAACACTTAGTTCTTCTCATGGTGGTACATATACCAAGTGAGTCACATTATAATATATGCTTAATTTCATCTATACATTTGCTAGTCACATGCAAGGCCACCATCAGTAAGCTTGGGGACATAAAAAATACCTCTCATCCGGCTTGTTCTCAGGGCTTAACGAAACAGCGGACAGATATGAGCACATTCGCTCGCCCCTTCCTCTTTTGTCACAATGCGCCAGATGTGCACCGAACAGTACAGTGATCTTCACTGCTGCAGCTGCCATCAAACTCAAACCTGACTGACAATGAGACATTGCTGTGCCCAGGCCCAGATACAGCCAGACACTGGGCCTCCTGAAGGCATAGTGGTGCCAGTCAACTGTAAAAAAAAAAATCATACTGTATTTGCTTAATAATAAGGTGACCTTGATTATAAGGCGATTTCCCCCCCCCCCACGGCCAATCTCAGGATCTTAATTTATTAAAAAGAAACAAAAAGGTCTAAATATAAAGCAATCCTAGAGGAAAAAAAGTTTTGCTAGTAAAAATTGGTTCACACGTAAACTGTTTTTCATATTTAATAAAAATGTTATTTAAAAACGCATTTCTTATTTTATTTCCTTCCTCTGCCCCTCTTCATTATAAGCAACAGAGCCCAATATTGCACCCAGAGGACATGCCTCTGCACCAGAGGCGTCGCTAGGGGGGGGCTACTGGGGCTGAAGCCCCGGATCTCCCCTCCATAGCCCCGAATGGAGACCCTGACCACGCCCCCTCGCGCTCGGCTCCGCCCCCTCACGTCCGACCCCGCCTCCTGCATGCTGTATGCTGAACAGCAGCAGACTCCATCCCCTCACGATAGGCTCCGCCCCTCATGCTTAACTCCGCCCCTCCCGTTTTGCAGGTGAGTGTTTGGCAGAGTTATTAGTGTGCAGGTGTATGTATGTGAGGTAAGTGGCAGAGTGTAAGTTGGTGTGAGTGGCAGAGTTATGAGTCTGCATGTGTATGTAAGTAGCAGACTGTGAGTGGCAGAGTTATTAGTGTGCATGTGTATGTATGTGAGTGGCAGAATGCAGCCCCCGGAGACGCCTAGGTGCAGGAGGGCCTTGACAGCTTGTGCTGTAGCAAGGCTGCACACATTGATGGTAAGGTTTTAGGGGAGGAGTTGGGGGAGGGGATCAGAGGGTATTTAAGGCTGTGCAATATTGAAAAATCTCATAATTTTTTGGCCTACCAGAATTTTCTGCTTGCTTCTGTCTCCCTGCTTTCTCCCTTCTTCTGTTTCAGGATGGATTCTTCGCTGGAAAGGCTCCTGGCTGGGATCTGCGAGGCTGCAAGGAAGAAAGGACCTGGATGGGCAAGAGAACAGCTGGGACATCTGGTGACAGTACCTGATCCTGATGCACGCCCGGTGAGGAGGACCCGTCCGCCGCAGAGACTGAGCCCTGGATCCCCTGCGCGAGGACGGATGGCTGCGGATGATGGGACCTCGGGAGGAGCACCACGTGGCCGACTGGTGGACCGGGAGAAGGCCTCCGGAAGCGGGACTGGAGCAGCGGCACGGCGAAGAGGGAAGGGTTCCAGCGCGGCAGCGGAGGCCTCAGGGGACCAAGCCCCAGGCCAGAAGAGGAGAGGAGCTCTGTTGGTGGCATCCGGTGGATTGAGGCCTACCGGAAGTGGAGCGAGCGGCGCAGGAGAGCAGCGGAGGCCGGCGTGCCTCGTTCCGGTGATCGGGGACCGGGTCAGGTGACCGGAGGGACCACGTGACAGGACAGGGAGGCCCGGCGGGCGAAAACGACGGCGGTGGATGACGGGGACCTGACAGGGCCGCGACCACGTGGGAACTGGTGAAGTAGCATGGTGGCCGGGAGAGGGACACAGAAGGTAGGCCCCGACAGGCTGCTGGTGGACACGGAAGTCCAGGGGAGGTCCAGGATGGAGGAGGTGTGGCAGCAGGACTGCCAGGCTGGGGTGAGGTGACTGCAGGATCCAGGAGGGCACCGAAGTGTCGATCGGGGGAAGGGACAATCCTGAAGGGGAGGCCTTGGCTGCTGAGGTCGGTGGTTAGGTGTAACAGAGCATGGGGTGTTGCAGGACTGCAGGATATCGCTGGAGGATGGTCGGGCCTCAGGGGACCAAGCCCCGGGCCGAAGTCCAGAGGGGGACCGGTCCGATGCAGGCTGGAGCAGTGACGGAGCCGAGGCGGCGGAAGCATACCAGGAGGCTAGAAGGGAGGTCGACCAGGGGCCTACCGTACGGGCCCAGGAAGAGGAAGAGGCCATGCCGAGCGTTTCCGCAGGCGCTACGGGGACGGCAGCAGCGCGTCCAGGTCACAACCGTGGGCAGGCGGCGCCAGGATCCAAGAGGCCCAGGATGTCTGGAGTGGGAACGAAAAGGCGAGTACCTAGGGACGTTACCCCTACTCAGGCCAGCAGTAGGGTTTCCCCTGGGGCTCAGGCCTCAAGGAGCCACGGGAGGGTTTCACCTAGGCAGGGGTCCCGGGGTAAGAGTGGCAGATGGGGGGGCGATAGGGGTAGATCTCCCAGGGGCAGGATGGGGCATTCATCCAGGGCTAGTCCAGGTAGGGTTAGCTGGCGCCAGGTTCCGGCGGGTAGGGATCCAGGTAGCGGTAGTAGCGTTGAGAGGGGGAGGTCCCAGGACAGGTCCTCCAGAAGCCATGGCGGGGGGCATACACACCGCAGACGTAGCCCTCATCCGCGCAGCGCCAGTGCTTCAGATTCATCTTCTAGGGCGCGCTGTAGGAGGCATAGGGCCCACCGTTCATCTTTATCACCTCATCCCGGTAGCATAAGATCCCGTTCTGGGGGCAGGTCCGGCAGGGTCGGGGTGGCGGACGGGCAGTTGGCTGAGCATTCACCGCGAAGGGGCGGGCGCAGGGAAAGGGAAGGACATCCATCAGCAGCACTCCCCAAATCTGTTTCCCATTCCAGGAGAACCAACGATGACAACAGGAGACCAGCCACCCAGGGTTCGTGTGGGGCAACAGCCGGCGGTGCGGTTCCCAAAAACAACACATCTGGGAGTTCTGATCCGAAGTCTGGGACGGCTGGAGGAACAACCGGTGAGGGTTCTGATATTTTACACATAACACACAAGGGCCTCGAGGGGGCTACGGGGGATGGGGGCTTGATGGCTGGGTCACAGGCCTTTTTAAATTCCTGGTCAGAGGGTAAGAAAAGAGCAGGTTCGCCGTCGGCGGCAGCAGCGTGGGTCGCATCTAGCGCAGAAAGCGGAAGGGGCGCGATAGAAGGTATCGATGTGGGAGAGGTCGTGGGGACATCAAGGGCAGTTGAGGAAGGGTCAGGGAAGGACGGAGCAGATGAACTGCGGGACGGGGTACCCGACGCGGCGGTTTATAATTCATATTTGTCATATTCGGGCCCCTTGGGGGCGCATTTAAAATTAGAGACAAAAGAAAAAATCTGGAAAGGGGAATATTTAGAGTTGTTTTCTTTGCTTCCTCTGGAAGAGTCGGTCGACCTGAAAGAGGATGTGAAGAAAGAGGATAGGGCAAAGAAGGAGGAGGAAGAGAGGAAAAAGCGTTACAGCAAGCTTCCCAAGACCTTTGGGAATTGGTTGAGGGCTTTTTGTATACTAGGTAGCGTAGTGGGCCAGAGGGCGCCGGAGAAGTGACGGGATTTGGGACGCATACAGGGTGTATGGAGGGCTGGCGTGGTGGCGGTATGACGAACAGTTTCGTCAACGCTTGGCTGCCAATCCCACAATGAGGTGGGATCAAATGGACATCACTCTCTGGCTCAAACTCATGTTGGCGCAAAAATCTGCGCCCTTTCAGGCAGGGGCCGGTGCAGGAACATCAAGTTCTTCACCGGCCTCCGGAAAAAAGGGTTGTTGCTGGCTGTTTAACGACAGTCAGTGCAAATGGGGCAGTTCATGCCGTTTCCGGCATGAGTGCACCGGATGCGGAGGTAGCCACAGCTACACTAAGTGTTTTAAGAAGGGGAAGTCTGGAGGAACAACTGGGGCATTGGGGGCAAAAGGGGAACTCTCCAGTGAGCAGAAGCGCGATGCTGCCGTGGCTAAAACGCTACGGTAAGCAAGAGGACGCGTTGTTCCTGGATGAAGGGTTTGACAAAGGGTTTCGTATTCCTTTCGTGCCCAAAGGTGCGTTAGGGTCTAAACGAAATCTCAAGTCAGTACAATCCTTTCCAGAGGTGGTGGGGGAAAAGTTGATGAAAGAGGTGAACTTAGGGAGGATGGCGGGCCCCTTCGTGGACCCTCCGCTGCCTAATTTACGTGTCTCCCCTTTGGGGGTGGTTCCCAAGAAGGAGGCAGGTAAATTTCGGTTGATACACCACCTGTCTTACCCGAAAGGCTTGTCGGTGAATGATGACATAGATCGTGAGCTGTTTTCGGTATCCTATACGTCATTCGATAGAGCAATTGACGTGGTTAGATCTGCGGGCCCTGGGCCTTTGCTAGCTAAGGTGGATATTGAGGCGGCATTCCGGCTTTTGCCAGTGCACCCGGAATGCCATCATTTGCTGGGGTGCTGGTTCCAGGATAGGTTTTTTGTGGACATGTGCTTACCAATGGGTTGCTCTATCTCCTGTGCTTACTTTGAGAAGTTCAGCACTTTTCTGGAGTGGGTGGTTAAGCAGGAATCGGGAGTTGAAACATTGGTACACTACTTAGACGACTTCCTATGCTTGGGGCCAGAGGCTTCGTCAGATTGCACCCATTTACTGAGGACTATGCAATTAGTTGCAAAATCCTTTGGTGTTCCCTTAGCTACGGAAAAGACGGAAGGCACAACCACCCGGCTTAGTTTCTTGGGCTTGGAAATTGACACAGTTAAAGGGATTTGTCGGTTACCGGATGATAAGCTTGTCATCTTGAGGAGGGTGCTAGCTGAGGTATTGCAGGCAAAGAAGGTCACGCTCAGGCAGATTCAGTCTGTGATTGGGAGGCTTAATTTTGCATGTCGAATTATACCGGCTGGTCGAGTGTTCCTGAGGTCGCTGTCGCGTGTGACAGTAGGAATACGTGAGGGACATCACTTTCTAAGAATTTCAAAGGCCATGAGAGCTGACCTGTTGGTATGGATAGTATTCCTGGAAAAATTCAACGGCCGGGCTTTTTTCCAAAAGCCAACGGTCTCGGCACCGGCCTTGGAGCTCTATACGGATGCTTCCGGGAGTGTGGGCTTTGGGGCATACTATGGGGGTAAGTGGAGTGCGGCTGCATGGCCAGAGGAGTGGAAGTCGTCACCTTTAATGCGCAACCTAGCCTTTCTGGAACTATTTCCGTTGGTGGTGGCACTTTCACTGTGGGGATGGTCCATGAGGGATAGGCGAGTGGTCTTCTATTCAGACAACCTGGCTGTGGTATATTCTGTTAATAAGGTCTCCGCATCTTCACCTGTCGTGGTCAAACTTCTGAGGTACTTCGTGTTGCTGTGCATGGAGCTTAATGTGGCATTTAGGGCAAAACATGTTCCGGGTTACCAGAATGTCATCGCGGATTCTCTCTCTCGCTTACAGTGGGACAGATTCAGGCAGGCGGCACCAGGGGCGGAGGCCGAGGGTTCCCCTTGCCCGGAGGTAGTGTGGAAGCTCGAGACCGAATGTTGCAGGGATCGGTGAAGTCTTCATTGGCCCCTGCTACGTGGACGGCTTATAATAGGGTATGGCAGGAGTGGGACGATTTGGCTGCCTGGGCAGGGAGGGAAGCGATAGAGGAAAATCAGTTGGACATATTATTCTGGTTTTTATTCCGGTTGGCGTCGCGAGGGACTTCCCCTGCTCAGCTGAGCGCAAAGCTAGCTGCACTGGCGTTTATGTTCAAATTAAGAGGGCAGGAGGATATCACAAAACACTTTGTGATCCGGCAGGCTATGAAGGGTTTAAGGAGGGGTAAGGCGGTTCAGGATCACCGTCGCCCAGTATCCATGGGAGTCTTAGGTAGGGTAATAGGAGTCCTAAGTGATGTTTGCTCTTCGGAGTTCGAATCATTGCTATTCAAGGCTGCCTTTTCACTGGCTTTCTTTGGGGCCTTTCGGATATCTGAGCTGGTCAGCAGCTCGCGTCAGGTGGCAGGGGGCCTTCGGTTTTGTGATGTTTCTTGCACAGCAGATCAAGTAATAGTGTTTTTACGCTCATCCAAAACGGATCAATCGGGAAGAGGGACCCGAGTGGTATTATATGGGGTACCGGGCAGTGTGGCCTGCCCGGTGGCAGGCCTGCAGGGCCACTTGTTGGTTAGGCCTGCGGTAGAGGGTACCCTATTGGTACACAGGAGTGGAAGGTCACTTTCCAGGTTCCAATTTCTGAGGGTGTTCAGGTTGGGGTTGAGTAAGTTGGGTTTGCCGGAAAAGGAATATGGCACTCACTCCTTTCGGATAGGGGCAGCCACGGAGGCGGCGCGGTTAGGATTAGGTGACGACGTGGTTAAGCGTATTGGCAGGTGGGAGTCTAACAGGTTTAGAACGTATGTGAGGCCGCATCGGTTGCTGTAAAAGTCGGGCGATGAGAGCAACATGTTAGTTCCCTTCCCACTCCTTTTCCTCTCCCTTCCTTTTATTTGTAGGGTCCATCTACGTGGTGTGGATAATTGGCCACTCTTACGTGTTCTGGGCTAGACGGAGGGCCGCAGTTAGGCCAGCGGGCCTACGGCTGGGCTTTCCTGACGAATTACTTCAGGTGAAGTGGTTCGGGGCCCGGGGTATGCGCTGGGCGGGGGTCTTACCCATGCTGCTGCGCTTCATTGACCGAGGGGTGCTGCCTAATGTCATAGTGATACACGCCGAGGGGAACGATTTAGGGTTGGTTCCACAGAGGGAGTTGGTCCAGATCATGCAGAAGGATGTTACCCACATTCTATCACGGGTTCCCGGGGTAAAAATTGTATGGTCCGAAATGGTACCAAGAGACCAATGGAGGTATGCAAGAGATGTCAGGGCAATGGAGCGCAGCAGGGGGAAGATTAATAAGCTAATGTCGATTTTTGTACGGAAACAAAAAGGAGTGGTGGTCAGACATCGCACTTTGGAAGGAGATCGGAAAGGCTTGATAGCTAAGGATGGAGTGCATTTGTCTGACCTTGGTTGGGATGTTTTCCTGTTGGGAGTTCAGGAAGGGGTAGAAAAGGCTCTCTTTTTATTGGATGGGGTAGCCCTTCTGTAGTGAGGATTCACTCAGAAGGGCTTTGGCGGTAACTTGCTCCTTAGGGGGGTCTATGGCTGGAATATCGGGAGTCAGTCATAGTGCAAATGGATTACGGGAGAGGTTCTGAGCTAAGCTGGAGCTCTTAGCCTGTTGGTGGGCTGGGCAGAAGGTCTGCCTGGCAATGGATTCAATGGACGGTGGACCCCTGGGGAGCAAGTTGGTGTGGGACATGTTCCGTGTTATGTTAACTATGTTAATAAAGTTAATGGTAAATTATGTTAATTTTGAGGATCATGTCATTTATGACATATGTGTGAATATGTGGGTTTGTCATTGCCTAATTTGTATATCTATATGTATTTATTACAATGTGTTATGTTAAGGTTGGAGGCAATGACATATGTTATAAATAAAATGGCTGTGGCCTTTTCTACCCACTACGTCTGCGCCATGTGTCTCTATTTTATGGTAAAGATACAGCCTGGTAGTCGAGGCTACAACTGTCATGTAATTTGCAGAGTGTAAGTGGGTGTGAGTGGCAGAGTGTAAGTAAGTGTATGTATGTGAGTGTGGCAGAGTGTGATTGGAAGAGAGTGTGTGTGAGTGAGTGTAAGCATGAGTGGAAGAGTTATGAGTGTGTATGTGTGTGAGTGGCAGAATGTAAGTGTGTGTAAGTGGCAGAGTGTGATTGTATGAGTGAGTGTGCAGAGTGTGAGTGTTTGGAAGAGTGTGAGTTATGAGTGTGAGTGGCAGAGTTTTGGAGTGTATAAGTGTGAGCAGCAGAGATATGAGTGTGCGTGTGAGTGAGTGTAAGCGTGAGTGGCAGAGTTATGAATGTGCGTGTGTATGTGTGTGAGTGGCAGAGTGTGTGAGTGTAAGCGTGAGCAGCAGAGTTATGAGTGTGTGTGAGTGGCAGAGTGTAAGTGTTCGAGAGTGAAAGCGTGAGTGGCAGAGTTAGGAGTGTGTCAGTGGCAGTGAGATTACTAGGAGAAAATTGGATTAATTACTATTATTCATATTGAATGTGATAATCAAGTGTGAAACAGTGCTCATACCATTTTTATTTTCACACCTGATTATCACATTCAATATGAATAATAGTGATTCATCTTTATATATAGTCTTTATGTTGATGGCAATGAGTCCATACACGTGGCATTAAACATCACATGGACCTCGTTATACTATTAAACCCATACATTATGAGTGAATGTGCTGCTCATTATATTATAGGCTTTACTCATGAAAGAGAGAAATGCAGGGAAGTGAGATGGGAATTTCAAAATTAAGGCTAAAGTAGCAGAGCTGGAAAAATTCTCGCATTCAGTTGCATTCCCATATCAATTCCCTGCACTTCTCTCTTTTATGAGGTTGGTAGAAGGAGCATACTTTGATACCTCACCCTATTCTCCCCAGGGTAGAAGGAGCACACCTTCATACCTCATCCTATTCTCCCCAGGTTTTTGACCCCTTTTTATTAAAAAATAAAAAATATTTGTGATGTGTGTGTGAGAGTTGCAGGTTTACACACGTGTCTGCGTGGCAGAATGTCTTTGTGGGAAAGGCCATCTGTGTGTATAAGGGTTTCTGTGTGTAAGGTTGTCTGTATGTGTGTGTGAGTGTAAGGTTATCTATGTAAGGGTATCTATGTGTGGGGGGGGGGGGGGTTCAGGGTTGAGTCATTTTTATATGCTCAGTTATTTTGAAATCATGGGAATTTGCTCACATACAAGTGTGTGTGTGATGCAAGTTGGTGTGTGTAAGTGGGATTGTGTGTCTCTGTGTGTAAGGGTGTGTGTATGTATGTGTGACTGTGCAAGTGTGAATGTGTGTGTATGTGTGGCTGCATGTGTGTGTATTTGTGGCTGTGTATTTTTGTGTATAAGTGTAACTTTGAGTAATGTGAGTTTTTTGTGTGCTGCGAGTCTTATTGTGTAGTGTGGTACAGTAATGTGCAGCATGAGTGTGTGATACACTCACACACTGCACGTTTTATTGCTGTGGAGTCTGTGTTATATTCACACTTGCACATTACTGTGACTTTTATTGCTGTGGAGGTAGACACATACACACACATACAAACAGATACACACATATAGTCGGTCACAGGCAGACATACAGTCAGTCACACACACACACGCATATAGTCAGTAACAGACAGACACAAACACACTCATACAGTCAGCCAGTCACAGACAGACAGACAGACAGACACACACAGTCAGTCACAGACACACACATATACATTCGGTCACAGTCACACATACAGTGGGTCACATAAACACACAGTCACACACACACACACACACACACTCTGTCACATACACTTACACACGTCAGCAACTTTGTTGTTGTTTATGATAAAAAAAAAAGTGCATCTATCAATATGTCCCCCTCCTGGCTGCTATACCTCATTCTAGCCTGTGCCCTGCTGTTGTTTCTAGCCCTGCTGAGCACACTCAGCGCTCGGACACTATAGTACGGTGCATGTGGGGATGGAGCAGGAAGACTGTGCAGCCGGTGCACACACTGCTCCGCTGGATAAATAAAATGATCCCAGCAGCGAGGGCACCAGGCAGGGACAACAATGACTGGGTGCCAGGTATAATTTCCTGGTGCCCGGGATTTGTTGAGCCCTGATATATACCCTATTGTTCATTGGCGTCAATTATATCAGTCTGTATGCCGCCTAAGCATGTGATTTTATTTACTCCACTTCTATAAAATCTATCATGGCCTCCAGCCCCGGATGTTTTGGAGACCTAGAAACGCCTCTGCTCTGCACTAAGTTTGCCACCTTTTCTTAAACAAAATACCGGCCCAGCCATTGCTTTCATAGACTTAACATTGGACTCAAGCCAATTTTTCACGGTTATTTCTGGTAAAATACCTGCTGGAAGGCTATCCTAACGTAATTTGCCATTGCATGCCCAGAACTTTCCATTACACTCACAGACTTGTGATTGCACCCACAGACTTGCAATTGCACCCCCCAGGACACCAGGAGGTGACCTGATCAGAGATTCTGGCTCAGAAGACATGCTGATCTTACAGACATCCTCCCGCTGCGGGCCACCCTGGACAGAAGAGTTCCAAAATAGATAGGAAATACAATTAAAATGTTGACCAGGTATTTAAACAATCAGGGTTTTTCCAGGTTAACTCCTTGGCTCTCTATAACATTATTTTTTACCCAGAAACCTTTTCTCTGCATTTTTTGCATTAATAATAATAATATTTATAAAGGATCAATATGTGCATGTAAAAATACGGACAAGGTGGCAAAATGAAAAAAGGGGAAAAGACCTAGGTCTTTTCCCCTTTTTTCATTTTGCCACCTTGTCCGTATTTTTCCCACTGTCTGTCACCTTATTTAATAAATGAATACAGTTTTTTGAAGATTTACTCAGCCTTTACGGAGTGCACACGTTTCTTGCTTTTATTTAATCATCGATATCCACGCTTGATCCGCGTGTGGAGCACCTGTTGTTGGCTTCTGTCATGGGAGTGGAGCCGACTTGGACTTATTTCTTTTGACTATTATTATCATATGAAGAAAAACATCCATATAAAACAATGTAACAAATTTACAAAAATGATCACATGATTTGTATAAAGCTATGTTATATAAGTTCATCGAGCGCCATGTGGCTCACTAAGATATGTATGGAAAAAGTACAAAAAAACAGTACATAAATAACTAGTACAGAGAAGAGACTCTGTACGTCACTTGAGATAACCTTGTTAACAATCGATTCCAATATAATTTTCCTGTGTCAGTATACCGATCTCTAGATTTCCAGTTCTTTGTGATTGCCATCTTGGTGGCAAGTAAGATATTTCTTATGTTAAATTACTGAGACTGGAGATTACTCTAACTTTATCACCATCAACTCTTCAATATCGTCAAGAACCGTTCTCCAAAGCTCACGTCACCTACCACGTGACCACCAGATACGCCCATTGTCCGCATAGGATCCATAACATATCCAGCAGCTTGAGGCGGCAGAATTATATATTTTTTTCTAGCTTAGCTGGAACATAATGCCATCTATTTATCACTTTGTTCAAATTTTGAACCTCTGAGTTGACCTTAAAAGCTGTGTGCATTTGGTAACTAAGTTTTTATCCCATGCCATTCAATACCACAGACTGCAATAAAAAATCCTGAGGTAAAAAAAAAACTGTTATAACTGATAACTTACATCATTGAATAGGCCCCACTAACAGTTAATTTTGGCATAGACTGAAATGGACAAGCCAGAGGTGGAATTCAATGGTCAGTAAATGTTTCATGTGTACTTGCAACACCTTGTTTGTGCACAAAATCTATAATAATGCAGACTGACCTCTGCCTTGGAAATGTATAAAGTGATAGGCAATAATGAAACAGTGTAATCAAAAAAGTGCAGCAAAACACTAGTATGGATCCCAAAAACACAGAAAACATAAGTAAAGTAATTAATAATGTGTCGTGCCAAATAGGTACATAAATATATTTGTATACTTAGCAAAATGCTTACAATATATTTTATCGTGAGATCCAAATCAGTGTTTTTTTAGTCTGTAGTCAGTGCGTCAAATAGAAAAATTCTCTCCACATGTTTGTATGCCTATTATGTATGTATTTTTTCATGCTGCTGAATTACCTTTAATGGTCCATGATATTTTTACATAATAGAAAACTGAAAAAGATAAATGTGCGAACCTGTATAATTTAATAACACAGCTAGTAAGTATCACTCCCAATGGTAATTAACTCACCAGAGCCTGAAATGATCAGCGCAAAATGGGACTACAGTCCCCACCATCCACTTGATAGAAGTTCAGATATATCATCAGTGGTCACCTCAACCTTGCATTATTCAGGTACTTGAAAAGGTTGAGATAGGTGATGCATAGCTAAAATTATTTTCACACATAACACTTTGTAAGAGTTATATTCTACCATTTTCTATATTTCTGCTTCTTTTTTTAGGGACTATATATCATATTAACACAATATGTAAGCAGCAATTTTTCAGTACAAAGTATATACATTATGGAGCAAGAACATGCAATATTTCCTCTACTAATGCAACATATTTTTTTTTTACATTTTAGAGCATTTTTGACTGTAAAATTTGGTGAGTTCTATTGTGTTAATTATTATTGGGTTAATGAGAACTGATCTGAAATGTCTTAGCTTACTGGAAAGTTTGCGGGAGACGCGTGGTTTTGAGCTGAAGAAACAGAGTACAGGATGGTTAGACAAACAAATGTGGTTATGGTATTTTAGGGAAGTGTGAGCTGACAGACAAACCTCAGAGTCAATCAAAGACCCTCAGCTATCCTGTGGGTCATTGGAGAATGAATACTACACGTGGAGTAGAGCATGGACTTTAACTAACAGCTATAAAACAGGAAGTACCGTGGAATCACACTCACGTGTATAATAAACAGTGCTGTATTAAGCATGAGTCAGACGAGCCAAGTGCCTAGGGCGGCACTTACCTTTTCCTCCTGGGGGGTAGCAAAAAATGGCACTGCCCCTTTAAAAAAAAAAAAAAAAACACCTTTTCTCCTCTTACCACCGCTCTGCAGGCAGCATGGTGTTGTTGTGCTGCTCATGGGGTCATGTAATGAGGGTGATGGAGTCATGTAATGGGGTGTGCAACATGGGTGGGGGGATGCACAAAACCAAGACACACCACTGATAACAAGTGCCAAATAATGAGAACCAATAAAAATTTAAAAAAAAAACACAAATGCACAGAACTCAGCAATGGTTGCTTTGTTCTGCCACAGGCAACTCTGCAAAGGTTTTTTATTTCACCGACAGGATCAGGAACCAGAAGGCAGTGGCGTCCTGAGGCGGGTGCTGGGGGTGCGGACTGTACTGGGTGACACCCCAGCGGAGGTGACACCCGTGCTGCCAGCATCCCCCCGCAGCTCATTGCGCTGCGGAACTTTTTTTTTTTTTCCTGGCAGCCGCATGCGCTGGATGCGGCTGCCGGAAAAAAAAAAATCGATGCGACCGATTGTGACATTTCATCACATCCAGTGGCTATAATTCTCTCCTCCTGCAGGGAGGAGACGGCCAGAGCAGAGACAGAGCAGCAAGTAGGTTAGTACTGGTGAAGGTTGGAGGAGCTAAATACTGACATTTTGAGTGGCTAAATCTTGGCATATTGAGTGACAAATTCTGGCATATTAAGGGTTTAAATGCTGGAAAATTGAGTGATAAATTCTGGCATATTGAGGGGTTAAATGCTGGCATATTGAGTGACAAATTCTGGCATATTGAGGGGTTAAATTCTGGCATATTCAATGGCAAAACAATACTGGCATATTGAAGGATTAAATGCTGGAATATTGAATGGGAAAATTCTGGCATATTGAGGGGTTAAATACTGGCATTTGAATAGCAAAATAATACTGGCATATTGAGGTGTTAAATGCTGGAATATTGAATGGCACAATTCTGGCATATGGAGGGGTTAATGCTGGCATACTGAATGGCAAAATAATACTCGCATATTGAGTGATAAAATACTGGCATATTTAATGGCTAAATAATGGCATATTTAATGGCAGAATAATACTGGCATATTATTGGGAAAAATGACTGTGGCTTTTTAATGGCAAAATAATACTGGCATATTATTGGACAAATTGGCTGTGGCATATTAATAGCAAAATAATACTGGCATATTAGTGGGTAATTGGCTGTGGCATATTAAATGGCAAAATAGTACTGGCATATAATTGGGCAAATTGGCTGTGGCATATTAAATGGCAAAATAATACTAGCATATTAGGCAAATTGTATGGCTTATTAACGGCAAAATAATACTGGCATATTAGGCAAATTGGCTTATAAACAGCAAAATAATACTAGCATATTATTGGGCAAATTGTGGTTTATGAATGACAATATAATACTGGCATATTATTGGGCAAATTGGCTGTGCCATATTTATGGGCAAACACTGGCATCTTAATGGGAAAACTGGTTTATTTTAATTGTCAGTGATGCTGTGGCATGGTCTGTGGGGCAAAATAACATGTACTATGTGGAAAGTGACACTGGCTAGTTCTGTGGGGCAAAGTGACACTGTGGAATGCCAAATCTTGTAGGTGGAATAGAAGTGCAAGCCAAGTGCTGTGGGTGCAATATAGATGCATGGCAAGTTCTGTGGGTACTGTATGGTGCTGTGCTAAGTCATTTAGGTGCAATGTGGGTGCAGAGGAAGGGAATAAAAACAAGGAATGCAAGTTTTCAATAACATTTTTATTACATATGAAAATAGTTGAATATAATAAAAAATTCAGATAAGTATAAATGCAACTAGTTATAGAGAGAGAGAGATAGAGAGAGATGTCTTTGTGTATAGATATGTATTTTTTTTAGAATTGTACAATTGTCACCTCGTGGGGCTCCTGTGTATCGCATAATTAATGGCGGCCCCATGTGTGGCATATTTATTGGGCCCCATTAAGGGGCTCTTTTGTGTGGAATAATTATGGGACGTTTTTGTGTGTGGCATAATTAAGGGGTGCCTGTGTGTGTAGCATAATTAACTAGGCTCCAAGGTGAGGCATAAATAATGGGGCTCTGGTGTGGCATAATTTATGGGGCTCTTGTGTGTGTCAGAGTTATGGGGCTCCGGTGTGTGGCATAGTTAATGGGCTCCTGTGTGTGACATAATTTGTGGGGCTCCTGTATGTGGCATATTTAATGAGCCATCTGACTGGCATTACTAATCAATCTGTTTGGCATGGTATTGGAGGAAATCCATGGGGGTGACACCATGAGTTACCGCACCGGGTGACACCAACCCTAGTGACGCCTCTGCCAGAAGGTAAGAGCAGAACTCTGAGCTATAGGTGCAGTGGTAACAGCAATATAACTATGCATCAGTGCAAACACATTTGGGGCTTTTAAACGGGCTGCTATGGGCATTGACATGACCAATGATTTTGGTGACACCAGTCCTGCACTTCTATGAAGAGAACCTATGAACCCCTACAATATCCCTATGTCATATATCCCTATGATATCCCTTGATATTAGGCAGTGGGTGGATTATATCCAAGCAGGCAGTGAGACCATTCACTGACAAGAAATGTTGAAGTAACAACTCAAGAGCACAAAATGTGACTCGAGCAGCAAAAATCTTCTGGGCCAAGAAACAAAATCAGTCATGTGAAAAATAACTGTAATATGGCTGCAATTACAGTAGGGAAGTATGTGTGGGACTCCTCACAAGATTACTCAGCTAAATGTATGTGTAGTGCACACACTCATGTAACCATTTTTGGTAGAATTAAAGAAGTCTAAGCACACGTATTGAGCAACAGAAATGTTTTGGGACACATGAAATGAAACAAGTGATATATATAGATATCGTTATGCTGTAAATAATTAGCTATTTTTGTTTTTAATTAATTTGCACCTTTTCCTGGTTCCAGTGATCACACACTAAGGGTCAACTTAGAATATATTTTCCTCTTTATTTTTTACTTCACGGTTTTATCTTTTTACTCATTCATTATCTTCTTCTTCAGTGGTTTCCCAGTATTAATTGAGGGTGACTTTGGAAACTACCTTTAAATGATTAGCATATTCTATTATTTATTTTCTGAGGTGAGGCAACACATACTTCTTATAAGTAAGGCATATCCGCCTTCCGGTAAATCCAGCCATAAATTAATTTATTTTCTACAGTGCTGCCAAACCAGTTTTTCAAACAAACAGAATTCTAAGAAAAGACTTTTAGGATTTTTTCAATTAACGTATAATTAGTTAAAGAGTCGATTAATAGGAAAGTATAACAGTACAACTCACCCGGTTAACTGCATGGCCATTTAAGCTGTGGCACAGTAAAAAGAGATCTATAGTGTAGATATACAGGTTAAAGCCAGGTATACTCTAAAATAGAGTTCATTCACAGTGAACTGGGGCAAACTGAGAGAAATGCACGAAAGAGGTCATTCCACTAAGCTTATTTTCAGTATGTTATATGTATGTTAAATAAATCTGAATTCTTCTGTACTTTTACTAGATATGAAGTGAGGCAATGAGAAAGGGAACATAATAGGGGTGAATACCAGGCCCAAAGGGAATTACACAGGATAAAAAAAAAATACATTTTAATAGATAATGCAAGATAAAAAGTATAAGCTCTTTACTGGGTGTAGAGTTCAAACCTTAAAGCCACTGTGTGTGTTAAGAAACTTCCCCGGTATCAAATGCTGTGTATATGTCCAGGAAATCCGTGACAGGCAATAAGAAGGAAGGCAAAAAACTGGAAGCACGGTCCATCGACCAAACACACATGAAGATCCAAACAGACTAAAAGACAGTTTTCCGCTCTATACTGGGTGTCTGTATATATATATATATATATATATATATATATATATATATATATATATATATATATATAAATAAAACATTTAAGACTGACACTAGGACAAAACATACAAAGAATAGAGACTAGAGATCATGTAGTAAGTGCTGCAAATGTGAATATTTGTGCCAATTAGTATCAGTGGTACAAAAAAGAGATACAGAGTAGTGGACGAATACTGACTGACACAAATTTGATTTAAAAGACTCCAGGTAGCAGATAAGTGAGGACTGGCACCGATTCAATTCGAAGGTAGTACTCCAAATGCAAAGAACAGCAGCAAATAGATTCAGTGGTGTGGGATTCAGGAAAATCCATAAATGGGAGTTACCACAATACAATTACTTCAAAGGAGTGCAGGCACATATATACCATTGGGCTAGTCCCTGTTGTTCACTTTCCCATTTTCGTTCACATATATACACTGACTAGATTTTCAATTGAAAAATAATATAGGGGGTACGGATAAAAAGAAAAAACAGGACCCACCTTTTGTTATAGTAGCAACCTTTGTTTGTTGTCTACTGTACTTTCACATTGAAAAGTATTTCACAGGAATCTCTAAATTCAGTGTCATCCAAAAAGGAGGGCTTGGAGAGATAGACAGGACTGTTGTTATAGCAACACCAATGGCTCTATTGCTTTGTCGTTTCAGGTTCAGGTTGAGTAACCTGTTTCTAATAATCTGTTATCCAAAATGATCTGTTATCCAAAAAAGATTTTCTGATTTTTGCAACAAGTTACCAATTCCACACACACCTGTATATAGGAAATTTAAGGGGAGGAAACTGACATCTGTTTCTTTTTCTTTACTTTACATGAAGCATTACTTTTATAATAATGTGATACGGCAGGTAGAACTAGTCATTTGATAGTTGCCTGAAAAGTAGTGTTGAGCGAACCCGAACCGCACTGTTCAGGTTCGTACCAAACATTACAGTTTTTGGACCCCGAACACGGACATTTCACTGTATGTTCGGGGTCCAAAAGCCCATAGCATTGTATGTAATGCTATGGGCTTTCTATAAACCGAAATAGAGTCCCCATTAATATGAATAGGTCAATTGACCTATTCCTATGAATGGGGACACTCTTACCCACATTTTACTTCCTTTTTCAGCCCTCTAGCCCTTTCCAGGTCTTTTTTTAGAGGTATTTTAGTGGCCAAAAGTTCGTGTCCCCATTGACTTCAATGGGGTTCGGGGTCAAGTTCGAGCACGGACCCGGACATTTTTACGAAGTTCAGTCGAACCCGAACATCAAGGTGTCCGCTCAACTCTACTGAAAAGTTAACAAACTTGCCTATTTGTCCAACTTGACAGAATTATATAGGATTTTTGCTATTTCCTTGTATTCCACAGTTTAGTGAATGCATCCTAAAGTGATTTCTTCTATTCTTCTACTATGCTGCTCAATTTATAGTACAGTCTCAATCTGTAGCTCTCCAGTTGCTGAAGGCCCACATCCCCATTATATTTTGCCAGCTAAGAGACTGAAAAAAATATATAGATCGGAAAGGTGCTGGATGTTATGTGGAAACAAAACACCAAAAATATACAATAGTGTAACACATTCAAACACTGTAAAAAAGTGTATGATACACTCACAAACAATGGTAGTGTAAAAGTCTCAATGAATCAATGATAAGGTGAGCCTTCACAAGATTTCCAGAAAAATATTTTACTCTTTTAAGTCATGGGGAGTTTCTCATGACTTATGCTAATATGAATATGATAGGGGTAAAAAAAGGCCAGTGAATGTCTGCTTGTATATTCCTCTCCTTGCAGGATCCAGTCAATACAAATACTAATAATACATGATCCCGAGCAGTGTGATCCACTGTGTCACACAGCATATTCATTTCAATAGCCCTCTCTGCAGCTCTCTGTACCACATCACCAGAAATCTGCAATGGGCTCTAGTCCAGTGGCGTCCCGAGGGGGGGCGGACCGCACCGGGTGACACCTCCAGCGGGGTTGCCGCCCCCCCCCCCCCGCATCGCGCTGCTTAACTTTGTTTTCTTTTTTCTGGCAGCCGCATCCACTAGACGCGGCCGCCGGAAAAAAAAAATCACAGCAACCGGATGTGACGTTACGTCACATCTGGTGACTGTGTTTCCCTTCTCCGTGCAGGAGGGAAGACTGCACGGAGGAGGCGTCCGTCCGGGGACATGGAGCAGCCATTCGGTAAGTAATGGGGACGGGGGTGGGGGTGGGGGGGTGGCAGGAGGGTGGTTTGAAACGAGCAGTTTATTACTGGGCTCTGACTGGCACTATATTACTGGGCTCTGGCTGGCATATATTACTGGGCTCTGGCTGGCACTATATTACTGGGCTCTGACTGGCATAATATTCCTGGGCTCTGAGTGGCACTATATTAGTGGGCATCTGGCTGGCACTATATTACTGGGCTCTGACTGGCATAATATTCCTGGGCTCTGACTGGCATAATATTCCTGGGCTCTGACTGGCACTATATTCCTGGGCTCTGACTGGCATAATATTCCTGGGCTCTGACTGGCATAATATTACTGGGCTCTGATTGGCACACTATTACTGGGCTCTGACTGGCACTATATTACTGGTATCTGACTGGCATAATATTACTGGGCTCTGACTGGCATAATATTACTGGGCTCTGACTGGCACAATATTCCTGGTATCTGACTGGCACAATATTCCTGGTATTTGACTGGCGCAATATTCCTGGTATCTGACTGGCACAATATTACTGGTATCTGACTGGCACAATATTCCTGGGCTCTTACTGGCACAATATTCCTGGGCTCTTACTGGCACAATATTACTGGGTTCTGACTGGCACAATATTCCTGGTATCTGACTGGCACAATATTACTGGTATCTGACTGGCACAATATTCCTGGGCTCTTACTGGCACAATATTACTGGGTTCTGACTGGCACAATATTACTGGGCTCTGAATGGCACAATATTCCTGGTATCTGACTGGCACACTATTACTGGGCTCTGAGTGGCACAATATTACTGGGCTCTCAGTGGGACAATACTACTGGGATCTGAATGGCACAATATTACTGGTATCTATAATTGTAAGATTGTCACCTCGTGGGGCTCCTGTGTGTTGCATAATTAATGGCGGTCCCATGTGTGCATAATTATGGGGCACTTGTGTGTGGCATATTTATTGGGCCCCATGTGTGGCATAATTAAGGGACTCTTTTGTGTGGCGTAATTAAGGAACTATTTTGTGTGGCATAATTATGGGGCACCTGTGTGTGTGTGGCATAATTATGGGGCACATGTGTGTGTGGCATAATTAATTGGGCAGAGGTGAGGCATAAATAGTGGGCTCTGGTGTGGCATAATTTATGGGGCTCTGGTGCTGCACAAGTTATGGGACTCTGGTGTTGCATAAGTTATGGGGCTCCTGTTTGTGGCATAGTTAATAGGCCATCTAACTGGCATTACTAAGGAATCTGTTTGGCATTGTATGGAGGAAATCCAGGGGGGTGACACCATGAGTTTCCGCACCGGGTGACACCAACCCTAGTGACGCCCCTGCTCTAGTCCCAGATTTTTAGAAAACCTAGCAACACTCCTGCCAGGTGGTATTGTAGATGTAGTTCTCCAGTAGCTGGATGGGCCGCAGTGTGACTCCCTTGGTCTAAATTGTTGCCAAATAGTTTTTGAGGCCATAAAATTGGAACCTGATGAATATGATTTTGATTACGTGTTAAAATCTATTTACTCCTTGTTCTTCGCCAAAAGTAAAAATTGGGGATTATGCTAGCCTTGGTTAAGAAATAATCTTAATTTTATTAAAGACAGGAGGCGAACATTTGCATAATCCTTCTTTACTGAAACCTCCGGCAGCAAAAGGGTTAACAGAGTTATAAAGATTCAACCAAGAGAAAGAAACACAGGATGCATATATAAACCCCCTCAGACACTTCCTCTTTCTTTGAAGAGCCGAACAGGGCACGAACAACTTAATTCACAGACATTAACCCCTTGCCGACATGTGACTGACGCGGTCCGTCCTGTCTGGCAAAGCAATGCCGATGTTAGATGGACCTAGTCCATCCTACGATTAAGCGATCGATGCTTTAATGCCTCAAGGTCTAGACATAAAGCAACACTGCAGTCTGGTGCCTAGGGCATTCGCTGATGCTCCACGGAGCGATTTGCGGGCGCCACATTGGAGAGCAGCATGCTCCTCCAATATGGCTGCTGCCCTCTTGTGGGTAGAGCGTCAGAAGTGAAAAAAAATTTCCTAGAGGCAGTCAGCAACATTGCAATGTAAAAAAAAAAAAAAAAAAGATTTAATTAGCAAAAAATCTAGGGTTAGAGTTAGAATGATGGTTAGAATTTACAATTATATTAGGGTTAGCATAAGGGTAGGGGTTAAAATTAAACTAAAATCTCCATTTTTGGCATAGGCTTCCTTGCCACTGTAGGTTCCCCTATCTTGGGGCACCCTCTTCCCCGCTTTTCTTTTTCTTAGTAATCCATTGAAAAAAGGAAGGAACTTGCACTCTGGATATTCCGTGAATAAGATAGTGTTTAATGGCAAAAAATAATAAGTATGCACAGCAGCAAAACAGTGTGGGAAACCTCTCTTTTCTGTCAGATACCAGGAATAGTGTGCCAGTCAGAGCCCAGGAATATTATGCCAGTCAGCGCTTAGTAATAGTGTGCCAGTCAGATACCAGTAATATAGTGCCAGTCAGAGCCCAGGAATATTATGCCAGTCAGAGCCCAGGAATATTATGCCAGTCAGAGCCAAGGAATATAGTGCCAGCCAGATACCCAGTAATATAGTGCCAGCCAGAGCCCAGTAATATAGTGCCACTCAGAGCCCAGGAATATTATGCCAGTCAGAGCCCAGTAATATAGTGCCAGCCAGATGCCCAGTAATATAGTGCCAGCCAGATGCCCAGTAATGTGCCAGCCAGAGCCCAGTAATAGTGTGCCAGTCAGAGCCCAGGAATAGTGTGCCAGTCAGAGCCCAGGAATATTATGCCAGTCAGATACCAGGAATAGTATGCCAGTCAGATACCAGGAATAGTGTGCCAGTCAGCGCCCAGGAATATTGTGCCAGTCAGATACCAGGAATAGTGTGCCAGTCAAAGCCCAGGAATATTATGCCAGTCAGAGCCCAGGAATATTATGCCAGTCAGAGCCCAGGAATAGTGTGCCAGTCAGAGCCCAGGAATATTATGCCAGTCAGAGCCCAGGAATATTATGCCAGTCAGATACCAGGAATAGTGTGCCAGTCAGAGCCCAGGAATAGTGTGCCAGTCAGAGCCCAGGAATATTATGCCAGTCAGCGCCCAGTAATAGTGTGCCAGTCAGATACCAGTAATATAGTGCCAGTCAGAGCCCAGGAATATTATCCCAGTCAGAGCCCAGGAATATTATGCCAGTCAGAGCCCAGGAATATAGTGCCAGCCAGATGCCCAGTAATATAGTGCCAGCCAGAGCCCAGTAATATAGTGCCAGCCAGATGCCCAGTAATATAGTGCCAGCCAGAGCCCAGTAATATAGTGCCACTCAGAGCCCAGGAATATTATGCCAGTCAGAGCCCAGTAATATAGTGCCAGCCAGATGCCCAGTAATATAGTGCCAGCCAGATGCCCAGTAATATAGTGCCAGCCAGATGCCCAGTAATATTGTGCCAGCCAGAGCCCAGTAATAGTGTGCCAGTCAGAGCTCAGTAATAAACTGCTAGTTTTAAACCACCCTCCTCCCCCCCTTCCCCATCACTTACCGAATCGCTGCATCTCTGTGCTCCCAGACGGACGCCTCCTCCGTGCAGTCTTCCCTCCTGTTCTATTTTATTTTTATCTTCAGTGTTCTTTATTGCAGTTGTATTCTTCTCCCTTTCCTACTTTTGCATTTCTGTATTGCTTCATGCTATTACCTTTTAAAAACTCAGCTATTTTAGCCTTATGTTTGAAATTATTATCTCGATTCCCTGCAATTCTCTCTTTATTGAATAGACCTTTAAAAATAAAAGCTACAAAGTGATGCAACTAAAGGAATTAAATTAAATATTGCTACAATGCAGGTAATGATTTAATTCAACTGAAAGTTAGTTTTTTTTCATACATCTTATTCCATACATCCATTTATATTAAGAGTTTTCTGAATAATTTTACAAAATAGTAAAATAAAACGTTCTGCATAAGTGCCATCTTGTTAGTGTATAAGCCTCAGATTTTAAACAAAACGTATGTTTTATGCTATGCTTTTTTTGCCAGGTTGAGTTTGATCCTTTTAAAATATGTATATTTTGCAAATCTTTTAAACTATTTTTTGTTGATTCGCATATTATATAATTAATTTATACTCATGGAGTGATACGTGCTCCCACTGATTTGTGCTTTTTTTTTTTTTATAAAGCAGTTTAAATCCAGCTCACAAGCTTACATTTTAGAGCAGTGATGGCTAACCATGGTACTGCAACTGGAATGCTGACTGAGCATTATGGTATATGGAATTCCAAAATGTTTACAGTGCCACAGTCATACTATTCAACAAATGCAATTAATATTTCATGTTTATGATGTTTATATGTGATTTTTGAGAGATAATCTCCAAATAAATGCAGCTCTCAAGTTTTTAGCCTCTTATAGTCAAATTTCACCACCTTAGTATACATACTAAGGGGGTCATGTACTAAACAAGTGCAGGTTTGTGTGTGTGTGTGTGGGGGGTGGGAGGGGGGGATGCCTTCTTACTTATGAAATATATATATATAAAAAAAACCACACAAAATATATAAAATATAAAAGTGCAAAAAAAATATATGCTTATCTCAAAATGCTTGATAGCAAATATTTCAAATACATGTAGGGCGAGAGAGAAAAACAAATACAATGAACAATGTGTAACACTTTAAATAAATGATATTCCTTAAGGATGAACTCACATGCAGCAGAGCACAAGAACCAGCTCTGGTACTTAAACACCTTGGGACTGCAATCCTTACTATCAACTCTAGGAATCTTAAAGTAATCACCAATACACGGTTAAAATCAAATTCAAATTGCATACAAGAACATCCACAACTTGTGTGAATGCTCCAGAGTGCAGCAAGAAATAGTAGGATTGGCTGAGTATTTATTGCTCTCGTTCTCCCAGTTTTTCCTTGCTGAATTTACCTGCTGCCGTCTAATGTCCACACATTTTGTTTCATCTACAGAGTTCATCTTGGTGCTTCTGGCGGAGACGGGGGTTATTGTTTTTTACCCTGCTTCTCCTTCCATTTCAATTAGTCCTCCCAGCGCTGACCTCCCGCACTTTTATACATTTGCACAGATCAATAACCCCCAACATTTCAAATGGCCAAAGAGGGACACTTTTGTTTTGGGAAGCTGCTGAAGGTGGGGTGGCTGCAGGACAGAAAAAGTTGAAAATATAAACGTTGTGGAAATTTCATGTGCCAGGCTTTATTGAGACGTTTTAAGTGACCAAGTGATAGCTACATATGTCATTGAGAATAAAAAGAAAAAGTATTTTATTTACAAATAACTAATGCAATAACTCATTTACTGCAGTTTAAACACACTGGGGGTCATTTATAAAAACTTCAGCACTGCAAAGTGTCGGGAGTTTTATAAAAAGGCACAATCTTTATTTGGTATGTATAACAGCGATTGTGCCCTTTTTTTATAACTCCGGATACTGCGCAGTGCGGGAGCAAGATCTCCGCCAGTGTTTGGCAGAGGATCTCAGACAATAATCAGGCGCTTTTAAAGCACCATTAAACGTAGTTTAACCCTTGCTTCCTTCAAGGTAAACACAGTCAAGGATTTTAAGCATGCGTGGGATAGACACAAGGCTATCCTAGCTATAAAACGGGAACGGGGGACTAATAAAAGTTATTTAAAAAAAATTGGGCAGACTATATTGGACCGAATGGTTCTTATCTGCCGACACATTCTATGTTTCTATAAGCGTTAAACAATACATGTCCCAGTAGAATTAAGTAAACCCGACGTGTATCTTAATAGATCCACACGGGTTTACTATCTGCTGTGTCTCACATGCGAGTCACAGCAGTTCCTGGTTGTCAGCACGACCACAGCCAATCAGAGCAGGGGCTTGCCCCGCTCTGACAGCTGAATGCAAGGGTCTCTCATTGCAAGCACAGCAGTTAAGGTCACCCCTGCTGATCTCATGGAAAAAAGAGGGTCAGAGAGAGACGGTCACGGACCAGACGGCTTCCTTCTTCCATGGCAGCTGCCGGTCAGAGGATAAACTGGCGTGTACTATCAAAAGTACACACATGTTCATCCTTATACTAGGGACAACTAACTTGCACTTGTGCTTCTATATTAGAAGCACAGGTGAAAAAAAACGTTTAGTGTCCCTTTAAGCCTGATTTTTTCTTCTTTTTTTTACACTGGGAGCGCCGTCACAGCCCAAAAGTGACTTTGTGGTGGGAGTCTGCTTTCTACATTGGCACACATGGCATCAGTGTCTTTAGGATTACTGTGAAGATCTAATACCAAATGTGCAGTGCTAGAAAAGAGCATCGAGGTCAAAAATAGGGATTATCCATCCTAACTATTGATACTTAGGAGGTATGCATATCCTATAAGAAGGTTGAAAGTTCAATCCTTGAGTTTGCAAAACCTCCTTCACTCTGATTTAGCACTAACAATTCACACAAGCCAATTTCCTGTTTTATTAAACAATGAACTGTAAATAGATACAAAAGTAGAAAATTATCCTCATGTGGATGTGGTGTTGACCTTTTTTTGTACCCTCCCACAACATGCAATAAAAGACAGTCACAGGTTAATTGTAACCGGAGGGTGGCGAGGTTGGGACTTCCCCTTGAAGACAGTGCTATACAACAGCCTGATTTCCCCGAAATGATGCTCTATACTCCGTTCCACTGTAACCAATAGGGGCGCAGTAACCTTGGATGGGGCTGGACCTTCTGTGTTTATACCTGGGGATCCCCGGTTCTTTTTCTTATAGTTACTCTTGGCTCGATAAAGAAAATATCTCTGCAAGACAATTAGCTGCCAGTTAACTCCCTGGGAAGAAAAACCTGAAGGAATATAACTTTTATAACTTACTTTTTATCCGGTTCCTGGATTACAGAACCCAAAACAGGTACAGTGTGTAACTATACTCACTTATCAATTTACCATGTAATATTTATGTTTGCGTTTTAATAGTTTTGAGATATTATATGTACTCAAAAACTCATCCTGCATGTAATATGCATTAGAATTCTTCATGCATATGATCTAAGGACATACCATGTACATTGTAAACTATAATGGTTCTTAAATGTGCATTGTAGACTATACTGGTTCTTGCATGTACATTGTATATTATAATGGTTCTTTTTAAATATATATATATATATATATATATATATATATATATATATATATATATCGTGCAAAGATTCTGATGAAGCCTCTCCTTATGCATTTAATAAGAGCCTCCCTAGAACAAAATAGATATTGCATCTCTAATTGTAAGTCATTAAAACATACATACATTTATTATCATGTTATATACTTGCTGCGTCATCATCCAAAATGTAATTATATGGGTTTATGAACAGATTGGTGTTTAGTGGGTTATACGCCCACTTTGCGTACAAAGGGTTAAACTTGCCAATGAATGTGCATTAAGCAGCTCCCAGCAGATTGTTATGAGGAAGTTCAGCGAGTAAAAGAAACAAGCGGTTTATATCGGGTGGTGGGAGGAGACATAAGGCACGCACAAAGGGCAAAACCATTCCAAGGCGGGGGGACGACGACGAATGTTATCTAGAAATTCACATTTAGAAGATAGCTGTAATTAGCAGACTGATAATTTTTGGCTACACTGAGAGGCTGTGAAAGGCAAGGGTTTGCGTGGGAATGCAAGAAATGCAAACCTTGCTATTCTCCACTAAAACCCATCAAGTAGTTCTTCCCCGTGGCGCTGTCCAAGCATGAGAGTCACTAAATGTATTCTCACGGCAATAGTAATAGAATGTTGTGTTAACGTTAAGTCTGTACAATGACATGGGTGTACTGTAGACTACACATAATAAAGTGTAATGTATCTTCTGTGACTGGCTTCATGTTGTTGCCAAGAATTCTATGCATAGTCAGAAGCCCTTCCTTTTAACATGTTAAATGCCAGTGGGGTGAAGAACGCATGTAAATACTGTCTCTCTGCAGCCATTTTTGCACCCTTACAAGTTACAGAAGAGGCGTGGTCGTGCATATTCCATGGATTAGCATACGTTTCAGATATCCAGAATGCAGAACCACAGGGGTGTTGTCAAAATGAACAACTACCCAATTGAATAGTTGCCAATGTGGGCAATGTTTCCAGGGACACAGATGTTGCACACTTCAGAAAGGCAGTCAAACAACTAAGCAATACAAGTTCCCAGGTTCACGGCCATGCAGATAGCTTTGTTTGCATGGTATTAGAGGCTAATACCAACATGATTTTCTAGAGAGAAATGTCTATAAAATGATTTTGTGGAGAGAAATCCCCACATTTTGCACAATTTTCAGTGTGACTAGCAAAAAAAAAAAAAAAACCTTTTTATTGAATTACGTCTTTTGTTTACTAGAGGCTGAACATTTACCCTATGTATTTGAATAATTCAATAGTTTACCCTGTTTTTCTCTCTCAGAAAAATGCCTGTAACTCGTCTACGTATGAGACCTTGGCTAGAAAAGCAAATTGAATCCAACGCAATCCCAGGGCTCGCATGGGTCAACAAGGTAGTCTATACTTTATTTTTGCACACTCAGTTTAGATCATGGCACAATGTGCTGCCCCTTAATGATTAAAGAAACATAGATGTACATTCTTATTGTATAATGACAGTTCATGAACTTGCAAATGAAATCCTCTTGAATCAGGTATAAATTCCTTCCCTTATAGACATATAAATCTTTCATCTTAAAAATTTACATGGTAGTTTTCCAAATATGTTACATTTTATATAAACACACATATATACATGTATATAAATAAACATACATTTTTTTTATTACTTATGCAAGTAGATTTAATATGATGAATGAAGCTGACCATTAGAATTATGGCAGTTAAACTATTTATCTGATATCTGTGTACAAAACGCCAGTTCCCAAAATACAATAATGTAAATCTTTTTTTTTTGGTTCAGGATGAAAAACTTTTCCAGATCCCTTGGAAACATGCTGCAAGACAGGGATGGGATATTAACAAAGATGCCTGTTTATTTAGGAGCTGGGCTGTTCACACAGGTATGTTTACATTCATTTATTAATTAGAGGGAATACTTTACTATTAGAACTACAACTATAAAAGGTCGGCCAGCATCTCCTTTTGTACTAAATAGGAGAAATCCAAGGAGGTTGTATCCACGATGGTTGATTATTATTTTCTGGAGTGTCTGTTTGTTTATGATCCACCCACAACTTCAGAACAGCATTCCATAGTCTCCTAACAAGCTGTAAACCTTTGATAAAACATATCGGCTAATATTTTTTTGCAGCCAAGTTACCCAATACGTTAAAGAAAAGCTGATACATGAACACACCAGAATGAGGCACAATGAATCAAGTAGCTTTGATGTGTTCAACCCCTTAGTTACATGACATTTTGACCTTGTCTTTCCCTTGGTGCCATGGACTGTTTTGACACTTCTGGGGTGTTTGTGTTTAGCTGTAATTTTCTTCTTTCTCACATACTGCACCCACACAAATTACATATTGTTTTTATCGCCATAAGAAGGGCTTTCGTTAGATACCATTATATTCATCATATCAAGCACTGCTCGTTTAACCACAGGACGGACTAGGTCCATCTAATGTCGGCAGCGCTTTGCCAGACAGGACGGACCTAGTCCGTCCAATGTCGGCAAGGGGTTATTCCAGTACTAAAGAGAGTAGGCTTTGTTGTAACAAAAGCACATTATGTAGTATATAAATATTGTATACTTTTAGTGTTTTCTAGCCAGATTGCTTAACATAGAAGGAACACAAGCTATAATAATTAGCCTTCACAAACCATGATTTTGGACCAGGGATAGGCAAAGTGTCCATACATAAGACATCAGTGTCCATGGTAATGTGAATGTCCATATAACATCATTAAATTGTCAATCGCAAAATCTAGCAAATCATGAATGATGATGATGCCTACCATATCCAGTTTTGGACTGAAAAAAACAAGCAAGCTATATTGTAATACCCCAAACATCTATACAAGTTGCCAAATGAGGTTTATGTGAAATTACTTTAATATTAAAAAAACATTAATTACTAAGGCAATCTAGTGTCATGGATAGGACTTTTTTGCCCGTAGGTTTCTAGTCAGCCCCGGTATAGTTGGTCAGTTGCTTATTTATCTTTCTTTTTTTTGTTTCCCCCCCTAGGGAGATATAAAGAAGGCCAGAAGGAACCCGATCCTAAAACCTGGAAAGCTAATTTCCGATGTGCTATGAACTCTTTACCTGACATAAAAGAAGTGAAGGATAAAAGTATATATAAAGGATCCACTGCTGTCCGGGTTTATAGAATGCTACCACCTCAAATCAAGACAGAACGAAAAGGTAAGAGACTTAGACTAGAGAACATTTTTTTACTTTGCATCCAAGCACAAATCTACAATAGATGCTTAGCAGGTTGTTGCATTCTGGATGATCTTGAAATGTTATTCATTGATTATGCTCATTGTTTATTGCTTTACTTCAGCAAAAAATGTCCATGAAATTTGTAGTTTAACCTAAACAATTTCTCTATTTTTTTCCCTGCAGAACGCAAGTCAAAGTCACTTAAGGATGGCAAAAACAGACTTAATAAAAAGGTATACACTTATTTTACATATATTGCAGAAAGTGTTGCAATGGAAATAATACTTCAGTTTGAAATACCAATGCACTTTATCATTCTGTCGCTAGTGGTTTAAATAGATCTGTTCGTTTTTCAACTGTAGGTTTCTGACTCGTCTCAGGAAGACGTGGAGGAGGTTGTACAGAGTCAGCTTTTAGGAGACCACAGCTACACGTCGGCTTCATATACAGAACAGGAAATAGATATTCCGGGTGCAGATATGATAGGTGAGAATTCTACTTTTGCATGTGCTTAAGAAAGAAAAAAGACATTTTGTAGAATGTTATGCGATTCACAAACTGCACTTTAGGACCGTTTAATCACTTTGAGGACCCAATGCTAATTTAGTCTAACATGTATATTTTAGTTTTCTGTGACAGCATTTTCCTTGAAAAAAGGTAGCATTTGGATAAAAAAAGTTAAAACTTATATTTTAATAATATAAATTTTTAGCATGATATCCAACGGGATATGAGTGCTAATATGACTGTGCCTTGCAGGATTGATCGGTAATGATGTCACCAGCAGTATAGAAGATTGGAAAAGCTCTATGGATATCCAATTACCTGACAGTACAAATGATATCTACTCTTTCCAGGTTTCACCCTGCTCATCTGAAGGTAGCCACTGAACTTCAAAATAAAATATTTTCTTGTATTACTAAATCAGTACAGAATTTTACCCTTTAACCATACAAATATTTAGTCAGTAGAGCGTTAGTGAAAACATCCACACATTGAATATTTGTGATTAAATATGTTTTATTTTAACCCCTTCCCGACGTTAGGACGTACTATGCCTTCCTGACTTTAAGTGCCTTAAAGTCGTTAGGACGGCATAGTACGTCCTGTAATAAACAGCTCATCGCGGCTCCCCGCGATGAGCTGTTTTCGGATCCCGCTGTAGGCACTCACAGCGGGATCCCACCTGTCATCTGAGGCCACTTTGAGTGGCCTCAGTCTGACAAGGGAAATGTAGCCGGAGGTCTCGCGTTTTTTTTTGCAGGGACCCACAGGGTCTGTTAAGACCCTGATCGGGTCTCTGCGAGAGTGTTCCTGGCTACCGATCACCTTGTGATCGGTGGCCAGGAAACAATCGTGAGGTTTTGGTGCTTGCGTCGTTTTGGGACGCAAGCACCATGCGTCATGAAGGGGTTAATATTGTATTGTAATCTGTTGTAACAATGCAATGCTCATCTAGCCAGGACATACTTGAAAATGAGAGAAATCTCAATGTATCCTTCCTGGTAAAATACTTTATAAATAAATAAATCCAAGACAAGTAAGCAGATCTGTTTTCACTACAGTGCTTCAAAGGATTCTGGGTGGGGTTATGCAAGGAAGTGAAGTATGTTTTTTTAGAATAAAACTAACTCACATTTAGGTAATGAGTTACTTAAGACCAATCTCCCACATGATTAAACAGAAAGGAGGCTAGACAGACATAATTATGAGGATAAAGAGGCTTACAATATGATGGTCATGTGTAAAAAGCTTTTCTGTATTGTAATAACATAAATTCACTTAATTAAAAATTAAGAAAAGTCTCAAAGTGAAAGTGACAAATGTGGGGGGGGAAAGGGTGTCTGGGAAAACTGATATAGAAGTATCTTAATATTTGTGTTCTACCAGGTTTTTAACCTATATAATATAATAGTACTATGAATCTCTAAATTAATTCTATTTTATTTTATGTTACAGAGGAGGAGGAAGGAATTAAAGATGATATATTTCGGGTAAGTTGAAATTCTCTTCTCTGCTTTGTGCCAAAGTGGACTAGTGTCTTTAAAATAACATTAGATAAGTCAACAGAGCATGCACAATATTGTAATGGTTTGTTTTTACTGCTTCATAAGGTATATTATATCATTCACTTCCCATGCCCGAATCATTGCTTTGTCTTGTGGCATAACTTAAAAAGATGTGCATGAACCTCTCTTCATGACTGGTTATTCATTTTAGCGCATCTGTAAATATGTTATGCTTTCAAGATGCTATGGGTTATAACTCCCATGATCCTCAGTCATGCAATGCACCAAAAGCTGCCCATCTCTGCTGTAGCAAAAAGTACACCTTTTGCATGCTTCATTGATTTAATGCAAAGTAATCATTTAATGGAAGTTATTTAAATTCCATTAGAATATTCTCTGTACCTCCCATGGGTGCTATACTTTAAACATATACTGTTCTTTTTCAGATTTTGGCTCATACATCTGAATGGCAGCAGACAAACATAGATGGCAAAGGATATTTTACTAATGATTCTAGCAATATTCTAGGAGAACAAATGTATGAAGACTTAAGTAAGGTATCAGGTATGTATTGCCTTTTTTCTTCAAGTAAATATATATATATATATATATATATATATATATATATGTTTTTTTTAGATTTATACACGTAGAAGAACTACTTGCAATTACTTCTGATCAACTGAGTTTCTTTTCATCCACCACAGCCAGGTCTGTCAATATCCATTGCTTAATTTAAATCATTAAATTATGACACAATAAAACTTAGCTTACAGAGGCCAGTAACAATGCAAATTGTGCCTTCTGAACCCTTCAGATGATAACCAGATAATCAGCATGAGCTCTCCCTGTTATGGTAAATTGGGTCAATCATTCAATGCCCCTGATTAAACTCAGATGGTTTTGGCAGCCCCATATACAGTATTTCAGTTTGGCCTGAAACCTGACTAGAGTGGCGCTATCGTGCATTAGTGAGCATCTCTAACTTATATTTATTTTAAGTGTTGCCTACGATTTTTTGAGAGCTGTGTATTAAAGACAGCACTGTTCTATTTTGTGTTCCCAGGAGAAATTGAGCTGAGGTTCTGCACAGATATGAAGACTGGGTTTGACATCCTGAACTTCATGGAACCCGCAATTACAAGGAGTGCAGGACTTCCCGCCATTTGCAGTTTGTGAAGTTGACCCTGTCTTTTGTAATAGGCTGTTTATGGTTTCAATAATGGGACTATACAAAAGACTAACCCAAGAACATTGCTTTGAGGACACTGCTTCATGAATGGCCATTAGTGACCAGGGAATGGAAAAAAGGACTTACTGTGACTGGAATATTTCACTACATTTTGTCACGTTTTCTTTGCAACTGTGAACATTGTCGGATCAGAGATTTGGAGTCCTCTACTGGCAATTACATACTATCTTGGGGTAGAGCCCCAGGTCTGGTGGGATATTGGTGGTATAGGTTAGGACCAGGTGAAAAAGTAATGGAGAATGGAGAAAAAGGGGCCCAGGAGTTCATAAAATATGCAAAAGATTGGTGGAGAATGATCGGCTGTCCTAACCTCCCACCAAAATACTAGACATCCAGACTTGCATATCAAATCCAAATCCTCCATGGACAAAATGGAGGTTTTCCTATGTATGACTATGAACAATAGTGCAAATACTCTGCTTGTTTGTAGTCATGAAGCATATATTCAAATCCTCAGAAACTCCATGTACATATAGCCTTGCTGCATTTCACATTTAATTTTCCATAGTGAAATAATTTTTTAAGTGGATTCATTAAACAAAAATCCATGCAATTAATATTTCAGATAGTTTATTACCCACAAGCCACCTGGCAACAGAGATTGCTATATCTACTATTTGAAAAAAGTGCACTTACTTATTTGAACAAACGTTTAAGATGGTAGGCACATACTCAATTCATTATTAAATTTAAAATAACTTGTGCAATGGAACATCCAAAATTGCTAAATCTCTGATTGCTAAATGCTCTATGCCCACATGCATTGAATGGATAAGTAAATGTGGATAATTACATATATTATTGGAAAATCATAATACATTGTAAGTCGGCACTTTCCATCTTTTGGCATAGGAAATATTGTATTTTACATGAGCCAACTACTTGGTGGTCATAACTAAATGTTAACTACTGCTATCACTTTTACAGGTTCATAAAAAACTGTAAATCAGCTCTGTTGTTATTCTTAAGCTTTATTTGTATGTAAGAGGTTGCCTTTTATTTTTTTATTTTTATACATGTAAATGGAGTAAATCACAAAAATTAAAACAAAGTTGTATATTAAGACATCTAAGCCATAGCACACTGTAAATATATGTTGAATGTCTACAATAGTACAATATTCCATTTTTATTGTAAATAATGTATGTAGTTTGTACCAAATATCTGTATTACGTGTGAATAAATACGTGTTTGAAAGTTACCTTGATGTCAAGATTTTTATGTGAGAACCTGCAACGCATGAAATACAATAAAAAAATCCAACAAAATAATGTTCAAAATATACAGGAAAAGAGAGTTGATAGACATATTTCCTGTTTTGAATTGACTTTTTGAATCGGGGTGCCCAACTTTCTGCAAGAAATCAAGTTACATATCTCAAAGTACCAACACTGCATTAAAAGTTCAACAATATTATTATTATTATTGTAATAAACATGAACTTAGAAAGATGAAAAACACATCTGGTTATTTATTCTTAGGTTTATTGACAAAGGCTTGAGAAAAACTTGTTTAAAGGATACCTGTCACCCCTATATCAAATTCTCTCTTAAACTGTCTAACCCTGCTCTATTGTGCTGTGCCTTTCAATGTAAATCCTTCCTATGTAAATAGCTTATGTTACAGGACTATTACCCAAGTAAGGTGTTCTTGTAAACATTATCAAGTGGCAACAACCCATTGACCGAACTCAACAAAATGCTGTGACTATAATAGACCTTTGGTTCTGTGGTTTAGCGTGCTCAGAGTCACACCCTAACTAACTCTAACCTCTGCATCCTGGGTTCCAAGAGTTTTTCAGCACAACAGTATACCTTGAACTTGTGGTAGTTACACTGTGACAGTAGTTTCCCAACAAAGAACTTATTTGTTGAAGATGTAACACACAGAGATAAAACCCAAGGCTCCGTTCCAGAAATTGACATGATTCAGAGATCTCCAGGCAATTCTATTATGATATTGTGAAGGAACTTGTTAGCATAGCTGATCTTATAACATTATCATACTTATGTGTAAATAATTCTGTTACTACACAACTGAAATAGTGGCACACAGCCGTGGATAGCCATCACAAAGAGTTCTTCTGTGTAAGTTTGCTTTTTTTATGGTGGGGAAAGGGAGTTGTATTTTTGCATGTGTCATATTTTATTGAGGATTCTGTTAGCATGGATACCACACACAAAAAAAATGTAGTGAAGAACAGCTCTGTGCATAAAAAACAGAAGTATTTGGAAATTCTGAGACATGCCAATAGTGGTTTATAGAATTATAGAATTGATGTACCAGGTTTTTTTTTTTTTTGGATAAATTGTGCAACTTCACTACTTATAAGGCCACAAATAAATGGTGTCCCTTTGTTTCAGGGATGACATTCCCTGGCGTCTAAGTAGCTGAGTCAACAGATCCAGCCGAACTAATGTACACTACTCAAAATGATGCAAGATGCACTCTGTGTTCAGGAAGAATCCATGAATCACTTACGCTGTCCGTTTTCTGCTAAAGATATTATTTTCAATCACCAAGGCAAAAACCGACATGCTGCCATCTTTGAGGTACTTGGAGCATGAATTAGATGTAAATGACACCAGCTGTTATTTATGCCACGCTAAATACAGTGGATTGTATACTGGACTGTAGCCATCTTCAGACCCTGAATTGGCAGACAGTTACATACATTAGAATTGCAGCCGCATCATCATTCTGAGGTAAAACTATTTTTGTTTTTTGTTACAAGCCCCAAAACAGGCTTCAGATTCTCAATAAAGCCCAGTAATGTTTTTTTTCCTGGAGAGAGGAGATGCAACCCAACCAATTCAGCCTCTAAGGTGCTTTCAAGGACAACCGTAGGCAACACATTAAGTTCTGTTGAAAGATGGCATCAAGCATAAGTGTTTTAAATAGAAATGTATTAATGAACAAATACGAATAAACTACCTTTTTCAGTCCTTTTTGCTCCACACTTTTCTGTCAGGGGGCTGTCACGTTGTTTCGAATCTTGGGTCAGATGTTCAATCCCCTTGGGTAAAGTAAAGGAAGATCTGACCCAAGATTCTAAACAACATGTCCACCCGCTGTTAGAGCTCTTTGGAGCGAGACGTCCACAATTAGGTACATTATTTGTATTCCATCTTTAAAGCATTTCTACATAAAACATCTTCACTTGATGCAATCTTTCAATTAAACATAAGTTACTTTTTTGCTACAATTGTCCTTTAAAGATGACTACAGTCCTGGATATAATTCCAACTAATGCCATTTACATCTATTTCATGCTTCAAGTACCTCAAAGATGGCTACCATCCTGCAAATTACTTACTGAATCGAGAGTGCTTTAAACAGAATTGTTGACATTTGAATCCAGTAGGCTGTATTTCGCCTGTCTTTGTTGTAGAGACCACTCTGGCACATATAAAAGTTATCACAACATGTGCCAAATGTATTAATTAGGCTAATGCACATCTCTCCTTGTAACTCCTATTTTCATCACAGTCTTCTTCCTACTGCAATTAAAAAAAAAAATCTTGAGCTAAAAACAGTGTCCAAATTCACACACATCAATAAGGAGCTCCAAACTGAACATGCTTTATTAAGCAATAGTACGGGTGTAACTATATTTGATTAATGTGAATTATATCATGCATCCTACATTTGCAGGGCTAAAGACACTACCGATTTATCAGTTCTACTCTACTGATATACTACCATGCTTCTGCCTATATGCTATTCTGAGTATTATGCTCAATTATAACTCTTGTATATTAGCTAAATTGCTCTTGTTCTCAGCAAGTTCTGCTGTCATTTATGTGGCTCCTTATCCCAATAACCTAGTGTCATTGTTACCATATGAGAGAGACGATTTATGTATGTAATCAACAATATTTCATGTCATGAATTGTAACCTTCCACAGTATTACCATACATACAAGGACATGCTACAGTGAATTGTGTGTATATAGACAGCATGTATTTATGGCCATATAACCAGCTGCACCTCTGAACTTCACACAATAAATATATGCTTACATTTGATGCTATACTGTGAGAATTTATTACACATAAGTGCTACAATCACTATTGGCATGTCTTCGCTGCATGTTTTTGGTGTTGGTGTTTTTTGTTCATGTTGTATACATGCTAACATTCTTCTTATTGTCAACAAATAAAAGTCTCTGATCCTCCATGTTGAACCATTTTCATCAACATAGAATACAGAGTGCTGTGCATCTCCAAACACTCTCTTCCTAGCTGTGGCCTACTTTATTGGCATCTCCACCTCAGTGCCTTTTCCAAAACATTTCTAGGACCAGCCCTTACAACCAGGAACTAGTACTTCCTGGTTCTTAGAAAGAGGACGTGGGAGATCTCTGGACCGCTTCTTCCTACTAATCATACTGAATTATTTATAAAACACAGCAATGTGTCTGTGCCAAGAGTCAGTGCTGTATTTACCGCGAGGCATTCTAGGCAGATGCCTAGGGCGGCAAATTTGGGAGACCATGCTGCCTGCCACTAGCCACCAGGGAGAGGTAAGTGCTGGGGAAATGGGATATGGGGAAATTGGCTGGGGCTTATTAAATGGCAAATAACACTGGCATATTATTGGGCAAATTGGCAGGGGCATATTAAATGGCAAATAACACTGGCATGTTATTGGGCAAATTGGCAAGGGCATATTAATTGGCAAATAACCCTGGCATATTATTGGGCAAATTGGCTGCGGGATATAAAATGGCAAATAACACTGGCATATTATTGGGCAAATTAGCAGGGGCATATTAAATGGCAAATTACACTGGCATATTGTTGGGCAAATTGTCAGGGGCATATTAAATGGCAAATAACACTGGCATATTATTGGGAAAATTGGCTGGGGCTTATTAATGGCAAATAACACTAACATATTATTGGGCAAATTGGCAGCGGCATATTAAATGGCAAATAATACTGGCTTAATATTGGGCAAATTGGTTGGGGCATATTACCGGTAAATGGCAGAATAACACTGGCATATTATTGGGCAACTTGGCTGGGGAATACTAATGGCAAATTATACTGGCATAATATTGGGCAAATTGGCAGGGTCTGATTAAATGGCAAATACTGGCATATTATTGGGGAAATTGGCTGTGACTTATTAATGGCAAATAATACTTGCATATTATTGGGCAAATTGGCTGGGGCATATTAATGCCAAATGATACTGGCATACTATTGGGCAAATTAGCTGTGGAATATTATGGGCAAATAATATTGGCAATGTGTATGTAATGGGGAGATAGAGGCATGTAAATGGGGTGATGGGGCATGTCCTTGGTGTGCAACGTGGGTTATGGGTCATGTCGTGGGTGTGCGTCGGAGGGTGCCCAAAATTTGTCTGCCTAGGGCAGCACAAAACCAAGATACACCACTGCCGAGAGTAACCTTCAAATTCAGTAACCGACATCTCCTTTTGAGCAAGATAGTTTATTTGTGGCCACTAGATTATTGTTGTTGTAAGATAATTACATAAATAGCTTGAAACAGCTCATAAAGTCATTTGGTAAAAGTAGATAGGAAAATACCTGTTGCCCTGGCACTCTGCCTTAGTACAAAAGAACAGGCAAACAAAACGAAATCAAAAACCTTTTCTCTGTTTGGTGATTGTTGTGTTGAAAGGTATGGGCCTGTAAACTCTGGCCTTGGCAGCTCCGCTGGCAAACCAGGAATCAGATTTGCATAAACATTACACTACCGACACAGAAAATGCTGCGCTCATTATGTACTTGACCAGAAGCTAATATAAATAAATATCTAGAACCCAAGACTCCAAACAACATGTCTACTTTGTGATATAGAGCAAAGATAATTCAATAATGTACTTTTTTTGCATTCTATTATTAAACCATCTTGATTTCAAATGTTGTCCTTTAACTAACATGAAAAGTATACATGCCCCAAAGCAACAAGGTGATCCATAAATATGGATGCCACCTAGCTGGCAGTTCACTAAAAAATTGTCTTGAAGTCAATGTTAAGTCTAAGAGAGCAATAGCCTGGCCAATATTTTTTTTATTTATTTATCCTTTTTAAGAAGATGTGGCACCAGTGGCGGATTAAGGGGGGGGTAACAGGGCTATTGCCCCCCACCCCCGAGAAGAGAAAAAAAAAACCAACTGTTTAAAAAAAACAAAAAAAAACAGACGCTTTAAAAAAAAAAAAAAAAATGCGCTTGCAGGCAGATCGGAAGATCCCCCTCACCTTCTCTGCCTGCCTGCCAGGCTGCACGGGGAGCCGAACAGGCAGCACAGAGAAACCTCCGTGCTGCCTGTTCGGCTTCACATGCAGTGTGAGACAGAAGTGCCGACAGTCACGTGACCGGCGCTCTGACGTCATACGCGCACCGTGTCACGTGACCTGTCGGCACAACCGCCTGGGAGCCGAACAGGCAGCATGGAGGAAACCATGCTGCCTGCCACTAGCCACCAGGGAAAAAGGTAAGTGCTGGGGAGTGGGGAGATGGTGGGAATGTACTGGGGAAATTGGCAGGGGCTTATTAATGACAAGTAACACTGGCATATTTTTGGGGAAATTGGCTGGGGCTTATTAATGACAAGTAACACTGGAATATTATTGGGCAAATTGGCAGGGGCATATAAAATGGCAAAAAACACTGGCATATTACTGGGCAAATTGGCTGGGGCATATTAAATGGCAAATAACACTGGCATATTATTGGGCAAATTGGCAGGGGCATATAAAATGGCAAATAACACTGGCATATTATTGGGCAAATTTGCTGGGGCATATTAAATGGCAACTAACACTGGCATATTATTGGGCAAATTGGCTGGGGCATATTAAATGGCAACTAACACTGGCATATTATTGGGCAAATTGGCTGGGGCATATTAATGGCAAATAATACTGGCATATTATTGGGCAAATTGGCTGAGAGAGCCATAAATGGGAAGGGAGAAGAGAGAGACATAAATGGGATGGTAGAGGAGAGACAGACAAACATGGGTTGACAGAGGAGATACAGACAAACATGGGATGGCAGAGGAGAGAAAGACAGATATGGGATGGCAGAGGAGAGATAGACAGATATGGGATGGGGAGAGGAGACAGACAGACATGGGAAGGGAGAGGAGAGAGACATAAACGGGAAGGGAGAAGAGAGAGACATAAATGGGATGGTAGAGGAGAGACAGACAGACATGGGATGGGAGAGGAGAGACAGAGAGATGGGAAATGAGAGGAGAGACAGACGGACAAGGGAAGGAAGAGGAGAGAAACGGACATGGAAGGAAGAGAGACAGAGGGACACAGGGAGTGGAGCGTGACAGAAGGACATGAGAGAGAGGAAAAGACAGACGGACATGGGAGAGAGGATAAGACAGACGGACATGGGAAAGAGGAAAAGACAGACGGACATGGGAGAGAGGATAAGACAGACGGACATGGGAAAGAGGAAAAGACAGACGGACATGGGAGAGAGGAAGACAGACGGACATGTGCCCCCTCCCGAGATCAGACTCTGGATCCGCCCCTGGTGGCAACATCATACCTTTCAACTTTGCCCCCCAGCAAATCAGGACACCGTTGGGACGGAGTCTCAGGAGGGGGCAGGCATCGGGGGTGGAGTCTGGGGAGGGGGGTGTCAGTGCTACACTCATGTGCAGTAACACTGTCACACAATACTGCACATGCCCAATAAGCATTCTCTGTGTCCCGGTGTCCTGATTCTGAAAAGTGGGACAGAGGTAGAGTGCGTTGGGACAGCGGCGGGACATACCTCCCAAATAAGACTGTCTGCGCAACCATATCCACAAACATAAAAAAGAGAAAGAAATGATCTTTGTTTGGCAGAAAGAGAAAGACACTTCTGTTCAAACCAAAATCACATATACTGTGCATTAAAGTTATTGAGCACAATCAATACAGTAAAGGTGCTGTTTACACTAAATAACTAAATAGTTAAAATACCGGATAATGGACTGTCAGCCAAGTGTTTATTTAGTAAAACATTCAGTGGTTACAAACTCTGGTGTAAACATTCTACATACTAAATATTCTCAGACAAATGTTAAAATAACTTTGCAATAATATTGCATCAACAGAAGGAATTTGTCCTGTTTATCACGGTGCTTCAGTAGCTGCTTACGTTTTCAGATATTATGAGTCAGTCACTAATGAAATTTGTTAGCAGCAGAGCTACTCTTTTAAGCTAGCTCTGAGTAGAACTACATGATGTGATGGGGCTCATAGAAACCTTAAGGGTGTTAAACATTTACCACAAGGTAAATTAGAAGATTATTAGATTACCTTTGGATTTTGATGCATGTTAATTAGAGAACTATTAATCATCTGTTAATATCTTACCTCAACGTATCCTTATTTTGCTTCCATACATATGTAATTATGCCCGGCCATTTTCTGAGGGACACATATGATGTTTACACAGTGTTCAACCAGTAAATTAATCAGGATAGGTTCCATAGGGTCGTCTTCTTGATTATTTTGCTGGCTCCTGGACATACCTGTATTATACATTTTGCAGGGGTGTATGTAAAAGTAATATCTGTCCAACACAAAACTGGCTTGTTTGGCAACCCTGGCTATACAATTGGTGGGACAAACTTGCAGACTTGTACTCTGTACAGGCTCCTGTGCAATATATGTACAAACATATTTGAGATAGTCATTAGGCTGTCCTAGATATAAGATAAGGCCAGGGACTAATAGAAGTATTTAGAAAATTGGGCAGAACAGATGGGACAACTGGTTCTTATCTGGCAACACATTCTATGGTTCTATATTACATAACATTATAAGTATCTCTTATCCAGGCATCCATTATACAAAATGATCCATTATCCAAATTGAGAGAGGTCAGGGGAAGAGAGATAGATCTGATGTCATCTCCATACAGGTGGTATTGGTGGCCAACAAGTATAGTTATCATTTGGTAAACTTTCCTTCCTGCTATATTAAAAAGGTTGTTTTCTTTTTCCTCCCAAGCTCCAGCCTGAATGGGAGTGTCAGTAAAAGCTGCAAACCTTTTTCAAAACCAAATTATGTAAATTAAACAAACATATTTAAAATACAGATATTTACATACATTTTTATAATTATTTCACTTATATTATTGAAAAAAAAACCCAGACTATTTTCAAGTCAGAGTGGCCCCTTGGCTACTAGTAAAGTTACTGCTGTGTATGGTATATCTGGGAAACGTAGACTCTGTATTTTTTGCAAGATTACAAACCTAGCTAAGCTTTCATTAACACTGTGTCATGACAATGCCCTTGGACCTGACTATGCACACAGGAGCTATGTAATGTCATGACCTGGCTAGTCTTTATTCAGCAGCCTCACTCACTATTTAAACATAGCTTGCATACAAGTCAGTACTCAATTGTTTCTTGTCCTCTTGACCTTCTTCACTTATAGTGTGTTATTGCTGTCTGAAATCCAGGCTCGTGACCCTTGATGATTCCTAATTTGCCCCCTGAGAGTAATGACAGGACTTTAGAAACCATGTACAAGCTTGCTAATGAAGGAATAGAAATGGAAGAAATTTGTACTGCATCATTTTATTGAAATTAACAATACCGTATTTGCTCGAATATAAGACGAGGTTTTTTTCAGAGCAAATACCCTCTTACATTCAAGGTCGTCTTATAATCTGACCTTGAGATAATTGAGGTCAGATTATTTTTACAGGGATCCAGGTCCCCAGCAGAGCTGCAGGGGACCTGCATCCCCCTCTCTAACAGCAGGGGAATGTCTTCCGGCTTCGTCATAAAAGTCCCGGCGGTCGTGCCGAGCGGCAGCAGGGGAGGTCTGCGCTCATCGCGCAGACATCCTCCGCTGCCCCGCTAGCCACCAAGGAGAATCGGGCAGCTGGGGGATGTCTGCACGATACGTGCAGACATCCTCCATACTGCCTAACACGGCAGTCTATTATGACGGACCAGCTGCACCCACTAGCCACCAGGGAACAAAACCAGGTGAGGGGGAGAGACAGCGGGTGGAGAGAGGCCGCATTGGCACATAAAAGGAAATAAAAACAAGAAATGCATTTGTATAATATAAATTTTTTATTAAATATTAAAAAGCAATTTACATATATACAAGTTAAACTTTTTTTCCTATAGGGTAGTCTTATATTCAGGCTTTTCGTTTTTTTCCTAAAGGAATATACAAAGTTTGGGGGGTCGTCTTATAATCAGGGTCGTCTTATAATCGAGCTAATACGGTAATTGGTGTGTTTTATCAGGGTTGGAAAGCTGACAATCATTCTTTGTATTGTAGGACTACACTCCCATCATCCATGACATGCACCACATGGAGCTGTATTACTGAAAGAGGAACACTGACAAAGTATTTTAAACGTAAGGCCAAAGTAGGCAAGTTGGAAAATATTCTCAAATTAAGTTAAACGTCAAACTCAACTACTTATGTCTTGAAATAAAGCTCTTAGTGAAATGATAAAACAAAGGGCCTGAACTCATGGTTTATCTGTATAGAAATCTCTTTACAGTCGGCTGTGATGGAAAATAAACGGAGGAAGGAACTGAAGGGTGGGGTAGAGACTGAAGAGAGGTCACGCTAAAAGTTTAGAGACAGAAGAGGGGGGGGAACTATTTGGAGGAGGAGATTTCGGATAAGAGGGAAGGAGATAGAAGATACAGTTAAGTATGAGAAGCAGACACTAACCACATTACAAGCTAATAAATATGGCCACTGGAAGCAAAACAGCCCGCCCCCCCCCCCTCTATTTTCTACACGACTGAGTAGATGGCCAAACATTCACTGCTACATTTAGCAGTACCAGAGGAGAGAATTATGCATTGCTCACCCTTTCATTGTGCAAAGGGTTAAAGAGAGGCGGAGGTTTCTAGATAAGAGGGAGGATATATAACAGCTGCATGAACAGATGGGGAAGCAGACAAGACAAAAATAGTTAACACTTGGAGTGCTCAAAAGAATACGAGTGTATCATACACCGGCATACAAAGGGTTAACATTTGTACAGATGTGGAGTTACTTTAAAGAGAGACATCATTGGAAATGTAGACTAGAATAAGTGTTTACTGATTTTAATGTGGGTTTATGTGGACTTTTAGTTTTTCCATGAATGTGTTAGGCTGTACTCTGTCCATGATAGAGCTATACGAGCAAACAAGGCTCAATAAGGTATTTCATATGTATTCTTTCATTAAAGGACAACTGTAGCGAAAAAAATGTTTCTTTAAATAGCTCTAGCATTGCTAATAACAACAGTGCAGAAAAAGCTAAATGACAAGGTAGAGGAAAAACATTTTTTTTTTTATAGCTACCACTGGCCCATAGTAGTTGCTGGATGGATCAGATGTGCAAACCCTTTGCAGGTAGCGTTTCGTGCATTTTGGTGACTGGCAGCGGCTGCTGCTGCCATCTTAGATTCTGGCGGCGGCCATCACACATGCGCAAAATGGCCACCGGGTATGCACAATCCATCAGAAATGCGGATGCATATTTTCAGTCGGATATTATTTGCAGTATGGATGTGCTCAGCATCCTGTAGGGAGAGCGTGGGAGCAAAAAAAAAGTATTTCCTCTATTTTGTCATTTAGTTTTTTCTGCACTGTTGATATTAGCAGTGCTAAAGCTATTTAGAGAAAGATTCTTTTTTTGACACTACAGTTGTCTTTGAAATGGATCCATTTAAACTACAGCAGCGGCTCAGGATCAAGCATCATACATTTGCTACTCTGTTACTGGTAATTAGCTCCTCAATCAATTTAATCAAAAACCAAAAGATCTCTCACTACTGGAGCAGTGTAGGAAACACTCTCGCTGTTGCCGTGATTCCCAACAGCGTCAGCATGCAGGCAACATGCTAACTACTTCTGCACATACACATAGCTGACCAGCCAAGATGGATGCTGAGAGTGAAGCTGTATGTATCAACACACTCTGGGAGTAGAGCCAATAAAAATAAATTCTACTACTATCTAAGCAGCACAGGTTATTCTTAATATGTATTGGCTCATTAAAAAACAAATGAAAAAGAAGAGTACCCAGGACAGATCCCTGAGGTACTCCACTTATCACAGCTGTCTAATTTAAAGGAGCATTAAACATTGTTTAACCCTTGCTTACTTGAAGGAAGCAAAGGTTAAACAAAACATGTTCCGAGTCAATTAAGTAAACCCACCGTGTGATACACATGGGTTTACTAACTGCTGTGTTTCACATATGAGACACAGCAGTTCCTGGTTGTTGGGTGCTGACAAACGTCAGCACACGGACAGCCAATCAGAGCGGGGGCTCGCCCCCTTCTGACAGCCAAAAGCGAGGGCCTCCCGCTGCTAGGACAGAGAGAGACCCTAGTTTTTGCACAGAATCTTCCTATGGAAGCATGACAGCTGTCGGTCAGAGGATAAACTGGCGTGTACTATCAAAAGTACACGCCAGTTTATCCTCATACTAGGGACAACTAACTTTTCACTTGTGCTTCTATATTGGAAGCACAAGTGAAAAATAAAGTTTAGTGTCCCTTTAAGAACTTTCCACTTACCACATCCTTCTTTCAACCATTTTCCACCAAATCCACAAACATTTGGCCCTAAGTCTATTTTAGTATCTTTGTACAGTAACCTTTTTTGTGGAACTGTAGATTTTGACTTGTATAATTTTCTAAAATAATCTTTGACTGTAGGTTTAGCCATTAAATATATTTATGTACTCTTTTTTTCCTTCCAGGAGGAACTGATTAACAAAAAATGAATTGTTGCTTTTCTTCATATGCCATATTATAAAAAGGTAGCTTAAAGAAAGCAAACCTAAAGAAGGTGTATTTATATTGGTACTCGTGAAACATGAAAAAACGAGAACTGCACTAAATATGCAAAAATAGAAAAATACTAATTTTATTGGGATCCATCACATGAAGGCCTAGAGGTCAACACAGCTAATAAACACCATAATACCAAAATACCACCCATAAAAACATAATAATATACAATAAATCAAATAACAAATAACAGTGTATAGACAGATACACGCCGTACAACATGAGGTACGTGCGTCAATTCAGAGAACGCTAACAGAGACCCCAATGATGTGCGTCCACAGAAAGTGTAAAGAATAGGCCAAGTATAAATAGCAAAAGGCAAGAAAGCACATGAATATGGTAAAGGACTGAAGACAAGGTCCCATTGCTCTATAGCAAGCAGAAATAAATGAGCATAATGCTGAATTGCATAAATTGAAACATATGTCAGTACTTTCAACTTCCATAGTATGGTATCTGGCCAGGATAGAGTCCCACACACACATGACTGACTTAGCCAGATATGACACACACATGAATCCGCTAGAGGTCTTGGAGTTGTCCTTTCAAGTGCCCAGAAATTAGATAGATACGCATATCCGTACTTGCTAGCACCGGAGAGATGAAACCAAATCTTAGCTCACCGATACATGTTGAGAGTAGGTAGAAAAGAGGGTGTGTATGAAAATCGATTGTCTTTTCCCAGTGAACCGCCAGTAGCAGGGTAACAAATCACAAGCAAGAAGGTGTCAAATGTGGCACTCCAATATAAAATGTAATAGTACCCATCCCAGTACTCCTCAATGTACTTAGGTAAAGAATCGATATATAGTTGGAGTAGCGCAGAATCACATGTGTAAAATTTTGAAACATCAAATCATAGTGCAATATATCAGTGAATTAAATGGTCACTGGATATATACTATGTACTGTATACTATTTATTATGCTCTGCCAAATTCCATGACAAAATACAGCCTTGAGATAAGACAATGGATATCCACAAGTATTTTCTTCTCATATGTCTTTACTCTCTATATATGAGAAATAAGTGGAATAGGATAGTAGAGTACTATGAATTAAAGTGGCAAGAGGTAAAGCAGCTTACAAAAAAGGATGGCTCCCTGGGGAGCTAAAACAGCTGAATAAACACTTCAATCAATGAAGTCCCAGCAGTTGTAAAAAAAACAAAAAAAAACAACAACCTCTCAACACGTTTCACAGAGTGGCAGTGCCAGCTTCATCAGGAGTAAAAGACTTTGCCATTGCACTTCAAAGTACAAATATTACAGTTCAATTCTACCAAAGTTATGATAAAGGATACACCTGTAAGTAAAACTATACAAAAATGAAAAGAAGAAAAAAAGAAGCCTTCTAAATACAAAAATAAAAATAAATAAATAAGGTTTACTTTCTTTAAGCTACCTTCTTATACTGTGGAACAGCGGAGGTGGCCTTTTGAGCCATGAGAGTGCAATCACAGTATTGCATATGACAGACGTGTTGCTTTTTATTTCTTCTCTGGGGAAGTGGGTCACAAGAGGAGTACCCACCAGTAAACCTTGTAGGCACAATATTTTTTTACTTTTATATTAGAACAGAAACCTTATTTCTTGCCTCATGATAGCATTCATCAGCATTTATTCTCCTGGTGGTGATTATACCCCAGAGCTTATTCTAAGAGCATATACGCTCTGAAAAGAGTAAATGCACACTCTGTAAGTATGGAAAGTGCATAGATGTATAATATACAGATCACACTATGTTTTATTCTGTTTATATTTTAATGTAAATATTGTTATATCTGGTTCCAATAACTACAGTAAAAATTCCAGATACCAAGTACTGGTTCAGTTTTCTGTGTGCTAAAGTATTGTCTAACACTGATATTGTTATTGCTCACCCCACTCCCTTTTCAAATGTAATTAAATATTTATGTGTGTGTGTATATGTATATGTGTATATATACAGATAGATATATAGATAAATATATATAAAAATAGATACACTGATCATCCATAACATTATGACCACCTGCGTAATATTGTTTTGGTCCCCTTTTGAAGCCCTGAGGCATGGACTCCACTAGACCTCTGAAAGTGTGCTGTGGTATCTGGCACCAAGCTGTTATCCAAAAAGAGACAAAATCGAGAAGCACACCAAAATAATATAAACAATAATAATCAGGTGCATCACCCCAAGGGGAGTCCACATATCATGTCCAATGACAATATAAATGTAAAGTGAGACTTGCTGGAAGATTTTGGAGAATGCTGCATCATGGGTAAAATTCTCAAAATGGATGCTGGAGATAGACACCTAATTTTATTTTTAGTTTTATATGCAATTAATTCAAACATAGAAAAGAAATAGTGTCATATGTTTTCATATATGTGTTTGTTTTAAATGCACATGCAATCTAGTTTATATTTATAAAGACCCACATGAACTATGAAAAGGTATTACCGCTCAAATATAAGACGACCCTGATTATAAGACGACCCCCAGGGCCGTCTTTAACGCAGGGCAAACAGGGCAGCTGCCCTGGGCCCAGTTACTCCTGGGGGGCCCAAGGCAGCTGTCCCGTGGGCCCCCAGCCCCTGCTTGCCCTGTTCACAGCGCATTGTGCTTGTGAACGTTTTTTTCCGGCAAGCTGCATCCGCTGGATGCGACCACCGGGGAAAAAAAAAAAACTGATGCCGGATGTGACTTCACGTCACATCCGGTGACTGTTTCCCTCCTCCGTGCAGGAGAGAAGACTGCACGGAGGAGACGTCCAGCCGGGGACGCGGAGCAGAAGTATTCGGAAACTGACAATGTGGCATTTTTATGCATGGGCAGTTCAGTGGAACAAAGTGAAAGTGTGATATGTTCTGTGGGGCAAATTTACACTGTAGCATGCGAAATTGTGTGGGTTCAATATGAGTGCAAGCCATGTGCTGTTGATGCAATATAGGTGCATGACAAGTGCTGTGGGTGCAATATAGGTGCATGACAAGTGCTGTGGGTACTCTATGGGGCTGTGTTAAGTCCTTTAGGTGCAATGTGGGTGCAGAAAAGGGGAATAAAAAGAAGAAATGTAACTCTTCAATAACATTTTATTACAATAGTTGAATATAATATTAAGAAGTTCATATAAAGTATAAATGCAACTAGTGAAAGAGAGCAAGATGTGTATAGATATTTATAAATATATATGAACATATGTAAGTGCTCTCTAATATCTGTGTATATTTTTGTAATTTAGGTAATGAGTAGTTGTAGTGCAGTGTTGCATAGTAAGATGGTATACATATTGCAGCGATATATACACATTTTTATCCAAATATACAGTTTATACACTTACATATACATATATACACATTTTATACAATGAAATAAAAAATACTCACTGCAAGAAAAGTCCAATTGTGTGTGTGCTTTTTTTAATGTTTTTTTTGTGTGTGTGTGTGGGGGGGGGGTAACATTGCGATGGATGGTGTGATTGCATGCAGGGGAGGGGGCAGGGTCCAGGGGGCCCAAGCAAATGCTTGCCCAGGGTCCAATCACTATTAAATATGGCCCTGACGACCCCCCAAACATTGGATATTCCTTTAGGAAAAAAAACTAAAAGCCTGAATATAAGACTACCCTATAGGAAAAAAGTTCAACTTGCAAATATTCACATGTAAATTGCTTTTTAATATTTAATAAAAATGATGATATAAAAAATGCATTTCTTTTTTTAATTTCCTTTTATGTGCCAATGCTGCCTCTCTCTTTCCCCTCCCCCAGCTTTGTCTCTCTCCCCCCTTCCCCCCAGCGTTGTCTCTCTCCCCCCCTTAGTGTTGTCTCTGTCTCTCCCCCCAGCGTTATCTCTCTCCCCCCAAACTTTTGTCTGTCTCTCCCCCCAAACTTTTCTCTCTCCTCCCCGTAACTCTCACTCTCTTTCATTCTCTCTCTCTCCCCCTCAACTTGTGTGTCTCTCTCCCCCCCATTGTCTCTCTCTGCCCCCCTCCCCTTGTCTGCCCGACACTTCCGTCCATTACGACGGACAGCCGGTTGTGCATACATCACCCGACTGCCCAAATCTCCTGGTGCCTAGTGGAGGCAGCCGGGGGATGTCTGCGCAATACTCGCAGACATCCTCCGCTGCTGCCTTGCTTTTCCTCTGGGACTTCTATGATGAAGCCGGAAGGTACCGGCTTTATCATATAAGTCCCGACGGTCGAGCCGGGCGGCAGCGTAGAATGTCTGCGCGCATTGCGCAGACATCCACCAGCTGTTAGCTAGGGGGGGATCCAGGTCCCCTGCAGCTCTGCAGAGGATCTGGATCCCAGTCTTATAATCTGACCTCGATTTGAGGTCAGATTATAAGGTAACCTTGAATATAAGACTAGAGCATTTGCTCTGAAAAAAACCTCTTCTTATATTCGAGCAAATACGGTAATATTATTATTTTATGGTTTTTTTAAGGTTATGGAACCAACACTGCACTGTGGTATGTATTATAGTTGAAGTGTTCACGGCAATACCGTATCATATCTCATTCATATAGCACATATGTTATGCATGCTTAAAATGCATGACAAGAAAACACTAAATATGCATGACAAGAAAACACAGGCAAGGTGAATCATCAGGTAATTCTTGGTAAATGTTAAATGTATCTTCTTTTGTGAATTGGTATTCTTGGAAAGAGCTAGGAATAATTACAAAGTTTCTCCACTAACTATTTGTTTTTTTCATGCAGTGGACTTGAAGAGACTTGTTGGGGATTTTAAGTTTGTCTCCATACAAGGATGAGACAAAATAATGGATACAGCTATCATGTTTATTGGGCCCCATTACATTTTTAATTGTAATAGAAAGGTGGAAAGTAGCATGATATTGTCTAATTGCTTAGAAAATGTTTGATAAAGCAGTGGAAAAATAGTTTTTATCAGCTTCACTGAAACAAAACTACACATTTAATAAGCTAATGGGAATATGGGTAGTTCAATTAGTTAGGCCAAATCTGGCTGTTATATGGGATATTGCATCATTCTTTAAGAAGAAAAACGTCAGATTTTGGAAGGATGAAGCAAGTGGAAATCTACACTGCCAAGAAAAGTTCAATAATATTTAGACCTCATGAATACAAAGGCTAAAAAAAGGCACTAGACTTTAAACAGGTATCCATTAACCCTTTAAGGACCAATTTTTCCATTTTGTTTACACGTAGTTTTCCTGTCTGTCGTTTAACACACCCATACAATTTATATGTTTTTTTTAAAGAACAGTTACCATATAGGTCACCTCAGTGTCAATTCACACAGGAGCAGAAAGAAAAGCATTGCATGTCATATTGGCACCTGAATGTGGAATATTTTAATGAGCACCTGCATGCAGTACGTTTTAATGGTCTACCCATCGTTGGATATGTTAATGGGCAAACTGACTGGGGCATATTTTCATTTTATTTCTGCAGACGCCCAGCAGAAACATTGCTTGGTGGACATGGGAGTAGAGGAAAAAGCAAGCCGAAAAAAAGATTGGATGACAGAGAGGAGTGAAATACTACTGGACAAGATGGGGAAACATACTGAAGTAGAGAAAGTAAAAACTATTAGATTTGGAAAATAGTTAGGGGAACAAAATGTAAAAAAATTCTAGGGTTCATTATCATTTTAAAAATTGTTGATTTGTTTGGCATATCTGAATTGATAAAACAAACAATTCCTTTCCCCCCAGATAATGTCCTCCATTAATGTCCTCCATCCCCGGCTGGTAGTGCCCAATACACATTTGACATTAACAAACAGGTGTACTCAGCGCTATAATCAAATTCGTGAGCAGCATTTAATTAGTGTGTCCCTAAACCACACTCAGGTAATAAATGTAAACAAACAGGTAAACAAAAGTGCGCTATATACAAAAACTGTGAAAATAATCACTCTTATTATTTAAAGGTTGACACCATTGTATTTTCACAGTTTTTGTATATAGCGCACTTTTGTTTACCTGTTTGTACACATTTTACATTGTTTTATACAGAGTACCATTTTGTTCGTTCTTAAAAATTATTCAAATATTTGTCTAGCACTGCCTTAGATAACATTAGAAAATTCCTTTCTTGAAAAGACAATTCGTAATAATGTACGGGGCTGTTTTAAGGCACTTCATTCATAAAGCATATGTGTCAAGCATGATTCACCTTGATAGATGGTATTTATGTGGGTTTTATAAAAATAAGTCATTTATTCAGTAAAAGCCCAAGGCTGCTGTGACTTCCCCTAAAAATCAGCAATTCATTAATTGTGAACATTGCTCATCTTGTGCAATTCATCCAGGCTGTAATGCACTATTAATACCTAGTTCTTCTGACAGCTTGCCTGGAGCAAAATGGTGAGGAAACGGTTAGCCGTACCTGAGTCACTCTAGTTTCGTTAAGTGCTACAGACAACAACGTTATCTGAAAGAACAACATACCTTATCATAAACAAAGCTTTATTTTTTCCTTTTGTCATAGCTACAGTATATTTAAAGGGCAGGAAGGCTGTTTCCCATGAGGGCTGGGTCATTGAGGCAGTCATCAGCAGAATGCTTGATTTCTGTCTATCTCAAATTAGTGAATGGATCTTGTGCGGAATAAAGGACATAGGGCCTTTATTTTTTTGCAGGGGTCGGCAGGGCAGCCAGGCCCCCTGGAGTGAGGGGCCCGGTCAGAGCTGCGACCCCTGCACCAACAATAATTCCGCCACTGAGCACATTAACTATCTGGATTTTTATTTAAAAGTCTTTGACAATATCCTGGCATGAATCACATTGATAAAAGCAGAAAAGCGCCCACACCTTAAACTCCAACTGAAGAAAATAGTATTATGGTCACCTGGCAGTGGTATGATTCCTTATATTAAAATGATTTGGTAAAAATAATCAATATACATTATCAATCAGGGTTTGAAAAATATTTGTAGATCTTTAGTAGCCATTCAGTCCAATTCAGAAGCCATTTTAGGAGCCAACGAAGTGGTATTTTTATTTAAAATCCAGAATAATATTACACATTTAATACAATACACACATATATGTACAAGTAAGCTGGCGAGAGAACTTGCAGGGTATAAAATTATCCAGAAAGAAAAAAAATTAAAAATAAACATGTATAATCTTTATGTAATGTTGTAACCTAATAACAGGTACATTCTGTTTTTATACTCTTTTTTTTAGGGATTTTAGTGGATGATTTAATGGTATCTGGAAGGATGATAATTTATCAATATGGAGATCAAAATAGAGATTAGGGTCTAGCCACATACGAAGATATTTATGAAAATTGACTAACAATTTCTGTGCTTAAGCAATAATATGCAGAAAACTAGGCCAGCTAGATTCCCTGGAAGTGGCATACAATAAGAAAAACCCATACATGGCTATGTAGCAGGTCATTAAGTGAAAAGGTTTATGTGAAGCACGGGGAATTCCAGGATTTTATGGCAATGGGGATACCTAAAGAAATTTCCCTAGTTTTTTTTATTATTTAAGGCAGATAAGGAGTGGTGTATTTTGGTTTTGTGCTGCCCTACGCATGAATAAATTCTGAGACCCCTCCTCCACCCACCAGGGACATACACCAGGACATGCCCCACCTCCCACATTACAGACCAAAGACATACCCCAGCACTTCAGGGAATGCTCCATCACCCACACTGCAGACCCAGGACTTGCCCCAGCACATGCATCATCACCCACAAACCCCACCCAGGACATGCATACAGCCAGCATCCACAGATCCCTGGTGTCTAGTGGCAGGCTGCATGGTTTCTGTGCATTGCCCATGCACAGACATCCTCCCATGCTGCCTCTGACTCTCCCTGCATGATCAGAAGTGTGAGTGCTGACAGGTCACGTGACCTCAGACACGTGCGGGGAGCACAAGAGGCAGTATGGGAGTATTTTTACAAGCTTTGCAATTAGCGCAGCAAAAAAAAAACCCTTAGGTTTAGATCCCAATCATGTAGTGAGAGTGGTAGGATCCAAGAATGGGGTCAGCTTTAAAGGTGTCCCAATATTTATTAACCAAGATAATTTTAAAATCCTCCGACCCCCTCCAAATGAACATTCCAGCTCACAGACTCCCATAAATAAGTTGCCATAACTCGGGGCAAATTTGGACTCAATGGCAGTGCCACATATCTGGAGAAATAATTTGTTCCACAAAAACACGTTATTACTGTTTAGATAGAACAAGTTCTTAGTCTGATGGAACTTCAAACAAAGCTGGATAAATAAAAGCAAAATATTGCGGACAATGTAAAAAAAAAAAACAAAGCTACGGGTTGGTTAAATATATCACAGAAGGATGAAACCTCCATCTCGTGACTATGGCATCCATAACTGCAAACCCATAACCAAATAATAAATAATGGAGCACAGAGACATGACAGATTTGAAACTCAAATCAAAATGGCCAAAGCATTTATTTGTAGTTTCATTATATTAACAACACGACAAATATTTTTTTAAATGTCATAATAAACATTTACATAGGTTAGCACTGTGCAAACTAGATTTATTGAGGGCATGAATAAACATGTGCGCTAATGTATAAAGCAGTTATGTATAAAGGAGTTTTTATACATAACCCCCATGTAACTTACATATTAACTTATCCAGAAAACCATTGATCTCCATGATCACCAAACCAGATGTTCAGGATCGGGCCCACAAGAAATCTGCCCCAGACATACAGCAAAGATGGATCTACTGTCATAAATTCCAGTGTGCTAAGGCTTTAATGGGACCGCAGCCTGTGGAGAACAACAAGAAGCTACCCAGCTATGCTACCCGGTTTGTCACGGACAGCCTCTCCCTCACTAGTACCAGCTCTCAGGTAATCTCCCCACAACAAATATGACATAAGCAACTAACCTGGAGATGGAGTTATTTCATTTCGTTATGGAGCAGTTAACTGCCAGACATAGTTCCCACCCAACATCTATGGGTTCTATCTTTAAACATAGGATCACTAGGCCTGGGTAGGACAGTCACATTCAGCCTTGATATATTGTATCAAGTCGCCCAGAGGGATAGAGCAAAGGTTGTTTCCCTCATCCTTACCCTTGCATGGACCAGGAGGATCTGTGACACTCCAATACGGTTTACATTATCAGTCATGAACCAAGGGAATTGCAGAACAGCGAAGGTCCCAGCCAGCATACCTGAACTAAGTGGTAATTGTTCCCCACCAGGAAGCATGGAAGCCTTTTTGGATGCCCAGAAGACAAAGGTTTGCCCCAGGATCCATGCCTCACAGGTGGAGTGGCTTAAAACAACAGAGGAGGAGGCAACAAGCAACAACAATAAACAATTTAAGTTATGTCCGCAGGAGGATCATCTAATATGCAGTCTTGAATAGACATGCGGATCGGCCACTGCATTAGTGCACCTATAAGGAGTTCTTTTTAACATCTGTATGCACACTTTTTTTTCTTTTCCTGAGGCAACCTAAAACGTATTATCAAAAAAAGTGGAGGGATGAACTCGCACTAGCCGGTGAATCCAAAGAAATGTCTGACACAAGCCCTACTTAAGAAACAAAACCCCATCAAGATCAAGCCAAGTGCAGTCTAATATAAGAAAGAAAGCTAACATATTCCCATCTCAGACAAAATTCAATCAGATGAGAAATAGCTTAAGCATTTGATGGGCTTATAAATCCATATATCATAAGGACCACACAGAGTGCAGGCAAAATATATCCAAAAAACATCGGAGTACAAGGGCTAAAGAAGAGGCAGGGAACAAACGTAACTAACGCTTTCCGAGTTTCAAGCATGCTGCTACATACTGTACCTCCTTGTTCTGCTCTCCATCACAAAAAAGTGGAACTGATACAAAGGGCAGATCAATGGATCAACGAAGGAACACATGTAACAATTTCCATATGAAACAGAAGACACTTTAAAATATATTTTTTGCTGTACCTTTAGCACTTTAACGTTTCATTCTCCACAAAAATTTAAAGAATTGAAATTATTTCTGATTTCGGCCCTTGTTCGGATGTAATCAAAGCTTTTTGATAATATTTCATTCTCTGTAGTTGCAATAAATAGAGAACAAGGGACAGAGTCCCTTTGATTTTCACAATGGCACTGTTTTTATATATTACAAATCATAAATAAACACTGATGGAGGATACAATTTTGCAAAACAAATCCTCCAATAAACTTACAGTTTATTAATCGCTCATGTAGTGACTAATTTCTAAAATAAATAAAAAGCACTCTTGGTACCTGAAATGTGTCCATACAAGTGCATATTTCAGGTTCTACACAATATGCACCAATGCTTCCCAAATGGGATTCAGATCAGGGGTAATATCCGAATCGAACAAATCCCCAAAATGAGGCTACTCAATATCCCTCAATTCGGGTCAGAAACTGAAAAATCTGAGGTGTTTGGCTCGGGACATTTTTGCCATGAAAACTATAGGTTTTTGGATACCTGCCCCCGGACACACTCCAAAAATAGATCTGATCTGGAGTATTGAAATAAAAAGAATCAAAAATGATTTTAAAAAAAACAAAAAACTTTCCCTAGGGCCAGCAGACTGTAACTGGCCTCATAAATAAAAGAAAATACCCCAATTATAATTAGTGGGTGAGGGCTGGTAGGCCTGCCCCCCCAACAAATAAACTGGGCTGGGAACTGGCAAATAGTTCCAGCCACCATAATATACATGGGGTCCAGGGCAAGTGGCCCTGATAACCCCAATAAAAACAGGGCTAGGAGCCAGCCAAATGGTTCCCAGTCCCTCATTTTACATATGGGGGATCATGGCAAGAAACCTTGAGCCCCCACTATACTAAAAGTGTCTGGGAGCTACAATACATGGACTAGTAGCCCTGGCCCTCCCTATCAAAAATGAGGCTGGTAGCTGGCTATATAAAAAAAAAACCTGCCCGATCAAATGGTTCCCAGGTCCATGTTATAGATAATGGGTTCAGGGCTACCTGACCTGACCCCCATGTGTATAACGAGGGATCGGAGCTTTTTGTCCGGCTACCAAAATTCCTGATATGACGTCAGGACTACTTGTTCTGTTGCCCCATGATTATTTTAGGGGCCCCTACTAGGGAACTGTATACATGTTTAGGATTCCCTGCCAATACTGGCAGAAAGGACAATATTATATGAATACTATAGTATGGACAACAATTTATTGATGCATTTATTCTGCCCCTTGATAGGAATTCTGTCACCTTAACATTGTTTTTACTGTGAATGCAGAGAACAACACAGTTAGCTATATTTTGTTTTAGCAGAAGCAAATATATACATTATGGAAAATAATTTAAATGTGCCCGTGGTGTGTCTTCATGACATCATCTTGTGACATGAAATGCAAATGAGCTAAGTTTGCACAAAATGTGTACTTTTCATATCCAGCCGCAATGTGAGTTATAAGTCAGATATTACACAGACACATTTTTCTTTTTTTTCCCCACATAATGTTACATAGTTTCATAGTTAATGAGGTTGAAAAAGGAAATGTAGTATTTGGTGCTTGAAGAAGGTAACAAATAACTAGAAACGTCAAATTTCATCTCAAAGTAGCTTTTGTTTTCTTGCACAACCTGCAGTGCTGTCTACTCTGTTTATTATGTGGCTTTAGTGTTGCACTAGTCACCACATGAGGAGCAAGGCACATTCATTTTTTAAATAAATCTAGTAATTAAACCTTTTCGTGACCTGCCAGGCACCTCATGAGCCAGGAAGAAGTTCAAATGTCTCATCTTCAATCAGGAATCCAGCAGGCCATTCTGAAAATATAATCTACCTAGATTTACAAAGACAGTGGTGATGTACCTAATACAGGAAGGTACATCATTACTTTACCCATTCATAGTTTAATCATTTTTATTCCAAGTGGATCATCAAGTTGCTAGTTATTGTCATTTTCTTTTAATGATGCGTTTGATGAATTAGGGCTCCAATCTCATACAGCTTTTGCCCGTAAAACACTTATCATTGGAGATCCCACACAACAACACCTCAGAACTGTCGCCAGAACGGAGGACTAGGCTTTTTACTATTCCCAGGATGCACTTTTCAATCTGTTAAACTCACTCTTTCTCCTCCTGAAGTATATGCTCTCTGCCTATTTTATCCCATATAACTATACTGACTTCCTTGTTAAAGAAACCTGTGTAATTTGTCTTATAACTTTCTCTCATAAATGTCTCTTCAGTAAATTTGAACTTGCTACTTTGCCCTTGCATACCTACTCCCACTAAAAATGTTGCACCCTACTTTAAATACACAGATGAGACACAAGATAAGACATTTTAACATCCCTCTACAACTGCATTTATACTCTTTGTTTACTTGACTAATTTTCTGCCCTCAGCTTGGTTTCCAAAGTTTATGAAAAGGAGGTTTCTGCTCATCTAGCCTCTTTAATTCTACATAATGTACCAGGCTCTTTTCCACCACTGCCATGGCTTCCATTTAACCCGCTGCATTGAGTCCTTTTCAGCAATCTTAAAAAAATGTAATTTTCCCTCACATCTTAATTACCATCTTGTCTATAAGCTTTTTAAATAACTTGTGTTTTTAGAACTCATTGACTAACTTTCTTGACTCCAATTTTGTTCCTAACATTTTTCATTCTAGATTCCATTCTTGAATACTGGTCTAACTGCTCTCAAAAGTGACCCACAAGTGAATCACTGTTAAACCCAACTCCTTGCCTCTGTAGTGCATCCACTTAGAACCCTACATAAGCTTGCCCTCTGTGATCCGGTTCTCTCATGGTTCTCATTCTGCCTCTGCCATCATACTTTGAGGGTCTCTGTTGGAGTTCATAATATTTGGTTCTAAGCTTTGGTTCTCACATACTTTAGATTCTACAGCTACCTGCCTCCTGATGAAACTCAGGTCTACCTCTGCGAGGCACTCTGAGGTAGCAGTAAGAGTTGTGGTGATGCGGGTATTAAACTTGATGTCATACTTAACACCACTTTCCCCTTCATGCCTAACAAACTCATACTTGTCCTTTTCAACTGACTCATTTTAAATAAAATGGTTTTAATGAAAGAATATAAATAAAGCACCTTATTAACCTCTTCCTTCAAAACGATGTCATCCTTAAATACATGTTTGAAATAAATCATTTTGAGGTCATCATTCTTTTATTGAGGTAGGTTTTGAATGTCTCTGCAATGTGTCACAATTGAATAACCACGCCAATAGTCACACTATTTGCCATATCCCCTGTGTTTTCAAATTTGTCGTCGTTCTGTATCTTAGTGATAAGAATAAAACAAGAGCCATGGCAGTGATGAATAAATGACAACCTGCATGTATAAAAGTAATGTATAAATTTTGCACTGCAGCCTATTAATTAGGCATGTGCCAAGTTTAGACCTTACCCCCAATTTATTTGATCGTTATTTGTGAAATGAAAAAACAAAAGGTAATAATACTGAATTTCCTCACAACATTGACCCCCCTGTGTCACAGTAAAGACTAGAAATTATTTGATCTGAGACATTTCTGTGTTTGTTGCTTTTTTGCTCCTTGTTCACATAAGAAATGATGTCAGTATACATATGGTAACGATATATGACAATGCATGGCCTGGACTCAGATGTATGCCATATACTTATGAGTGGTGAGTAACACATACAAAACCATGTGTAAATCAGATGGGACTTGAGTATGTGATCAAACCAACACCAGAGGTTTGATACCATCCAAAATCAAAGTTGTACAGTATTTTATGACATTGCATAAAAACATAGACATTAATATGTAGATGGTCCTTCCCAGATAATAGAGGTCGCAGGAGTCACAACTACGACGGGGCATGCCACTTTAGGGGGCCTGGGCGACCCCTGCAACCAGGAAGTGCCCCTGCCAACATTAAAATACCGGCATGGCACAAAAATATATATTAATGCACTACTAACGTGCGGCCCCTGAGTGACAGGAAACCACACTTTCTATCATTGCCCTATTATCAGCTATTGGAGCAGCAGGTCTCTGCCTCTTCCAGCATAGACCTGCTGCTGAACTCCTATTGCCACTCATGTTGGCTTATTGCTCCCTTGTGGTGCAGGCACTGGGTTGAAATAAAAATGTTGTCCTCGTCCATCCGCACACATCATGGGTCACGTGACCCAGTCCTGTCCTTTAATGGATGAAGATCTGCTCAGTTCCTCCCCCTCATCCTAAGCTCTTCATGTGTGAAGGAGGTGCTGGGCAGATCCTGCTTGTTGAACCTATAGCTCCAGCATGTAGCATGTAAGAGTCGGGGCTGGAGGGTGAAGGAAAAGAGGATGTTGGACAAGCTGTATGTTGAAGATTTTATGGGCAAACTGAATGTAGCAAGTGTGGATAGACATTTGGTGGCCTATCCCGATGTGGCATATTTAATGGATAAACTAACCATGGCACAATTTAATGGACAAAGTAACTGTAGTATATTTTAAGGGGCACCTGGCTCTAGTATATTATAATGGGCAAAGTGACACTGTGGCTTGATCTATGTGGCATTATTATTGTTTTTTTCTGTGTGACTGTACATACCTGTACATCTACTTGCTGTGGATTACTCTCCATTTTTAACCTATGGATATACAATAAAGATTTACATATTTTTTTACTTGCGCAGCGTGACTTTTTCCCTGTTCCTGCTACTATTGTGTCGCTGTTGGAGCCTCGGTTCTCTTCCCTGCATACCCATGTGTTCATTCAACACGCACACTCTCCACATACGGAAGCTCTCTGTGTTGCTTGTTTAAGTGCTGTAGGTACAATGAGGTGATGTAGCAAGCCCCTTAGGTGCAATGTGGGTGCGGAGGATGGAAATTAAAGCAATAAATGCATTTTTCAAATAACATTTCTATTACATATGAAAAAAGTTGCATATAATATTAAAAAGTTCAGATGAATAAAAATTCAACTGTTTATCTATGATAAGGCTTTCCACAAGATTTTGGAGTATTCCTTTGGGAAAATTTGCCAATTCATCCAGTACGGCATTTGTGAGGTCATGCGCTGGTTTTGGATGAGAAGGCCCTGACTTGTAATCTCCGTGCCAACTCATCCCAAAGGTGTTCAGTGGGGTTGAGGTCAGGGCTCTGTGTGGGCCAATAAAGGTTTTCCACACAAAACTCATCCAATCATATCTTTATGGACCTTGCTTTCTGCACTGGGGCCTTCTTCAAAACTGTCCCCACAAAGTTGGAAGCCCAACACCTGAAAAACAGCCCCATCCCATTATCTGTTCTCCACCAAACGTTACAGTTGGCACAGTTCTGTCAGGCAGATAACGTTCCAATAATTTTGTCCATATAGTGTATGCCATAACGATTAAATAGAACAATAACACTAGCTGCTAGGGTGATAGCAACCCTGTTTTATTCTAGGAAATAAACAAACTTAAGACTCTAATCAGCCCATTACCTAACACAGCCCTGAAGTATGCAGTTTGTATAACCATCCCTGAAAGCAACTATGATAAGATCACACTACTACAAAGTAATCTGTTTAGTAAATGTCAGAATAGCTCACTAACTACTTATCCCATAGGTTGCTGACCAATAAGGTTACCAACTATTCAGTTCTGTTAAGTAGAGTTATTATCCAAAATTAACTGGAATCAAAACTCAGATATGTATTTCATATTTCAAAGAATTCCCAATTAGAATGCTTTTTTAAACATTTGTATTTGTATTTTTGTCTCTAGAAGATTAATACATCATCCACACTTTTTAATAACTAATTTGTGGCATATTTCTGCTTTGTCATTAACCTTGTCTCGTGCGATTTGCTATTCTAAACCAGTCAGAAGTAATACCCTGTCCAATAGATCTTGTAGAGGGAACAGACTATAGTATAGTATTTATTCTGTTATCCATTCTCCCAAAATCATAAGCTCTATGGGCTTTTTTAAAAAATCCCCATCCCACCCTCTCAAAAGCCTTATTGTCATCAAATGACAGGTTGAGAAGGGAAGAGCGCCATTTCCTAGCCTAAATCTAATTTTCTTCCTATATTATTAGTAGAAAACCTGTCTGGAATAAAACCAACTTGATTATTATGAATTATGCTAGGAATAACTCATTTCACACCAGTATAAATTGACAGCACATAAATTTGTAGGTTTGCATTTAATAAAGAGATTGGTCTATAGTAGAGTTGAGCGGTCACCTGGATGTTCGGGTTCGGCAGGTTCGGCCGTACTTCGGAAAAAAGTCAAACTTGACCCCGAACTTGACCCTGAACCCCATTAAAGTCAATGGGGACACAAACTTTTGGCCACTAAAATGCCTCTAAAAAAGTCCTGGAAAGGGCAAGAGGGCTGTAAAAGGAATTAAAATGTGGGTAAGAATAGGACAAGTGCCCTGCAAACAAATATGGATAGGGAAACATAAAATACATACAAATTAAAAAATCTTTGATTTTAGCTGTGGAAGAACATAAATCTAAATCTAAAGCATGGCTGCCAGGAGGATCAACAGAATTATCCATTTGAGAGAGGGTTGGAGTGCAGGGTGTTCTCTTTCAGTTTATAATAAGTGACCCATAGGTTGAGGAGGTGGTGACCGTGGCGGTGTGGAAGCGGCAGTGGAGGAGGAGGAGGTAGCCACAATTTTTCAAAGTGAGCTGTAAGCACAGTATTTGACGGTTCTATTTGACTCTCAGATGTAATACATGTAATGCTATTGCTATTCTATAAACCGAAATAGAGTCCCCATTCATACGAATAGGTCAGTTGACCTATTTTTATGAATGGGGACTCTATGACGGTTTATAGAATAGCAATAGCATTACATGTATTCCATAAACCGAAAGTCTATAAAGTGAACAACATTCGGTTTATAGACTTTCGGTTTATAGAATACATGTAATGCTATTGGCTATTCTATAAACCGAAATACTATAAACCGAACGTCGTTCGGTTTATAGACTTTCGGCTTATGGAATACATGTAATACTTTGAGAATTGGTACAATGTTACCTCTTAGAAGCTCCTTTGAGATTTCTTTTTGTTTTACAAATTCGTTGAATGCTAGTGTCAGATGCTTTATCAACCTGTCCCTCTTTGAGGAACAGGTTGCCAAATTCATCTTTACCTGGTATTACTTGGCATTAGGTATTTTTATTGTTTTAAAGTACTCAACTATATCATCTTTGCTGGCATCTTCTGGTAATTTATAAAGTCTTGGCTGTCCTTAACTCTAAAAATTATTTTCTTGGCCTTTAACTTTATTTGTTAATTATTTATCTGCCAAATTTCCTAGATAATTGAATTCTCTGTTCACATAATTCAGATTCATATGTGTTTTATAGTAATTAATTAATTGTAATTTCAGACAATTTGACTACATTTTGTTTGCAGTCTCATGACTTACTAGTTCTTGACCTAACACGGTTAAATCTTTTATTTTTCTTTGTCTGATCTAATTTTATGAGGTGACCTCTTACAGTAGTGTTGTATGCACACGCATGAATTGAAACAATTTTATTGTAATTTACCTGAAAAAAGAAATCATTCACTGTGTATTTCTGGAACAATTCTGATGCTTTTCTTTTTATTCCATGACCAGTAAGTTATGGTCTGACCACTATATGTCTTATAAAGATTTTCTTAACCAGGTTTGCCAAAAACACGTTGCCCTAATTCATGTCTAACCTTCAGTAGGAACAGGGTCGACTCAGGTAGCTCCGATTTAATCAGTGGCATATCGGTATATGAATTTTGAGCTACAAGGGTAGCATGCATGTGCCTACAAATAAGTCCGCAATTTAGAGATTATAGCTGATTCCGCACCGATATCTCCCGACACCAAATCAGACAAAGTGGTCCTCCCAAAAGACTTCTATGGGGAGCTTTTTTTGGATTATTTCATGGCCATTTCAGGAGGACTTCGGCTATGATGAGTATAGCCGAAGTCGTCTCATAGAAGACAATGAGGGGACTTTGGCTATAACTGAAATAGATGAAGACCCCTCGAAATGGCCCAAAGTGTAATAAAATAACAATCATTAAAAATTGAAAACAAATTACATGATATATTAATTAAATTCTTAAAAATAAAGTAAATGAACATAAAATAAGATTAAATATTTTTTATTAACATTTAAAAAGTGTAATGTAATCTAGTAATGTAAATATACTATTATAAAAGATACCATTGATATATTATAATTGTATATACATATTTTTGTGTTTAAAATATGTTTACTTTATATTTTCTACACATTTTCATTCAATTCTTCAACAAAAATCTGAAGAATTGAAACTGGCGAAGTTTGCCTACGTTTATCAAATTCGGCGTGTGTTCGGGGGTGATCAGCGTATAATGGATCACTGAAATTGTATGCTTTTTATCGTGAAATTGTCCTGATCAGAATGCTTCTGAAACTTCAATTTCCAAACCACCCAAACCGCTGATTCAGACCAAACTCAGGGATATTGAGCAGCCTCATTTCGTCAATTGGTGAAATTCAGATAAGTTGCCCGATCCAAATCCATCCAGGCCAAATCAGTCTTTATTAAGTAAACCCTTTAAAGAAGCAAGTGTAATGCCTTTCCAGGGATGGTATTTTATCCATGAATCTAACATCTCTGATTTTGAAATGGTTTTGAGATGAGCATTCTAAATGTTTTACTTTTTTATCTTTAACTTCACCTTTTGGAAGCTTATTATCTAATATTCAGTCCATCGAGGACCGAATTAGTTTTTGTAAGAAGCTCACCTGAGACGTCTTTTGGGCATTTAAATTTACTAATGTATATCCAACACTGTTGAGTTTGCATACTAAGATAATAAATCTAGTATCCAGGTCTACTGTTTGATATTTCATTTTACTGTTGGTATATTTATCAATCAGAATTTCAACTCCTATCTTTTTCTTGTATGTTATCGACGAGCATAATACAACTTATAATCTGTCTAAGCTGATATGGATCCTATCCTCCATTCTCCAGTAAGTTTCCTGTTAAAAATTTACATTGTTTTTCTCAGAACGGAATAGTTTTTGGATAATTGTTCTTTTATATGGAGAATTCAGTCTCTTTACATTTACCCACATGCATCTAACCCCAATCAATATATTCTCTATTTCCACTCTTTCTTATCATGTGATATACATTCTATAGCTCAAGAAACCTCAAATGCTTTGTACCATTGCTCAAGACAACAGAGCTCTAACTATTAGAGTTTCCTCAATGGATAACTTAGGAATTCGGTTGACTATGATTCATTACATGCAAACTCCAGTGCGGAAAAGCATATAATGAAGCAGGTTACCTTGTGATAAATGTAAGAATTATAAAGTTTCATATGTCACACATAATTTCTTTATTTCACTAAATTAATGATCAAGTGCAGAAATGCCCATCTTGGAATTGTAAGACACAAGTTTTCTTTACTGTTAAGAAAAGAGCAGCCAATTTTACCTATGATCACCTCACCTGAGCTAAAGGATTCTAAAATGAGATAGATGTCGCTGTGGGGGTCTGTGTCAACTATTATTACATCAGAAAGGGGGGGGCACTGATTAAGCTGAAAAAGTCCTACATAGGAAAGGTGCAAATTTGCATATAAAGTCACAAGATGATGTCATAAACAGGAGACCCCACAGACACTTTTAAAACACATTTTTATCTTATTTTAAGAATTTGCATGCATTTGTGCTAAAACATTGTATAGATCATTTTTCAGAATGTTTTATTCTCTATAGTCTTAATATGATGTCCAACAGACATCATTGGTGTACATAAACGAATTCATGTCACAGAGTAGAAATATAAATGTCACTCCATAATAACCATTTGTAATGTAGGTCAGTAGTTGGCAAACCTACAAAGATTAAGATAGGTAGTTCTCACTGTGACCTACATTACAGGTGAAGGACTTTTGCTACTGATGTCTTTGTGCTGGTGTTCAGTAGTTACATGTCGGTTCTTACTATTTCTTGGTACATAGAGGACAGGAGGTCACTTGTTTAAATGCAAAATTCATTATTAAATCATATTAAAAGAAAAAAAGTATGTCGAAAGCAGACAAAAAAGCTACCAGGTGCTGGACATCACGGCTGCACTTACTGAAGGGGTAAGAGTCAGTTCAGCACAGTCGCTTTATCACTGCTGGTCCATTGCACTCACTTTCAGCACAGCATTTTCATCATGTAAGTATTTTAGGGGTTAGTTTAAGGTTAGTGTTAGTTCTAGGGTTAGCATTAGGGTTAGTATCCTCACTCAGGGTTAGTATTAGGGTTGAGGGTTAGTTTTAGGGCTAGTATTAGGGCTTTGGGTTAGTTTCAGGGGGAGTTTAGGGGGTTACTTTATTAGGGGGGATACTACTTTCTTTTTATAGGCACTGACAGTTCAGAAAGACTTGCATAGAGCTCATTTTTTCTCTAATGTTTGCACCATATGTATGTGCAAGAGATGCCCCCATACCTCTCTGAAGAGAGTAAAGGTGTGCACCACTCCACGCACTATGTGTATGTCACATGTACGTTATATTCTGTCACTCATGCCCAGTGCATCCATCATCATTATTTAGAGGAGTAATTGCTGGACAAATACAGTTTTATAAGAGGGCCATTTATAATCCTTGAGAGATTTACTATATGTAATACAGCATCCTACACTATATATTCTATGAAAAATATAGGGTTGAGAACAAAATCACTGGAATTGAGTCTGGAGAGAAAAAGTACAGGTGCAAAATACGTACTGCTAATATGCTCTCTCCTATAGGGCATATATATGAGAATACATAGTATACAGAAAGAAGCAGACATGCACACTGGTAAGTAAGTCTGAATGTATTTTTATTAGGTAAATGTATCGACAATTAGATAAGCGTAGGAGATATATGTCATAAAAAGGACACAAATGAAACAAAATAAAAAAATCAATATATGTATATGCTTAAAGCTGTGGATGGAAGATTAGAAAACCATACAAAAAAAGTAAAAATAGAACTAAAAAGGGGGGGAAAAGGACAAAATATGTACATAAGCAGAGCAGTGTTATATAAGAACAGCAAATGGTGAGTAGACCAAAAAGCAAAAAAAGGGGGGTAAATGCGTACATGGAAAGCAAAAAAGACACAGGGAGATATGTCTAGCAAAGAAAAATATATATAGTAAAGGCAAAAGAAAAAAAGAAAAAAATGTGGTTATATAAGGTACTAAACAAGTAATTATAGTACCGGGGAGAAATAGTAATAACCACAAAAATATGAAAAAAATTGAGTAACGAGAAATAGCTCAAAAAAGGCACAACAAAAACAATAAGCAAAGAAATAATAAACAAAAAAATGCCTCTTGCGATAATTATCAGGACACTGCAATAGACAGCCAAAAATGCGATGGCCTCAGAAGGAGCGATCTCCGAGCACGTAGCGACTATTTCTCCCCGGTACTATATTTGCTTGTTTAGCACCTTATATAACCACATTTTTTTCTTTTGCCTTTACTATATATATATATATTTTGCTAGACATATATCCCTGTGTCTTTTTTGCTTTCCGTGTACGCATTTACCCCCTTTTTGTTTGCTTTTTGGTCTACTCACCATTTATTTCTTATATAACACTGCTCTGCTTATGTATATATTTTGTCCTTTTTTCCCCCCCTTTTTTCTTCTATTCTAATTTTTTTTGTATGGTTTTCTAATCTTCCATCCACAGCTTTAAGCATATAAATATATTGATTTTTTAATTTTGTTTCATTTGTGTCCTTTTTATGACATATATCTCCTACTCTTATCTAATTGTCGATACATTTACCTAATAAAAATACATTCAGACTTATTTACCAGTGTGCATGTCTGCTTCTTTCTGTATACTATATATTCTAGGCTTGCTCCCTTAATCTTTTTATAAGCACTTCAGTTGTACCTTGTTATGTTAAATATCTTCTCAAAGACAATAAGGTAAATCTTTCTCATATCCTTGTGAACCCACACTAATTAGTAATGTTTTAAAGAGGGACTAAATGAGGGCCTATGATTAAGCACTGTGTGGCAGCTCAAAATGCATTAGGTGTTTTCACAGTGGTTCCTCTGCCTCTGTTTTTCCCATATTTTGTCCGGTGTATTTGTAATACTGCAAATTCATGGATTAAATATCTACATACAGCATGATTTTGGAGTTAGATTTGTAACCCTTTAATGTTTTCTATTAAAGCTTGAATATATTAATTGTATAATGGAAATACTGATCACCTTGATAAAGGGTAAGCCCATCTGGATATGATTTTTGTCTTATATTTTATTAATACTTGCTTTCCACATAGAAAAGGTTATTGTATCTGGATTTAAAGACAAAACTCACATTTATGTTAAATAAGGCAGAATGCAACATCTGCGTCATTAGACGTACTATGGTGAATGGTGCAGCAATTGTGTAATGTCTACAGGACTGCCATTTGGTGGAGAATATAGATAGATAGAGCCAGAAAAACAAAAGGATGCAGTGACGGCCAGTAATGTCATTTATATGAGAGTACCGGTATTGACTTACCACTCTGTCCGGGATGTAGATGTGTCCCACCCAGCCAAATGAAAATAACAATGGAACAAGAGATCCTGTGGTTCATGAAGCATTTGATAAATCCATCAAAAGGGGATTATCAGCTCCATTAAAGTAAGCATGGTGATAACATAAAGGGAGTGGGGGACAAAACAGAAGCCTTACATACGTTACTGGGCTCTTAGTCACAAGCTGTTTCTAAGAGCCGGCCGGCAACCAGCTCTCTTCGCCATCAGTGTCTGTTCCTCAATCATGTAATCAATCAATCAATTGATCAAGGTTTCACAGATGCCAATCATTAATCAATGCTGCCTGTCATGATGACCGGCACCATAAGATGCCCAAAAGAAATTGTTATTGTTTTTGATTAGTGCTTCCTAGGAGGACAATTCAAAAGCTATTGTAATCTCATGTGGCCTTCTGCTTGCCTAAAACTTGTTTGCCATCTTGTCATCTTTGGTCATACAGCTGTACACTCAGAATCTGCCAAGAAAAAAAATGAGCTGCATATTTGAGCATGCAAAAAGATTGAGCATGCTGAATACAACATGCTCCAACAGCTGACCTTAAAGATTTCCAAACCATAATCCTGTATTAACAAACACCTAAGAATATAGGTCAACTGATATGTTGTGAAATGTATTAAGTTTGATGTTTTTTGCTTGATACAGGATAAATCCCTGAGCCAAATTCTTCTATGCTTCTCCCCTTGATTTTATTTCCAAAACGCATAAGAAAGAGCATACATGGTGACAATGGTAGGTGTATTATAGGTTAAATAACATATTGCCAGTTTTGTAAGCAACACAGTGTTTTCTTCTGCCTCTAAATAATCTGGCAGTGCCCATCCTGAGATCAGACTCTGATTCTGCCAACTCTTTTTCCTCCACTCTTTCCACCAAATCCATTTTTGCGGAGGCACTAGTCAGAGACGGCTCTCTAATTAGGCGAGTTAGGCAGCCGCCTAAGGCCTCGCACTCACGGGGGCCTCGCGGCTGCCTAACTCACCTTATTGCCTTTGATGTAACAGGGAGCTTAACGATGCCGTTAAGCTCCCTGTTACACTAACCTGGGACGTTTCCTCCGTGCATCTTCTCTCCTGCACGGAGGAAGGAAGCTCCAATCGCGTTTTTTTTTTTTTTTAACTTTATTGAACCCGCGCAGCTTCAATAAAGTTTAAAAAAAAAAAAAAAAAAAAACCGCGACCGGAACTTCCTTCCTCCGTGCAGGAGAGAAGATGCACAGAGGAAACAACGGAGAGCAGCATGGAGGTAAGTACTAGGGAAGAAATAGTGGCATTATGAGGGGCAATATCCTGGCATACAGTGGCAAAATCCTGGCATATTGAGAGGCAAAATTCTGGCATTGTGAGGGGCAAAATTATGGCATAATGAGGGGCAAAATCCTGTCACATAGTGGCAAAATCCTGGCATATTAAGGGGCAAAATCCTGGCATAGAGTGGCAAAATCCTGGCATATTGAGGGGCAAAATTCTTGCATATTGAGGGGCAAAATCCTGGCAAAGAGTGGTAAAATCCTGGCAAATTGAGGGGCAAGATCCTGGCATAGAGTGGCAAAATCCTGGCATATTGTGGGGCACAATCCTGGCATAGAGTGGAAAAATCCTGGCATATTGAGGGGCAAAATCCTGGCAGATTGAGTGGCACAATCCTGGCAGATTGAGTGGCACAATCCTGGCATAGAGTGGCAAAATCCTGCCATATTGAGAGGCAAAATCCTGGCATATTGAATGGCTTAATCCTGGCATATTGAGGGGCTAAATCCTGGCATATTGAGGGGGTAAATCCTGACATATTAAGGGGCTAAATCCTGGCATATTAAATGGCTAAATCCTGGCATATTGAGTGGCAAAATTCTGGCATATTGAATGGCTAAATCACAGTGCATCCGGTGCTGTGAGGAAGAACAAAGTGCCAATCTTCTAGCACAACGTGGTCTGTGAGACCACTTTCAACATTGAGCACCTTTCCTTCTGGCTGAGTGTTTCTGTTAGTGTGTGATTGTGTGCTTTCTGAGTGTGTCTGTGAGTCAGTGTGTGCTGGCTGAGTGTATCTGTGAGTGTGTGCTGGCCGAGTGTGATTGTGTGCTGACTGAGTGTGTCTGTGAGTCAGTGTGTGCTCACTGAGTGTGTCTATGAATGACTGTGTGATATGTGTCAGTGTTCACATTTAGGACACAGCAATAACAATGTGAGTTAGTCAGCCGCACACAATTTTATCTATACCAAATGTTTATAGATGTTTGTAGAATAATTATGAGACAAATAAAATTCTAGGAGCTGTTCATTTCTAGAAGCTGGGATTTGAGTCTGATCTTGAAATATGCTATTTCTACAGTTCATTTTTATTATCACTTGCATATATTTTATTTAATAATGTGTGTCCGTGAGGGCCTCATGTTCGACTTTCGCCTAAGGCCTCACAAAGTCTAGAGCCATCTCTGGCACTAGTATACCCACACACAAAAATGTTGGGATGTATAAAATAGACGCAATAATTATGCCTTTGTCTTATGTGGTTGTTTTTATACAGAATCCCCCAAGTGTTATAGGAAATGAAATGTCTCTATAGAATTAGTCTAAATAATATTTGCAATGCAAAATGTAAAAAGTTTAAGAAACTTTTCTTATTTATGGATCATTGTGAAAGATATATACACATTGAAGTCTGTGATATCTAGTAAATGTAACCCTCAGTTTCATGAAAACGCTCCTGGTGAAAAAGGTAGGTGTGTAGGTAGCTAGGTAGCTAGCTAGGTTGGTAGGTAGGTAAGTGGAGGTCAAAATGAATGAGCTGAAAGCAATGCTTTTTGGCCTACCTTTGAAGAAATAACAGTTTGTGTGACCCCCATAATCAAGGTTCCTATGCGCTATCGAGTAATTGTAAAAGCTTTCTATGCTTTCTTCCAATTTTCCCAGCATGCACAATAATGTGAATATAGTAAGAACATATTTAAGGGATGCATTTGTATCCATTTTTGTATTACTCAGCCTTGTTACAATGCAGCCGCCCATCCCATGTGTTCCCTATTAAGGGTTAATAATGTATAGGGGTGTATATAAAAAACACCCCTTTCTGTCTCATTAGAGATTTTTGCTAGAGGCTCAAAGAAGCAAGGTGAATGGTTAGTTAGGACCCACCTAGGGGGGTCTGCCTTGACGTTGGCAGGTGGGCTCATCCTCTCATGGCCATTGGAGGTAACTAAAAAACCTCCATTTGTTTAAAAATACATAGGGATAAAGGAGAGAGCGCAGGTAACTTGTTTTTCTTTGGTTTTTACTATATATTGGGGCTGATGTGTACTGTAGTCATTGCAGCCGCCCAGTGATGGGAGTGAGCGCAGGACTTTTCTTTCTGCATTTGTATCCATTTTTGTATTACTCAGCCTTGTTACAATGCAGCCGCCCATCCCATGTGTTCCCTATTAAGGGTTAATAATGTATAGGGGTGTATATAAAAAACACCCCTTTCTGTCTCATTAGAGATTTTTGCCAGAGGCTCAAAGAAGCAAGGTGAATGGTTAGTTATGACCCACCTAGGGGGGTCTGCCTTGACGTTGGCAGGTGGGCTCATCCTCTCATGGCCATTGGAGGTAACTAAAAAACCTCCATTTGTTTAAAAATACATAGGGATAAAGGAGAGAGCGCAGGTAACTTGTTTTTCTTTGGTTTTTACTATATATTGGGGCTGATGTGTACTGTAGTCATTGCAGCCGCCCAGTGATGGGAGTGAGCGCAGGACTTTTCTTTCTGCATTTGTATCCATTTTGTATTACTCAGCCTTGTTACAATGCAGCGGCCCATCCCATGTGTTCCCTATTAAGGGTTAATAATGTATAGGGGTGTATATAAAAAACATCCCTTTCTGTCTCATTAGAGATTTTTGCCAGAGGCTCAAAGAAGCAAGGTGAATGGTTAGTTAGGACCCACCTAGGGGGGTCTGCCTTGACGTTGGCAGGTGGGCTCATCCTCTCATGGCCATTGGAGGTAACTAAAAAACCTCCATTTGTTTAAAAATACATAGGGATAAAGGAGAGAGCGCAGGTAACTTGTTTTTCTTTGGTTTTTACTATATATTGGGGCTGATGTGTACTGTAGTCATTGCAGCCGCCCAGTGATGGGAGTGAGCGCAGGACTTTTCTTTCTGCATTTGTATCCATTTTTGTATTACTCAGCCTTGTTACAATGCAGCCGCCCATCCCATGTGTTCCCTATTAAGGGTTAATAATGTATAGGGGTGTATATAAAAAAACACCCCTTTCTGTCTCATTAGAGATTTTTGCCAGAGGCTCAAAGAAGCAAGGTGAATGGTTAGAGTTAGGACCCACCTAGGGGGGTCTGCCTTGACGTTGGCAGGTGGGCTCATCCTCTCATGGCCATTGGAGGTAACTAAAAAACCTCCATTTGTTTAAAAATACATAGGGATAAAGGAGAGAGCGCAGGTAACTTGTTTTTCTTTGGTTTTTACTATATATTGGGGCTGATGTGTACTGTAGTCATTGCAGCCGCCCAGTGATGGGAGTGAGCGCAGGACTTTTCTTTCTGCATATTTAAGGGATGTTGAGATAGTTGACCACAAGAAGAGATTGGTTAAGATATTTTCTTCATCCTTTTCCTCAAGCAGTTATATTTAAAATAAATAAAAAAATCTGTCTGTATTAGAATATATACTACTGCACAGTGTAGTTTAGATGGCTATCATAAAGTCATATATGAAGCAACCAAATAATGAGACAGCCCATCTGAAAAGGAAGGTCCAGTGTAATAAGTGACTGGCCTACCAAACATACAAACCAATACACCAAGTCAGTGGATACTATGAAGCATGGCTGCCTACTGTTAAAGACATATAGTTCAGCACACCAGTAATCCAGCGTTTACAAAAATGTTTTATTGAAAGGCACTGGGAACAAGCACCCCCCATCTTTTTAGGCAGTCATAAAGTAATTTTCTTAAAGTCCGTGCTCTAGTTGCTAAATAGATCCTGTCTACCCATCAACCATTTTGTATTTCTGCAACTCACCCAGAGAATAAATGTCTTAGTAAGGCTCCAGCTGAAAAATATAATTGGTGAGCTATAAATTATACCAACAAATGATTTGTTATGGGAAATCTTGAAAAATGTAAATAAATTTACAACTGAAAATAAATAAGTAGAGACGGTTATTCTGATATTGATCTACATAGATGTTTTCCTAACCCCACCCACATTCAATATCTGGAAATTGTCAGGCATGCAGCTGTACAGGCTTTTGGTTGCTTAAGCTATACATTGCTTATTTACTCCCAAGCTCCAGATTTGTCAGCAGATGTGGCAAACCTGTGTTTGGGTAAATCTCTACAATATATATATACATATTTCATTAAATACATATATTTCTATAATAATTTCATTTGATAAGCATGAAGAAAAGGTCATTTTTAGATTGGAGTGACCCATTAATGCAAACACACTGAATTGCATAAAAATACTAATAAACATAAGATGAGATTTTTTAAATGTTGATTTCAGTATCTCTGGTGGAGTAAATTTCTTGCAACATTACATTTTGTTGATAAGGTGTGAACGGTCATGAACAGAGTTTCAAAACAAAATAGCAGAGTAGGAGGATGTTTCCACAAGGGTTACTTGCTTCTACGTTTTGTACTTTTGTTGCCAATTCACTATAATTCACTGTTTAGCAAATAAATGTCTTTGTTATTAGTTGCATTAGAATTAAATGAATAATTGCTAATAAAATAAGGAAATAAAGGAAAAGTCAAATAAAGGAGAATTTTTGTGAATTGCAGGAAAGTGAGAATTTCAAACTTATAGGGACTGTCTGGTGCCCAAAATGAATCTTCCAAATATTAATCCATATTAATGTGCTTTCAAAGTACTTTACAATGTATGTTTTACATTTTGCATTGCTTAAAATATGTGTAATACTTACAGCTAGATGAAATTGGGAAATTGCAGCAGTTTGCAAGAAACAAGGACTGCCCACGCTAGCTGAGTAACAGTCAGTTTACTTTTTTTTTCCAGGAACCAATAAGAATACTGCCATTCAGATGAATGGAATTTCCTGTCTCTCTAATGATGTCATCAGATAATGTGTTCCACTGTTAAGAGATCCTACTGTGTATAAGAGCAAGTCTATTACAGTCCACACAATGTATTCTTTTCCAGCATCACATTAAGGAACTAAATCAAACAAAACATTTTATGCTCAGTGTCTATAGAATCAGTGGTGCCGCACCTACAGTAAAAATGCAGAGTAATTACTGAGGAGGACTTAAGTCAAATATTAAAAATGTGATTTATGCAGAATGCCAGTATCAAATCACACTTGAAAAAAGGCCTTTGCACTATATAAACAGTAATCTTCATCTTGCAGCAAAGTGAGTTTGGGGATATATATTATACATATAAGGATGTACCTGTTATATATATATATATATATATATATATATATATATATATATATATATATATATATATATATATAGCAGGTACATCATTATTTGGATTATGTTTTAATAGTGTTATCGGTCTCTACTAGCACTTGACGTATTGTGAATATCTTACTGTAATATGTTACGACGTGAAGGCTTTTTCATTTGTACCATGCAGGTTAATAGATATACAATTAAATAACATTATAAATCAAAGTTGCAACTTTTATTTGAATTCCTGTATGCTACTTGGAGTTTGTGTTTAAGATAATTTTTCTGATAAAAACCTAAACTTATAATTTAAGACATAAATGAAATTTCAACCACAATATATTGTTGTAAAGGAAGGAAAAAAGCGATGTCAGAATTTTCACTTGGCCTCTTTTTCACGCATTGCTGTTTGTTTCGGAAGTGCTTCTCTTTAGGCATCATATGGCTATCAATTAACAAGCTTTCATGCTGAGTTGATAAGCAGAAGTGGCCGCTTGGTTTGTAAACCAGTTTGAGTATAGGGAAAGCATGTTACGCTTCAATACGATTGCTAGTATTCTTTTACAATTTGTATAGATACGGTCTGGATGGGAATGAATGGGGCAAATGAAGACTATGTAACTATGAGCACATTACCCTGACTTTCGATTCGCGCAGTAGCTATGGGACGTCTAATTTTCAGTGCCAGAGGAATGAGCAAACTCTGAAATTAAAGGCATTATAAAGTATCATAAAAACAAAATTAATTTTTAACAAAACCAGAATAATTGACTCTGAGAAAATATTATTTTTAAGTAACCTGATGATTGGGCAATATGTTTTTTATCTGTCTTTACAAACACCGGTGAATGCTAACTGTGCATGTGCAGGTTCCTGTGCATAAGCAATAGTGCTGATACTTTGAGTGGCAGCTCTACCCTTCATACACGGTAGCACTTGACTTCTGAAACTCCGCCCCCGGGCATCCCGATTGGTCGATGGCACAAGTTGAAGGTTATGGAACTGTAAAAACCAGACACAAGAAAACCTGGCGAGTTGTTCCAACTGAACTGCAAATTGATTTTTGCAGCTCACTTATGAGTTCATTCACTTATTAGTGAATTTACCCCAAAATCATGGATTTCACACAGTTGTATAGCAGGAAACAAGAGCTTAAAGCAGAGTAAATTTGTCCATGTGAAACGATGTGGTTAACACTTTGTGCTAGTCTATGCGTATTCTATACCAATTTAGAAAGAATCTAACAGCATCGTTACAGCTAAAATATTTGTTGCAAAATATTTTAGCTGTAACGATGCTGTTAGACCACACTCCCTTTGTAGTCAGGCATTAAAAACACCTACATTGCACTAGCAGAGGTGTTAGTAAAAAGATTAATATAAATAAAAACAGTTTATAAGTATTCTTGCTATTTTGTGACATCACTCCATTTACATGGGCAGAACAACATCAACAGTTAGCCCTAAGAGTGATTTATTTGTAAAGTTTGTTTGAATGACGACAGAAAAATATGGCATTGGAGCATGTGTATTTTAAATATGTCTGTGGTGTCTTCTGTATATTACATCATCTCTGATAAGCAAATAAGCCACTTTAATGGTACATTTGTAATAATCCTATCAATCATTTGTTTCCTGTATTTTGTTACATGTAAACGGAGCTTGTGCAACAAGATAATCTACAAGCTAAGTGTCATTTTAATTCACGTGTATGCGCACCTTCACTTTTTTTACTTTTGTGAATTTGTAATTATTTTATCAATCCACAAGGTGATGTCATAGACAGGAGACACCACAGACTCACTTATGCCACACTTTCTCTTAATCTATGCATTTGCTTACAGTTCTGTTAACACACTTTATAGATTTTTTTTCTATACATTCACAATTAATTCAGAACATTCCAATTTATTCACAACATAAACATTGTTTAGGTGACAGAAATATTCCTTAACTTTTCTATCTTTCCAGCTCTGCTCCCACTCTCTGATCTTGTCAGTTTTTTTTTTGTTAATTTAAAAAAAAACAGGAAATATAGGGTTGTAATACATAGAATAAACATTAACATTGTAGAGTGTCTTGATCCAAGGAGGAATCTGATTGGATTCAATAAGGATTTACAGGTTGAGTATCCCTTTTCTCAAGATCCATTATCCAAAATTACCCAAAATCCAGAATTTTGCGGGTGATAAGGGTCAGTTCAGATAAGGGATACTCACCTTCCTGGAGCCCAGTTGTGAAGCTCTTTTGATCCTCCCTCCTGGGCGCCATACTGTAGAACTGTACTTCCCACAGTGCTGCGAGCGGAGAGAGGGACTACCGAGCTCAGAAGTGATCATTTCAGCAGCACTATGGAGCAGGTAGTTTCAGAGTCTCCACTCTTACAAATGTTCTACTTTACCTTTATCAATGTGAGCAAGCTCACATTGGATTTAGTTATTGTAGAGCATTTATAGGGCTGGTGCTGCTGAAATGATCCGTTAACCGAAAACTGCTATCCGAAATGCTGTGGGTCACAAGCGTTTCACATAAGGGATACCCAACCTGTAACTAAATTGGATCAAAAGCAGTAATGATAAGTACAGGGCTATCTTTAATATTGATGGGACCATCGGCAAGCATTTGCTTGGGCCCCTTGGACCCTGCCCCCCATCGCAATGTTAACACACACACACACACACACACACACAAACACAAAAATAAGCACACACACAATTGGACTTTTTTGCAGTTAGTATTTTTACTGTATTGTATAAAATGTGTATATTAAGTGTATAATTGCAGTGTATAAACTGTATATATGGATAGAAATGTGTATATATGGCTGCAATATGTAAACCTTCTTACTATGCAACACTGCAATACAACTACTCATTACCCAAATTACAAAAATATACACAGATATTAGAGGGCACTTACATATGTTCATATATATTTATAAATATCGACACACATCTCGCTCTCTCTCACTAGTTGCATTTATACTTATATGGACTTCTTAATATTATATTCAACTATTGTAATAAAATGTTATTGAAGAGTTACATTTCTTGTTTATATTCTCTTGGCTTGCACTCATATTGCACCCACACAATTTGGCATGCCACAGTGTAAATTTGTCCCACAGAACATACCACAGTGTCACTTTGTCCCACTGCCACATTGTCACTTCCCCCCATGGTACATGGTATTTTGCAACACAGAACATGCCACTGTCAGGTACCACTTAACATGCCACAGTCATTTTGTCATTAACATATGCAACTGACAGTTTGCCTGTTAAAATATGCCACCGTTTATCCATTAAATATGCCACAGTGTGCCCATTTATATGCCATCGCCAATTTGCCCATCAGTATGCCAGTATTATATTGACATTAATTTGCCAGTATTATTTTGCCATTAATATGCCAGTATTATTGTGCCATTAAGATGCCAGAAATATTGTGCCATTCAGATGCAGTATTATTGTGCCATTCAGTTGCCTATATTATTGTGCCATTCAGATGCCAGTAATATTGTGCCATTAAGATCTAAGAAATACTGTGCCATTAAGATGTTTATATTATTGTACCATTAAGATGCCGGTATTATTGTGCCATTATGATGCCAGTATGATTGTGCCATTAAGATGCCAGTAATATTGTGCCATTAAGATGCCAGTATTATGGTGCCATTCAGATGCCAGTAATATTGTGCCATTAGGATGATAGTATTATTGTGCCATTCAGATGCCAGTAATATTGTGCCATTATGATGCCAGTATTATTGTTCCATTAAGATGCATGTAATACTGTGCCATTAAGATGCTAGTATTATTGTGCCATTAAGATGCCAGTAATATTGTGCCATTCAGATGCAGTATTATTGTGCCATTCAGATGCCCATATTATGTGCCATTCAGATGCCAGTAATTTTGCTCCATTAAGATCTAAGAAATACTGTGCCATTAAGATGTTTGTATTATTGTGCCATTAAGATGACGGTATTATTGTGCCATTAAGATGCTAGTATTATTGTGCCATTCAGATGCCAGTAATATTGTGCCATTAAGATGCTAGTATTATTGTTCCATTAAGATGCATGTGATACTGTGCCATTATGATGCTAGTATTATTGTGTCATTCAGATGCCAGTAATATTTTGCCATTCAGATGCCAATAATATTGTGCCATTATGATGCCAGTATTATTGTTCCATTAAGATGCATGTGGTACTGTGCCATTATGATGCCAGTATTATTGTTCCATTAAGATGCATGTAATACTGTGCCATTAAGATGCTAGTATTATTGTGCCATTAAGATGCCAGTAATATTGTGCCATTCAGATGCAGTATTATTGTGCCATTCAGATGCCCATATTATTGTGCCATTCAGATGCCAGTAATATTGCGCCATTAAGATCTAAGAAATACTGTGCCATTAAGATGTTTGTATTATTGTGCCATTAAGATGCCGGTATTATTGTGCCATTAAGATGATAGTATTATTGTGCCATTCAGATGCCAGTAATATTGTGCCATTATGATGCCAGTATTATTGTTCCATTAAGATGCATGTGACACTGTGCCATTAAGATGCTAGTATTATTGTGCCATTAAGATGCCAGTCATATTGTGCCATTAAGATGTCAGTATTGTTATACCATTCAGATGCCAGTAATATTGTGCCAATCAAAATGTCAGTATTGCTATACCATTCAGATGCCAGTAATATTGTGCCATTAAGATGCCGGTAATATTGTGCCATTCAGATGCCAGTAATATTGTGCCATTCATAAGCCAGTACTATTGTGCCATTAAGATGCCAGTATTGTTGTGCCATTCAGATGCCAGTAATATTGTGCCATTCAGATGCCAGTATTATTTTGCCATTCAGATGCAGTATTATTGTGCCATTAAGATCTAAAAAATACTGTGCCATTAAGATGTTAGTATTATTGTGCCATTAAGATGCCGGTATTATTGTGCCATTAAGATGATAGTAATATTGTGCCATTAAGATACCAGTGTTATTGCATCATTAAGATGCCATAATTATTGTGCCATTAAGATGCCGGTATTATTGTGCCATTAAGATGATAGTAATATTGTGCCATTAAGATACCAGTGTTATTGCATCATTAAGATGCCATAATTATTGTGCCATTAAGATGCCAGTAATATTGTGCCATTAAGATGCCATAATTATTGTGCCATTAAGATGCAATAATTATTGTGCCATTAAGATGCCAGCAATATTTTGCCATTCAGATGCCAGTAATATTGTGCCATTCAGATGCCAGTATAATTGTGTTACTATGCTCGTTATAAATCCACCCTCCTCCCCCCGTTCCCCGCACTTCTCCTCCGTGCAATCTTCCCTCTGGCACGGAGGAGGGAAACACAGTCACCGGACATGACGTGTGTCATCTCCGGTGCCAATGTTTTTTATTTGTTTTTTTGGGCTGCCGGAAAAAAAAGTTCAGCAGCACAATGAGCTGTGAAGAGGGCACACGAGGGCTGGGAGCACATGCGGCAGTTGCCTTGGGCCCCCCAGGAGTAACTGGGCCCAGGGCAGCTGCCCCATTGGCCCCACGTTAAAGACGGCCCTGGATAAGTAGCAGGGTTTAACTTGTTGGCCTTGATGAACTTAATGGACCATTTGTGTGACCCTTGTAACCAAGGTTCTTACGATCTATCCAGAAATTGTAAACGCTTTCTATGCTTTCTTCCAATTTTAACAGCATGCACAATAAAAATGTTAATATAGTAGTGTGATAGACGGATAACCAAAGTTGGTAACTGCACTCACCAGGGATTAAACATCCTCCTTAGCCGACTATTGACTACTATATGTTCGCAAATAATCCACAGACACGTTCCTCTTGAACAGCAAAACAATTACACTTTATTGTAGTATAGTCAGTAAATTTATACTTTTACAGATCAGGATCACAGCTGATCAACAATAGGAAATGTAAAAGGATTATCTCCCCACAATAGTGATTCCTAATCCCATTTGGGGGACCAATGGGACGTTGAGCAATGGACTATGTCTCAGACTCACCAGTGCCTGTTTGAGTTTGTTCCCTAAAGTTAGTGACCAATCAAGATAGGAGTGATGGTTACTTGCTCCTAACATGGAGGGAGATTTACACCCTTGGCCAATCCCAACCAAGCCAGACAGTTAATCCTTTACAGAATGTACCTGGGCTTAACCTTTATTGAAAGCGGTCACTGAGACACGATTCTGAGGAAGGGAATAAAACAGGGGAATAAACTCTTCTGGAGAAGGGTGTGGGTGGGGCGACAGAAATATTGCAAATGTCCCTGATGGCCAGTTACAGTTCATCACAAGTAGTAACATATTTAAGGGATGTTGAGATAGGTGACTGATTACAACACGATTGTTAAGATATCTTCTTTACCCTTTTCCTCAAGCAGTTACATTTTATATATACAGAAATAATCTGTCTGTATTAGACTATACAATGCTGCACAGTGTAGTTTAGATGGCTGCCGAAAAGATACACATGAAGCAATCTAATAATGAGACAGCCCAGCTGAAATGGAGGTTCCAGCGACTGACATAGATTACTACGTTATTATGTTACCACCCTTTGCATTTTAGTGAATGGGGGTCAACTCAGCAAACACTGAAATGTGTTGATCTGACAGCGAAATTGCAAAAATCATGGCTGAAAAAGTTCTAGTTTCCAACTTAAGTCACTTTCACAAAATTAATGTCAGGTTTTTGCTACTCCCTTGTCAGTGCACTATAGAGAGTGTTTAAGGGAATATATCCTTTACAGGGTTTTTTTTTAAAGAGATTGCCCCAAGGTAGTGGTAGGTATGGATCTTATTATATTTTAATTTATTTTAAATTTCATGGGGCAGCCCCTTGACCCATGGTTATTTGGGGAGTCTGCCCAATTCATTTCATGGGGTCCAGCTCCTGGCCCCTATAGTTATTAGGGGGACATTTTGGAAGCACCTAGCCATGGTTTTTAAAGAGAGAGGGTAGAGGTACTTTTTTAACTGGTGCAGAAACAGATTGAATGATTTTACCCCACCCATTAAATACTGGAGGGCATTTATTTCAATGGAGGAAGGTTTTTGAAACTAAGACCAGTTCGGCAGTTGCACTTAGCCTGGAAACCAGTAATTGGTTCTCGTATCGAAATGAATGGGAGTTGAGTTTAATCTTGCTTCTCTCCTTCTCATATGCCTTCGCCACATCTCCAGCTTGCACAAATGCCTAATAAATAGCATTTTGCAAGGTAGTGAGAGGGCATGTGAGGGAGGCTCAATTTGTATAAGTCTGGAGTTCGAGATGAACCTATTCTAGTTAGGAGACACATAGAGACCACATGTCTAATCTTGCAATACACCTTACCCTTCACACTGCTTGAGAAGCAGGCACCCAGGAATGCTAGTCTGTTTTTATCTAAACACATTAATACACATAGCCTATAATTTATATCAAGGAAATGTTTGATATTGCAGAGAATTATCTAGTTAAAAAAAATTCTTCAAATATTTTCTTGAGAAAGGTTGATATAAGTGCCAGTCAGTACCAGATGCTAGTTTCTATATGAAGTAAAAAAAATATTATTTATTATCATTTACATTGTCAAAAGATCACTATTTACATGAGTTCTAATGATCACCATGTTTACTATTTGAAAGCAAACATAGGACTGATGAATGTTTGAGCCTCCCCCCAAAAAATAACAGCATGTTATTAAAATATATAGACCTCTCTATTCAATTGCCTAAGGTAGTTTATCTCAAATAATTGAATAAAACAGACAGCGATAGAAAGTTTTACGTTAAAATCCAGTGATAAGTGTTAATTAATTTCCCTGGATAGAGCATAATAGAGCATACCTGTCAAGTGTCCCTATTGATGAACCCAAATCCCTCTGTCTCTCTTCCTTCCCATGTCTGTCTCTTTTCTCTCCCTTATTATGTCTGTCTCTCTTCCTTCCCATGTCTGTCTCTTTCCTCTCCCTTATTATGTCTGTCTCTCTTCCTTCCCATGCCTGTCTCTTTCCTCTCCCTTATTATGTCCATCTCTCTTCCTTCCCATGTCTGTCTCTTTCCTCTCCCTTATTATGTCCATCTCTCTTCCTTCCCATGTCTGTCTCTTTCCTCTCCCTTATTATGTCCATCTCTCTTCCTTCCCATGCCTGTCTCTTTCCTCTCCCTTATTATGTCCATCTCTCTTCCTTCCCATGCCTGTCTCTTTCCTCTCCCTTATTATGTCCATCTCTCTTCCTTCCCATGTCTGTCTCTTTCCTCTCCCTTATTATGTCCATCTCTCTTCCTTCCCATGCCTGTCTCTTTCCTCTCCCTTATTATGTCCATCTCTCTTCCTTCCCATGCCTGTCTCTTTCCTCTCCCTTATTATGTCCATCTCTCTTCCTTCCCATGCCTGTCTCTTTCCTCTCCCTTATTATGTCCATCTCTCTTCCTTCCCATGTCTGTCTCTTTCCTCTCCCTTATTATGTCCATCTCTCTTCCTTCCCATGCCTGTCTCTTTCCTCTCCCTTATTATGTCCATCTCTCTTCCTTCCCATGTCTGTCTCTTTCCTCTCCCTTATTATGTCCATCTCTCTTCCTTCCCATGCCTGTCTCTTTCCTCTCCCTTATTATGTCCATCTCTCTTCCTTCCCATGCCTGTCTCTTTCCTCTCCCTTATTATGTCCATCTCTCTTCCTTCCCATGTCTGTCTCTTTCCTCTCCCTTATTATGTCCATCTCTCTTCCTTCCCATGTCTGTCTCTTTCCTCTCCCTTATTATGTCCATCTCTCTTCCTTCCCATGTCTGTCTCTTTCCTCTCCCTTATTATGTCCATCTCTCTTCCTTCCCATGCCTGTCTCTTTCCTCTCCCTTATTATGTCCATCTCTCTTCCTTCCCATGTCTGTCTCTTTCCTCTCCCTTATTATGTCCATCTCTCTTCCTTCCCATGCCTGTCTCTTTCCTCTCCCTTATTATGTCCATCTCTCTTCCTTCCCATGTCTGTCTCTTTCCTCTCCCTTATTATGTCCATCTCTCTTCCTTCCCATGCCTGTCTCTTTCCTCTCCCTTATTATGTCCATCTCTCTTCCTTCCCATGTCTGTCTCTTTCCTCTCCCTTATTATGTCTGTCTCTCTTCCTTCCCATGCCTGTCTCTTTCCTCTCCCTTATTATGTCTGTCTCTCTTCCTTCCCATGCCTGTCTCTTTCCTCTCCCTTATTATGTCTGTCTCTCGTCCTTCCCATATCTGTTTCTCTCCCTTTTAAATGTATTATATGGGAAATTATTGTTCACTCTCCTTGCTCTTGCATGTCTATTAGAACACAGTTCCTGTAACCTGAATAAGTTTTGTTAGATCTGTGAGCTATAGGTTTATTCATTCTGAAGCAATAAATGCCGTCACTTGAATTGGGCATGGTGTAGACTATCTACAAGGCACTGGCATACTGGCTACATGGGTTTCTTTTTCATCTTCTTCTTTTTTTTAATAAATATTTATTTTATTTTGCAATATCCAAATACAAAAACAACAACAATACAATGTATAAATACAGGCGATGCAAAAATACGTAAAAACATGACATTTTGACATAATGACATGGGCACCTCACCTCTCTAGATCACAACCTGTTTTCATATGTCTGTTTCTCCTCTACCCACTCCCCATTGTACGTCTCACTCCTCTACCACATACCTCATCGTCTGTCTTGCTCCTCTCCCCAACCCCATTGTCTGTCTCTCTCCTCTCCCCACCCCCCATTGTCTGCCTCTCTCCTCTCCCCACGTCCCATTGTCTGTCTCTCTCCTCTCCCCACCCCCCATTGTCTGCCTCTCTCCTCTCCCCACGCCCCATTGTCTGTCTCTCTCCTATCCCAATTTATGTCTTTGCTTCTATCCCCATGAATGTCTCCCCCATGTCTTTTGTTTCCATACCCTCCATTCCTCCCACTACCTTCCAATTTAACCTTGCTAAGCTGCATACAGCATGCGCTCTGTGTGTTAAACACACTCTGAACTCAGTCAGTGCTGCTTGCGCTCTTCACAAGTAGTGATAATGCAGAGCATCGTATCCCACTATCATCATTTCGCGTGTGGAGCATGAAGCAGCACTGACTGAGCTCTGAGTGTGATTAACAAACAGAGCGGATGCTTCTCACGGCTCGCTAGTCAACCACGCCGCTTCACAGGGTGGAGGTGGTTGAAATTCCAATAAAATGTGTTAAAACTACAGTAAATAGTCCTGTTTGGAAATCCAGTGACCCTGCCAGGTATAGTCTAAAGGCAATGCCAACTTTTTTTTGTACAACCATTATTGTTTGGAATTCAGCTAACACAATGTATATGTCATTTCTCATTATTTGTATTCACTAAATTCACAGAATAAGCAATGGCTAGGTTGACAGTCTCTTTAACCTCTTTTACACATACCACTTAAAGTGGTCCCATCTGATAGGTGGGATCCTGTTCTAGTTCCCTAGTTACCCTCAACACAGCTCATCATGGGAGGTTGCGATGAGCTGCTTAATAGAGGATAGTCTAAGAGCTTCTGAGCCCTGTATTTTAGGACAGCCTAGAACATCCTACAGCAGGAAGGGGTTAAATACAATGGTTCATCCAACTTTGCTGCCTTTAACACAGAGACCAACTTAATTAATTCAATGCTAATGATAAAGAATTTGAGGAACAACATTTTTATTTTCTACAATGGGATAAGACAATATCTGATTATCTGAAATTGCATGGTTCCTTTCTGCTGAACACCTACCCTAAAAGTACTTTAAAAGGGATTGCATTTACAGTATGGTTCTATCCCAGGCATGGAAGAGTAAGATCAGGAATATATTGCAGTCCTGCAGAACTCTACCTGTGTCGCAAAAATCAGGACACAGGTAGAGCTTGGTGGAATGGCCTCAAATCCTCAAAATGGCCTCAAAATGCCAGTGTTAAACATGTTTATTCAACAGTTGACGTTAACAATTTTTTCACCAGATCATTCAACAGGGGTTAAGAACAGCTAGGAAGACAGAACCTTGGAAACCTGATTTCTGGAGTAGATACAGGACTATAAATGACATATGACTCAAACCTATTCCAAGGGGTTAGCAGTTACCTGGCTACAGAGGGGTGTGGCCTTAGGAAGGTCAACCCGGACCAACATTCTTCCCTTCTACAACTATGGACCTATATAACCTTTTAAGGTAAAAGGACCTACACAATAAAGGATTAACACAAGTAGTGGAACTTCATATTTTATCTGTCTAGATGGGGGGGGGGGGGGGGGGGTGGTTATAGGGATGCTTGTTCACCAATAGTTTGTATCACAATATTGATTTAAAAGAACTACAGCAGTTGTAGAAGGCAGAAAAACAGACTATACTGTGTGGGAAATTAACCAAGCCTATATTTGTTCCTGTACCAATAAAGTATTTCCTAGTAAGCCGAGTAACAGAACTGACATATACACCATGTGTGAATCAATCATCCACAATAGCATAACCTTAAAAAACCTTTATAACATTAAGCACGATACTTCACAACAGTTGCTCTCAAGTGAGAACATAATGACCTGAAAGAACTTCCACTGCTCCATGTAAAATTTCCCTTGGCCTAACTTTTATCTAAACAGGTAATTCCATCTTTTTGTACACAAAACAAGTGCCAAGAAAATAAGTCAAATTGAAATATAAATATATATTTTTAAATACAATGATTTTTTAAATGATCTTTCATATAAAAATTGCACAAAAAACAAACACACTTTTTTCTCCCCCTTACGCTCTGTATGCAACAAACTCAATGCCATAAATGACTTATTCATCTCCTTTAACCTCCTTGCTCTCACAGACACTTCACACCTCAAATGGTGGCATATACTGCAACCAAACCCCAAGGCCTAGGTACAAAAAAAAGCTGGTAGTGTTGACATGATCCTTTCAAATTTTACCCTCATTTCCTTCCCTCTCATTCTCATCATCTAAAGGCCATACTTTTTATCTTTTCTCCCCTCAATCCCAGGGTCCACCTCACTATTTTTTTTACCACTTTTCTGCATGGCTCCCCTATTTTCTTATTGTCTCATTCTAGGAGACTTCAACATTCCCATATACCTAAACAACTCTCCAACCACTTTGAAACTTCTTTCCCTAACATCCTCCTTTGGTCTCTCCCAATGCTCATGTTCTCCAACCCACACTGAAGATCAGTCACTAGACCTAGTACTCAATTTATCATGCACTAGTACTTCTCTCATGCTCTCTTCCCCATGCCTGAACACTAACTCCACTCAATTCAATTACAAAACCTACTATATGTCCTCTTTCCCTAAACCAAAACCCCCTCAGAATATGTTCTCCCTGGAAACATCCCTCAGAAAGGTTTTAAATGACTCTTTATCACATCTAAAGGACATTTCTCCTTACAGATCCTCTTAGTTCTCTTTGCTGCCTTTGACATTACTGACCACCGCCTCCTTCCTAACAGGTAAGCCTCGATGGATATATGTGGCATGGGTCTCTCTTGGATTGAGTCATGTCTATCTGAGCGTTCCTTCTCTGTGTCATTTGTTACCACAACATCCCGCCTGTTGCATTTCTGTTGGTGTTCCACAACAGTCAGTCTTTGGCCCTCTGCTGTTCTACTTGTACACCTCCTCTCTAGGAAAACTCTTTTGGTTTCCAATACCAGCTTTATGCAGCTGACTAATTTAATTCTCCACCATTGCTCTCTCCCCCGTCACTTGTCACAGACTTTCTGACGGCCATCTCTACCTTGATCTCTATTCGATAAATAAAAATTAATCTCTCTCATATGGAGTTGCAAATCATCCCTCCTTCAAGCTCTGTTCCTGTACCTGTTTTGTTAACAACACTACAATTTTACCCACTGACCGAGCCAATGTTTTGGGGTTGTCTTTTACTCAGCTCTCTCCTTCACCCCATACATTCAGTCCCTTGCCAAATCCTGTTGTTTGCACATAACAAACAATGAGCACATTCGCCCAATTCCTCAATGAAGAGGCAGCCCAAATCCTAATACGCTCACTTGTGATCTTGTGTCTCAACTACTGTAATACTCTCCTGATTGGTCTTTGTACCAAGCACTATGTACATCGCGCTCTATAAATAAATGTTAATGTAAATTAATTTGGAAGATCTGACTACTCCAGTGATACAACTGGAGTAGTGTAAGCTATAGATGTGTAAGCTGTACAATCCCCTGTGCTATATATGTATGCGCACATTGCAAGTATAGATATTATTTTGGATATGTTGTTTTTTTAAAACACTTGTTGATTTATATTCCTCCCAGGCTACAGCCAAATGCTAAGGGTTGAGTAGGATGCTAAAGTAATCTGCAAACCTGATCTTTATTCATTTTTAGTCCCTGGGCAAACATAAGAAATTACCCCATTGTCCTGCAACCCCACTGGCTGTTCAAGCAGTTCAGAAACTGAAGCATCGGAAGCATTGAGTTGGGGATAATTCCGCTATGAAAACCATAGATTTTACCCAGTATGCACTGATAAACCCCTAACACGCTCCGAAACATACCCGATATATCAATTATCCAGATTTAGTTCTAAAATTTTATAGAAAGTGTAGAAGATTTGAAGTAAACATATATTAAGCACACAACTTTCATATACAAATATAATATGTTAATTAATTTAACCATTTGTAAGCTGTAACTACCGTATTTTTTGCTCCATAAGACGCACCTGACCATAAGACACACGTAGTTTTTAGAGGAGGAAAACAAGAAAACCACTCAATATGCCAGGATTTAGCCACTCAATATGCCAGGAATTTGCCCCTCAATATGCCAGGATTTTGCCCCTCAATATGCCAGGATTTAGCCACTCAGTATGCCAGGATTTAGCCATTCAATATGCCAGGATTTAGCCACTCAGTATGCCAGGATTTTGCCACTCATTATGCCAGGATTTAGCCACTCATTATGCCAGGATTTAGCCATTTAATATACCAGGATTTAGCCACTCAATATGCCAAGATTTTGCTCCCCTCCTCCCCCTTCCCTAGTACTTGCCTCTTTGTTGCTGTATCTCCGGTCATTTCCTCCATGCAGTCTAACCTCCTGAATGGAGGAAGGAAACTCCGGTCACTAAGTTGTGCGGCTTCAATAAAGTTTTTTTTTTTTAAAAGCGACCAGAGTTTCCTACCTCCGTGCAGGACGTTAGACTGCACGGAGGAAACGACTGGAGAATTAGCAACAAGGAGGTAATTACTACATTTGCTCCATAAGACGCACAGATATTTCCCCTCACTTTTGAGGAGGAAAAAAGTGTGTCTTATGGAACGAAAAATATGGTAGCTCTTTTTATGCCCAAGGAAATGACACTGCTCATTGCCACCCCACTGAACCTTTGCATGTCCACTATACAAAAGCTACCAGCCTTACCTTCACACCCATGTTTGTCCCCTTGCCCCCCAAATGTTTTTTATTTAAAGAAGAAATAAATTAACCCATCTCCTCTTTTCCCTAATGTTACTGAGCACCCATTTGCCTTCACCGTATTGGACATATTCCTGGTGATGTAGTGGAGGGAAAGGGATAGTACAATGGCACAGGTAACATTTATACTGATACTTTGCTCCCAACGCACAATGGAGTTCACTGGTGCCTGTATTATATGGGGGAGCAGTGAAAAGGTGATGTGAGCTGCTTGGCTACTGTTGGTCTGGAAGGCAAAAACAATTTAGTTGCCCTTGATGTCACTTCATCAGCCCACCTGATATCATCGGAGATAGAAACATAGACATGAAAGACAGATATGCTGACAGATAAGGTACTGAGACTGATAGGCAGACAATTAGAAAGATCGACAGTGTTACTGACTGTAGCATTTTATAGTGAAAATACAATAAATAAGCCTACCATAGCATGATTAAGTGCTGATTTGTTGTTGTAAATTTTGTTGTATCCTCATATAAATGAAGAGGTTACCTTACAATGCCTTTATATATAGTCTCATCAATATCTCACACCTGGCATCAGTTCAGTACTACAAACAATACTGTTGTCTACATCATATAATATAATGACTTAAACATCCTGTCTGAACAAACTATGCACAGATTCTGGGGAGTGATAAGCAAAGCTAGACTTTAGGAAAAAAGCAGCAATACCAACTCATAGTTTGAATTGTGATATCACTATGCATGCTGGAAATTATGTGTGCACAATAACTATCCTCTGATTCGGTCATGTCTTTAAATATATTGTAAAAAAAACAATAATAAAAATAATATATATAAACATACAAACATGCATAATGGAAGATGCACTCCGTCTTGGATATTACCCATTAGTGTACAAATGACTAATTCACTGCACACTAACACAGTTGGAGACTTTTGGACATACTAAATTGTTCTATAAATCAATTTTAAAAAAGCAAGTGGTTTTGATTAAGGGATAACTGAATCTGAAAAAATGAACTTATGTTTTAAGTGAAAGTTTGCACTGAGTGTAGAGGGGTTATATAGACGTTTAATGAAATAATTTAAATAAGGTAATGAGACCTCTTTTCTTCAAATAGCTCTAAAAATGAGTAGAAGTTGTTTAGACTCTTGGGTCAGATATTCCTTTATCTGACCATACGGAATGAAGATCTAAACCAAGTTTCTAAACAAAATGTCCTACAGAGCGAAGAGGGCCCAATACATTACTTCATTTTAATTCTTTCATTAAAGCATTTAATTTAAAATGTCTATGCTTGATGCAACCTTCCTATGAACCATAAGTATTTCTTGTCTACAGTTGTCCTTTTAAAGTATGATCTTACATAAAGATCAGGTGAGTCTTATCCCCAATAGGACGTCCACAGGCAACATTCAGAGGATTGCAGACATCTTAGACTGTGTAAATAAAAGAGGCGCATCCCTTCTCATCCTGTTACTGGACTTGAGAAAGCCTTTGATAGGGTGAGATGGGATTTTATGGGCGGAGACAGTTACTGGAGGGATATTAAAGGGCTCAGTTTGCACTATACCTTTGCCTGTGATGGTGCCCTGTGTTTACAGTGCTGCTGTGTTTTCCCGTTGTGATGTTGACTTTTTTGTGACCTTGGCTTATATTTTTACTCTCCTGGTTTCTCCTCTTATACCTGTGACCTCAGCCTGTTCCTGATTATTCCTGCATACTACGTGTTCCTGATCCTGGCTAGTCTGACCTCGAGTATTCTGCAATTAGTGTTCCTGGATTTTGACGTCGGCCTGTTCTTGACTGTTCCTGCAGTCTCTGTATTCCTGACCCTGGCTAGTCTGACCTCAAGTATTCTGCTATTGTTGTTTCTGGACTTGATTTCAACTTGTATCCTGTTTATTATGTATTCTCCTGTCCCTCAAATTCGACCTTTTGTACTTCCTCGTTATCCTACCAAGTTCCTGTTTATCACTTCAGTTCCTGTGGGGTATTGGGGTTCTGGGGATAGCACTGGGTTCCACACCAGTCTTTGGCCATTTCCACCTGAGGCTCAGCCATTGGGTGTTTAGTTGTCAGAGTGAAAACCATCTAAGCTATCCTCTGGTACCCAGCCTCTGATGGTACTGGTTCCTGCATTGCTGATCCTCCTAGTTATCCATTATAAATACAGGGTTGTTTGTTTTAAGCTCTTGAAAAATCCTGAAACCTCATAGATGGGAAGGATGTAGTTATGTCTTATTTGATTCCAAAGTGATCCTATATTTTTAGAATGTCACCAATAAAATTCCCAAATCCTTGGTTAGAAATGATACAATTGGACATATTCAAAATTTGTCTGGCAAGGAAAAAAACCTAGAATAAATAAATATATATTGTCAAAACAAAAAAGATAAATACAGGAGGGCTGAGATTACCCAATATAGAACAATTGAATATGAATGAAAAACTGAAGAACTTGAAAAAGGCTGAAACCTCACGTATAGGAAGGATCAATCTAGTTAAGTCTTATCTGATTCCTAAGTGGTCCTATATTTTTAGAATGTCACCTATAAACTTCCCAAAACCTTTGGTTAGAAATTATACTATCAGACATTTAAAAATTTGCTGGCAAGGAAAAAAAACCTAAATAAGGGGGGATTACATAATATAGAGCAATTGAATAATGCCAATATTTTGATTTAGCAGAGTCTATTTTACTTGGCCAAATATGAAGACGGGACAGTCACAGTTAATAGTCCATGTTTTACTTAGCACAACGTTAACTATAGCAAGGAATTGAATTTTGAGGGATATTCCATCATGGAGAAAATAAAGACCCAGATAATATACCAACTAAGAGATGAGATATAGCAGATTAAAGTATACTGGGCTATCTATGCCACAGAGAAAATAATTAGAAATATGGGTAGCAAAGCTAGAGAAATGCTGATTGTTTGCCCATGGTTAAGAACGAGGTTGGTGGTTTAAGCTCATGAGCATATGTGGTCCTAACTATATATATTATAAAACTGGCAAAATGTATTTAGAGTACTAGGTCAGAATTGATTCTTTTTGGATGTCTGGTCTGTCTTGTTTGTTATATATGATATTTGTTACATAATATATATAGAAGATAATGATATATATGATGTATTTTTTATTTTTCGAACAAAAAACGAATGCTCTTTTACCTATTCTCAAAATTCTAAAGTGCTAATGTTCTTTTATTGTTATTTGGCTGACTTTCCTGAACACAGCTTGGGATGTAAAAACTGATTGAAACAACTGTATGACAGTTATCAAACCTTCAAAAATGTTTTACTTATTTTAACTAGTATGCCCAACAATGTACAAACAGACTAAAGGGCCAATTTATGAAAAATCTCTGAATTAAGTCAAATTCCAAAATACGGCTATTCAATATAGCCAATTTCAGATTTCCAATCTAAGCTGCAAATGAAGGGTATTTTGGTTCTGGGATTCTTTGAACACTGTGGACAAGAAATGGTACTTTGATATATGTGAGATGATGGAAGAAAGTACATATAATCTAACAGCTGTTAATGATGAACCCTACAGCTAACATGACATCACCAGTATTTTTATACCACAAGAGCTGTATGTCTATTTGTAAAATAAGATATTTTACTGTATATACATATATATATATATACAGTAAGTTCCCAACTTTTATTGGGGGTTACTAATTTGGTGTATGGGATACATATGTTGTTTTTTCTTGTTCTCCATCTTTATTATTTGCAATTTACAGTTTTCTTGTATTAAGCATAATATGTGATATACGTATATGTATTTGTTTATGTATTTTTCATGTATTATCGCACAGGCTTGTCCAGTCTATGTCCATGCTTTATTCCTGTTCCTGCCCTTACTTGTAGTCCTGTTCTGAGCCCTATTTGAGGGCTCCGCTGCTCTGAGCCCTATCAGCTTCTCTGTTCCATGCTTTCTTGTTTAGTTATTTTTCTTGCTTAGCTCCATTCCCGGTTTTCCTTGCTACCTGTTATTTGATCGGATCCATTCCAAGTTTTCCATCTTTTCTCCTGCCTTATTTCATTGCTTCTATATTTGTTTAATTAGAAAAAGGACTTGCCTTATTGTGAGGTACCTTGATGCTGGTGGCAAGCTTGTCATCTCATGGCCATTTGTTGTAACTAAATCCTCACTGAATACCATCTTATAGACCTAGGCTAGTCCTCTGTTTATCTCTGTGATTTTTTATGTTACCTTACCCACTTTATCTGAATCCATCTCCTCTTTCATCTCTCCATATCCCTATTCTGGTTTCCCTTTTGAAGTGTCTGAGGATCACAACTCCTCATTCTGTCCCTTGTGCTCCTTAGTCCTTAGCCCTCTACTTTAGTTTTGTCTCTGCAATGTGTTCCTGCTTTGTCTTGAGCCCTATGCTCTGTATTTCCTGTCCCTGTCTCAGTTTGGTTTCTGCTTTGCCCTGCTCATGTCTGTTTTAGTTTTGCTTTTATTCCTTGCCCAATGCCCCTTGTGTTAGTTCTGCCAAAGTCCTTCCTTAGCCCTGTACTCTGTATTTTATTCTGTCATGTCCCAGTTCCAATTTCTGCAGTTGCTCTGCTTAGCTTGCTTGTCTCATGCTGCAGCATCCTGCTTGTACTTTCAGTGGTGTTTTGTTCCATGCCTGCTCAGCACTTGTCTTGCCTTTACTGGATACAGAAGTTGCTAACTGGGCCAGGAAAATTTGAAGAGGATATAAAGTGCAACGCATTTCGGGAAATTCCAGGAATAAAAGTCTCCTCCAAATGTCTGTATCTAGGCCATGTGTGAAATGAGCCTTTAAGTAGGGCAGAAATACCCGCGAAAGTGTGATAAATTACACACCTAAATTCAATCAGATAGATTAAGAAGTTTGTAGGGCGGTGCTGTCGGGTCCAAAGAGCTGATCGCTGTGCCGGCTATTTCCCGAAATGCGTTGCACTTTATATCCACTTCAAATTTTCCCGGCCGGGTCTTTTTGACTGTTAAAGGTATATTTGTTCTTATTCATATTTTCTCTTTTTTAACTCTTTATTTTTGAATGTTGAACTCTTTATATGCGCTTTCTTTGAGAATAAATGCGCAATTTCTTTGATATATGTATATGTGCAAATTCAATATTACTTTATTGTAAATTAAAATTATTTGAATTTTTTTTTAAAGTTTGTTTATTATTTATTTATTTTGAGCGCTGTCCACTTTTTTTTTATTCATTTTGCTTGCTTTATTGTTTTGGTGCTCAGCTTGCTTTTAAGTATTTTTAACTTTCCCTGTTGAGTGCCCACTTAAATAGATACACTACATTTTTTGAGCACTAACCCCTCAGAATAAGACGCCAATTTATCATCCTCATTTACTGTTTTCAAACCCTGTGCATTTGCTTTAAAGGGTTTGTATAATTATTTATTTATTTTGTCTAGTTCATATTATCAATATTATTAATATCAGCGCTGTATTCTTTTTCTTGTTTTACAGACTGTCTTGAGCTGTAGTTAGTCTGACAAACACCACCAGTATTAAAAGGCATTGGCTGATTGTATGCTTGATGATGAATGTTTAATGGGGGTTCCTGACTGTGCTGTATGCATTCTAGAAGTGCATGACTTGCTGTGTTTATGATTAGAAGCAGTGTGTATGAGTTCCAAGTTCTCTTGTCTGGCTCAGAAATGTTATTGCTGTCTCCTAAAATGAAATTAAAATTGTCAAGGCCTGGATTAGCTAACACAACATTCAACATTTTAATAACCAAAAACTATAACAGACCAGCCTTCAGTAGCTGAGTTTACTTTTGGGCTATTAAATGATGTATGTTGGCATAATGCCTGCATGATTGCCTACAGAGAGCACCATGCTTTTTTTTGTCCTGTTCATCTTTTTTATACGGATCCTGCATTGTCAAGGCCTCTATAATATCTGGACCATTCAATTATTAAGTCTGAGTATATTTTGTATATGATTTTTACTCTTCAGGGCTGTAATTCATTTTCTATGTTTAAATATATATTATATTTCTTCCCAATATTTCATTATGTTTTATTAGAACAGTGATCCAGTTTCCTGATTATATCTGAGAGTAATACTTAGGTTGTTGGCTTAATCTGTTGAGCAGCTATATTTATTATTTATGATTTGATTTTCTTGTACAATATTAGTAGCACCGTCACCTTCATATTTTGTAATCTAATATGTAGATTATTTGACTTTAAACCTTCCCATCAGATAAAATAATACTAATTATCTGAAAGCAACTGTGACTTATTGATATCCTATCTCTTGATGGTTGGGAGATGCCTCCTATGGGCAGAGACCTGCCCCATCACTGCTACGTGTAGGGATGGGGAGCCAGGAGATGGTCTCTGCAAGCAAGACCCCGCCTGCTGCTATGTAGCTATCATTGCTGTGCCCCTCAGTAATTTCCAGTACTGTGAGTTTGTGTGTTTTTAGATTAAAGGGACTTTCCCACCTAAAATTATTGAAAAAGATCTATACATTCTATTTACAATACTGCAAGCAAATGCCTTATTAGGAGCAAAATGTGTATTAAATGTGTCTGTGGATTCTCCTGCTAATGACATCACATGTGGCATGGTGTGCAAATTAACTTTTTTTTTCAATGGGAAATGTGTATTTTGCATACCGTGCCACAGGTGATGTCATAAGCAGGAGACCTAACAAACACATTTAAAACACATTTTTCTCATAATTTAGGCATTTGCTTGCAATTTTGCTAATACAATGTATAGATCATTTTCAATCACTTTTTATGCTATACATTCATAGTAAAAACAATGTATAGGTGATACAGTCCCTTTAAGGTAAGAAGTCAAAGAATGATGATGATAATGAACATCTCTATACTCTGGCTCTATAAATAAATATAAGGGGTCCTCGGACTAGTGAACAGACCACTAAGTTCTAAAAATCATACAAAAATGTTTTATTTAAGTTTCATTGGAACCTGTATAATCTAAATTGTGAAAATAGCAAATTCAATGACTGTTTACAATCATATATTCATCTAATCATCCAGAATTAATTCAGAATAAGAAACAGTCATTCAATGTTTATTTGATTCAGGAGCTGACACTGACCTACATTTTGTTATTTTTCTTCCCAGAAAAGATTTTAAAAAATGAGGCATGGATAGGATGAGTACATATAGGCGTGGTCTTGATATTAAATGCATCACAGAGAACAAAAGTCTCACAGAATACTCTCATGCTTCCAACAAACATAGGTACTTTCCAGGAAGTAAAACAGCAACAGAAAAATTAAAATGTTGTGTAAAGTGTACTGTCACCAAAAAAAAAACCCCGTTAGTCATTTAAATAGGTCTACATGATTCTTCTGAGATAGGGGGGATTTAGGACAGACTGAGGGAATGTGGAATGGATTGACTAAAAGGTGAGATGAGGTGAGATGAACATTTAATCTCACCAGTTTAGCTATACATTGTGCAGGGACAAACCTGGTGAGTTTGCTTAGCAATAGTGATATTTCCTTTGACATGGCTTCCATGCCACATAGCTCCTTCAGGGGAGTTGTTCTTGACCCACAGAGGGTATAAAGTCCTCACGGAGCATTTGGGCCCCAAGGGCCCTCCAAGAACCCCAGTCACGGTGGCTCTCAACATTCACTTTGTGACACTCTATAACATGCGAAAAAAGTTAAAACACTGGATATTTCTAAATTCAGGACACATTTTTGAATCTATTTAGTAGATGTTTCCATTAATGTTATTAAATGAATAAATGTTTTTTAAATAAAAGTCAGAAAAAGTGTTTTTTGTTTTAAATTTTTTACCATATTTAATTTTTTTACAGTGCATTATACGATATGACCAAAATAATGGTATATAAGAAAGCCCTTCTTTTGTTTAAAAAAACCCCAATATATAATTTGTGCGAGTACAATAATTGAGAAACAAGACAATTACAACTAAACACAAACAAAGTTGGAATGTTAAAACAGCCATTGTAATGAAGAGTACAAAGTTTGTAAAATAGATGGGTCAAGAAAGTGTTCATAAGTTGGTCATGTTCTCGTGATTTAGTCACCTTTGATGTGTATGTAGGGTTATGCAGGATAAAGACAAAGAAGCAACTTCATGGATTCAAAAGGTGTATGTTCTTTTGCTAATGGACATATTCTCCTGGTCTGTCCGTCTGATGGATAAGCCTTTTTGGAGTGCTAGTGTATCAGTCTAACAGACCAATCCCACAAGCAGATACTGCAGAAAAGTAAGTGTCAAATGAGGTAGCTTACAATCTAGAGGGCATAGGGAACATTAGACACATAAGGAAGTGAAGAGGTCAAAGGGGAGGTGGTGGTAGTAACAATATTAGGAGTGGTTGGAGCTAGGTGGGTTTGGTCAGAGATTAATTATCTGTGTTCTAGTTGGATGTTCTAGTTAGCTCCCTATTTCTAACAGTGTTTGAGGACAGTGAGAGCTAGGTGGGATAGACTAGAAGATAATTAATGGGTATTTTAGCTGGATGAATGAGTAGTAAACTTCCTTAAAGAGGGGAAATTTAAGGGACTTTTGTAAGTTTGAAAAAGAGGGAGAGAGCTGAATGCTCTGAATGATGAAAGTTCCAGAGATAGGGGGCAGCTTGCGCAAAATCTGAATGGGAAGAGGTGATGTGGTTGGAGGAGAATTTAAGTCCATTTGAGGAGCCCATGGGTCATGTGGGGTAGTATTGGTTAACGGAGGAGGCAATGTACGGAGAGACCGAGGAGTGTAGGGCTTGGTAGGTTAAAGATAAAATTTTAAATTTTATCCTAGAACAGACAAAAAATCAGTAAAGGAGTTGCTGAGAGGAGCAGCCGAAAACAACAAGAAAAAAAGACGAGCCTGGCAGCTGTATTTTGAATAGATTGCAGGGAATTAAGATGATCCAGAAGTCAGTCTGTGAGGAGGGTATTACAGTAGACAAGTCTAGAGATCAATAGCGAGTGCACTAGGATTTTGCAGCCTCTTCAGAAAAAATGCACGCAATGTTATTTAGGTGCAGACGACAGGATTTGGCTAGAGACTGAACATGGGGAATGAGAGAATCGAGTCAAAAGCAACCCCAAAACATTGGATGCAGTCAGTGGGTATATGTAGCATTTTCAACATGAAGTCAGGTACATGGACAGAGTTTGAGGGAGGGAAGATGATCAGATTTTTTTTAGAGCAATTAAGTTTTAGGCAGCAATCATCATCCAGGTGGAGATATCTGAAATATCTTCTTAATAAAACATGGTAGATAATTTAAAACATGAGAATGTAAAAAAAAAAACATTGCCCTACCACAAAGCAAAAATGGTTAAGCGATTGTTTGAGGAACCCGAGTTCAAGGTGTTGACTTGACCTCCATATACATACACCAATCATCCATAACATTATGACTGTCAGGTCCCAGACCCGCCAAGGCCACTTCCCCAGGGTCCCTTAGCTGCACTGCCACTTCCAGGCTCCAAGTGCCCCACCGGGGAGCAGCGCGAGCATGATGTAGGCCGCATCCCCGGCCTGTAGTAACTCACGTCCCGCATTTTGTGAGCACGAATACTAGGCTTCAGGTGGGGGGAGCGTGTCCTGCATTCAGCAAGCGTGCCCTCATTGGGTAGAGCAAGGAGGAGGGAATAGGAGGTATGCTTCTGCCCTACCTCCCATCCTAGGCTTCCCAGGGATAAGAGGTGTATACCTGGGGAGTAGTGGGAGGGGTTAAGGACTAGGCAGACTATAAAACAGGCAGGCACTGTTCATTCAGTGCTTGCTCGTTTTCAAGCTGCAGTACATAGTATTGTTCGGCTCTCTCCTCTGATTTTGACCACGGCTTGGATACCCGTTTGTGAACCCTCTCTGCCTGCCCTGACCTTTGGACTGAGCTTGACCTCCCTTTTTGCCTGCTCCTCTGGTATCTTTGATACTAACTTCCCTATTGTTTGTTTACCTCTGTGTAGTGGTGACCCCTGCGCTTTGCTCCCTGGTTCACCCCACGACAATGACATCCTGCCTAATATTGTGTACGTCTCTATTTGATGCCAAAACAGCCCTGATCCATATAGGCAAAGACTCCACTAGACCTATGAAGATGGAGTGAGGTATCTGGCACCAAGACCTTAGCAGCAGATCTTTTAAGTCCTGGAGCCACAATGTCTATCCTCCATGGATTGGACTTGTTTGTCCAGCACATCCCACAGACACTCGACTGGGGAATTTTTAGTCCAAGTTAACACCTTGAACCATTATGGTCCTCAAACATTTCTGAACCATTTATTCTTTTTGACATAACCGTATAACCGTGACATATGTATTACCGTATTTACGCAAATCTAATGCGCCATTGAATGACAAGAAGTATTTTTTTTTAAATAATAGGTTAATGCTACCAACTTAAGAAAGTCTTATTATAAAATTACATAGTATGGCATTTCTATAAGTAAGAGAGGGTAGTATGCATGCGCAGTTGTCTTTATTGTGTTGTGTTTTCCTTTTTGTTAATTGCAACATTTTGGGGGTTTTGGATTAAGTTGCACCATAAAACATCCGCGAATCTAATGCATAATAATATGGTAAATACTGAGTATATTAAAAAAAATCACTCTTTTCAAATACTATGGTTTTACATATTAGGACATAATAACAATTATCTGTTTCAATAGCTTGTAGAACGACCTTTAGCAGCAATAACTTGAAGTAAGACTGTATGACCATATCAGTCTCTCACATTGTTGTGGAGGAATTTTGGCCAACTCTTCATTGCAACATTTCTTCAGTTCATTGAGGTTTGCTGGCATTTGTTTATGCACAGCTCTCTTAAGGTCCCGCCACAGCATTTCAATCAGATTGAGGTCTGGACTTGGACTGGGCCATTGCAACACCTTTATTCTTTTCAGCTATTTTGTTGTAGATTTGCTTTGTGCTTGGGATCACTGTCCTGTTGCATGACCCAATTTCGGCTAAGCTTTAACCGTTGGACATTTGACTCTAGTCGGCTCACTGACTACAAGGTCATGTGGCTACAAAAAATCATCACCCATCAACCACCGTGCTTGACAGTTGTATGAGGAGTTAGTGCTGATATGCTGTATTTGGTTTTCGTCAAATGTGGTGCTGTGCATATGCTTAGTTGCCAACATTGGCCATGTTTCCAGGGACACATATGTCTTCCACATGCTGCAGACAGAGCATGCAAAGAGCAGCCCGGCAGTATGTAGAATGGATATACACACAGACACAATCCAATTAATTAATCAGGGTGCAGATTTCAAAGGACCTACCATGATTAATTAAATGGATTATGTGTGTGTGTGTGTATATCCATCCTACATACTGCTGGGCTGCACTTTGCATGCTCTGTCTGCAGCATGTGGAACACATATGTGTCCCTGGAAACATGGTCAATGTTGGCAACTATGCATATGGCCAAACATCTCCACTTCCTTCTCTAAGATCATTGCTGATGTCTTTCCTCCTTGGCATTGTGTTAACACACACCTGAATGCTCCAGACCAGCAATCTGCTAAAACTTTGACTTTTATAGAGGTGATCATACTTTCTGATGATCAGTTAATCAGGGGCATTTGATTTGCAGCATTTGTCTGCTACTTAGGTTCTTAATTCCTATGGAAGCTGTAATGGTGTACTTAGTTTTTTACACATTGTTTCTCCATTTGACTTTATTTTTGTTAGATAAATCATGGCATGGTTTAATGTATCATTTGTTGTTGTTCCTCAGGGGTTGAATTTACCAAGTTTTAAGACCTACTAAGGGACAGGGGATTGTTATTCTTTACTTTATGTAAAAACCACAGTATTCAAAGAGGGTGCACTTTCTTTTTCTGATGACTGTATATATATGTGTGTGTGTGTGTGTGTGTGTGTGTGTGTGTTTGTATATATATAGAGTCATGGGATGTCATGGGAAAAAGAAAGTACACCCCACTTTTAATACTGTGGTTTTACATAAAAAGACAGCATAACAATCACCTGCGCCTTAGCAGTGTGAGATGTAACTCTTGGTATTTTTTAAATATATACACATACACACACATACACACACACACACACACACACACACACACACACACACATATATATATATATATATATATATATATATATAAAATCCAAAGAGATCAGTTCATTCACATCCTTTGGACTGTATATAAATACTATATACCCGCTTATAATTAATGATAGTTCAGGTAAGTGCTGCCTTTTTGGACATGTTTTTTTTTATAAACCTAGATTTCAGCCTCTCATGCCAAGTAAAATCAGATGATATCACTTAGTATAAACAGTAAAACATGGACCTGTAAACAGTGATATTATTCATATCTGAATATCTATATATAAATATTGAGGTCATGCTAAACCTGGCAACAGACAACAACCAAGCTACTATTCTATTGTGGATTATAAAAAAAGATCCTGTCTGATCAAAATGCATGTATCTGAAAACAAACATTGACTTAACTAGTAAACTGTGTATTGCTAATTGTTTAAATAGTCTGTGTTTTGAGGACTTTGTAATATCCCTATGATCAATGGTTGAAATGCCCTTAATTGGCAGTGTGTACTGATTAACATGCTTTATATAGACAGGTGATGGATAGAGATGAAAGTTCACCTTGGGTAAAATACTGCTGAATTGATAAAACAAATGATCAATGGTGCACATGGCAAGTCCAATAAACCTAAAGATCATAAATTATTTGAACCTATGTGTCCTAATCAAAGACTGGGTTGGGCAAACTGAAGTTTTCCAGCTGCTGAATCATATCTTCTATCAGCCAAGCGGCCACAACTGGCACACCGTGCCCTCAGTGGTGGTTTACCCCTGACCACTTGTCTGCTCTGTCCAACTTTTGGAGAGGAGCATATAGCAGTAGGTCTCAGAACAGTGCGACAGTATTTCAGTCTCTCATCTTCTACTTCTCCCAGTAAACAGACACATGCACGCTACCTGGAGAAGCCAGTAGTAGCATTCAAGTAAGAAAGCAATTAAATGTTTGCTTCTAACTGTTTTTCCACATAGCGCGCATGCGCCTGAATATCAGGAGAAGACAGACTGAAAAAAAACGTCACCGTTCTGAGACCCGCTACTGACTGCTCCTCTGAGATACACTGTAATAAATAGTCTATGCAAGAGCAATGAACAAGTTTGGACCCATAATAAACAATCAGCTTGAGCGCCATTAACAGATTACTGCTGTGGCTCACAACATATATATCTCTGTGTGTGTGTGTGTGTGTGTGAGATGTGTGTGAGTATAAATGTGTGTGAGTATATGTGTGGGTGTGTGAGAGAAAGAGTATGTGAATGTGAGCATTTATGTGTGTTTGTGTGAGTATTTGTGTGGGGGTGTGTGTGAGAGAGAGAGAGAGAGAGAGAGAGAGAGAGAGAGAGAGAGTATGTGTGTGAGAGTATGTTAAAATAAGCATAACAAAAAATAAATATATAAGAAAACATACAATCATTTAAATATATATATATATATAATTAGGAAAATAAAATATATAAATACACTATCTTTCATTGTATTTATTTAACTTTAATTTTTATATTTATGTTAAACGTTTGCCTGTAAGGTGAGAGCGGTCAGGGAAAGTGCAGCTAGGGAGGAAAGAAGGAGACAGGGTGGCAGGAATTTTAGAGAGGTAATGGGCGGTGAGCTGAAGGACGGAAGGTGACATGGGGAGCTGGGTGGAAGGGGCTGTGTCGCACAGGGACAGGGGTCCTCGTGCCTTAGTAGCTATGAGTCAGGAGTGGGTTCACCTATGATGAGCTTTGCCGATTATTTAGTTACTATCCATCACTAGAGGTGATGGATATGTACATTACTGTTCCAGCATTACCACTAGCCACTTAGTCACAGAGATGGGGTTGCCAACACATGGCTAGCAAACCATTCAGTTTGATAGCCAGAAAACTCAACTTTCGAGTTGGGCTGTGGCATAGAAGTGGAGGAGGTGCAGGATGAAACATCCAGAGATAGGGCAAAAGAGCCACTTTGTGCGCCTGTATCTTTTGCCCTAACTCGGGATGTTTTGTACCTGCACGGTGGAAACCCATAAGCAGCAGCACCTGAATGCACAACGAGCAAACCGCTACAAACAGGAGGGCACACCTGATTATTTGTATCAATTTGTTGTTCAAGGTGCAGGATGACCAGCTTGCATCACAGCCAGCTGACATTTCTTAATGGTGAGACTTCATTATTCTAACAAAAATAGTCGGGTGCCATGTTCTTCATTAAATAACCTCATGACTTTAGGAACTTAAATCACAGTGGCACGCTTGCTCTCACATCTCTCCATCATCTCCAACAGGTGGGAACGGAAATGTGCCTCTTCTTCCCCTCAGGCGGAATCAGCTCAGACAGTTTAACACAAGAACGTCTTCCATGGCTGATGGCTGATGAAGAAGTTGATGTGAAACAAGCTGTGGTTGCGGGATGTTGTGGGTCCACAGACCTTTGCTGGGTGGTAACTGCTAGAGTCTCCTGCTCCTCCTCTGCTTTAGAAACTAAAAGTGACACAAAAAATACTACGGTTAGTATACATGTAATGTATGAAATCTGCAACAATAACAGTAAGCTACAGTGACCTATATAGACTACCTATTACAGTATGTGAATAGAAAAGAATGTATGCAAACAAAACCGTAAACCGTGCAAATTAAACAATGATACTGACTCTTGAACTTGGACATTGCCCGCTATTGCAGTCTCCTAAGTGCTAAAACTGGTAAACAAATGGGGGGGGTTCAGGAAGGTGCAATGGAACCTTATATAAATGAAAAACACACTAATAGTATAATACAGTAAAAGAACAATGTGATCACAATAATGGGTAATTGGTAATACACTTACAAACAGATGTATAAATGAGGAATACAGGATTTTAGCTGAAATTCAATTGAAGCTTTAATCTGTAGAAAGAATAGAACAGCCATGGGCAGAACCAGATGGGTGGTACACTGGAACCCCCACTAGGGAAACATTTACAGGGTAAAGAGAAAAAAGGAGCATGTAGAATGAGTCCAATTAGATGGAAAACAGCACTGGAAGTGGAAGAGGCGGCCTCTCAACTTGTTTCACCGGATCCTCAGCTACGGCTTCATCAGGAGAAATCTTTGATGCCTGTCACATTGCTGTGTTCAAGTCCTGTGGCTTCACTGCCCCGAACGCACTGGAAGTGACGCGGCAGACTCACACAGCGAAGCCACAGGATTTCTAAAGAGGTGCAGGCTTCTCCTCGTCTGGACACCTACATAGAAACATAGATTGTGTCGGCAGATCAGAACCATTCGGTCTATCTAGTCTGGTCAATTGTTTTTTGAGTACTTTTATTAGTCCCCCGTTCCCGGTCTTATAGCTGGGATAGCCTTGTGTCTATCCCCACGCATGCTTAAAATCCTTGACTGTGTTTACCTCTACCACTTCTGCTGGAAGGCTACTCCATACATCCACTACCCTCTCAGTAAAGTAATATTTCCTGATATTACTTTTAAATCGTTGCCCCTCTGATTTAAGACTATGTCCTCTAGTTGTGGTAGTTTTTCTTCTTTTAAATATACTCTCTTCCTTTACTGTGTTGATTCCCTTTATGTATTTAAATGTTTCTATCATATCCCCCCTGTTACGTCTTTCCTCCAAGCTATACATGTTAAGATGCTTTAACCTTTCCTGGTAAGTTTTATCTCTCAACCCATGATCCAGTTTAGTAGCCCTTCTCTGAACTCTCTCCAAAGTATCAATATCCTTCTGGAGATACGGTCTCCATTACTGCGTACAATACTCCAAGTGAGGTCTCACCAGTGCTCTGTACAATGGCATGAGCACTTCCCTCTTCCTACTGCTAATACCTCTCCCTATGCAACCAAGCATTCTGCTAGCATTTCCTGCTGCTCTATTGCATTGCCTACCTACCTTCAAGTCCTCTGAAATTATTACTCCTAAATCCCTTTCCTCAGATGTTGAGGAAATAGACCCCCTAGGCATAGACCCCCTATGTGTCATAATAATATGTGAATATCCCCAGAGTGAAAAATTCCCTCATTTTATTCTCTCACATAAACTGTTTTATATCTTTGCAAAGGATGTGTCTCCAGCTCCAATCTTAATCATTGTAATAATATGACTCATGGGTTTCAGTAAGTGTGGCGCACTCTGCTAGTTTTAAAGTAATACCAGAATTTTTAAATTTAGCACACATCATCATATAAGGAATGCAATCTATTACTTTGTAAACAAATGTCCTGTCCCTTCTGCATAGGCTGTCAGTTGAAGATGTCAGCTATTTTTAATAAAAGCTATAAATGCAGCGCAAATAAAACATCTTAACATTTAAAAAAAAAATTACTAAATGAGACATCATTACAGTCCCCATGGCAAATGATTTAGAATGTTAAACTGTAGGGGAACTGATGAATATTTAACAGTTATGATAAATGCATTTCACATTTATAAAACATATGCAGGGCCAGACCTTTAAAGAGGCAGACTAGGGGCAGATGCCCGGGGGGGACCCGGGGAGAGGTGGCACTTTGCTGCTTCATTCAGCTGTCTTTTTTTCCACTGTGTCCGGGAGAGCTTGATAGAAGGAGGTCTCAGCCTGGATCGGGTAAGTTAAACAGTTAGACAGTGTGTGTGTATGTCAGTGTGAGTGTGTGTGTGTCAGTGTGAGTGTGTGTGTGTGTATGTCAGTGTGAGTGACAGACTGTCTGTGTATGTGTGTGAGTGAGTGGATAAAGGGGTTAACTCCTCTGACACTGTCTATATCTGTCTAGACATCCTAGGGGTTAAGTCCTCTGAAACTGCCTCCATCTGTCTAGCCACCCAAGGGGTTAACGCCTATTATCATAATAATGTTTCACCATGACCATACCTTACAATGCACGCATGTTGTTAACCAACATATTAATAAAATACAAATGCAATTTGAATAATTAAATGTGAGTTTACCTGCTGAAAAGTCTATATCCACATCCCTAAACACCCTTTGGATGGATACCACGCCCACCAAGAATTCCCAGCACGGCTCTGTGCTCCACCTTCATCAGCTTCGACTTCATCCATTTCAGATCATGGTAACTATAATTATAATAGAGCAAACTTATTATTACTGTTATACATCATACATGCAAGCATGCATGCATACATACATTCATACATAATGCATGCATGCAACTTAGAAGAGTGCTATTTGCTTACCACTTCTTTACCGCCTTCTCAGTCCTACCTGCCTGGGTTGTTCTGCCACTCCTTCCATGCTTCATCTTCTTTTCTTGAAAATATCCTGATGCCTCAATAACTGCTCACCCTCCCCGATGCAAATGACAAAATGATTGCTTAAATTTTCCCCTTTTATATTTGAATAGGCCTATCACAACACTCTACGGCACCGATGGCGAACCTATGGCATGTGTGCCACAACTGGCAAGCCAAGACCTTGGTTTTGGCACGCAGCTAGGTTCGCCCCTGATCTCTATTGTCTGCTCTGTCCATCTTCTGGAGGGGAGGAGTCAGCAAAGAGTCAAAGAATGGCGCAGCACTATTTTCAGCGTGTTTAACTTTCTCGCTCTCCCGATATTGAGGCGCATGTGCTCTATCTGGAAAAACAGGTTGAAGCATTCAGGTCAGAAACCAGTTAACAACGTGTCATGATGATGTGTGAAGAAAATCCACAGAGTGAAAAAAGGCCCCCATTTTTTCTCTCTCATAAACTGTGCAGTATCTTTAATTGTTTCTATTCTGAGTAGCATTAAAACGTGAAAGGGATGTGTCTAATCTGATATATCTTAATCATTTTAGGAATATGACTCGTGACTTTTAGCAAGTGTGGAGAACCAGCATTTTAAATTTTAGCTCACATCGTCATGTGTGGAATGTAATCTAATACTTGACAAAACATATATGTGACTCAACAGGTGAAAGTAACATGGTTGATACAGCAGTTATCTGTTTTTGCCTCAAGTTAGCCTTTTACATTACTCATTCAGAACTGTTTACTTCCATTCAGCAAAATGTATTGCACATGTTGTTATGTAGTTATTCTATCCCTCTGTGAGTCACATTCTACAATGTATCTTATATGTCTGATATTATTAGTATAAACAGGCAGTAGGCCTTCCATCTCAAATGTAAAACATATATAAATTTATGTCTCAAATATACCAAATTGATGGCTATAAACATATCTGGGAACTTACCAAAAGTGCTAACTCTGATAATAATAATAATAATGACCTTATAGTTCTTATTTCTGCTAATTGCTTGCAAATTACATACCATTTATGTTAATGCATATTAAAGTTAAAGATAAAGTATTTATCATAATATCTGTTGAATATCTGTGTTCTGATATTTCCATGTTTTCCCAGAAATCAGTAGCTGTTAGAGGAACAAAGCAGCTTTTAAAGTATTTAAAAAATGTATCAATAGAGATGTCGCGAACTATTCGCCGGCGAATAGTTCCCGGCGAACATTGCATTTTCGCGTTCGCCCCGGCGGGTGAACATTTGCGATCTTCGATCTGCCCCCTATACTTTAACATTGACTACATTTTGACCTGACCCTGTACCCTGTACCCTGAACTGAACGTCTACTATTGGCTTTCACTACACGGAGACTGAGTCTCCATTCATAAATTTATGAATGGAGACTCTGTCTCCGTGTAGTGAAAGCCAATAGTACTATTACAAATGCTGAAAGTCTATAAACCGAACGACCTTCGGTTTATAGATTTTCGGCTTATGGAATACATGTAATCCTATTGCTATTCTATAAACCGAACGTTCGGTTTATAGAATAGCAATAGCATTACATGTATTCCATAAGCCGAAAGTCTATAAACCGAAGGTCGTTCGGTTTATAGACTTTCGGCTTATAGAAAACGAACACTAGTAGTGCCTTTTATGAATGAACCCATTCATAATTCTTATGAATGGGTTCAAAGAAAGGCACTACTACTGTACGTTTACTATAAGCCGAAAGTCTATAAACCGAAGGTCGTTCGGTCTATAGATTTTCGGTTTATAGAATACATAGAATTACATGTAATTCTATGTATTCTAGAAACCGAAAATCTATAAACCGAAGGTCGTTTGGTTTATAGACTTTCGGTTTATAGAATACATAGAATTACATGTAATTCTATGTATTCTATAAACCGAAAGTCTATAAACCGAAGGTCGTTTGGTTTATAGACTTTCGGTTTATAGTAAACGTACAGTATTAGTGCCTTCCTATGAATGAACCCATTCATAATTCTTATGAATGGGTTCATTCATAGAAAGGCACTACTACTGTACGTTTACTATAAGCCGAAAGTCTTCGGTTTATAGACTTTCGGCTTATAGTAAACGTACAGTAGTAGTGCCTTTCTATGAACCCATTCATAAGAATTATGAATGGGTTCATTCATAGAAAGGCACTACTACTGTACGTTTACTATAAGCCGAAAGTCTATAAACCGAAGGTCGTTTGGTTTATAGATTTTCGGTTTATAGAATACATAGAATTACATGTAATTCTATGTATTCTATAAACCGAAAGTCTATAAACCGAAGGTCGTTTGGTTTATAGATTTTCGGTTTATGGAATACATAGAATTACATGTAATTCTATGTATTCTATAAACCGAAAGTCTTTAAACCGGACGACCTTCGGTTCATAGACTTTCGGCTTATAGTAAACGTTCAGTAGTAGTGCCTTTCTTTGAACCCATTCATAAGAATTATGAATGGGTTCATTCATAAAAGGCACTACTAGTGTTCGTTTTCTATAAGCCGAAAGTCTATAAACCGACCGTTCGGTTTATAGACTTTCGGCTTATGGAATACATGTAATCCTATTGCTATTCTATAAGCCGAACGTTCGGTTTATAGAATAGCAATAGGATTACATGTATTCCATAAGCCGCATTTGTAATAGTACTATTGGCTTTCACTACACGGAGACAGAGTCTCCATTCATAAATTTATGAATGGAGACTCTGTCTCCGTGTAGTGAAAGCCAATAGCAATAGGATTACATGCATTTTTTTATGCCGACAGCCTATAAAACGAACGTTCGGTTTATAGGCTGTCGGCTTATGGAATACATGTAATCCTATTGCTATTCTATAAACCGAACGTTCGGTTTATAGAATAGCAATAGGATTACATGTATTCCATAAGCCGACAGCCTATAAACCGAAGGTGGTTCGGTTTATAGACTTTCGGCATTTGTAGGAGTTCCTGTGGGTTTTTTAATTCGCCTGATCATTGAAGTCTATGGCGGTTCGCGGGGTTCGCCCGTTCGCGAGCATTTGCGAAAATTTGGTTCGCTGTTCGCAAAAGGGAAATTTTAGGTTCGCGACATCACTATGTAAAACATAAAAGTCATTATTTTTTCGTAACTGTTTAATAAAGGATGAGGCTCTATACACATATATTTAGGATTTATGGATACTACATCTGTATTGGTGTATAGATACAGTTAAAACATCATGGATAAGTGTATTTTAGTAAAGGCCAAATATAGGGTCAAGGTCACCCACTCCACAAAGGAGATATATGTCTTGGAAGCTTGCATGCCCTAGGCTCCCCTAGCACTGGAAGGGGTTATAGCATCCCCAAAGGACAAATCACTGGCCCTCTTTCTCCTGGTTGTTACGTGTCCCCTGGATTTACTACTGACTGGCTTTATGAGCCCCCCATGATGACCCCCTGTTCCTAAAGCCGCAAGAGCCTGTCACAACCCAGGGCCTTTGCCTTGTACACACTTTGGCAGGGACCTAAGGCACCCATTCAGTGCAGCAAGAAATTCAACACAAGGTGCTCAGGCAAAGCTATTCCAAGTAGTGTGTGTAATGTTATTACCGTATTTGCTCGATTATAAAACGACCCTGATTATAAGACGACCCCCCCAAATTTGTACATTCCTTTAGGAAAAAAACTAAAAGCCTGATTATAAGACTACCCTATAGGAAAAAAGTTTAACTTGTATATATGTAAATTGCTTTTTAATTTTTAATAAAAAGTTTATATTATACAAATGCATTTCTTGTTTTTATTTGCTTTTATGTGCCAATGCGGCCTCTCTCCCGCTCCCCCAGCTGTCTCTTTCCCCCCCAGCGTTGTCTCTCTCTCCCCCCAAAACTTCTCTCGTCTCTATCTATCCCCCCCTCCCCTTTTCTCTCTGTCCCCCTCCCACCCCTTGTCTGTGTCTCCCCCCTCCCCCCCCTTGCCTGTCTGTGTCCTCCCCCCATCCCCCTCCCTTTGTCTCTCTCTATCCCCCCCTCCCCTTGTCTGTCTGTCTGTCCTCCGTCCGTCCCCCCCCCTCCCCCTCCCCCTTACCCCGATCCCTGGTGGCTAGTGGGGGCAGCCGGGGGATGTCTGCACGATATGTGCAGATATCCTCCATGCTGCCCGACACGGCAGTCTATTGACGGACAGCTGGTCCGTCATAATAGACTGCCGTGTCGGGCAGCATGGAGGATATCTGCACGTATCGTGCAGACATCCCCCAGCTGCCCGATTCTCCCTGGTGCCTAGTGGGGCAGCAGAGGATGTCGACGAGCGCAGACTCCCCTGCTGCCGCCCGGCACGCTCGCCGGGACTTCTGTGACGAAAGCGGAAGTTCCCGGCTTCTTCACAGAAGCCCCGGCGGTCGTGTCGGGCGGAAGTAGGGGAGTCTGCGCTCATCGCGCAGACATCCCCTGCTGTTAGAGAGGGGGATCCAGGTCCCCTGCAACTCTGCTGGGGACCTGGATCCATGTCTTATAATCTGACCTCAATTTGAGGTCAGATTATAAGAAGACCTCGAATGTAAGACGGGGAGGATTTTTCAGAGCATTTGCTGTATGTATGTAAAAAAAAAGATGAATAGTTCAGAATGTATATTAGAAGAAGGGGTTTGAAGTTTCTTTTTTCTTTCTCTCCTCCTTTTTTTTTTTTTTTAGTCGATCCCCTTTTATTCTCATCTCCCCCCTCTATATTATTACTTCTTGTTGTCGTTTAAAGACAGAGAATTTATGTAACTATTGAGAAGAGAGGGGGAATTGGGGAAAGGAAAATATATAAGAATAAAGTCAATAGAGAATGGCATGTGGTGCTTTAAGCTCCCAGACAAGGGATCCAGTTCAACTGTAAACAATGTATATGACTCTAATTGTTGTTAAAAAAAATCCTAAAGAGAGACATACAGGAGGAAGAAGAGGCAAGTGGCAACGACAACAATTGTCTGCCATAAACATTTTTATTTTATGTGGGGATGTAAGGAGAATAACTCTGTATAAAAAAATCCATTGTCAAAAATGAGTATGTGTAAATATACAGAAACTAAACCAACCATGTAAAAGAATACCATTTACAAATTGAGTCATTAAAATAATATAGATCTGTGCTGGGTCCAGGAAACCCATCGGAAAGGAGAAGAAGGAAATAAGAGCAAAAGATAAAAGGTTCCCAGAAGTGATACGTCCATCGATGCAGAATAAAAAGAGGCGTTTTCATAATAAGTAAGAAGGTAAAATTTGAAAAGATACATGAGATAATTGACCCTAAAGGAAGATCTATTATAATTATAATAGGTACCATTGATGATAGCTTATTTACAGTTACAAATGTATATGCCCTAAATAAAAAACCTGTGGGATTGCTTAATAAACTCCTTCGAAAATTAACAGGTTAAGACAAGGACAGTTAAGCTTTTAGTGAGTGTAGAGATTAAACACGCATGTGTTAGGGGTGTGAAATGATAAAGGACATTTGGCAAATAAAAATAATAGAAAAGATTAAGGAATAAAAAAATATAAAAATTAATAACACGCCACAACATATTCTGTTGCATCTTTTTTTTATTCTAAGATTCCAAGAAAGAGAAATCATGTTGTAACACATATTTCTCTGTCATCTAAAATGATAATAGCAAGGAATTGGAATAAACAAGAGGTCACAGTACGGGAAAGCGGGAAAAATCAACTATACAATCATTACCTAATGGTATATATTGGAACATGGGTAAAATAACTTTATTTATAAAAATAATGTGGGAGGCAATGTGGGGGGCATTTGACACAGCCATCTGCCCACCACACTTAGCCAATGCTGCCCCTACTGCCCAGACTTGCCCAATGCTGCCTCCAAGCTTCCATCATAGAAGTGTCGATGGAAGTACTGGGCAGCACCATAGGATGTCTGCGCATATTGTGGAGACATCCGCCGGCTGCCACAATCTCTGTGGCAGCCGTGGGGGCAGCTAGTGGATGTCTGCACGATACACGGAGAGAATTGCAGGGAATTGAGATGGGAATTTCAAAGTTAAGGTCAAAGTAACTGAGTTGGAAATATTCTCCCATTTAGCTGCATTTGAGAATTTTTCCAACTCAGCTACATTTACCTAAAATTTGACGATCCAGTAGTGTAGGATCCTGCACAAAATGTATTCTATCTGTGTGTCAATGGGGATACGAACTTTTCACCACTAAAATGCCTCTAAAAAAGTAATGGAAAGGGCTAGAGGGCTGCAAAAGGAAGTAAAATGTGGGGAAGAGTAGGACAAGTGCACTGCAAGGAAATGTGGATAGGGAAATAAGTTACCAGGGCGGGGGGGGGGGGGGGGTATTTTACTAGTGACTGGGCAGCAATAGCTGTCCAGTCACTAGTAATTTTAAATTTAAGGCGATATTAATCGCCGAACCACCAACTCCAACCCGGACATCCAGTGGAATGTCCATGTTCAGGTCCGGGGTCCAAAAATCGTAGTGTTCGGTACGAACCCGAACTTTGTGGTTCGTGTTCGCTCAACACTACATGTGCATACATAGATAGATCCAAGGGCATCCGGAGGGGCCCTTGTCCCCCCCCGGAAATTCCATCAGACTCCTGGAGCAGCAATAGGGTGGAGATCTTGGCTTGTTCGGAAGATCTCTCTTAACAAGCCAAGTAGCTTCTGCAGCACATGGATTCATTGTTTACACTCACCGCTGTCAGTGCAGTTTCACTTCCCTTGGAGTGTCCCAGGAGTTACAGCTCTGGGCCATAAACATGTCTGGAAACTTACCAAAAGTGCTGACCCTGATAATAATAACCCTATATTACTTCTTTTTACTAATTTCTTGAGAATGAACTATCAATTTTGTTACTTCGTATAAATGTTAAATAGTTATAAATAAAACATGTATTTATAAAATTAGAATATCTGTGTTCTGATTTGCTTAATCAAAAAAAAAAAAATAATGTGTCTTATATTATAACTGGAAAAAAAGGGGCATGTTTAAATGAACGTTTATACCAGGAATATCTTTTAATGTTTGTATATTTTTATAACGGTAACGTGCAACAATAATAATCAAAAAAAGTATATCTGTGTTCTAATATGGTTCATGTAGACTCTACTGATCCTGTCGTGAGGGAAAAAGTATAAAGTATTTTCAAAATGTGCCATCCTTTACCCTCACTCTAACCCCAGTTCTCATGGCTCACATTGCATACCGTTGGATGTGGGAGGCATCATGGGAAGTGTAGGTGCCCGCTAGTGTGCATTTTCTCTGAGATGCCAAATCACTGATTTAAGTGACCATGCGCATTCTCCGAGAATATGTCAGAACACCGGCGCACATAGTCACACTCATGCACACACATACATACGTAAACACAAAGTCACACAAACTCATGCACACACAGAGTGACATATATATATATATATACACACACACACACACACAAAGTTACTCACACACACATTCACACACATCCAGCATTTTAAAAAAAGCACTATACATTAAATTAACATTTACTTATATAGCACTAACAATTTACATAGCACTTTATCTATGCACTGATAACTCCTAGCCTATGTGTGTATGTTTAAGAAATATCAAATTAATGTGTCAGTGATAATGTTCGTCCAAGTAATGAACTTGGTAAATGCAAAATCATGACTAATATATAATCATTCCTGATGCTTCTAGTACCCAATTACGCCTCAGGCTTTTGGCATTTCTGGATAAAAATGAATTTAGAAGACATTCTTTATTACCTTGATGTAAAAAGGTAAAAGATGTTTTCTGTTTTAGTAAAGGTGTTGATCAGGAAAAAAAAGCACCATCCAGACCAAAGCACCATCCAGCGTGAAGGGATTAATGGGCAATTTGGCTGTAGCATATTAATAGGCAAATTGGCAGTGGCATATTAATGGGCAAAGTGGCAGTGGCATATTAATGGGCAAATTGGCTGTGGCATATTAATGGGCAAATTGGCTGTGGCATATTAATGGGAAAACTAACAGTGTTATATTAATAGGCAAACTAACAGTGGCATGTTAAAGTATCAACTGTGGTTTAAAAAACATGTTTCTTTAACTAGAATAAAATTAAAAAAGAAAGTTGCACAATAAAACTTAATAATTATCTTACAAACTTGGCAGTGAATACCTTATGAACTTGGCAATACATATATACATAAAAAGAAAAAATACAATGTGTGACACTGAAACAAAAAAACAGAAAAGGAATATGCACCCCCTGAAGAGAACCACTCACATGGACTAGAGCCTGTATAATGTGCGTTGCGGCACTTCAATCCCCACTATTCCTAGCAGAGGCATCACTAGGGTTGGTGCCACCAGTCGCGGTAACTCATGGTGTCACCCCCCTCCCCCCTGGATTTCCTCCAATACTATGCCAAACAGATTGCTTAGTAATGCCAGTCAGATGGCCCATTAAATATGCCATACAGGAGCCCCACAAATTATGCCACATACATGAGTCCATTAACTATGCCACACACAGGAGGTCCATAACTATGCACGCACAAGAGTCCCATAAATTATGCCACCAGAGCCCCATTAATTATGCCTCACCTCGGAGCCCAATTAATTATGCCACACACACAGGAGCCCCTTAATTATGCCACACACACAGGAGCCCCTTAATTATGCCACACACAAATGCCCCATAGTTATGCCACACACATGCACCCTATTATTATGCCACACATGTGTGCCCAATAATTATCCACACATGGGACCGCTACTAATTATGCGACACACGGGAGCCCCATTAGGTAACAATTGTTCAATTCTAAAACAATAAATATCCATACACACAGACATCTTTCTCTATCGCTCTCTATAACTAGTTGCATTTATACTTATTTGAACTTTTTAATATTATATTCAACTATTTTCATATGTAATAAAAATGTCATTGGAAAATTGCATTCCTTGTTTTTATTCCCTTCTTCTGCACGCACATTGCACCTAAAGGACTTAACACAGCACCCTACAGTACCAAAAGCACTTGACATGCACCTATATTGCACCCACAGCACTTGGCTTGCACTCATATTGCACCTACACGATTTGGCATGCCACAGTGTCAATGTCCCACAGAACATACCACAGTGTCTCTTTGTCCCACAGAACTGCCCCTGCAGAACAAGCCAGTGTCATTTTTCCCATAGTACATATTATTTTGCCACACAGACCATGCCACAGCATCACTTTTTCAATTAAAAGAAGCCACAGTTTTACCATTAATATGCCAGTGTTAGCTGGCCGATAAATATGCCACAGCCAGTTTCCCAATAATATGCCAGAATTATTTTGCCATTTAATATATGCCAGTATTTTGCCAATTAACATATGCCAGTATTTTCCCATTAAATATATGGCAGTATTTTGCCATTTAATATGTGCCAGTATTTTGTCATTTAATATATGCCAGTATTTTGCCATTTAATATTTGCCAGTATTTTGCCATTAAATATATGCCACTATTTAGCCATTTAATATGCTAGTATTTTGCCATTTAATATGCCAGTATTTAGTCATTTAATATATGGCAGTATTTTGCCATTTAATATATGCCACTATTAAGCCATTTAATATGCTAGTATTTTGCCATTTAATATGCCAGTATTTAGTCATTTAATATATGGCAGTATTTTGCCATTTAATACACGCCAGTATTATGTAATTTAGTATATGCCAGTATTTTGCCATTTAATAAATGCCAGTATTTAGCCATTTAATATGCCAGTATTTTGTCATTTAATATATGGCGGTATTTTGCTATTAAATATATGCCAGTATTATGTAATTTAATATATGCCACTATTTAGCCATTAAATAAATGCCAGTATTATGTAATTTAATATATGACAGTATTTTACCATTTAATATATGCCAGTATTTTGCCATTAAATATATGTCAGTATTTTGTCATTTCGTATATGCCAGTATTTTGACATTTAATATGCCAGTATTTTGTCATTTAATATATAGCAGTATTTTGCCATTAAATATATGCCAGTATTATGTAATTTAATATATGCCAGTATTTTGCCATTTAATATATGCCCGTATTTTGCCATTAGATATATGGCAGTATTTTGCCATTTAATATATTCCAGTATTTAGCCATGTAATACATGCCAGTATTTTGCCATTAAATATATGCCAGTATTTTGCCATTAAATATATGCCAGTATTTTGCCATTTAATGTGCCAGTAGTTTGCCATTAAATATATGCTAGTATTTTGCCATTTAATATGCCAGTATTTTGCCATTGAATATATGCCAGTATTTTGCCATTAAAATATGCCAGTATTTTGTCATTTAATATATGCCCGTATTTTGCCATTAAATATATGCCAATGCTTTGCCACTAAATATATTCCAGTATTTTTCAATTTAATATATAGCAGTATTTTGTCATTTAATATGCCAGTATTTTGCCATTAAATATATGCCAGTATTTTGCCATTTAATATATGCTAGTATTTTGCCATTTAATATATTCCAGTAGTTTCCCATTAGTATTCCAGCGTTATTGTGCTCTTTATATACCACCCTCCTCCCCCTTCCAGTCACCAGATATGACGGTCATATCCGGTGCCAATGATTTTTTTTTTTTACTTTTTTTTCCCTGCAGCCCAATCTAGTGGATGCGGCTGCCAAAAGAAGAAAGAAAAAAAAGTTCAGCAACGCAATGTACCCCTCCCCTCGGGACGCCACTGATCTCCAGTCAAACTGACACAAGACCTTTTTTCGGATGGAGCTATCTAAATATAGGATGAGAGACAGACCATGGCATACTAAACCAATAAAAGCAGAGGTTAATGGCCGCCAAATAGTTAGGCTTACTCAGTAATGGCTTCTGCATGTGAATCTCTCAGGTTGCAGTGTTCGTCCTGACTTCCAAATACGCCCCACCTTCCGTATCCGGAAGTCAGGTGGAGTTGGGAGGTCATGGTGAAATAAGGTGGGGTTCATACAAAACAGGACAGCAAATTAATGGAACCTGCTACTATATATATACATGTTAACAGGCTGCACCTGAGGCCTACATGGGGTTTTTCAGGTGTTAGGTTTTAAGCTAGTATTTGAGAATTCTGCCCATATTTTCCGATATTCATATTTCTTTCTGTGTGTGTGTGTTTTTTTTTTAATCTAGAAGTGTCAGAATGGTAGCCATGAAACTACTGGGCTGTTATCTCAATTTTGTGAGAGGAGGGATGGGGAACATGAGACACACAAGGAGAGTGAAAACGCAGATGGGGGAGGTACAAATAGAAGTGGATTGTGATAATGGAAGGGAACTGAGAGCTGAGAGAGTCAAACCAGAGGTTATTTAATTGGTGATTGAGTTGGGTGCATTGTAAGTCTACAAACTCCAGCCCCCCCCCCCCCCCCCAAAAAAATGACCAAAGCATTTTGTATCTGCATAAACTCGCTTGGATGATCAGATCAGCTCTATCAACATCTTTTGCATTTCAGGCATGGAATTGTGGGGACGAACTGCAGCTGCTCAGATTTTAGAGTGTGCCTAGGCAGCTGTTGATGCTTGCTGAGGTAAATTCTGTGTCTGCAATGTGGGTGCTGGGGTAAGTCCTGGGTGTGCAATGTGGGTGATGGGACATGTCCTGTGTGTGAAATGTGGGTAATGGGGCATGTCCTGGGTGTGCACTGTGGGTGATGGGGTATGTGCTGGGGTAAGTCCTGGGTGTGCAATGTGGGTGATGGGACATGTCCTGTGTGTGAAATGTGGGTAATGGGGCATGTCCTGGGTGTGCACTGTGGGTGATGGGGTATGTGCTGGGGTAAGTCCTGGGTGTGCAATGTGGGTGATGGGACATATCCTGTGTGTGAAATGTGGGTAATGGGGCATGTCCTGGGTGTGCACTGTGGGTGATGGGGTATGTGCTGGGGCAAGTCCTGGTTCTGCAATGTGGGTGCTTGGCTATGTTCTGGGTGTGCAGTGTGGGTGATGGGGCATGAATTTAGTCATGCCTAGGGCAGCACAAAAACAAAATACACCACTAAGTATGGAAATCGCATTTAACATACAGAATACAGGTTTGGTTTCTTTAAATGTGAGCTAAATTCTTTAGTGGTTCATGAGAAGGAATAGCTTTTGATGTCATGCAAGGCCATGTTAGGCTACAAAAGGAAGCACTAGAAATGTGCCAGCCCGCTTTCAATAATTTGCCACAAGGAATTCTTTCCCTCCCCCTTCTCATTTTCAGGTTAATCTAAGTGGGCGTGACGTTGGTCCTTGAGGTCTGACATCAGTGCAGAAGTTTGCTCTCAGATGTACAGCTATCTTGTGTGGCACTAGCAGAGTAGCTAAGTGCAGGACTCTCCATGGATCAAGACCATGGGAGGGTAGTATTGTGGCTACCGTGCAGGGGAGGTTACATCGGTAACCACCTAGTAAGATCAGTATTACGCCTATGTCTACATATTACGATTTTAAGGAATAAATTCAGTTCACAAGTTTCTTTGTTTGCTAAATATACAATACAATTGTCATAGTCCATTAAAATCCAGCATGCCTTTGTGTCTTTATTATAGATGGATTAATGACATTTTGACATTGCATTGTAATGTGTCCGCAGATAAGAACCATTAGGCCCATCTAGTCTGCCTAATTACAATGATACGTATTAATCTACACATATCTACTTATATGTACATATAAATACACACGTGTATATATATATATATATATATATATATACAAAACAATGCTTGCACATACCCACATACTTTACTTTTATCAGCAGATTGGGCACACAGGTTGAGAAACTGCTGTAGAGTTTCAAGCTCAGTTATTACAGCCCCCAGCTGATAAACGTTGTAAAGGAAGTCACCTCTCAAAATTATCCCATGAACAAAGTCCAAACTGATTATCTGGTCACATCCCTCTGCGGCCACTCTTGCACTCAGGACATGGCCCTGCTGCCAGACTTGCACTCAAGACATGACCCTGCTGCCAGACTTGCACTCAGGACTTGCCCCAGTTGCCAGACTTTAACTTGGAACTTGCCCCTGCTACCAAACTTGCACTCAGAACTTGCCCCTGCTGCCAAACTTGCACTCAGGACTGATGCTACCTTATTTTCACTGAGCACCAGGATCTCACAAGACAGCCGGCGCTCTGCGTATTCAGTAGTGAGGTTGGCCCACCCGTACCTACCTATTAAACTAAGTTTAACATCTTCCTCACTGTATTATATTTGCCATTACATTTTTAAAAAAATGGTTGACTTGGTTATAATGTTATCGATGTCTTTTCAATAGTTATTTTCCCAACGAATGGTGCAAGGTTTTCAAATTTTTCCATGTTTGGCATAAGACCCAACTATTGCTCTGACTTGACGAGTGAACCACAAATAGAATAAAGGAGTGGTTATGAAAAGCAGGGTCGTCTTAGACTTTTGGGCAAAAAAGCTTCATAACAATTTTCACGGCAAATTACCAAGGTTTTCTTCAGTCCTTTTGCACAGCACACTGAGTGGCTGAGTGTCAGCGTATGCGCAAAATAGGCTATCATTAAGCATGGTTTTGACACGCAAAATGCGTAAGGCAAGTCTCCTTTCTCTTTATCGTGTATTTTCATGGCCTGTGTTGTTTTATTATACTGGATCGGGATCCTATGAATACATTTTGACAATATATTTTTATACCGGATATTTTGGAGTGCAGGTGTTTGTTTCTCGTTTTCCTCTATATTATATTGCTGTCACTACAGCTATCAACGAAGCACGCATAATCCGCTATTTATGAGGACTCCTTCTACAGCCACCAGTGGAGCAGGCTTGACCCATGGGGGACCTTTCTGTTTTTTTGTTGTTCTAAAAATATATAAAGAATCTGGGCAGGATATACGATTTTACTGCGTTAACTCTACCCATCCAAGATACCGTATTTGCTCGATTATAAGACGACCCTGATTATAAGACGACCCCCCAAACTTTGGATATTCCATTAGGAAAAAACTAAAAGCCTGAATATAAGACTACCCTATAGGAAAAAAGTTCAACTTGTATATATTCACATGTAAATTGCTTTTTTAATAAAAAATTATGATATCAAAAAATGTATTTCTAGTTTTTATTTCTTTTTATGTGCCAATGCTGCCTTTCTCTTTCCCTTGCCCCCATTTTTCTCTCTCTCCCCCCTCCCCTTGTCTCTGTCTCTTAACCCCCTCACTCCCCTTGTCTCTGTCTCTTAACCCCTTCCCTCCCCTTGTCTGTCTCTTAACCCCCTCACTCCCCTTGTCTCTGTCTCTTAACCCCTTCCCTCCCCTTGTCTCTGTCTCTTAACCCCCTCCCTCCCCTTGACTCTGTCTCTGCCCCCCTCCCTCCCCCCTGTCTCTCTGTCCCCCCTGTCTCTCTGTCCCCCTCCCTCCCTCCCCCTGTCTCTCTGCCCCCCTCCCTCCCTTCCCCTTACCTTGATCCCTGGTGGCTAGTGGGGGCAGCCGGGGGATGTCTGCACGATACTTGCAGACATCCTCCATGCTGCCCGACACGGCAGTCTATTATGACGGACAGCTGTCCGTCATAATAGTCTGCCGTGTCGGGCAGCATGGAGGATGTCTGCACGTATCGTGCAGACAACCCCCAGCTGTCCGCTTTTCCCTGGTGGCTAGTGGGGCAGCAGAGGATGTCTGCGCGACGAGCGCAGACTCCCCTGCTGCCGCCCGGCACGCTCGCCGGGACTTCTGTGACAAAAGCGGAAGTACCCGGCTTCTTCACAGAAGCCCCGGCGGTCATGCCGGGCGGAAGCAGGGGAGTCTGCGCTCGTTGCGCAGACATCCCCTGCTGCTAGAGAGGGGGATCCAGGTCCCCTGCAGCTCTGCTGGGGACCTGGATCCATGTCTTATAATCTGACCTCAATTTGAGGTCAGATTATAAGAAGACCTCGATTATAAGACGAGGGGTAGTTTTCAGATTTTTTTTTCTGAAAAAAACCTTGTCTTATAATCGAGCAAATACGGTATAAATAGACCTGGAAATTTTACAAACCAAGTGCTGTGGGTGCAATTTAGGTGCAAGGCAAGTGCTGTGGGTACTGTATGGTGCTGTGTTAAGTCCTTTAGGTGCTATATGGGTGCAGAGGAAGACAATAAAAATATTTGCATTTTTCAATAACATTTTTATTACATATGAAAATAGTTGAATATTATCTTAAAAAGTTCATATAAGTATAAATGCAACTAGTGAGAGAGAGAGATAAAGATCTGTATAGATATTCATTGTTTTAGAATTGTACCATTGTCATATCGCGGGGCTCTTGTGTGTGGCATAATTATGGGGCTCTTGTGTGTGGAATAACTATGGGGTTCTTGTGTGTGGCATAACCATGGGGCTCTTGTGTGTGGCACAATCTCCTGCTCTCATGCTCCTGTGTGTGGCATAATTAATGGTTCTTCTGTGTGAGAAATAATTAATGGGGCTCTTGTGTGTAGCATATTTATGGGGCTCCTGTGTGTGGCATTATTACTGGGGCTCCTATGTGTGACATAGTTAATGGACTCATGTATGTGGCATAATTTGTGGGGCTCCTTTATGTGGCATATTTTGTGGGGCTCCTGTATGGCATTACTAATTAATCTGGGGTGACACCCTGACTTACCGCATCGAAGAATAACGCAGCCGCAGCTATGTAAGAGCAGACAGTTCAGCGCTGAACTGTCAGCTCTTACAAATGTAAAAGTAAAAAGAAAATAACCCCCTTAATAAATGATTCCCAAACCCCAATACTAAAATGAACCCCAATACTAAAATTAACCCTCGAACCCTAATACTAAGCCCCGAACCCTAATACTAACCCCCTAAACCCTAATACTAAAATTAACCCCATTAAAACCTAATACTAACCCTAATACTAACACCCGAACCCTAATACTAACCCCCTAAACCCTAATACTAACCTCCGACCCCTAATACTAACCCCCTAAACCCTAATACTAACCCCCAAACCCTAATACTAAAATCAACCCCGAACCCTCATACTAAAATTAACCCCCTAAACCCTAATTCTAACCCCCTAAACCTTAATTCGAACCCCCCTTAATAAAATAAACTAAAATAGCTAAAATACTTACCTTTAGCGATGAAATGTCCCGCGATGAAATCTCCAGCGACGAGCTGTCTTGCGGTGCAGAGTCGGCGGTGAAGCGGCTGCGCGGAAGCAGCCGCGATGAAGTGTCCCATCCCCTATAAATATACCTTATTTTATTTGGCACAATTATTTAACCACAGGTAGCATTCTCACACAAAAAAGAAACAAGACTGTATTTGTCCGTTTGAAAAACACATAAATATACACCGACCGGTTTCAGCACCGAGTGGGCCTGTTTCAAGGTGAGTGTCTGCTGCTTATGGCATGACCTTGTGTCTTCATTTGCATAGTACATATTTCCCATTAAACATAATGCATTTGCATATCAAGGCACAGTTGATGTCATAAACAGGAGACATCAGAGGCACATGTGGTTGTAATTCTTCTAGCACAATGTCTAGATAATTTTAGATAATTTTATATTCTCTATGTTCACTGTGTTCTCTATGTCCAACAGAATCAAATTGGCATAAATGCTTAGCATAAACCTCACATAAAGTTTTGACCTGTATTTGCTATGTAATGGAATTTAAACAAACACACGCATGTGAAAAAGCAATAGTTAACTTTTTTTTTATCACCACAATACTTGTTAATATAGTTTAAACAGGATTGATTAGGTCAATGCCTTGTGACTTTATCAGTAAAAAAAAAAAAAAAAAAACGGTAAACATTTCCCGCAAAAGGCTGGCAAAGCCGGTTTTACAACACCTTACAGTAAGTTATTGTACAAATGCAAGTGACTTTATTGCAGGTAGTAAAAATAGAACTGATAATTATTTGCACACATGCAAATCATATTTTCACCTTTGGTAGAATCTTCTATCATTATTCCACTATGCCTCTTTAAATAAAGGCAACAAGTAGAGTTTGAGCCATGGGTATAAATTACATTGTCACATACAGAACATTAATGGTATATTCAGCAGACATTTAGGCCTGTCTCTCATTCCTATCTTATGGACTGAGCAATGGAGGTGAATGTGAGGCTTGCATGTGACATAATTAGGGTTGCCACCTTTTCTACAAAAAAATACCGGCCTTGGTACTGTCTCCATAGACTTAACATTGGCCTGATGCCAAATTCTTACCGGCCTGCCGGTAAAATACCGGCCAGGTGGCAACCCTAGACATAATGGGGTCTATGCAATGATATAAATTATCACTTTCTATTGTGTGTTTCGGTAGTCCCCAGCCACTCCATATTATATCCCGTCATCACATATGTGATGTCACATGACGTTGTTTGACCCCACAGGAATGAGTTCCAGATTACTCTATAGACATATCGAGTTTTGGGGGCTAATTTCCTCGCATATAGATTGTGTATGTCTGTTATACATAAACAGTTTAAACATAATACTACCAGTGCAAAGTGCAATACACTGCACATAAGCCGTTTCAAATACGGGACAACCCCAAGTTTGACAGGACAAGAACAAAAAAATGGACTGTTCTGGCAAATTATGGACTTTTGGCCCCATTTGACTATGTACCAGAAAGTTCAGGGGGCACACGTGCAGATCTTCTGTTTATAAGCTGTGTTTAATAAGCATTTTTTAAATTACTGGTGTTTAAAACATGTCTGGGATGTCTGGTAGATGAAGACAAACTTGTAAATTTTTTCTTTCTTCAACTGTCGCCAAATAATTTCTACTTTATCTGTTAGGCAGGTCTGATATAAAAAAAACATTGACGTTACAACAAGCACTGAAACCAACTTTGCCACCAAACATTTTATGAGATCTCTGGTAAAAGCAAACTCTTGGTGACCTCCGTCCACAGACAAATGTAAGAGACCTTTCCAATCGTCTACAAAAAAAAAAGATGTGAATCCTTATCGCTGGGGCAAAGTATACGTTTTTACCACATTCACTTTAGTTAATGTACAGATGCTGGTTTCAGTAGTCACTAAAGCAACAAAAATGAAGCACAATAAAAAAAAGTTAATTGTTAGCGATGGCTTCACCTACTCTAAACAGCTTCCAACTAACCTGGGTTTCCAGGTACATCCCAAAGTCTTTACCATTTTCTGCCATATTCTGTAGTAGTACCCATTATGCTTACATTTGGTAGTAGTTTGATATTGCTCATTCTACATATTTTTTATGAGTTTATGCAGCCACTAGTGCATATAGGGAATAGGGAATGTGTTAGCAAAATTGCATGTAAATGCGTAAAATAAGAGAAACAAATCTCTAACGCACTTCCACACAGATCCCCGGGAAACAGGCAAAGCCTAGGTGGGAGGGAGCCATGTATGTGTGAAGGGGTGTGTATGTTTGAGTGTCATGTCTGGGGGGAGTTACGGGGGAGGGGTCAGAGTTTATATAGGTAGCTTCCCCAGTGTCATCCGGCAGCCATCTTAGAAATCCGGACACTGTGGAGTAATTTTTCTCCTCTCGTGTCTGCACAATAAAACGGCTGCAGGATGGATATTGAAGGAGTCCTTGCAGCTTTAATGGCTGAGGCCCTGCTGGATGGTGGGGCCCACCTCCAGTCCCAGATGGCGAGATTGCGGGTGGCGCCGTCGGGTGCACCCGCTAATGACGGTGGTCGCGGGTCGGGCAGGCGTGTTTCGCGCCCCCCCGCCCGCCTCAGTCCAGATGGAAGGCCAGGCGGTGGTTTCCGGAGCAGAAGTCCTGGGGATCGGTCGAGGAGGCGGCGCTCGTCTCCCGCGAGGCCGGTAAGTGAGACTATCAGGCCCTGGATCCCCGCCCCACGCAGTGTGCGCTCGCGGGCCGCGAGGCCTGCAAATGCTCCTGGCCACGCTGCACCGAATATGGCTTCACAGGTACCAGCAGGTAGGCCGTCGCCGGCCGCGAGGCATACCCGTAGCGGTGCGGTAATAAGGCCGACCCCTTTCCCGTTGCCTCTTCCCGCCACCCAGGGCAGGTCACTGCGCTCGGCTGGCGCAGCTAGGCCGGAGACCCCTCCAAACGGTTCCCCTCGGTCAATGGCCCCCTCGCGGGCATCAGGTGGGGGGAGCAGGCCCCGGGTTTGCAGAAGGCAGCATGGCAGGCGGGTCAATGTGCGGAGGGCGACTGGCTTACCTCCGGTTGCGCTGGACCCCCCTTCTGACGCTTCTTAGTCAGGCTACTCTGAGGAAGAGGAAGCAAGTAGCATGGCTATCCAGGCACCCCGCTCCATGCCTGCAGTCCAGGGAGCTGCTGCTTATGTGACTGACCCCTACGGTCACGGCAGGGGAGGGAGGGCTGCTAATTTACCTGTTTCTTCCCCGCAGCAGGCTGCTGCCAGCGCTATTCCGACAGCACTGCAACCTTTGTTGTCACCAATTGTACAGGCCATTGCTCAGACCGGATCATCGGTGCCTGTCACGGGTCTCTCACCCGCCGGCTCCTCGGGTGCTGGATTGGTACCCCATCCCGGTGAGTTTGGGGATGAAGGGGTGGCGGGTACTGGGATTTTATCACCGGGTCTGAGTTTGTCGCCTGCTTGGGATGGGTTGCTACGTGGTTTGCAGGCAGTGTTATTGCAGTTAGCGGTGCCGGGGGGTTCCGCCGGGCCTACGGTTGTGCATACTATTGACACACAGCTTAGGGGGGTGTAGCAGAGATGCAATATTACCCAGGTTATCTCCGCTTATAATCCAAGTGAGACTCAGGAACAAGTAAATAGTAAATCCAAAGGCAGGGTTTCCAGCAGGTCAAATACAGCAATATCCCAACAGCAATCCCAATAACTGGACGACACACAGTTTCAGGAGCATAACTGACAAGCCTTTTACAGCAAGATTGAACTCTTTTATTTGACAAACAACACAGACTTATATACACCAAACTGCAATCAGATAACACTTGATTAAACAATAGAAAACTTAAACACATCACCAGTAAAGCAGTATCTAGCCACTTTAATCTGGAGCCAGAAGCAAGGTAGTCAGACTGGGTGGCTGACATAACTAAACAATGGAAGGCTTTAATACACAGAAAATACAACAGATACACGGATGCAGCTTTATACAGTATTTTTGTAGGGTTGCCTGGTGCCATCCGCTACACTGCTCCCCCTTGCCCACAAGCCGGCATACACAGTCAGATCCAACACGGATCGGCTTGGGGATGTCCGGGGCGGCTCACGGATCATTTCTCTAGGTCCGTTTGCAGAGACAACCCATCAGCATTTCCATTCTGTTTACCCGGGCGGTACTGGATATTAAAGTCAAAGGGCTGCAGCGCCAGACTCCAGCGCAGCAGCCGGGCATTGTCCCCAGCCACCCGGTTTAGCCATACTAACGGGTTGTGATCCGTGAGCAGGGAAAAAGCTTGTCCGTACAAATATGGCTGTAATTTCTTCAGGGCCCACACCACAGCCAGGCATTCTTTCTCGATGGCGGCGTAGCTTACTTCTCGAGGTAACAGTTTCCGGCTGATGTAAGCCACGGGATGTTCTCCGCCATCGGCCCCGACTTGGCTTAATACTGCTCCCAATCCAAACATAGAAGCGTCTGTGTGGACAAGAAAACGTTTAGTTGGATTGGGAGCTGCCAAGACAGGGGCATTTGTCAATGCATCTTTTAACAACTGAAATGCCTGTTCACACTCCGGGGTCCAGGTTACTTGGCGGGGTAGGTTTTTACGTGTCAAGTCGGTGAGAGGTTTGGCCAGGGCACTGTAATTCGGGACAAATTTCCGGTAGTATCCGGCCGTTCCTAAGAACGCTAACACCTGGGTCTTAGTCCTAGGGGTGGGCCATTGAGCTACAGCCTCTACTTTGGCTGGTTCCGGCTTTTGCTTGCCACATCCTACCCGATGACCTAGGTACTGTACTTCAGCCATTCCTATGCTGCATTTGGCTGGTTTCAGCGTTAAACCAGCGGCCTTAATCCTGTCTAGGACCGCTCCTATATGGGTCAGGTGTTCCTGCCAGGTATTGCTGAAAATGGCAATATCGTCGAGGTATGCGCAGGTATAATCCTGGAACCCATCTAGGAGGCGGTCCACCATCCGCTGAAAAGTAGCCGGGGCGTTTTTCATCCCAAACGGCATGACCTTAAATTGGTACAAGCCGAATGGGGTGACAAAGGCCGACTTAGGGATGGCGTCTTGTGCCAAGGGTATTTGCCAATACCCTTTACACAAGTCAATTGTGGTGAGATAGTGCCCCCTCGCCATCCGATCCAGGAGTTCGTCTATCCTGGGCATAGGATAGGCGTCCGATACCGTCTTCTCATTTAATCTCCGGTAGTCTACACAAAACCGGGTCGTGCCTTCCCGCTTTGGCACTAGCACTACCGGAGATGCCCAGGGGCTGTCAGAGGGCTCAATCACCCCCAGCTGGAGCATCTCATCTATCTCCTTGCGCATGTTCGCCCGTACCGCTTCTGGGATGCGGTACGGGGTCTGACGCATGGGAAGTTGCCCTGGGGTGTCTACTCGGTGAGTGGCCAGAGGAGTGTAACCAGGTACATTAGAGAAGATATCCTGCTTCTCCCTCAACAGCTGTTGTACCTCGCTCCGCTCCTGTGGGCTCAACCGATCCCCCAGGGTGACCTCCCCTAAGTCCCCGGATAACTGACCCTCTCCCAGCAGATCCGGGAGAGGTAAACTGTCAAACTCCTCGGAGTTAGGCGCACATATAGCGGTCACTTCCTCCGAGCGCTTCTGGTAGGGCTTCATCATGTTCACATGGAGCATGCGTCGCCCCCCAGTACCAACGCACGAGCCGATTATATAAGTGGTGTCACACCGTTGTTCCACCACCTTATAAGGGCCCTGCCAGGCGGCCTGCAGCTTATCGTGTCGGACAGGTTTTAAGATTAACACCTTCTGCCCGACCTGAAAGCTACGGTCCCTGGCGCCCCGATCATACCATGTGCGTTGGCGTGTCTGAGCCGCCTGCAAATTCTCACGTACCGTCTGAGTTAAGGCCTCAAGGCGGTCTCGGAATGCCAACACATAGGGTATGATGGGGGTGCCGTCAGTGCTCCGTTCTCCCTCCCAATGCTCTCTGATCAAATCTAAAGGCCCTCGTACCCTGCGGCCAAACAATAGTTCAAATGGGGAGAACCCAGTGGATTGCTGCGGCACCTCCCGGTAAGCAAAGAGGAGGTGTGGCAGGAACTTCTCCCAGTCCTTGTGGGTCTCTGCGAAGGTTCGGAGCATTTGTTTCAATGTACCGTTGAAACGTTCGCAGAGCCCATTCGTCTGGGGGTGGTAAGGGGAACTAATGACCGGCTTAATGTCACAAAACTTCCAGAGGCGCTGCGTGATTTCGGCGGTGAACTGGGTGCCCTGATCGGAGACAATCTCCCTGGGGAGTCCCACCCGGGAGAATATCTTCATCAGGGCTTCGGCTACTGTCTCAGCCTGTATATTCGTCAGGGCCACCGCCTCTGGATATCTGGTGGCATAATCTACTACTGTCAGGATAAATCTTTTACCTGACGGGCTTGCTTTGTTGAGGGGTCCTATTAGGTCAACTGCTACCCTGCTAAAGGGTTCCTCGATTATGGGGAGGGGATGTAACTTGGCCTTGCGCCGGTCCCCCCTTTTCCCCACCCTTTGACAGGTATCGCACGTGTTGCAATACCTGCGCACCTCCTGGCTAATTCCCGGCCAAAAGAAACTTTGGGTTAACCTGTATCGGGTCCTGCTGACCCCTAAATGTCCAGATAGCGGAATGTCATGGGCTATCCGTAGTAACTCCGCCCGGTACCGCTGAGGTACCACTAACTGCCTCATCACAATCGGGTCTGACCCGGATACCTGCTTATCCGTCTCCCGATATAACAGCTGGTTGTCCCAAATAAACCTTTCGCCCTCCCCCCCAGGCGTGTCTGCTGTCACCTTGTCCCTATACACCTGCAAGGTGGGGTCAGTCACTACCTCAGCTGCAAATTCGTTAGGAGGGGCCCAGGGGACACAGTTAGGGGAAGGGGAAGGATCTCTTACCTGAACCTCCGGGAGTGTGTTGTAGTCCTGGGTGCGGGCCTGTTGTCGAGTGACCACAGGGTGAGCTTCTCCTGTGGTGGGTGTCTGGGGCTCAAAAGCAGATGTGAGCCTCCCCAGATCGTTCCCCAATAAAACCTCCGCCGGTAACTGCGGCATCAACCCCACCTCCACATGCCCTGCCCCCGCTCCCCAATGCAAATGTACCCTTGCTGTGGGTAGCCGGTATACTGCTCCCCCGGCTACCCTGACGGCCACAGTCTTATTAAGTTTAGCTTGGTCTGAGACCAGGTGACTTTTTACCAGGGTGATGGTGGCTCCTGAGTCACGTAGCCCCTGAACCGCTTTACCCTCCAGATACACGGTCTGCCTGTGATGCTGGCGGTTGTCTGCGTTAGCCTGGACGGGATCTGCCTCGTGCAGTACCTCCCACTGCTCTACTGTTGTGATGGGAACTGCTGAACCATACGGTGTGGCCACGATGTCCTGGTAGTGATGGGCTGCGGCGGCTCTCGGTGGTGGTGGCGGACCGGGTCGAATCCAGGTGGAACGGTCCCGCAGCTGGGGGCATTCCCTTTTATAATGTCCCCACTTCTGGCAGTGGTGGCAAGGGCCCGACGTGGGCTGGCGGAAACGTGGTTTTTCAAGCGGGTGGTGGTGGTGGTGGCAGTGACCTTGGTAGAGCTGGCGTGTAGTTATTTCCCCCAAAGGTTTTAAAAGGTACTTTTGGAGCTGCAGGTTTTTGCTGCCTGCGTGCATCCAGGTACTCGTCCGCCTTCCTGGCTGCTTCGGTAAGGGAGGTAGGGTTTCTGTCTCTTACCCACTCCTGTACCTCGCTGGTTACTCCTTCATAAAATTGCTCCAGCAGTACCATTTGCAATACATCCTCCATAGACCGTGCCTTGCTCGCTTGCACCCACCCCAAGACTGCTCGTTGCAGTCTGCATGCCCACTCAGCATGTGAGTCTTTCTCCACCTTCTTTAAATCCCTGGATCTCCGCCGGTATGCTTCTGGTGTTATAGCATACCTGGCCAATATAATTTCTTTCACTTTGTGGTAATTCCGTATTTCATCATTCGGTACAGTCCGATATGCCTCAGCTGCCCTCCCAGTTAACCTCCCTACCAAAATAGGTACCCAGTCCTCTGTGCTGATTCTATGCAGTGCACACAGTCTCTCGAAATCTTGCAGGAAAGCGTCTATATCTTCCTCTGCCTCCACATATGTTTTAAAAGCCTGGTACGGTATTTTCGGCTTACCTTCATGTGGCATATTTACTGCAGAGCTGCGTTCTGGGGCCGCTGTTTGACTCCTCAGTATAAATTCCTGGACCTCCGTTATTGTTTTGGAAACAATCTCTGTTGGAGGGTGTTCCCCATAGAAAGACAGCCGAAATTGTACCTGCCTCTGGAACTCCCTTTGTTCCGGTGTTTCTCCCGAATTCCCCTGTTCGGGAACCGAATCGCCTTCCATTCGGTACTCCGCCATCAGTTCAGTGATAAGTGCCGCTTTTGTCTTATTGCTGGCTTGTATACCCTTTGCCTCCAGAAGGTCTTTTAGCGTGGAGCGTTTTAGTGTGGCAAAATCAATCTCCATCCGTACTCCATTTAGGCTTGTTCCTCTGTGAGTCTGGATCCCAGCGCTGCCAACCAATGTAGCAGAGATGCAATATTACCCAGGTTATCTCCGCTTATAATCCAAGTGAGACTCAGGAACAAGTAAATAGTAAATCCAAAGGCAGGGTTTCCAGCAGGTCAAATACAGCAATATCCCAACAGCAATCCCAATAACTGGACGACACATAGTTTCAGGAGCATAACTGACAAGCCTTTTACAGCAAGATTGAACTCTTTTATTTGACAAACAACACAGACTTATATACACCAAACTGCAATCAGATAACACTTGATTAAACAATAGAAAACTTAAACACATCACCAGTAAAGCAGTATCTAGCCACTTTAATCTGGAGCCAGAAGCAAGGTAGTCAGACTGGGTGGCTGACATAACTAAACAATGGAAGGCTTTAATACACAGAAAATACAGCAGATACACGGATGCAGCTTTATACAGTATTTTTGTAGGGTTGCCTGGTGCCATCCGCTACAGGGGGTTTGGGAAGCGGCGGGCCTGCCAGTGGCCAACCCCGCCGCTCCTCTAGTGGCGCCAGCGAATCCTCAGTTACCGGTCCTCCCCACTACTGCCATGGCATTGGCCGGGGGTCCGATAGTCGACATTGGAGTTCCGGTAGCGGGGTCATCAGAGGACCCCTTACATACGGCGGCGCTAGTTGCTCCGGTAGCGCACGGGGCGTCATACATGTGTTGGTCGGGCCCCTTGGGCCTGCATCTAAAACAGGAAGTTAGGGAAAAGATATGGAAAGGGGAATATCTGGAGATATTCTCCCTTATACCTTTGGAGGATGTGCCTCCACCGGAAAAGGACTTGAAAGAGTCCGAAAAGGAGAAGGAGAAGTATGGTAAGATACCAAAAACTTTCGGTAACTGGATACGGGCTTTTTCGATCCTGGCTAGTGTGATCGGGGAGAAGTACCCAAATCGGTGCTCCTCTTTGTTCGGCTACCAGTACCAAATATGGACGGCGTGTAGGGTGTATGGGGGGTTGAACTGGTGGCGCTATGACGAGCAATTTCGTCAGTGTATGGCCGTGCGTCCGACTTTAGGATGGGATCAAATGGACATTGGTCTTTGGTTGTCCATTATGACACGCCTGGCCTCCACCCAAGGAGGAATGTCCTCCTTTCTCGGGGGGGCCGGCGGAAAGGGATCTCCCGCTCCGTCGGCCACCCCTAGGCGTTCAGGCACATGCTGGCAGTTCAATGACGCCCAGTGTAAATGGGGGGCAAACTGCCGTTTTAAACACGAATTCTCGGGTTGTGGGGGTAACCATCCCGCCTCCCGTTGCTTCAAGAAAGGGAGGCCAGGGGACAAGTCTGACATGGGCGCTAAAGGGGAAGACGCCGGTGGTCGTCGCCGCGATGCGCCCGTGGCTAAGCAGATATAGGGACCGGAAGGCAGCTGATATACTGTTGTCAGGCTTTGAGGAAGGCTTTTGGATACCTTTCCAGGAACGGCCCGCAGTATTGTCTTTCCGGAACCTTAGGTCTGTGGCCACTCACCCCGGGGTGGTCCGCGAGAATCACTTCATCCGGCTGACTCGGCCTCTGAGGGATGATCTGGGGGTGTGGGACTGTTTCCTTGAACATTTCAACGGGAGGTCTTTGTGGCAAGCCCCTGAAGTGTCTAATTTGGATTTGCATCTGTATACTGACGCGGCCGGTTCAGTAGGTTTTGGGGCAATCTTGGGGTCGCGGTGGTGTTCTGGGGTGTGGCCGTCGGAATGGCGAGTTTCTGGTTTGACGAAGAATTTGGCGTTTTTAGAGTTGTTCCCGATTGTGGTATCGTTGGAGCTGTGGGGGGACTCCTTGCGGGATCGCAGGGTGGTCTTCCACTGTGATAATTTAGGCGTGGTTCAGGCAATCAACAACCTTACGGCTTCGTCCCCTCCGGTGATTCGGCTTTTGCGGCGTCTGGTATTGCGGTGTCTTTGCCTTAACATTACTTGTCTGGCGGTACATATCCCGGGGGTGTTGAATATTACAGCTGATGCCCTTTCTCGTTCCCAGTGGCCGGAGTTCAGGGCGGCTGCCCCGGAGGCGGACGAGGAGGGGTCTTCATGCCCTCAGGAACTTTGGGACCTTGGGCTGGCCGAGTAGCAGAATGGGTTCGTGGGTCCGTGTGTCGGGCAACCTGGGACCGGTATGGTAAGGTCTGGAGGGAATGGGAAGAATTGGAGCGGTCCATTGGGGGTTTATAGGATAGTGAAGACCGGCTGCAAAATTTGCTGTGGCTGCTATGGCATTGGGAGGCCTCTGGTCTTTCTCCATCGGCGGTCTCGGGCAAGCTGTCCGGTTTGGCCTTCGGTTTTAAACTACTGAGGGTTCCGGACGTTACAAAGGATTTTGTGGTCCGCCAGGCTTTAAAAGGATGGCGTAGGGAAAAGGTGTGTAGGGATTCCAGGAAGCCAGTATCGGGTGCGCTGCTTTTTTTTGGAATTTTTCACATTTTGCCTTCCATTTGTAGGTCTGCGGAAGAAGTTTCATTGTTTCGGCTTGCTTTTGCGTTGGCATTTTTTGGGGCTCTGAGAATCGGTGAGCTGGTTAGCCCTTCGAAGCGTAGCCAAGGGGGGATTCAGCTGCGTGACGTGTTGTGTGAGTCGGGATTGCTTCGCTTTAAGATTCAGCGGTCCAAAACTGACATGCTGGGAAAAGGTTCCTGGGTGGTTTTAGGGGAGGTGGTTGGTTCCGTGGTCTGCCCCGTGGCTTGTTTGGATACTTACCTGAGGGTTCGTCCCTCTGTGCAAGGTTCACTGCTCGTTCACCTGGATGGTACCCCGCTTTCCCGTTTTCAGTTTATTCAGGTTTTTAAGAAAGCGTTGGAAGTTATGGGTATAACGAGTGGGGATTTTGGGGGTCATTCATTTCGAATAGGGGCGGCCACGGAAGCTGCTAGAGTGGGTTTCTCAGACAGGGCAGTGCGACAGATCGGTCGCTGGGAATCTAGACGCTCTCAGTCTTATGTGCGCCCGGCGGGGCTAATGTCATCTTTCCCTCTTGTGTCCTTTTAGATCAATTACCTTACAAAGTTTGGCTGATCGGCCATTCATATATTTACTGGGCGAGGCAGCGAGCAGCAGTTCGCTCTGGTGGTGAGCGTTTGGGGCTTTCTCCCCTACAGGCAGAGGTGAGGTGGATTGGAAAGAGAGGCATGAGATGGGTCCAGCTTCTCCCGGAGGTAGTACAGTTGTCTCGTCTACTGGGCCCCCCTGACATATTGTTGGTCCACTTAGGGGGTAACGATTTGGGCACAGTCCCCGTGCTGGGTTTGGGGGATTCCATTAAGCAAGATTTGGCTAGGTTGCGGGTCCTTTTTCCCGAAGTTTGCTTAGTTTGGTCAGAGGTGGTTCCGAGGAATTTCTGGCAGTGTGCTCAGAATCAAAGGGCGCTGGAACGATCAAGGATCAAGTTAAATAAGCGGGTATCTAAATTCGTGTTAGGAATTGGGGGAATTACTATCCGTCACAGGGTATTTGAAAGAGAGGCTGCCATTTTCTTTAGAAGTGATGGGGTTCATCTCACGGAGGTAGGGCTTGATTTGTTCAATTTGGCCTTGCAGGAGGGGCTGGAGCAGGCCATGGCGTCGGGTGGGATCACCGCAGATTTAAGGGGTTAACCAGCGGTGATTTGTGGCGGGGTTGTCCTTGCCAATCCAGTTTTAAAGTGGAGTTGTTGAAGCATATGGAAGGATCGGGTGGCCCCTCCTCTAACCTCTAGTGGTAGGAAGGAACAGAAAACGGCCGTGCCCACCGAGCTATTAGCCGGCTGGTGGTTAGCATCAGGTTTAAAAGCAAATGTCAAGTTGTATGGTCGAGGGGGGAGGGGTTTTAACCCCAGGGGGCCTTTAAATTAAAGGGTTAATGGATAATGTTGGATGATTGGCAAGGACGGGGGTATAACTGTATTTGCATTATGTTTTTGGTTCATGTTATTTATATATATATATTTATATTTATATATATTAAAGTTATAAAGTTTTAATAATAAAATGGAGATTAGTTTTGGTCATACAGTTATTTATATGTTTAATAAAGAAAGCTGTGGCCTATTTAACTCCAGCAATGTCTTATGTCTTTATTGGGTACGGGGTATGGGATGTATGTATAGGTTTAGTAAGAATCTAGGAACATTACCTTCTACTACATACATGACATAGTAACATCAAGTGGCCTTGTGATCATGAGTAATCAGTGCCCAATCACCGATTTCCCGGGGGTTGTTTTTCAGGGGTTGGACTAGGCCCCTTACTTCCAGTGAAGAGAAATCTTAATGATTTAGTATACCAAGACATTTGGGACAATGCTTTGCTTCCAACTTTGTGGAAAGAGTTTGGGGAAGGCCTTTTTTTCTATTCTAACATGACTGTGCCCAAGTTCATAAAGCAAGGTCCATAGCTGGATGAGTTTGGTGTTGAAGAACTTGTCTGACCTGCAAAGAACCCAGACCTCAGTCCCACTGAACACCTTTTGGATGAACTGGAATTGATATTGCGAGCCAGGCCTTCTCCACATCAGTGCCTGATCTCACAAATTTTCTACTGGATGAATGGACAAAAATTCCCACAGAAACACTCCAAAGTCTTATGGAAAGCTTTCTGAGAAGAATGGAAAATATTATAGATGCAAAGGGAAGGCCGACTACATATTAATGTCTATACACTTAGAAAGCTGTATCTTCCTTAAAAAATATATATATTATATGTGGGGATTTACCGTATTTGCTCGATTATAAGACGACCCTGATTATAAGACGACCCCCCAAACTTTGGATATTCCTTTAGGAAAAAAACTAAAAGCCTGAATATAAGACTACCCTATAGGAAAAAAGTTAAACTTGTATATATTCACATGTAAATTGCTTTTTTAATAAAAAATTATGATATCAAAAAATGTATTTCTAGTTTTTATTTCTTTTTATGTGCCAATGCTGCCTTTCTCTTTCCCTTGCCCCCATTTTTCTCTCTCTCCCCCTCCCCTTGCCTGTCTCTTAACCCCCTCACTCCCCTTGTCTCTGTCTCTTAACCCCTTCCCTCCCCTTGTCTCTGTCTCTTAACCCCTTCCCTCCCCTTGTCTGTCTCTTAACCCCTTCCCTCCCCTTGTCTCTGTCTCTTAACCCCTTCCCTCCCCTTGTCTGTCTCTTAACCCCTTCCCTCACCTTGTCTCTGTCTCCTAACCCCCTCCCTCCCCTTGACTCTGTCTCTGCCCCCCTCCCTCCCCCTGTCTCTCTGTCCCCCCTGTCTCTCTGTCCCCCTCCCTCCCTCCCCCTGTCTCTCTGTCCCCCTCCCTCCCCCTGTCTCTCTGCCCCCCTCCCTCCCTCCCTCCCCCTGTCTCTCTGCCCCCCCTCCCTCCCTTCCCCTTACCTTGATCCCTGGTGGCTAGTGGGGGCAGCCGGGGGATGTCTGCACGATACTTGCAGACATCCTCCATGCTGCCCGACACGGCAGTCTATTATGACGACAGCTGTCCGTCATAATAGTCTGCCGTGTCGGGCAGCATGGAGGATATCTGCACGTATCGTGCAGACATCCCCCAGCTGCCCGATTCTCCCTGGTGCCTAGTGGGGCAGCAGAGGATGTCTGCGCGATGAGCGCAGACCTCCCCTGCTGCCGCCCGGCACGCTCGCCGGGACTTCTGTGACGAAAGCGGAAGTATCCGGCTTCTTCACAGAAGCCCCGGCGGTCGTGCCGGGCGGAAGCAGGGGAGTCTGCGCTCGTTGCGCAGACTTCCCCTGCTGCTAGAGAGGGGGATCCAGGTCCCCTGCAGCTCTGCTGGGGACCTGGATCCATTTCTTATAATCTGACCTCAATTTGAGGTCAGATTATAAGAGACCTCGATTATAAGACGAGGGGGAATTTTCAGAGCATTTGCTCTGAAAAAAACCTCGTCTTATAATCGAGCAAATACGGTATTTAAGAAGCACTTTTGTTTAAACACGTCACCGCTAAAAGTATACAATAACTCTTGTCCCAAAAGAACATGTAAACAAAACAAAAAAAACAAATACATTGTCTTGAAGTGGTTTAGGAGTGCTCTATGTGTACTTGGGTGTGGATATCAATGGAATATTTGGGGTGACACCAGCATTTGTCACCAGGTTTGGGTGACACCACACCAACATATTTAGTATATTTCTGTATCCTATTTCTGACAGTTCAGTGTCACATTTCTAACATAATCTCAACATTCCTCCTTCGTTTTAACCTCCAATTTTGTTGAGACAATTTGTAGAATATTAGTTAAAAAGCTAGCACCGGTTTTAAAACCCTCCACAAACTGCTTCCGTAGAAAACACCAGCTGGTCAGTCACGCTGACTTCTCTTCCTCCACATCTGTTGTCTCATGCATGCTCTTAAACAGAGAAGTACAGATCACATTAACAATACATATCGTTGTTCCTGTGAATAAATGTTGTTGCATACTAACAAAAGAATCTTAATATTTAAGGACTTCAATATATCCTTCTTTGAACACATGTGCGCCAAACATTTGTCACGCTGGGCCTACTCCTCTACATTATTAAGGGAAATTTGTTAAAACTAAACCCCATTCACCAAGGACAGGCAAAGTGCCCATATATGTGTACACCAAGAGACGTAACTAGAAACCACCGGGCCCCGGTGCAAAAATTGCCTCGAGCCCCCCTGACCCAACCATCCAACTCCACCCCAGAAATGCCACTTACATGCCTCCCCGCTGTTCCGCTTTGTGCCTGGCCTTGTCTTATATATAGGATAGCCTTATACCTATCCCAAGAATCAAAGAAAGGATCAAGCACTCGACAATCTTTAAGTGAAGAAATTTATTCAAACACAGGTGACGTTTCAACCCTGGCGGGTTTTTTTCAAGCCAGTTACAGGCAGGGATCAGCACCAAAATGGTGAACACTGCGTGCAGGAAGTACAGCCACCAGAAGTGACATCTGATGGATGCGGATTTCACAGCTGCTGCCCCAGTGTGACTGTCTCCGTGTGAGACAGTCACACGGGTAGCGGGGGCCCACAGGGCAGCTGCCTTGGGCCCCAAGAATGAATGGGCCATGGGCAGCTGCCCCGTTTGCCCACACATTTAAAAATGTAGAGTGACGGGCCCAGTCGCAGCTGCGACCCCTGCACCAGTGGTAGGTACGCCACTGGGTACACCCGTCTTTTGCAGAACTACAAGGGTTCATAGAAGTGGGGTATCCAACGTGTGGCCTGTGGGCCAAATGCAGCCAATCTTACAGCAAGATTCCACCCAACTAACTTAACTATACATAATCTCATTAGCGCTACGTATATGTTGTTTTACTTGAGTAACAATCTGTTCTTCATCATTACTGTAAATGAAAAAATTGAATGTGGTATACACACATGCATTTCTAATCATGTGCCCCACTTCAGAAATAAAGCTAAGCTGAAACCTAGATTTCAGGCTAGTGTTATGTAAATAATGTAAACCTAAACATCTTGTCCGACCAGTTATATTTTGATCATAGTCCATTAAGGAAGTTGCTTAGAATGCTTGTTCATAACTGTAGTGCTTACCTTGCTTTATCTAAAGAATTTAGACACACTGCCTACACTGAGTAAAAGGAGGAGTACGTGCAAAGTGCAATTTGTTTGTCTGGTGAGAGATCAGACATTCTGATTCCTGCTTCAAAGGCTTTTTAAATGAACTTCATTACATAAGCATTGTTTGCAGTAAGATTTTGCATTGTGTTAGCAGATTTGCTAGTTAACACTCAGATTTAGAGAACATACATTTTAAACGTGTGTGCTCACTGCTATGTATGACATCACATGTAACAGCACTGCAAATGAACCACAATAGGGATAATATTTATTTTGAACATGACACAACAAAGTGATGCCACAAACTGGTAGAACACAGACAGGGCCGCCATCAGAAATGTTGGGTCCCTTCCATAACAAATGCCAGAACATGCCCCATTGCACATGCATGACTTACCCCAGCCAGCACCCACAGGAGTTTTCCAGCACCCAGGTTGCATCCACACAACTTCCCTGGTGCCTAGCGGTGGGAAGCTGGATGTCTGTGCGCTGCCCTGGTACACCGACATCCTCCCAGGCTGCATCTTGCACTCCTCGTGCATGTCTGGAGTTGATGGCAGGTCACGTGAAACCCAACGTTCTGGCTACAGAACACATGCGGAGGGATGGAGAGGCAGCCTGAGAGGATGTCTTTGTGCTAGGGCTGCAATCCAGCTGCCTGCTGGTCTGCAGAGAGGGCTGGTGAGGAGAGATCTTTTGATCTCCGCAACCAGCTTCTCTGCCAGAATGCATATTATTTTAAAGGAGCTCAGGGCGTGCCCCCCAGGAACCTTACAACCCTCATGGTTGTACCCCCTGTTAAAGATATGTAGATAGAGGGAACCCTCCTAACCAACCATTAATCAGAAAGATTACTTATCAAGATGCCAGGGAGTGTAGCTTGCTTGATCGGCAGTGTCACTCAAGCTGTTAGTGCTGCTGTGCATGTGCTGTAGGCACCAGAGAATTAGCGGGACAGTTGGGAGGCATTTATTAGTAATGTTAATGCTGAACATATGTCCTGGAAACACTGTATAGATGAGAGAGTGCCTTTACAATATACATTTGTATTCCATCTAAATGCAGCAGGAAGGAAGGAAGGAATGTAGTGGGGAACAGCAGCAAATAAGATTTGAGTGTTGAAGCTTTGACTAACCCCTTAAGGACAGAGCCTTTGAAACATTTTTGTCCTTTCTGGACAATGGCTAGTTTAACATTTCTGTGCTGTTTGTGTTTAGCAGTAATTTTCTTCTTCATCATTTGCCGTACCCACACATATTATATATTGTTTTTATCGGGACAAGAAGGGCTTTCTATGGATGCCATATTTTTGATCATATCTTATCATATTATTAAAAAAAAAAAAAAAAATATGGTAAAAAAAAAAAAAATACACAAATTTCCTGACTTTTACTTGAAACAACTTCTCCTCATCGACAATAGCGAACGAAAAAACATGCAAAATAGATTCTACTATTTCTCCTGAGAACAGGGATACCACCCATGCATAGGTTTGTTGGGTTGTTTGGTGGCTAAAATGCCAAATTTGTGAGGTGCAGTTTTATGTTTTCCAACTTGAAATTTTTACATGAAGACAGCCTGCACCCATGTCCCATTTGGGACATATTTGAAACCAGCCAGTGTATTTTACCCCATCAACCCATATATTTTTTAAAAGTAGACACATTAGGCTATCTCAAATGGTGGTATTTTAACACTTTCCATGCACTAATTCTACCACCAGCCTTTGTCAAAGTTTGTGGTAGTAATTTTTTTGTGTTTTTTTTTTCACAAACCTTGTACTTCAGACATGAATTCACAGATTTTGGTATGTGTCACTGCAAATAACACCCCAATAAGTGTTCAGCAACATCTCTTGAGTACAGGGATACTCCCCATGCATAGGTTTGTTGGATTGTTTGGGGGGTAAAAGGCCAGATGTGGGAGGTGCAGTTTTTGGTTTTCCAATTTGAAATTTTGACATGCAGACAGCCTGCACCCATGTCCCATTTGGGACATATTTGAAACCAGCCAGTGTATTTTACCCCATCAACCCATATATTTTTTAAAAGTAGACACCCTAGGCTATCTCAAATGGTGGTATTTTAACACTTTCCATGCACTAATTCTACCACCAGCCTTTGTCAAAGTTTGTGGTAGTAATTTTTTTGTGTTTTTTTTTCACAAACCTTGTACTTCAGACATGAATTCACAGATTTTGGTATGTGTCACTGCAAATAACACCCCAATAAGTGTTCAGCAACATCTCTTGAGTACAGGGATACTCCCCATGCATAGGTTTGTTGGATTGTTTGGGGGGTAAAAGGCCAGATGTGGGAGGTGCAGTTTTTGGTTTTCCAATTTGAAATTTTGACATGCAGACAGCCTGCACCCATGTCCCATTTGGGACATATTTGAAACCAGCCAGTGTATTTTACCCCATCAACCCATATATTTTTTAAAAGTAGACACCCTAGGCTATCTCAAATGGTGGTATTTTAACACTTTCCATGCACTAATTCTACCACCAGCCTTTGTCAAAGTTTGTGGTAGTAATTTTTTTGTGTTTTTTTTTTCACAAACCTTGTACTTCAGACATGAATTCACAGATTTTGGTATGTGTCACTGCCAAATAACACCCCAATAAGTGTTCAGCAACATCTCTTGAGTACAGGGATACCACCCATGCATAGGTTTGTTGGGTTGTTTGGGGGGTAAAAGGCCAAATTTGGTAGGTGCAGTTTTTGGTTTTCCAAATTGAAGTTTTGACATGCAGACCGCCTGCACCCATGTCCCATTTGGGACATATTTGAAACCAGCCAGTGTATTTTACCCCATCAACCCATATATTTTTTAAAAGTAGACACCCTATGCTATTTCAAATGGTGGTATTTTAACACTTTCTATGCACTAATTCTACCACCAGCCTTTGTCAAAGTTTGTAGTAGTAATTTTTGTGTGGTTTTTTTTCACAAATATTGTATTTTAGACATAAATTCACAGATTTTGGTATGTGTCACTGCCAAACAATAACCCAATATGTGTTCAACAACATATCCTGAGTACAGGGATACCACCCATGCATAGGTTTGTTGGGTTGTTTGGGGGCTAAAGGGCCACATTGTGAAGGTGCGCATTTTCAACTTGGAATATTGACGTGTAGTCAGCCTGAGCCCATCTTTCATTTGGGACTTTTTTTTAAAGTAGGACAGTGTATTTTACCCCAAAAAGTATATATTTTGTAAAAGTAGACACACTAGGCTATTTTAAATGGTGTTATTTTAACACTTTCCATGCACCAATTCTACCACCAGCCTTTGTCAAAGTTTGTGGTAGTCATTTTATTGTGTATTTTTTCCCACATACATTGTACTTTAGACACAAATTCACATATTTCGGTATGTGTCACTGACAAACAATACCACAATATATGTTCAGCAACATCTCCCGAGCACAGGGATACCACCCATGCATAGCTTTGTCAGCTTTGTTGGGTGTTGAAAGGCTACATTTGAGAGGTGCGCTTTTTGATTTTCAAACTTGGAATTTGAACATGCAAGGAAGGGGTTAATAGCTCTTATAAGAGCCTTTGTAGTACTGTACAAAAAAAATAACCCCTAAAAATGCACAGACAAGAAAAAATGTTCTGCTGTGCAGTGATCAGTGGCAGGGAAGGGGTTAATACACTACACTATACAAAGGGTATGGCTTTTATAAAAGCTCTTGGGATTCACAATTTTTTAACATTTTATTTAATTTATTACAATTAAAAAATTATGTTATACAGATCTGTCTCTTTCCCTCACTAAAACCCAAGTGAGGAGAGGGAGGCAGATCCATATGGGTCAGAACAATATTTACCAATATTGATCGAACCAGACGAATGGTGATGCTCATCTGAGAAATCACCAAACCACCTTTGCCACTGATCGACTGTTACTGATCGCTATACACGCGTTCAGACAGCTTCAAAAGGAATACACGTAATCCCCTAGTGGGTATAATTAACCCCTAGCGAGTCTGACAAAAAAAATGCTGATAGCAAAAAAAAATCCTTCTGCGACTAGATTGCTCCATATGCGCTGCTTAGGCAGTGACCATATGCACTGCTTAGGCAGTGACCATATGTGCTGCTTAGGAAGTGATATACGGCAAGGAAGGGGTTAATAGCTCTTATTTAATTTTTTTACGTTAAACGTAGTCCCCTAGCGGGTATAATTAACACGTGTCGGGTGTAATAAAAAAGTTTTAAAAAAATTAAAAATGCTTCTGTCGCAAGATTGCTGCATTTGCGTCAGATCGCTGCTTAGGCAGTGATCTACAGCAAGAAAGGGGTTAATCTCTCTTAAAAGAGCTTTTTTTTATACTGTAATGAGTTACAGTAAAAAAAATTAACCCCTAAAAAATGAACAGACAGCAAAAAATGTGCTGCTGTGTATGATCACTGCGTACACAGCGATCAATGGCAGGGAAGGGGTTAAATGGCTTTTATAAAAGCCCTTGGTATTTAAAATTTTATTAAATATTTTTTTTATTATTAAAACTAGTAAGGTGAGGGAGGCAGATCAATACTTGTCAAAGGCAATATTTGCTAATATTGCCTTTGACTGTATGGTAAGTGCTCATCAGAGCACTTACCATACATGCCTGCACACAGATCACATAGATCTGTTGTGCCGGCATCGATTGGCTCCCCCTAAAATACTTTCACTTCCGATGCTCTTGCCATTAGAAGGGAAGCGCTGCCTGTATAGGCAACGTTCCCTTCTACTGAGCCGATGGGGTCGCTCAGGAGAGCGACCACCATCGGTTCTGGGGAGCATCAAGGTGTTGTTAAGTGCCTCGCTGGCGAGGCACTTTAACAACACCGGAGATGCTTAGAAAGCGAACGATCGTTCGCTTTCTAAGCACATGTGTGCAGGGGAGAAGCCATTTTTAAATGGCTGCTACGATCACTCCGTGGAGTGATCGTAGCGCGCCCCTGCACATTTGGGGGGTGTTGCACAATGCCTCTACCTAGAGGCATTGTAGCAACACCGATAGAGTAAAGAAAGCGACCACTTCAATTTAGTGCATGACGTGCCAGGCACGTCACCTGTCGGCAAGTCCACGATTTGCCGTGACGTGCCTGGCACGTCATCTGTCGTTAACCCTTTAAGGACCAGGGATTTTCCTGGGCCAAGGACCAGAGCGTTTTTCAATTTTTAATACGCGGTTTTTGAAACATAAATTTCCTCTCTCTCATTTAACGTACCCATACAAGTTATATGTTGTTTTTTAGAGGACAGTTAGAGCTTTCTTTTGATACCCTATACATAAAAATGATTTACATTTTAGTATTAAAAAATACATATAAAAGAGGAAATTTTTGAGGAAAAAAAAGTTTTTCCCCATTATTTTCCCAATAATAAGCTACATAACTAGTGCAACACTAACCCACTTATCCCCCCTAATTAACTAACTAATAAAAAAGAAAAATATTGGTTCCCAAACCCCCCATAACAAAAAAGACAGAAAAAAACTCTGAAGAGTGCGATGTCAGATCAGTAAAAATCATGCAACAGGCATGCAGGGGTTAAATTTTATTAAATAAATATATTAAAATTACCTTTATTTATTCAAAAAAACTTTATAAATTGTAAAAATAAAAAAATCTGTTAAAAAAAAAACTAAATGAGGGCCATAAAGTGGAAGGAAACTGATCACAGTTAAAAACTGTGATCAGCAATGAAAGGGTTCATTTTTTTTTCTTTTTTTTTTACCTATGTGTATGTAATTAATTTATTTTTACTTACAGGTCACTCTCTGTGCTTCACTATAAGAATGTGAAGCACAGGGAGTGAATTAGAGGCAAAGTCAGTGTGTGAACACACTGACTTTGCCATCTAATTTGCATGTTATCGCGGTGATGACTAAATCACCGCGATCACATGCCCGGAAACTGACCGATCGGGTCCAGGAGCTTTGCCTCGGGTGCGAAGCTTAGTCCTGGACCCGTTGCAGACTAGCTGGCGGTGCCCACGGAGCGCACCGCCGGCTAGACTGCATGACGAGTTAACTCGTCATAAGGTCGCTAACGCTGCGGCTCTTATGACGAGTTAACTCGTCATAAGGTCGGGAAGGGGTTAAGGGGCTAATGTGTCCAGAGACAAAGACAACTGCAACAACCTTAAATAAAGATATTACACTATTAGATAGATTATTAACCTTAACTAGCCCCTGACAAATGGATGTTTACATCTTCCCTAACATTACTAGATTATCATATAGGATTCATATCAAAGCCTATGTCTGTAATTTATATGTTACATTAAAGAAAAATCATATACAGTGATTAGCAGCTAGTGAAAGTATAACCGTTAGGTTGCTCTCTTGCTTTTTCTGTTGAACTACAAGTTTAATGAGGCTCAGTTTGACTTATCCGTGCCATGATTTGGCTGAGGATCATGAAAGTTGTCACTCAGATAGAGTTTACTTGATGGCTGTGCCTGGTCCATAATTACCGCAATATGGTCATCTGCATTCAGTGAGGTTTCTGATTCGCTGACAGAGTCAGCCAATTAGATGTATGCTTGGCATTTTAAATCTCAGCTCTACTGGCCAATGGTTTCATTCGGCCTCCATCCTCCGCTGAGGATGAACATATTAGTTTGTTAGGTATTATTTAGGTCCAAAAGCAGAAAGAAAAGTCCTGCGCTCACTCCCATCACTGGGCGGCTGCAACGATTACAGTACACATCAGCCCCAATATATAGTAAAAACTAAAGAAAAACAAGTTACCTGCGCTCTCTCCTTTATCCCTATGTATTTTTAAAACAAATGGAGGTTTTTTAGTTACCTCCAATGGCCATGAGAGGATGAGCCCACCTGCCAACGTCAAGGCAGACTCCCCTAGGTGGGTCCTAACTCTAACCATTCACCTTGCTTCTTTAAGCCTCTGGCAAAAATCTCTAATGAGACAGAAAGGAGTATTTTTTATATACACCCCTATACATTATTAACCCTTACAGGGAACACATGGGATGGGCGGCTGCATTGTAACAAGGCTGAGTAATACAAAAAATGGATACAAATGCAGAAAGAAAAGTCCAGCAGGATTTTTTTTTTTTCTGGTGTTTTTTTTTTTTTTTTTTTTAGAATTGGAAGATTTTTTTTTTTATGGCCCCTTTTACATGGGTTGAATATGAGCACTTGAGGACTTCGTGGAGGTGGGCAGTGACTTTCACTCAAAAGGTAATTTTTTTTTTTTTACTTCATCCCCCGTTCTTGGGCAGGTTAGAGGTAGAAGGTTAACTAGGTAAATTAAAAACATATATTTTATTTATTTCATGTATTTTATGGCCATGGGCATCTGGGCAGCTCCTGTCCCCATATACTTAATATTATTCTTTATGTCAGTGGCACCAGGGGCATTTGGGCAGCCCCTGACCTCATGTATTTTTTTTTATTTTAGGGGGCATGGGGCACTTGGGTACCCCTGGTCACATTATAGTGAAGATTATTAGAATGGGGTCAGGGGCACTTGAATCTTAAAGATTATAAAAGGGGGCTAAAGGCATTTGGCCAGCCATTGGCCCCCTTTATTAATAGGGGACATGGGTCATTTAGCCAGCCCCTAGCCCGGGCTAGGGTGGCCGGGGCATTTTTTCAGCCCAAGCCACTGCTACTAAGGGAATAGAAGGCTATGGGGCATTTACAGCCTCGGTCCCCTAGGATTCTATTATATTTAATTAAAACTTTTTTGGCAATAGTGGCAGGTTTTTTTTTTAAGAACATTAGTTTTTTTGGGTCAATTTGCATTGAATCGCACGTTAATCCATTTGGGAAAAAAAACTTGTACAGCTTAATGACCAGAATTTGATCTGCCCCATTATCTTAAAGGTATGGTACACAGGAATAGAAAGTGATAAATATATAGAATCACAATTACTTTATTTGCACTTATCTATGCTGGCTTTTAACCTTTTTCAAATTGTATGAAGTACTGTGACATTAACACAGGAGCTCAGTGTTTTTTTATTTTTTTTTCGAAATTATATTTTATTGTTTTTTTGTAGAGCCAGAGTACGGTTTCAAAAACATGGGGGTATGGGAAGGGGATGTGACAGGTGAGGATATGGTGAGCTTCGCTTATAAGGATACAGAAAAAAAGAATTTGTGGAGGGGTAGAGGGATATTCAGAGATGGGAAGGGTGGGGTTGGGAGAAAGCAATATCGTATCATAATACTTATGAATAATACCATTCAACATCACTAAACAGACCATAAGATTTCAGTTACCCTGCGTAGCATATGTAAGATAAACATTTCCATTACCATGTGCACCATTGTTCATTAGTAGCTTTATCCAATGAAACCAGGTTCTCCAATGTTTAGTCAATGTCTGAAACCGAGAGCTCAGTGTTTTTATGTTTAGCAAATATAGATGTGAAAGTTTATCGCCACCTAGTGGCACATAGTGCAAAACATTTCTAGTTGGGTTCAGTCTCCTGGTATCTTGACGATGAGACACTGTTAATTTGTTACCATTCTGCCTATTTGCAGGTTGACAGTGTCTGTACATGTATACTACTGTTCATTTGAAGGTCTGTGAAGGTCCATAGAAGATAATTCAATTGTCTGTCAAAAAGTCCAGTAAAAGTAATTTTCATCATCATCTTATATGACTACAAGATGTGCAGTTTGCCATCTTTTTTGCAGGACTACAGACTGGAGCAATTTAAATGGAGTCCAGGAGAAATGGGATTATCTAAAAGTTGCACTACTGAAGGCAACAGAAAATTGCATTAGGCTTGTCAGTAAGAGCAAAAAAAATTAAGAAACCACTGTGGTACTCTGCAGAATTGGCCAAAATAGTAAAAAAACAAAAAGCTAGCATTTAGTAATTATAAAAATGCTCAGAGGGCGGAAGATAGAAAGATCTATGAGAGTAGGCAGAAAGAGGCAAAGCAAGCTATACGAGCTTCTAAAGCACACACAGAAGAGACTATAGCCCAGTCAGCGAAAAAGGGGGATAAAACATATTTTTAGATACATAAATGAGAAAAGAAAAGTAAAACAATGATTAGTTATATTAAAAACAAAAGAAGGATGCCATGTAGAAGAGGATAAAGGCTTAGCAGACTGCCATAATGAATATTTTTGTTCAGTTTTTACAAATGAAAATGAGGGTAAGGGACCTCATTTAGGGAAAAAGACTAATGAGTCTTTTGATGCATGTAAGTTTACAGAGGAAGAGGTTTTACTTCAGCTGTATAAAGTAAAGACAAATAAGTCGATGGGACCTGATGGGATACATCCAAAGTTATTAAAAGAACTTAGGGGTGTACTAGCAAAACCGTTAACAGATATATTTAACCAATCATTGTTAACGGAATAGTTCCAGAATATTGGAAATTAGCAAATGTTGTGCCCATTCACAAGAAAGGTAGTAGGGAGGAGGCAGGCAACTATAGACCAGTAAGTCTTACTTCAGTAGTTAGGAAAATAATGGAAACCTTGTTAGAATAGGATTATTGAACATCTAAAGTCGCGTGGATTTCAAGATCAGAGACAACATGGGTTTACTTCAGGGAGATCATGCCAAACTAATCTTATTGATTTTTTTGATTGGGTGACTAAAATAATAGATCAGGGTGGTGCAGAAGACATTGCTTACCTAGATTTCAGTAAGGCTTTTGATACTGTCGCACATAGAAGACTTATCAATAAACTGCAATCTTTAAGTTTGGATTTCAATATTGTTGAATGGATTAGACAATGACTGGGTTACAGGCAACAGAGGGTTGTAGTCAATGGAGTATATTCGATGCAAGGTCTTGTTACTAGTGGGGTTACTCAGGGATCTGTAATTGGACCCATTCTCTTTTATATTTTATTATTGATATTGCAGAAGGTCTTGTTGGAAAAGTATGTATTTTTGCTGATGATACAAAGATTTGCAGCAGGGTTGATATTCATGGAGGGATAAGCCACATGGCAAATGATTTAGCTAAACTAGAAAAATGGTCAGAGTTGTGGCAACTGGCATTTAATGTGGACAAGTGCAAGATTATGCACCTTGGTGCGTAAAAACCCAAAAGCAGAATATGGACTATTTGGTACAGTCCTAACCTCAACATCTGAGGAAAGGGATTTAGGAGTAATAATTTCAGAGGACTTGAAGGTAGGTAGGCAATGCAATAGAGCAGCAGGAAATGCTAGCAGAATGCTTGGTTGCATTGGGAGAGGTATTAGCAGTAGGAAGAGGGAAGTGCTCAAGCCATTGTACAGAGCACTGGTGAGACCTTACTTGGAGTATTGTACGCAGTAATGGAGACCGTATCTCCAGAAAGATATTGATACTTTGGAGAGAGTTCAGAGAAGGGCTACTAAACTGGTTCATGGGTTGAAGGATAAAACTTACCAGGAAAGGTTAAAGCATCTTAACATGTATAGCTTGGAGGAAAGACGTAACAGGGGGGATATGATAGAAACATTTAAATACATAAAGGGAATCAACACAGTAAAGGAAGAGAGTATATTTAAAAGAAGAAAAACTACCACAACTAGAGGACATAGTCTTAAATTAGAGGGGCAACGATTTAAAAGTAATATCAGCAAGTATTACTTTACTGAGAGGGTAGTGGATGTATGGAATAGCCTTCCAGCAGAAGTGGTAGAGGTAAACACAGTCAAGGATTTTAAGCATGTGTGGGATAGACACAAGGCTATCCTAGCTATAAGACCGGGGACGGGGGACTAATAAAAGTATTTAGAAAAACTGGGCAGACTAGATGGACCCAATGGTTCTTATCTGCCGACACATTCCATGTTTCTATGTTTCGTATTATAACTAGGCAATATGATGAGGCTAGATCTCGGGCCATTTTATGGAAGTGGTTGGCCCTGGGTGAGTTTTTAGTAGTTTAGTGTTGTCCCCCTCCCATGTCTGTGGTCTCCCCCTTCCATGTGTGTGGTCTGTCCCCCTAATTTTTACAATGTGGAACTGAGGGAGACGGACCTCACCGGGGACGAGATGAAGGTCTGCCCCCTCCTTCCATCAGAGCACACAGAGCACAGACAGTGCTGCTCACGCTCCCCACGCAAAGCGTAAAGTGATCATTCAGAGCATTTAGCACACAGAGCTAGCACTGCCCGCTGCTCCCCAGTAAGGAAAATGCGCTCCGATGGAAGGAGAAGGCGGACCTTCACCTTGTCCCCAGTGAGGTCTGCCTCCCCCCCACCCCCCACCCCAGTGCCACATTGTGGTTGGAAAATAGGTGCGTGAGGGCGCCCCTTGAAAAAATGCGCCGTAGGCCAGCGCCTACTTTGCCTATAGGAGGTGCCAGCCATGTTCATGTGACATTGCATGTGTGGATGCTCCGTGTGTGCGCCGCACACCCAGCACAAAGCCATGCTGTATATTTTTGGGGTTTGTGTAATAAAAAAAATTCACTCTGAGGTAAAATTGTCAGAGAGCTGGACTGAGCAGGGTTGCTAAGCAAAGGAGCTGTGCAATTACTTTCGCGCATGCCTATCGCTCCCTATGTAAAAGTCTTGTTTTTCTTTGTCGTGACATTTTGTTAGAGGGTATAAGTCACCCTCCTATGGGGTACAGAAGGGTGGATTTGGTCAATAAAGCGTTAATAGTTTGGCTCCTGACTTTCGGGGTAGAGCCCATTGGTCATTATGGATTTTATTGGTTTGGTGTTTAAAAAATGTAAAATAGTATTTGGTTATAATAAAAATGGTAAATGGTTAAAACTCTTAATAAAATGGTCACGGCCTTTCCACCACTGTAAAAAACTGTGTGTGTCTTATTTCTTGGGTTTATTTTATGTATGATATTCCCTATGCAAATACCATGTTGTCAATTCGACCAGCACGATAAGTAATTTTCGTATCCTTTTGATGCTGGACGAAATGGTAACAGAGTGAGTGACAGCTGAATTCGCTGCTGCAATTGGTCCATCGGATGTATTTGGTGCAGGTGCGCTCCCAATCTGGCACACACCTGTCACTCAGGGGAAGGATACGCCACTGGTTACTGTGTGTGTACATGTGGCTGCATCTGACATTGCATGTGTGGGTACATGTGCCTGCTTTAGCATGTGACACTGTTACTGTGTGTGTACATGTGGCTGCATCTGACATTGCATGTGTGTGTACATGTGGCTGCATTAGCATGTGACACTGTTACTGTGTGTGTACATGTGCCTGCATTAGCATGTGACACTGTTACTGTGTGTGTACATGTGGCTGCATCTGACATTGCATGTGTGTGTACATGTGGCTGCATTAGCATGTGACACTGTTACTGTGTGTGTACATGCCTGAGGGCAGGGTCAGCATAATATATGTTCGCCTAGCGCGGCAAAAAGTCTTGCACTGGTCCTGCCCCTGACTAGTGTAAAAATGGGATAACTGTGCGATTGATCACATTGCTGGGTGGAGAAAAGGTAAATAATCTAATTAATCCAGGTGATGTGTGATCACAGCAACCTTCTCAGCCACAGGAAAGTAATAGTAAGCAAAATTCAGCAAGCCAACAAATTGTTGCTTGTTATTACCTTCCTCTGACTAAACATGATTAGTATTAACTCAGATACTAGTTTTATTTAGAAATATACAAACAGAATAAGAACCATTTGTCCCCATAACCTTTTTAATGTTCAATCTGCTGTATATTTGACGGTTATATAGTGAATAGCTTTACACATAGGTAATAAAGCTATTCAATACTGTAATAACTATATTCCACTACCACTTCCACTAGAAGGCTATTCCATGAATTCACCACTGTATCTGTGTAGCACTGTTTTGCATAGCACTGGATTTACACTTCAAATGCATAAGTTCATTCAGGGCAGAAAACGGAGTGAAATGCAGCCCACGGAGACAAATAGGCATAGTAAGGCCTTGACAGCTTGTGCTCTAGCAAGGCTGTAGATATTGGTTGGAGAAGTGTGGGGTCGGAGCTGGGATTGGCAGGATATATATGTATGGAATATGGACAATTTTGCTTTTCCCAAGATTGAATTTACCCTCCCTTCCTATGTTTAGTGTTTTGGTATATACTTGGTCTTTCTATGTTTTGGTATATGCTTGGTTTCTGCCTGCCTCTCTTTTTCAGGTGCGGCACGGCATGGAGACGCTGGTTTCTGAAGCCGAGCGTTGTCACAGCCTGGCGGTAACTTGCTCCTTCTGAAGGGGGGTCTATGGCTTAGACACCAGGAGGTGGCCATAGTTAATTATCTAAAAAAAAAGTTTTGAGCCAAGATGGGGGCTCTTAGCCAAATGGGGGCTGAGCAGATTGTGCTGCTTGGCAAATGGTTTTGGTGCATAAAATGGGACCTTGGGAGCAAGTGGGGTCATGGATTGTTAAAATGTTATTATGTTAACTATGTTAATAAAGTTTTGGTTAATTATGTGAAATGTGACAAATATGCTAATATTGTAGGACTTGTCCTTGCCTAGTGTTACCGGATGTTTACAAGTGGCCAGTTATGCTATTTATATTTAAGGATTGGAGGCAATGACATTTCTAATAATAAATAAAAATGGCTAGGCCTATTCTACCCATTACATCTGAGCCATGTGGTTTTATTTATTGTATGATACATTCTGGTAGTCAAGACTACAACTGTCATGTATTTTTGTCACTTCTATTGCTAGACTTTCAAAGCTTGTGTTTCATACATTTAGCTTCCCACATGCCTGTGGGTGTACAAATTACTCAAATAATGATTTGCAGGGCTCACTGGAAGTATTGTTTAACACGGAAGGGAAATATTTCTGTGATAAATAGCTAAGTTCCAAACTGTACCACAGCACAGATGTTTCCTTAAATAAAGCTAAACGAGTTCAGCAAAACATACATAACATGACTTTTGAACCAGTGCCAGCTACCCATGACCTGTGTCTCCTCTTGCAAATAACATTATTAAGCTTACAGTTGGTGCTAATATAGACCAATCGGGCAATGGCCTTAAGGCGCTGGTACAAGAAGGCATTGTGACATCAGCAGAGGTAGTAATCTGACTACTGAGTGAGCTAGGGCTGCACCTAGGGTTGCCACCTTTTTTCAAAAAAATACCGGCCTTGGTACTGTCTCCATAGACTTAACATTGGCCTGATGCCAATTTTTTTTACCAGCCTGCCGGTAAACTAGCGGCCAGGTGGAAACCCTAGCTGCACCAATGGTGAGAGGTGAAAAGGGATTAACACTAGCAATGAGCAAAGTCCCCTGGTCCTTAATAACTTCAGCTGGGAAACAAAAGCTGTATACAACAAAGAATAAAAATATACTTTTTTCATAATCCCATCAGTTTTAGTATTTAATGCACAGTCTGAACATGACTATTCTGAGAAAAATGACAGCATTTAGCTAGGGGGAATATTTAACATTGTTAATTGTTTGTTTTGGAAACAGCAAAGCAGGAAGTGGCACAACCTGATTTGCAGCATGGATTTTTCTTTCTATTACAAAGAGTAAAATATACTACCATTTAGCCCACGGAGGGTTTTGGGTGGGGGGATTTTGGAGCATGGGGGGGAACCACATACTCAAACTGTTGAAATACTTTCTACCAACTACACTTCTACAGATTGTACATAATCACATGAAATACGGAAATCACACCATATTGTACGGCACAAACTAAATTAAAAATGAAACATTTTATGGCGCTGGAAAATGAATTCAGACAATATTTTCCTGAACTGGATTTAGTGTGAAATCCATTTAAATTGTTACTGATGAATTCATGGAGAGGAAGACTGATTCGGGAACAAGAGATATGTTTGATAAGAAATCAGTCACAGATTTTTGGCCCTTGATGTGCCTTTCCTACCCCAAAGTGGTGGAAAGAGCTTTCCATGCATTGCTTCCATTTGTGTCAATAGGTCTTTGTGCGTCAGGCTTTTCAACTATGTTGATTGGAGGTTGAACACCACCTGTGTTGTGCCCTTTAGCGCACTCCTCTGAGTATCCAAGAATTGGCGAAGATATAACAGTCACAGGTTTCTCATTGACTGTAAGCTTCGTCTTAATAAACTAAATTACAATATAATACCCTTACATTCTACTGAACTTTTTTTTTATTGAAGTATGCTACAGTTTAGTCTGCTAAGTATTTAGTTATTTATTTAGTGAATATAACAACACTACTTTTATTCAAGTTTTAAAATCCAGCAATGTTTTCTATTATTGTAAAACTCCACTATAAAAATAAAATGTCTATGTACCAAAAGAGAAAGAAAACTTTTAAAAAAATTAATATTATATGCATATTATTTGGAATGCAACTTTGGAGTCAGCCAATCTTGGAAAGGAGGGAATGACATTCTGGCATATGGTGAAGCATAGGACAAAAAAGGTTGAGAACCACTGATTTTGGATTTACTAGATTACCTTATTATGTTGACAGGGGCTTTAGTGTTTATTATCCAGAGCAAAATAAAATACATATTTGCTCCAACTCGATCTGTGTCATAATCCCAGCACTGGCACATAACTCCTTTGTTCAGAGACTTAGGGCGGTTAACTTTTTTTTACTATGGCCTACTTAATGACTATGAAGACCCCTACTCATTTTGGGTGCCTTCCCTTCTTTCCTCAGTGGGTGGAAAAGCTTGTTAAGCTGTTTTTTTACAGATGGCTGAAGTGGTGTTTTTCTATGTCACATCAAACTATTGTATAGCATTTAACTATAATTACTCCAAATGCTCAGCTAAAATAAAGATACATTTAGTGACTTTTTAAAGGGGCAGTTCCACCTAGCTTATTTTTTGTACATCTGCTAATATATTTGAAATGCACTTATTTTTACTCTAAAACAATTTGCAGTCTCCCTTGTAGTTTTATGATAAGAGAATAAGAGAGAGCCAGGGAATAACATGTATTCATTTTTAATGAATACGTGTACATTATATGATTAAATTAATGGGCATTAAAAAGTAAGACCATTTTCAAGCTGAAGTGCTTGTTTAAGCATCCTGTATGTACATATATATTATTATTCTGTTATTCTGCATGGGAACTCATTTAATAATGTTAAGATGAAGGTAATTGATGGCTATAAAAATATCTACAGTTTTTTTATTTTATTTAAATGATCTTACCCCTGCAGCAAAGTTCCTCTCTATGTAATCATTCTTCATATATTTACGTTTTTAAACGTCATAACAAAACTGATTGTCACAGAAATATTTTCATAGTTTAAGAAGTATGCCTTGAACCTTAGACGTGTCTGCTTGCTTTTCTGTTGGAATGGCTCCCTCTTGTGGACACGATGGATAACAATGAGTTTTATTAAAATTCCTTACTGCCATTAATCTTTTAATATAACTATTGCATCTTTAATAGGACCCAGAATATTGAAGCTACCATGGGGGCAAAATGGCATAGCATAACATAATTATTTTCTGGTCCACAAAAGGGAAAACCGTGCACTTCAAAACACATTTGAACGAGTGTATTATTTATAGATTACACAGATATGAAAGCATAGAAACATTGACGGTGTCAGCAGATGAGAACCATTTGGTCCATTTAGTCTGCCAAATTAGCACATAGCGCTTTATATATAAAGTGCAAATTCTGGTGGACAGTGGAGCAATCAGCAAGAACACTATATTGATTGCGATGGACTGACAAAGTCCAGTTATCAAAACCCAGTCTGCCAGTCACAGACATGACAAAGTCCAGCTAATAACACACAGTCTGTCAGTCACAGACATGACAAAGTCCAGTTATCAAAACAGTCTGCCAGTCACAGGCGTGGCAAATTCCAGTTATCAAAACACAGTCTGCCAGTCACAGGCATTGCAAAGTCCAGTTATCAAAACACAGTCTGCCAGTCACAGGCATTGCAAAGTCCAGTTATCAAAACACAGTCTGCCAGTCACAGGCATTGCAAAGTCCAGTTATCAAATCACAGTCTGCCATTCACAGACGTGGCAAAGTCCAGTTATCAAAACACAGTCTGCCAGTCACAGACGTGGCAAATTCCAGTTATCAAAACACAGTCTGCCAGTCACAGGCATTGCAAAGTCCAGCTATCAATACACAGTCTACCAGTCACAGGCGTGGCAAAGTCCAGTTATCAAATCACAGTCTGCCATTCACAGACGTGGCAAAGTCCAGTTATCAAAACACAGTCTGCCAGTCGCAGGTGTGGCAAAGTCCAGTTATCAAAACACAGTCTGCCAGTCACAGGTGTGGCAAAGTCCAGTTATCAAAACACAGTCTGCCAGTCACAGGTGTGGCAAAGTCCAGTTATCAAAACACAGTCTGCCAGTCACAGGTGTGGCAAAGTCCAGTTATCAAAACACACAGTCTGTCAGTCTGTTAACAAGTTTTACTTGTTAAGGAGAGTAAAACTAACCCCCACAATTTTTGTATATAAATATAAAGTAAATAAATGGAAAAAAGCTAAACGCAGAAAATGGCGTTACCCCAAACTTGAAGACAGAGAGAAAGCAGACATTTCAAATACTTTTTTTTGTTCTGTTACCAAGGAAGAACCAATGGATGAGCTCCTGCTGCCTGAATTTGCAGACACAGCAAACATAGTGGCTGACACAGGAAAAAGTGCTTAAGCAATCAAACACTGTTAAGATAGACCAGGCCCCACGGCAAGATGGTATACACCCAAGGGTATTTAGAGAGCTAAGCATAATTCTGGCCAGTCATATTAATTGGCATAATCCTGGCATATTGGCAAAATCCAGGCATATTGAGGGGCATACTCCTGGCATATTAATTGGCATAATCCTGGCATATTAATTGGCATAATCTTGGCATATTAATTGACAAAATCCTGGCATATTGAGGGGCAAAATACTGGCATATTAAATGGGAAAATAATGTCATATCGAGGGGCAAAATCCTGGCATATTAAATGGCAAAATTATGGCATATTTAAGGGGCACAATACTGGCATATTGAATGGCAAAATAGTGGCATATTAAATGGCAAAAGAATGGCATATTGAGGGGAAAATACTGACTTACTGAGTGGCAAAATATTACTGGCATATTGAGTGGCAAAATATTACTGGCATATTGACCAATTGCCCCCAACCACCCTCCATATTACATTAGACCGGGATAACATGCTTGTGAGGGTAGGTGGGGCGAGTGGGAGATATTGTCGGGGGGGGGGGGGGGGCAGAAAATTTGTTCAGTATGGGGCCCTGAAATTCCTGGTGGCTGCCCTGTCTACACGATACGTGCAGACATCCTCCATGCTGCCCGACACTTCTGGCTAATATGACGGACAGCCGGAAGGTCATGTGATAATAGACGGAGGTGTCAGGCAGCATGGAGGATGTCTGCATGATACGCGCAGACATCCTCCGCTGCTGCCCAGCACTTGCGCCGGGACTTCTATGATGAACCCGGAAGGTCACATTACGCAGACATCCACCAGCTGCTTGCGAGCAGGGGCGGGCTGGGCCGGGGGGCAGGGAGGCAATTGCCCCGCAGGCCGCCCTAATGTTTGTAAAACACGGCCGCTGGGCCAGTGTTAAAAAAAAAAAAACGCGCTTGCAGGCAGAGACGGAGGTGAGAAGGGATCGCTCTGCCTGCGCTCTGCCTGCGCTCTGCCTGCAAAACTGCACTGGGAGCCGAACAGGCAGCACAGAGAAACCTCCGTGCTGCCTGTTCGGCTCCCCGTGCAGTGTGCTGACACGGAAGTGCCGACAGTCACGTGATCGGCGCTCTGACGTCAGACGCGCGCCGATCACGTGACCTGTCGGCACAACCGCCGGGAGGCCGAACAGGCAGCATGGAGGGACCATGCTGCCTGCCACTAGCCACCAGGGAAGTCCTGCCACTAGCCACCAGGGAAGTCCTCCTGCCACTAGCCACCAGGGAAGTCCTGCCACTAGCCACCAGGGAAAAAGGTAAGAGATGGGGAGGGGGGGGGGGGGCAAAAAACACTGGCATATTATTGGGCAAATTGGCTGGGGAATATTACATGGCAAATAACACTGGCATATTATTGGGCAAATTGGCTGGGGAATATTACATGGCAAATAAGACTGGCATATTATTGGGCAAATTGGCTGGGGAATATTACATGGCAAATAAGACTGGCATATTATTGGGCAAATTGGCTGGGGAATATTACATGGCAAATAAGACTGGCATATTATTGGGCAAATTGGCTGGGGAATATTACATGGCAAATAAGACTGGCATATTATTGGGCAAATTGGCTGGGGAATATTACATGGCAAATAACACTGGAATATTATTGGGCAAATTTACTGGGGCATATTAAATGGCAGAATAACACTGGCTGATTGGACAAATCGTCTGGGGAATATTAAATGGCAGAATAAGACTGGCATATTGGGCAAAATGGCTGGGGAATATTAAATGGCAATTAACACTGGCATATTGGGCAAATTAGCAGGGGCATATTAAATGGCAGATAACCTTGGAATATTATTGGGCAAATTTACTGAGTCATATTAAATTGCAGAATAACACTGGCATATTATGGGACAAATTGGCTGGGAAATATTAATGGCAAATAATATTGGAAATGTGTATGTAATGGGGTGATGGAGGCATGTAAATGTGGTGATGGGGCATGTCCTGGTGTGCAACGTGGGTTATGGGTCATGTCGTAGGTGTGCAACGTGGGTAGGGGGGGTGCCCAAATTTTGGGATATTGGGTGTCTAAATCCTGGCATATTGAGGGGCATAATCCTGGCATATTGAGGGGCATAATCCTGGCATATTTAGGGGAAAATCCTGGCATATTGAGGGGGCATCATCTTGGCATATTGAGGGGAAAATCCTGGCATATTGGGTGTCTAAATCCTGGCATATTGAGGGGCATAATCCTGGCATATTGAGGGGCATAATCCTGGCATACTGGGGGGCATAATCCTGGCATTTTGTAAGGGAAAATTCTAGCATATTAAATGGCAAATCCTGGCATATTGTGGGGGAAAATCCTGGCAATATTCGTTATAAAACAAGGAAAAGATGGCCGTGGATGGGGTGCAATGGGCCACTTGACTGGATTTGCCCCCCAGGCCTAAGGCTGCCAGCCCTCCCCTGTTTGCGAGGATCCTGGATCCCAGTCTTATAATCTGACCTTGATTTGTAATAAGACTATAAGATGACCTCGAATATGACGAGTGGTCTTTTTCAGAGAATTTGCTCTGAAAAAAACCTTGTCTTATATTCGAGCAAATACGTTAGTTTTCAATGGGAAATATGTGATTTGCATATCAAGCCACAGTTGATGTCATAGTCAGGAGACTCCACAGCCAAATTTTTCTTCTAATTTGGGCATTTCCGTGCAATTCTGCTAATACAATATATAGATCATTTTCAAACATTTTTTATTCTCAACATTCACAGTATAAGCAATGTTTAGGTGATACAGTCCCTTTGATTTCCCATATACCCTATTTTTATTTTAAATCCCTACACTCCAGTCAAATATATAAAACCCGGACCCCAGCCTTACTTAATACCCACCAAAAAAAAATCTTTATAAATTCAAATTACCAGATTTTTAAAACAATATCCTGGAACATTCTAATCTTATTTATAAACATTCCCCACAGATTATGTATGTCCTGCATACATTATATTACATTACTTTCCACATTTCCTTCTGAAAGCACCAAATGCTGTTTACATTGCTCTGGTATTGGGTTATGGCTGGAACCACCTGGGCAAATGGCCGGGTGCGGATCTGGGGACATTGCTACTCACTCTAGATTGTAAGCTTGCGAGCAGGGTTTTTTGCCTCATGTATCATGCTGTTCTTGTTCTTCTACCTTAGTAGCCTGGCATGTTCATTGTTGTTAAGGGGTTAAAGCAGTGTTTTTCAACCTATTAACCCTTGCGGTACCCTTGAAACAATGTTCATGTCTCAGAGACCCCAAAAATTATAATATATCGTTATATAATTATTAATTTCTTTTTTTCTCTTTTATAAACTTACAGTTTGTAAGGAAAACATAATATATATATTTTTTCTGATAGCATAAAGTTGCAAACTATGTTTTCATATTTAATAAAACTTAGGAGTGAAAAATGCATTTCTTGTTTTTATTTCTACTAATATAATGTATATATAATGTTTTATATAGTTTTTTATTCTACATTCACAGTAAAAACAGTGATTAGGTTGATAGAGTCCCTTTAAAAGTGACGAAATATACCGAGATATACAACTTGCTGTTGTCTCCCAGTGCAGGTCCGTGGCTGTGAGAGAAGCGTTGTGCGCTCCCCTCCATCCGCGCAGGTCAATAAAGTTTGTTTAAACTTTTTATTTCAACAAACTTTATTGAAGCCGCGCGGCTGGAGGGGAGCGCACAACGCTTCCCTCCCAGCCACGGAACTGCACCAGGAGACAGCAGCAAGGATGTAAGCACTGACTGGGGAAGGGGGAGGAGGGTGGCATAACGAGCATGCTGAGGGGCAAAATACTGTCATATTAATTGGCTCTATCCTGGCATATTAATTGGCAATATCCTGGCATATTAAATGGAAATATCCTGGCATATTAATTGTCAATATCCTGCCATTTTAATTGGCAATATCCTGGCATATTAAATGGCAAATTCCTGGCATACTAATTGGCAATATCCTGGCATATTAATTGGTTCTATCCTGGCATATTAAGTGGCAATATCCTGGCATATTAATTGGCAATATCCTGACATATTAATTGGCTATATCCTGGCATATTAAGTGGCAACATCCTAGCATATTAAGTGGCAATATCCTGGCATATTAATTTACCTTATCCTGGTATATTAAGTGGCAATATCCTGGCATATTAATTGGCATTATCCTGGCATATTAATTGGCATTATCCTGGCATATTAATTGGCAATATCCAGGTATATTAATTGGCTATATCCTGGCATATTAATTGGCATTATCCTGGCATATTAATTGGCAATATCCTGACATATTAATTGGCAATATCCTAGCATATTAAGTGGCAATATCCTTGCATATTAACTGTCATTATACTGGCATATAAAGTGTCAATATCCTGGCATTTAAAGTGGCAATATACTGTCATATTAAGTGGCATTATCCTGTCATATTAAGTGGCATTATCCTGGCATATTAATTGGCTATATCCTGGCATATTAAGTGGCAATACTCTGGTATATTAAGTGGCAATACCCTGGCATATTAAGTGGCAACATCCTGGCATATTAATTGGAATTATCCTGGCATAATAATTGGCATTATCCTGGTATATTAATTGGCAATATCCTGGAATATTAAGTGGTAATATCCTGGCATATTAAGTGGCATTATCATGGCATATTAATTGGCTATATCCAGGCATATTAAATGGCAACATCCTGGCATATTAATTGGCATTATCCTGGCATATTAAATGGCAATACCCTGGCAAATAAAGTGGCAATACCCTGGCATATTAAGTGGCAACATCCTGGCATATTAATTGGAATTATCCTGGCATAATAATTGGCATTATCCTGGTATATTAATTGGCAATATCCTGGAATATTAAGTGGCAATATCCTGGCATATTAATTGACATTATCCTGGTAAATTAAGTGGATATCCTGGCATATTAATTGACATTATCCTGGTAAATTAAGTGGATATCCTGGCATATTAATTGGCATTATCCTGGCATATTAATTGGCTATATCCTGGCATATTAATTGGCAATACCCTGGTATATTAAGTGGCAATATCCTGGCATATTAATTGGGAATATCCTGGCATATTAATTGGCATTATCCTGCCATATTAATTGGCATTATCCAGGCATATAAAGGGGCTATATCCTGGCATTTTAAGTGGCAATATCCTGGCAAATTAATTGGCAATATCTTGCCATATTAAGTGGCAATATCCTGGCATATTATTTGGCAATATCCTGGCATATTAAGTGGAATTATCCTGGCATATTAATTGGCTACATCCAGGCATATTAAATGGCAATATCCTGGCATATTAATTGGCATTATCCTGGCATATTAAATGGCAATATCCTGGCAAATAAAGTGGCAATACCCTGGCATATTAAGTGGCAACATCCTGGCATATTAATTGGCATTATCCTGGCATTATCATGGTATATTAATTGGTATTATCCTGGCATATTAACTGGCATTATCATGGTATATTAATTGGCATTATCCAGGCATATAAAGTGGCTATATCCTGGCATTTTAAGTGGCAATATCCTGGACAATTAATTGGCAATATCTTGCTATATTAAGTGGCAATATCCTGGCATATTATTTGGTAATATCCTGGCATATTAAGTGGCATTTTCCTGGCAAATTAATTGGCTATATCCAGGCATATTAAATGGCAATATCCTGGCATATTAATTGGCATTATCCTGGCATATTAAATGGCAATACCCTGGCAAATAAAGTGGCAATACCCTGGCATATTAAGTGGCAACATCCTGGCATATTAATTGGCATTATCCTGGCATATTAATTGGCATTATCCTGGTATATTAATTGGAAATATCCTGGCATATTAAGTGGCAATATCCTGGCATATTAATTGACATTATCCTGGTAAATTAAGTGGCAATATCCTGGCATATTAATTGGCTATATCCTGGCATATTAATTGGCAATATCCTGGCATATTAAATGGAAATATCCTGGCATAATAATTGGCAATATCCTGCAATTTTAATTGGCAATATCATGGCATATTAAATGGCAAATTCCTGGCATATTAATTGGCAATATCCTGGCATATTAATTGGCACTTTCCTGGCATATTAATTGGCATTATCGTGGCATATTAATTGGCAATATCCTTACATATTAATTGGCTATATCCTGGCATATTAAGTGGCAACTTCCTGGCATATTAATTGGCATTATCCTGGCATATTAATTGGCATTATCCTGGTATATTAATTGGCAATATCCTGGCATATTAATTGGCTATATCCTGGCATATTAATTGGCAATATCCTGACATATTAATTGGCAATATCCTGGCATATTAAGTGGCAATATCCTGGCATATTAATTGGCATTATCCTGGCATATAAAGTGTCAATATCCTGGCATATTAAATGGCATTATCCTGGCATTTAAAGTGGCAATATATTGGCATATTAAGTGGCATTATCCTGGCATATTAATTGGCTATATCCTGGTATATTAAGTGGCAATACCCTGGTATATTAAGTGGCAATATCCTGGAATATTAATTGGCAATATCCTGGCATATTAATTGGCATTATCCTGCCATATTAATTGGCATTATCCTGGCATATAAAGTGGCATTATCGTGGCATATTAATTGGCAATATCCTGACATATTAATTGGCTATATCCTGGCATATTAAGTGGCAACATCCTGGCATATTAATTGGCATTATCTTGGCATATTAATTGGCATTATCCTGGTATATTAATTGGCAATATCCTGGCATATAAAGTGGCAATATCCTGGCATATTAAATGGCATTATCCTGGCATTTAAAGTGGCAATATATTGGCATATTAAGTGGCATTATCCTGGCATATTAATTGGCTATATCCTGGTATATTAAGTGGCAATACCCTGGTATATTAAGTGGCAATATCCTGGAATATTAATTGGCAATATCCTGGCATATTAATTGGCATTATCCTGCCATATTAATTGGCATTATCCTGGCATATAAAGTGGCATTATCGTGGCATATTAATTGGCAATATCCTGACATATTAATTGGCTATATCCTGGCATATTAAGTGGCAACATCCTGGCATATTAATTGGCATTATCTTGGCATATTAATTGCCATTATCCTGGTATATTAATTAGCAATATACTGGCATATTAATTGGCTATTTCCTGGCATATTAATTGGCAATATCCTGACATATTAATTGGCAATATCCTGGCATATTAAGTGGCAATATCCTGGCATATTAATTGGCATTATCCTGGCACATAAAGTGTCAATATCCTGGCATATTGAATGGCATTATCCTGGCATTTAAAGTGGCAATATATTGGCATATTAAGTGGCATTATCCTGGCATATTAATTGGCTATATCCTGGTATATTAAGTGGCAATACCCTGGTATATTAAGTGGCAATATCCTGGAATATTAATTGGCAATATCCTGGCATATTAATTGGCATTATCCTGCCATATTAAATGGCATTATCCTGGCATATAAAGTGGCTATATCCTGGCATTTTAAGTGGCAATATCCTGGCAAATTAATTGGCAATATCCTGGCATATTAAGTGGCAATATCCTGGCATATTATTTGGCAATATCCTGGCATATTAAGTGGCATTATTCTGGCATATTAATTGGCTATATCCAGGCATATTAAATGGCAATATCCTGGCATATTAATTGGCATATTAAATGGCAATACCCTGGAAAATAAAGTAGCAACATCCTGGCATATTAATTGCTGTTATCCTGGCATATTAATTGGCATTATCCTGGTACATTAATTGGCAATAACCTGGCATATTAAGTGGCAATATCCTGGCATATTAATTAACATTATCCTGGTATATTAAGTGGCAATATCCTGGCATATTAATTGGCACTATCCTGACATATTAATTGGCAATATCCTGGCATATTAATTGGCTATATCCTGGCATATTAATTATCATTATCCTGGTATATTAATTGGCAATATCCCGACATATTAATTGGCAATACCCTTGCATTTAAAGTGGCAATGCCCTGGCATATTAAGTGGCAATATCCTGGCATATTAATTGGCAATATCTTGGCATATTAAGTGGCATTACCCTGGCATATTAAGTTGCATTATCCTGGCATATTAATTGGCATTATCCTGGCATATAAAGTGGCAATATCCTGGAATATTAAGTGGCATTATCCTGGCATATTAATTGGCATTATCCTGGCATATAAAGTGGCAATACCCTGGCATTTTAAGTGGCATTATCCTGGCATATTAATTGCCATTATCGTGGCATATGAATTGGCATTATCCTGGCATATAAAGTGGTAATATCCTGGCATAATAATTGGCATTATCCTGGCATATAAAGTGGCAATATCCTGGCATATTAAGTGGCATTATCCTGGCATATTAATTGGCATTATCCTGGCATATAAAGTGGTAATATCCTGGCATATTAATTGCCATTATCCTGGCATATGACTTGCCATTATCCTGGCATATTAATTGGCAATATCCTGGCATATTAAGTGGCATGACCCTGGCATATTAATTGGCTACATCCAGGTATATTAAATGGCAAAATCCTGGCATATTAATTGGCATTATCATGGCATATTAAATGGCAATACCCTGGCATACAAAGTGGCAATACCCTGGCATATTAAGTGGCAATACCCTGACATATTAATTGGCATTATCCTGGCATATAAATTGGCAATATCCTGGCATATTAAGTGGTATTATCCAGGTATATTAATTGGCATTATCCTGGCATATTAAATGGAAATATCCTGGCATATTCATTGGCATTATCCTGGCATATTCATTGGTATTATCCTGGCATATTAAATGGCAATACCCTTGCATTTAAAGTGGCAATGCCCTGGAATATTAAGTGGCAATATCCTGGCATATTAAATAGCAATATCCTGGCATATTAATTAGCATTATCCTGGCATATTAAGTGGCATTACCCTGGCATATTAAGTGGCATTATCCTGGCATATTAATTGGCATTATCCTGGCATATAACGTGGCAATATCCTGGAATATTAAGTGGCATTATCCTGGCATATTAATTGGCATTATCCTGGCATATAAAGTGGCAATACCCTGGCATTTTAAGTGGCATTATCCTGGCATATTAATTGCCATTATCCTGGCATATGAATTGGGATTATCCTGGCATATAAAGTGGAAATATCCTGACATAATAATTGGCATTATCCTGGCATATAAAGTGGCAATATCCTGGCATATTAAGTGGCATTATCCTGGCATATTAAGTGGCATTATCCTGGCATATAAAGTGGTAATATCCTGGCATATTAATTGCCATTATCCTGGCATATTAATCGCCATTATCCTGGCATATTAATTGGCAATATCCTGGCATATTAAGTGGCATTACCCTGGCATATTAAGAGCATTATCCTGGTATATTAAGTGACATTATCCTGGCATATAAAGTGTCAATATCCTGGCATATTAATTGGCATTATCCTGGCATATAAAGTGGCAATATCCTGGCATATTAAGTGGCATTATCCTGGCATATTAATTGGCATAATCCTGGCATATAAAGTGGTAATATCCTGGCATATTAATTGCCATTATCCTGGCATATTAATTGCCATTATCCTGGCATATGAATTGGCATTACCTGGCATATAAAGTGGTAATATCCTGGCATAATAATTGGCATTATCCTGGCATATAAAGTTGCATAATCCTGGCATATTAAGTGGCATTATCCTGGCATAATAACTGGCATTATCCTGGCATATAAAGTGGTAATATCCTGGCATATTAATTGGCATTACCCTGGCATATTAATTGGTTATATCCAGGCATATTAAGTGGCATTATCCTGGCATATTAATTGTCAATATCCTGGCATATTAATTGGCATTATCCCGGCATATTAATTGTCATTATCATGGCATATTAAATGGCAATACCCTGGCATACAAAGTGGCAATACCCTGGCATATTAAGTGGCAATATCCTGACATATTAATTGGCATTATCCTGGCATATAAATTGGCAATATCCTGGCATATTAAGTGGCATTATCCAGGCATATTAATTGTCTATATCAAGGCATATTAAGTGGCATTAAACTGGCATATTAATTGGCATTATCCTGGCATATTTAATGGAAATATCCTGGCATATTCATTGGCATTATCCTGGCATATTCATTGGTATTATCCTGGCATATTAAATGGCAATACCCTTGCATTTAAAGTGGCAATGCCCTGGCATATTAAATGGCAATATCCTGGCATATTAAATAGCAATATCCTGGCATATTAATTGGCAATATCCTGGCATATTAAGTGGCATTATCCTGGCATATTAAATGGAAATATCCTGGCATATTAAGTGGCATTATCCTGGAATATTCATTGGTATTATCCTGGCATATTAAATGGCAATACCCTTGCATTTAAAGTGGCAATATCCTGGCATATTAATTGGCATTATCCTGGCATATAAAGTGGCAATATCCTGGCATATTAAGTGGCATTATCCTGGCATATTAATTGGCATAATCCTGGCATATAAAGTGGTAATATCCTGGCATATTAATTGCCATTATCCTGGCATATTAATTGCCATTATCCTGGCATATGAATTGGCATTACCTGGCATATAAAGTGGTAATATCCTGGCATAATAATTGGCATTATCCTGGCATATAAGGTTGCATAATCCTGGCATATTAAGTGGCATTATCCTGGCATAATAACTGGCATTATCCTGGCATATAAAGTGGTAATATCCTGGCATATTAATTGGCATTACCCTGGCATATTAATTGGTTATATCCAGGCATATTAAGTGGCATTATCCTGGCATATTAATTGTCAATATCCTGGCATATTAATTGGCATTATCCCGGCATATTAATTGGCATTATCATGGCATATTAAATGGCAATACCCTGGCATACAAAGTGGCAATACCCTGGCATATTAAGTGGCAATATCCTGACATATTAATTGGCATTATCCTGGCATATAAATTGGCAATATCCTGGCATATTAAGTGGCATTATCCAGGCATATTAATTGTCTATATCAAGGCATATTAAGTGGCATTAAACTGGCATATTAATTGGCATTATCCTGGCATATTAAATGGAAATATCCTGGCATATTCATTGGCATTATCCTGGCATATTCATTGGTATTATCCTGGCATAATAAATGGCAATACCCTTGCATTTAAAGTGGCAATGCCCTGGCATATTAAGTGGCAATATCCTGGCATATTAAATAGCAATATCCTGGCATATTAATTGGCAATATCCTGGCATATTAAGTGGCATTATCCTGGCATATTAAATGGAAATATCCTGGCATATTCATTGGCATTATCCTGGCATATTCATTGGTATTATCCTGGCATATTAAATGGCAATACCCTTGCATTTAAAGTGGCAATGCCCTGGCATATTAAGTGGCAATATCCTGGCATATTAAATAGCAATATCCTGGCATATTAATTGGCAATATCCTGGCATATTAAGTGGCATTACCCTGGCATATTAAGTGGCATTATCCTGGCATATTAATTGGCATTATCCTGGCATATAAAGTAGCAATATCCTGGAATATTAAGTGGCATTATCCTGGCATATTAATTGGCATTATCCTGGCATATAAAGTGGCAATACCCTGGCATTTTAAGTGGCATTATCCTGGCATATTAATTGCCATTATCCTGGCATATTAAGTGGCATTACCCTGGCATATTAAGTGGCATTATCCTGGCATATTAATTGGCATTATCCTGGTATATAAAGTGGCAATATCCTGGAATATTAAGTGGCTTTATCCTGGCATATTAATTGGCATTATCCTGGCATATAAAGTGGTAATATCCTGGCATATTAATTGCCATTATCCTGGCATATTAATTGCCATTATCCTGGCATATTAATTGGCAATATCCTGGCATATTAAGTGGCATTACCCTGGCATATTAAGTGGCATTATCCTGGTATATTAAGTGACATTATCCTGGCATATAAAGTGTCAATATCCTGGCATATTAATTGGCATTATCCTGGCATATAAAGTGGCAATATCCTGGCATATTAAGTGGCATTATCCTGGCATATTAATTGGCATAATCCTGGCATATAAAGTGGTAATATCCTGGCATATTAATTGCCATTATCCTGGCATATTAATTGCCATTATCCTGGCATATGAATTGGCATTACCTGGCATATAAAGTGGTAATATCATGGCATAATCATTGGCATTATCCTGGCATATAAAGTTGCATAATCCTGGCATATTAAGTGGCATTATCCTGGCATAATAATTGGCATTATCCTGGCATATAAAGTGGTAATATCCTGGCATATTAATTGGCATTACCCTGGCATATTAATTGGTTATATCCAGGCATATTAAGTGGCATTATCCTGGCATATTAATTGGCAATATCCTGGCATATTAATTGGCATTATCCTGGCATATGAATTGGCATTATCCTGGCATATAAAGTGGTAATATCCTGGCATAATTATTGTCATTATCCTGGCATATAAAGTTGCAATATCCTGGCATATTAAGTGGCATTATCCTGGCATATTAATTGGCATTATCCTGGCATATAAAGTGGCTATATCCTGGCATATTAAGTGGCAATATCCTGTCATATGAAGTGGTAATATCCTGGCATATTAATTGGCATTACCCTAGCATATTAATTGGCTATATCCAGGCATATTAAGTGACATTATCCTGGAATATTAATTGGCATTATCCTGGCATATAAAGTGGCTATATCCTGGCATATTAAGTGTCAATATTCTGGCAAATTAATTGGCAATATCCTGGCATATTAATTGGCAATATCCTGGCATATTCATTGGCATTATCCTGGCATATTCATTGGCATTATCCTGGCATATTAAATGGCAATACCCTTGCATTTAAAGTGGCAATGCCCTGGCATATTAAGTGGCAATATCCTGACATATTAATTGGCATTATCCTGGCATATTCATTGGCATTATCCTGGCATATTAAATGGCAATACCCTTGCATTTAAAGTGGCAATGCCCTGGCATATTAAGTGGCCTTATCCTGGCATATTAAATGGCAATACCCTTGCATTTAAAGTGGCAATGCCCTGGCATATTAAGTGGCAATATCCTGGCATTTTAATTGGCATTATCCTGGCATATTAAGTGGCTATATCCTGGCATATTAAATAGCAATATCCTGGCATATTAATTGGCAATATCCTGGCATTTTAAATAGCAATAGCCTGGCATATTAAGTGGCTATATCCTGGCATATTAATTGGCTATATCCTGGCATATTAAATGGCAATATCCTGGCATATTAAATGGCAATATCCTGGAATATTAGGTGGCAATAGAGTGGCAAAATCCTGGCATATTAAAATAGGAAAAGAATGGCATATTGAGGGGCAAAATACTGTAATATTAAATGGCAAAAGAAGGGCATATTGAATGGCTAAATCCTGGCATATTGAGGGCAAAATAATGACTTATTGAGTGGCAAAATATTACTGGCATATTAAGTGGCAAAATATTACTGGCACATTGACCAACTGCTCCCTACCACCCTCCATATTACACTAGACTGTCTAGTGTAATATGGAGGGTGGTTGGGAGCAGTTGGTCAATATGCCAGTAATATTTTGCCACTCAATACACAAATATATATATATATATATATATATATATATATATATATTATATATATATACACACACGCTTCTCACTGGCATGATATTCAAATAATATATATCATTTCAGTGACAGTCACACTCGGGCAGCAGCCGTGAGATGGACCCGGCTCATAACACTGTCATATAGGCACATGACACTGGCAAATGGGCACAACTGGCAAATGGGTACATAACGCTGGCAAATAACACTGGCAAATGGGCACATAACAGGCAAATAACTGGCAAATGGGCAAATAACACTGGCAAATGGGCACATAACTGGCAAATGAGCAAAATAACAGTGGCAAATGGGCACATTACTGGCAAATTATGGGCAGAATAACACTGGCAAATTAACAAATTAACACTGCAAATGGGCAAATAACTGGCAAATGGGAAAAATAACACTGGCAAATGGGCAAAATTGTCTGTGGCATATTGGCAATCTGGCTGTGGCATATTGGCAATCGTGGCTAATCATGGCATAATGGGCAAATTGGCTGTGGCCAAATTGATACTGTGGCATGTTCTGTGGGGCAAAATAACATGTACTATGGGGTAAATGGAACACTGTGGCATGTATACTGCAGCAAGCCAAATAGTGTGGGTGCAATATGAGTACAAGCCAAGTGCTGTGGGTACTGTATAGTGCTGTGTTAAGACCTTTAGGTGCAATGTGGGTGCAGGGAAACATAAGAAAAATAAGAAATTAACAATTTTTCAATAACATTTTATTACATATGAAAATAGTTGAATATAATATTAAAAAGTTCATATAAGTATACATGCAGCTAATTATATACATATATTTGGGGTCAACCTCAAGCTTTTGATAAAGCTGGAAATATTTTAACTTTTTTTTTTGTGTGTCCAGAAAAGTAATATTATTTTACTGAGAGGGTGGTGGATGAGAGGTTAAAATATGAAGGAGTTTTCTACCCACATCCAGGAGAATGCGTTTAAGCTGCTTTCAAGGTGGTATCTGACCCCTCACTCACTACATGCTATTTTCCCGTCTGTCTCACGTCTTTGCTGGCGTGGTTGTTCACAAGTGGGAGATTTTCTACATATCTGGTGGTCTTGCCCGATGATAGTCCCTTTCTGGCGTCAAGTTTTGGCGGTCATCAAACGGGTCGGTGATGAAAACCTGCAAGATGACCCCCTGACAGTTCTTCTACATCACACTCCATATCCTATAGGGGCATACAAACGGTCATTGACTATCCATCTGCTTAATGCAGCTAAGCTCCTGATCCCAAGATATTGGAAACAGGCACGAGTCCCTTCATTCCGCGACTGGGTGGATGAAGTGGAATCCATACGGATCATGGAGAATGCGATGCAGACCGCCTGGGGGAAGGGGGAGCGCCACTCTAAAGTTTGGATGCATTGGTCCTTGTATGCAGAGAGTGCTGGGTGCCGGGAGGACATTGATATGGCAGAGACCCCACCTATATTAGATGGTGTCTGAGAATTAACATGGTTTGGTTTTTCCGGGATGGCTTCCTCCTGATCCTTATCCCTTATCTCGCCTTTTTCTACTCCCCCCCCCCCTTTTTTTTTTTCTCTTCTTTCTCCCTATTTCTAGATTTCTTCTTTTTTGAGTGTTTATTTATAAATATATATATTGAATGGAGATTTATGTTACAAAGAGAAGATTTATCTGTTGCCTTCCCAGGCGTATAAGTGTTTGTGTATCTGACTGAATATTACGATATTGTTTCTGTTTATATTATATTTGTCTCCAATAAAAATATCTTAAACAAAAAAAATATGAAGGAGTTTAAGCATGCATGGGATAAGCATAAGGCTATCCTTGATATAAGAGAAGGCCAGGGACTAATGAAAATATTACTTTACTGAGAGGGTAGTGGATGCATGGAATAGTCTTTCAGCAGAAATGGTAGAGCTTAATACAGTGGAGGTCAGAAACTTTGTATTATTTTACTGAGAGGGTAGTGGATGCATGGAATAGTCTTCCAATAGATGTGGTAGAGGTTAATACAGTGAAGGTGTTTAAGCATGCATGGGATAGGAATAAGGCTATCCTAGATATAAGACAAGGCCAGGCACAAAGCGCAACAGTTGGGAGGCATGTAAGTGGCATTTCTGGGGTGGAGTTGCATGGTTGGGTTGGGGGGCCGTAAGGCAATTTTTGCACCGGGGCCCGGTGGTTTCTAGTTACGCCTCTGCTGGTTCTTCAGTCCATGTAACATATGGAGTGCAGACAGAGGCCGGAGACCAAAGAACAACAACTTAAGTGCTTTGTGTTTAACCAAGCCTTTAATCTTAAGTGTAAAAATGTTTGTTTGTTGGTATCTATAGTACTAAATATAAATATATAGGACACAGATTGAAATCACAGATTGAGATTGAAATCTTGTGCCATTTCACAATGGGTGAAATGGCACAATTGGTTAGTTTCTCCCTTCTAGTGAGTGATTTGTGAGTTCAAACCCCATGTTGGCCAAAAGTATGGCTTTTATGTTCTCCTTTAAAAATTCCAAGTTCTTGGAAGAAAGACGTAACAGGGGGGATATGATAGAAACATTTAAATACATAAAGGGAATCAACACAGTAAAGGAAGAGAGTATATTTAAAAGAAGAAAAACTACCACAACTAGAGGACATAGTCTTAAATTAGAGGGGCATCAATTTAAAAGTAATATCAGGAAATATTACTTTACTGAGAGGGTAGTGGATGTATGGAATAGCCTGCCAGCAGAAGTGGTAGAGGTAAACACAGTGAAGGAGTTTAAGCATGCGTGGGATAGACACAAGGCTATCCTAGTTATAAGACTGGGAACGGGGGACTAATAAAAGTACTCAAAAAAAATTGGGCAGACTAGATGGACCGAATGGTTCTTATCTGACTACACATTCTATGTTTCTATGTTTCTAAATCTCAGCCTGTTACAAATGGAATTTCAAATACTGAAAGGAAACATCTCAAATAAGAGAGAATGTGTTTTACATGTGTCTGTGAAGTCTCCTGTTTATGACATCACCATGGCTTGATTTGCAAATTACAAATTTTCCATTGAAAACCAGTTTATTTGCATATAGCAGGTGAAGTCATGAACAGGAGACCCCACAGACACATTTAATACAAATTTTCTCATTATTTAGGCATTTGCTTAGAATTCTGCTAACACAATGTACAGATCATTTTTTTCAGTTTCTACAGTCACAGTCTATGCAGACAATAGCATGGGTGGTATTTATTTATTTAAAGAAACAGTGGCAACTTTACATACATTCTCTTTAAAAGTTATAGTATAAAGAAATTACAGTTTTCACAACCCCTTCCAAAAAATATGCACTGTGACATTCCAAAACCATTATAGACAAACAAAGTTACTATGTTCACTGCTTTTCCAAAATTCAAACCATTATTTACTGCCCTATTCCTCATTCTGAATGTCTTTAAATCAGTGTTACTGATAAATATCTTTAAAAGTGACAGTACCATAGTCTACAATCTATATCTCTGCTGGCACGCATATACTATCTTATTATGATATTATGATTATATAAATCAGGGCTTGACAAATTTAATTTTATTTTAGGAGCCAGAATTTTTTTTAGGAGCCAGACAATCACGCAAACATAAACGCAATTCATAAACACACACGCCTACTTCACATATATACAAACACACGTACTTTACATATACACATATATCCAAACACCTTACACACACCTACTTTACATATACCCATATATCCAAACACCTCACACACACCTACTTTACATATACCCATATATACCAACACCTCACACACACCTACTTTACATATACCCATATATCCAAACACCTCACACACACACACCTACTTTACATATACCCATATATCCAAACACCTCACACACCTACTTTACATATACACAAATATACAAACACCTCACACACACCTATTTTACATATACCCATATATAAAAACACCTCACACACACACCTACTTTACATATACACAAATATCTAAACACCTCACACACACACCTACTTTACATATACACATATATACAAACACCTCACACACACCTACTTTACATATACACATATATACAAACACCTCACACACACCTACTTTACATATACACATGTATACAAACACCTCACACACACACCTACTTTACATATACCCATATATACAAACACCTCACACACACCTATTTAACATATACCCATATATACAAACACCTCACACACACCTACTTTAGATATACCCATATATCCAAACACCTCACACACACCTACTTTACATATACCCATATATACAAACACCTCACACACACCTACTTTACATATACCCATATATACAAACACCTCACACACACCTATTTTACATATACCCATATATACAAACACCTCACACACACCTACCGTATTTGCTCGATTATAAGACGAGGTTTTTTTCAGAGCAAATGCTCTGAAAAATCCCCCTCGTCTTATAATCGAGGTCTCTTATAATCTGACCTCAAATTGAGGTCAGATTATAAGACATGGATCCAGGTCCCCAGCAGAGCTGCAGGGGACCTGGATCCCCCTCTCTAGCAGCAGGGGATGTCTGCGCAACGAGCGCAGACTCCCCTGCTTCCGCCCGGCACGACCGCCGGGGCTTCTGTGAAGAAGCCGGGAACTTCCGCTTTCGTCACAGAAGTCCCGGCGAGCGTGCCGGGCGGCAGCAGGGGAGGTCTGCGCTCATCGCGCAGACTTCCTCTGCTGCCCCACTAGCCACCAGGGTAAATCGGGCAGCTGGGGGATGTCTGCACGATACGTGCAGATATCCTCCATGCTGCCCGACACGGCAGACTATTATGACGGACAGCTGTCCGTCATAATAGACTGCCGTGTCGGGCAGCATGGAGGATATCTGCACGTATCGTGCAGACATCCCCCGGCTGCCCCCACTAGCCACCAGGGATCAAGGTAAGGGGAAGGGAGGGAGGGGGGCAGAGAGACAGGGGGAGGGAGGGAGGGGGACAGAGAGACAGGGGGGACAGAGAGACAGGGGGAGGGAGGGGGACAGAGAGACAGGGGGGACAAAGAGACAGGGGGAGGGAGGGGGACAGAGACAGAGTCAAGGGGAGGGAGGGGGTTAAGAGACAGAGATAAGGGGAGGGAAGGGGTTAAGAGACAGACAAGGGGAGGGGGGAGAGAGAGAAAAATGGGGGCAAGGGAAAGAGAAAGGCAGCATTGGCACATAAAAAGTAAAATACAAATAAAAACTAGAAATACATTTTTTGATATCATAATTTTTTATTAAAAAAGCAATTTACATGTGAATATATACAAGTTTAACTTTTTTCCTATAGGGTAGTCTTATATTCAGGCTTTTAGTTTTTTTCCTAAAGGAATATCCAAAGTTTGGGGGGTCGTCTTATAATCAGGGTCGTCTTATAATCGAGCAAATACGGTATTTTACATATACACATATATACAAACACCTCACACACACCTACTTTACAATACATACAAACACACACCCACCTCACACAGTCTTCTCTTGGGGGTTTCTTCTTGATGTGTCCCCCTCCCTGCTGCTTTACCTCACTGCAGGGGAGGGGGACATTCATGCTGCAGCTAATCTCCGTTGGTCGGCGTGCTGAGTGCCAGGATGTCACGTGACGACACCCGGCACGCGTTGCGCGAGGGGGCGGAGCTTGCAGTCTGTGCCTTCCGCACAGACTTTACGACCTCGCGCTGCGGAAATATCGGATGGCAGCGGCAAGGGGACCATGAGGCTGACAGCACCCAGGCGCCAGGTGTAATTTCCCGGTTCGCCATGGTGACCTGGCGCCTGGGGTTTGTCGAGCCCTGATATAAATATATATATACACTGCTCAAAAAAATAAAGGGAACACTTAAACAACACAATGTAACTCCAAGTCAATCACACGTCTGTGAAATCAAACTGTTAACTTAGGAAGCAACACTGATTGACAATCAATGTCACATGCTGTTGTGCAAATGGAATAGACAGCAGGTGGAAATTATAAGCAATTAGCAAGACACCCCCAATAAAGGAGTGGTTCTGCAGGTGGTGACCACAGACCACTTCTCAGTTCCTATGCTTTTTAGCTGATGTTTTGGTCACTTTTGAATGCTGGCAGTGCTTTCACTCTAGTGGTAGCATGAGACGGAGTCTACAACCCACACAAGTGGCTCAGGTAGTGCAGCTCATCCAGGATGGCACATCAATGCGAGCTGTGGCAAGAAGGTGTGCTGTGTCTGTCAGTGTAGTGTCCAGAGCATGGAGGCGCTACCAGGACATTACATCCAGTACATCAAGAGACGTGGAGGAGGCCAACAACCCAGCAGCAGGACCGCTATCTCCGCCTTTGTGCAAGGAGGAACAGGAGCAGCACTGCCAGAGCCCTGCAAAATGACCTCCAGCAGGCCACAAATGGGCATGTGTCTGCTCAAACGGTCAGAAACAGACTCCATGAGGGTGGTATAAGGGCTTGACGTCCACAGGTGGGGGTTGTGCTTACAGCCCAACACCGTGCAGGACGTTTGGCATTTGCCAGAGAACACCAAGATTGGCAAATTCGCCACTGGCGCCCTGTGCTCTTCACAGATGAAAGTAGGTTCACACTGAGCACGTGACAGACGTGACAGAGTCTGGAGATGCCGTGGAGAACGTTCTGCTGCCTGCAACATCCTCCAGCATGACCGGTTTGGCAGTGGGTCAGTAATGGTATGGTGTGGCATTTCTTTGGGGGGCCGCACAGCCCTCCATGTGCTCGCCAGAGGTAGCATGACTGCCATTAGGTACCGAGATGAGATCCTCAGACCCCTTGTGAGACCATATGCTGGTGGGGTTGGCCCTGGGTTCCTCCTAATGCAAGACAATGCTAGACCTCATGTGGCTGGAGTGTGTCAGCAGTTCCTGCAAGACGAAGGTATTGATGCTATGGACTGGCCCGACCGTTCCCCAGACCTGAATCCAATTGAGCACATCTGGGACATCATGTCTCGCTCCATCCACCAACGTCACATTGCACCACAGACTGTCCAGGAGTTGGCAGATGCTTTAGTCCAGGTCTGGGAGGAGATCCCTCAGGAGACCTTCCGCCACCTCATCAGGAGCATGCCCAGGCGTTGTAGTGAGGTCATACAGGCACGTGGAGGCCACACACACTACTGAGCGTCATTTTGACTTGTTTTAAGGACATTACATCAAAGTTGGATCCGCCTGTAGTGTGTTTTTCTACTTTAATTTTGAGTCCAAAACCAGACCTCCATGGGCTGAAAAATTGGATTTCCATTTTTTTATTTTTGTGTGATTTTGTTGTCAGGACATTCAACTATGTAAAGAACAAAGTATTTCATAAGAATATTTCATTCATTCAGATCTAGGATGTGTTATTTTAGTGTTCCCTTTATTTTTTTGAGCAGTGTGTACGTGTTTGTATGTGTGTGTGTGTGTATATGTATATGTATATATATATATATATATATATATATATATATATATATAATATATATACACACACACACACACAGTGGATATAAAAAGTCTACACACCCCTGTTAAAATGTCAGGTTTCTGTGCTGTAAAAAAATGAGACAAAGATAAATCATTTCAGAACTTTTTCCACTTTTAATGTGACCTATAAACTGTACAACTCAATTTAAAAACAAACTAAAATCTATTAGATAGAGGGAAGAAAAAATCTAAAAATAAAATAATGTGGTTGCATAAGTGGGCACACCCTTAAACTAATACTTTGTTGAAGCACCTTTTGATTTTATTACAGCACTCAGTCTTTTTGGGTATGAGTCTATCAGCATGGCACATTTTGACTTGGAAAGATTTGCCCACCCTTCGTGCAAAACCACTCCAAATCTGTCAGATTGCGAGGGCATCTCTTGAGCACAGCCGAAGATCGCCCCACAGATTTTCAATCAGATTCAGGTCTGGGCTCTGGCTGGGCCATTCCAAAACTTTAATCTTCTTCTGGTGAAGCCATTCCTTTGTTGATTTGGATGTATGCTTTGGGTCGTTGTCATGCTGAAAGATGAAGTTCCTCTTCATGTTCAGCTTTCTAGCAGAAGCCTGAAGGTTTTGTGCCAATATTGACTAGTATTTGGAACTGTTCATAATTCCCTCTATCTTAACTAAGGCCCCAGTTCCAGCTGCAGAAAAACAGCCCCAAAGCATGATGCTGCCACCACCATGCTTCACTGTGGGTATGGTGTTCTTTTGGTGATGTGCAGTGTTGTTTTTGCGCCAAACATATCTTTTGGAATTATGGCCAAAAAGTTCATCCTTGATTTCATCAGATCATAAAACCTTTTCCCACATGCTTTTGGGAGACTTCAGATGTGTTTTTGCAAAATGTAGCCTGGCTTGGATGTTTTTCTTCATAAGAAAAGGTCTTCATAGCCCAGACATATGAAGAATACGGGAGATTGTTGTCACATGTACCACACAGCCAGTACTTGCCAGATATTCCTGCAGCTCCTTTAATGTTGCTATTGGCCTCTTGGTAGCCTCCCAGACCAGTTTTCTTCTCGTCTTTTCATCAATTTTGGAGGGAGCTCCAGTTCTTGGTAATGTCTCTGTTGTGCCATATTGTATCCACTTGATGATGACTGTCTTCACTGTGTTCCATGGTATATCTAATGCCTTGGAAATTCTTTTGTACCCTTCTCCTGACTGATACCTTTTAACAATGAGATCTCTCTGATGCTTCGGAAGCTTGCTCTGATGCTTCGGAAGCTTGCTGTGGGATGCGACTAAGAAAATTTCAGGAAAGACCAACTAGAGCAGCTGAACTTTATTTGGGGTTAATCAGAGGCACTTTAAATGATGGCAGGTGTATGCTGACTCCTATTTAACATGATTTGGAATGTGATTGCTTAATTCTGAACACAGCTACATCCCCAGTTATAAGAGGGTGTGCACACTTATGCAACCACATTATTTTATTTTATATTTTTTCTTCCCTCCATCTAAAAGATTTCTGTTTGTTTTTCAATTGATTTGTACAGTTTATAGGTCACATTAAATTATTTATCTTTGTCTCATTTTTTTTACAGCACAGAATCCTGACATTTTAACAGGGGTGTGTAGACTTTTTATATCCACTGTGTGTGTATGTGTGTGTGTGTGTGTGTATATATATATATATATATACAGTGGTGTATCTTGGTTTTGTGCTGCCCTAGGCAGACAAAATTCGGGCACCCCCCACCCACGTTGCACACCTTCGACATGCCCCATCACCCACGTTGCACACCCACAACATGCCCCATCACCCACATTGCATACACACTAAATGCCCCATCACCCTGAATACATGGCTCCATGACCCGCATTTCATACCGCCACCACGTCCATTAAATGCCTCCATCACTCCGATTAACTGGAAGGAGTTAAAGCTTGCTGAACGGTGGGGGAGGGAGCAAAAATGTTTGAAGTACCAGAAGTGTGCTTTAACACCCTCTGACAAAATGCCGCCCTCTGGCAAAGTGCCGCCCTAGGCAAGTGCCTTGTTTGTCTTGTGGAAAATACACTACTGTATATGTATACAAATTTGATTTAATGACCTCAACAAATCCTAAATACGTCTAATATTGATAATTGTCAAATACAAACTATATTATATAAAAAACTGAATTCTAATCTTACACCGAATCTTAAGCTAACTATGCAGATATAACAGCAGTTGCTTCTCCAGAAAATAGAAAGTGAAAGTAGAATAGTGTGGTAATTTGAAACTCTTGTTTTCGTAATTTTACATTTTACTTATTACAGAAACATTTAAGGTTTTATATACAGTTCTTATATATAATATATATATAAACTGTATAGTCTAATATTTTAAGCCCTTTTGGGCTATTGGTTTCCTGCTATTGTGCATTGAGTCAATCCATTGAGTGTCATTAAAAAAAACCTTAATTTAGTTTCAATTCATAGATTAAGCATAATGCAATGTTTTAATAGCAAACACATACAGAAAAGTAATTCTTTCTCTTACAGAGTATCTTAGAAAATATGCCACAAAATACTATTATATGTATAATCATTACACAGTGAAATATTCAGTGATACTGTACCTTTACTAAATGATTGCTTTTACTATATCTTCATTGCTTTGTTGAAATTTGTAATCCAAATGTATGTGGTTTGCAATATGTCAGAGACCCTCCGAATGGCCATCTTTCCCCCAAACCCCTGCTTACGCAGCTGCCTATTTAAATGCAACAAGTCTATTTGTAGGCTAGGGAAATATAGAGAGTCTACTTTCACTTTTCATTATTCAAGTCACACTGTACTTCAGGATTGGTTGCTTTTTCCCATCATCATAAGTAATGAAAAAGTTTATGTTTTACATTTAAAACAGATAAAATTGAGATTATTTCAGTGTTTGTTGGAGTGAACTTTATACCTCTGAAATTGCATTTGAATTTATGCATGTTTAATCAAAATGTGCCCTACTGATAATTGTTATATCAGTTTTACTTATCAAATTTGCTCAAATAAAACACAACCCTGATAATAAAGTGCCCCCCCCCCCCCCCCCCCCCAAACTTTGGATATTAATTTAGAAAAAAGTCTTAATATAAGACAGCACTATAGGAAAAAGGTTGTACTAGTAGATATCCTTACTTTAATACAAGTATGATTGAAAATTAAAATGTATTACATGTTTTTATTTCCTTTTATTTGCCAATTTGTCTGTAGATTTGTCAATGCATCCCCAGACTTGCAAGTGCATCTTCAGGCTTGCCAATATGCCCCCAGACTTGCCAATGCATCCTCAATTTTGCCAGTATACCCCCAGACTTGCCAATGCATCCTCAGTCTTGCTAAATTGCCCCCAGGTTTGCCAGTGCATTCTCAAACTTGGCAATATGCCCTTGGACTGTGCCCCAGTTTTCCCAGTATGCTGCCAGACAAGCCAATGCTTCCCCAAATTTTACAATCTGCCCCCAGACTTGCAAATGCTCCTGCAGACTTTACAATTACTACAGACTTTCTGTCACACTAGCTGCTTGTTATGCACAGACCTCCTCTGATGGTTTCCGACACTACCAGTGGGACTTCCAAAATGGAACACCGAAAGGTCAGGTAACCCCAGCATTCCATCTCAGAAGCCCCGGCAGAAGTGTCTGGCAGCATCAGAGGATGTCTGTGCACATCGACTGGAGATCTGTTTGAGGTCTGATTATAAGACAAACCTCTAATATAAGACAAAGGGTCTTTTTATGAGCATTTGCAAAAAAACCTTGTCTTATATTCAAGCAAATACGGTAATTGCCTTTGCTTCTCAAGGCCCGAAATTAGCTAGACCCTGAATTTACGGGCATTTTGTATTTTACTTTTTGTTCTGGTCACTTCAGCAAAATGACCAGTCCAGAAAATGGGACATGCAGTATGGTCCACAAGTCTAATTCTACCATAACCAACTAGTTTTACTGATCACTTATTAAAAACTGTTAAACTATGTAATCAGTACTAACAAACTTATTTGTCACTTTCACCCACACAAACTCGTTTTTCAGAAATGCTGAAATAAAAGCAGATTGTAAGCCTGTGAGCAGGGTCCTCTTCCTCATGTATTTATCTGTAACTCCCCTATAAACTATGTATGTATCATGGGCAAGCTCTTCTGATTACTGAGTGTCACGGTACCCACCGTGACTCTTACCCCTGGCGGGCACAAGGGGACCTTGTCTGTTGCCAAAGCCAGAAGCTCCTAGGAGAACTATAATCACTGGCCCCAGCACAGACTGTGCTTTCTCCGCTACTGCTTTCTCCGTCTAACCGGAGTACAGCAGGAATCCAACAATTGCCGGGTAGGCGCTATCCCCATTGGCTGATTCAAACAGCCCGCCTACCAGCTTGCTGGTAGCTCACATACGGATTGGTCACCGTTTAAATGTCTAAATGTAGCTCATTTTCTGATTGGTCCTTAACCCGAATGTGTACCGAAATGTTTTCCCCTATGCTAACTGTGTGTTTTACATGTCTGGTGCCCTGTTAAAGAGCCTAATACCTTGTACCCTTTCCCCAGGAATGTATCTTCAGCAGCTACTTCACAATAAAGGTTTTTCCTGGCTGCTGAGCTCATTCTCTTGTTCAAAATGTAGGTGCTTTTTCTATTGGTTGCCCAGACCAAGCCCCAGTGTAGGCACTGTGCTGATTGGTTGCTTAGTTAAGTGCCCAATTTGAATATATTTACTGATCTGTGAGCACGCCCCCTCCTGGGGATTGGTTGCTACTAATTCTAGCTTTCATCTGATTGGCTGCCAGATACTCTGGCACCAAATTCAATTGTCCTTTTGTGTAAGTGTGAAGAAGTTATTTTGTTGAACTTATGTTATCAAGATGTTTACCTGTATATATGTCCTGTGTTTGGAATCACTAAACAGTTCTTCTTGTTTTACCCAACACGACCAGTCTCGTCTGCTATGTTAACCAATGTAGTCAAATAATGTTGGTAATGAAGGTGACACTAGTTTTCTTCTATTAAAAGCACAAGGATACTCCAGGAGGTTGCTAACTGAACCAGGGTTAATAAAATAATTAAACAGTTTTTTTTTATCTCAAAATATCAAAATAATTAAGACACTAAGGTGATACTTTGTATCAGACAAGGATATAAAAGAATCAAAAGATTTCCACATTCATTCTCAGAACTGTAAATGTTGATAATTGTTAATAAAGTTGTTGGACACAAATTAACTATGCCTGTGTCTTCCATTCAGGAACAGTTAGGATTAAAAGACTTAACTGTCAACAACAAAAAATCAAACATACATTGGCTGCCCCCAACACTATGGAGTCTGGGGGATCAGAAGGGCAAATAAAAGGAAACAAAAACAAGAAATGGTTATTAAATATATAAAAACTGTTTACATGTGAATTAGTATTATATTCTGAATTTTTCTTTCTTTCCTAAATTAATATCCAAAGTTTTGGGGATCAACTTATAATCAGGGTTGTCTTACATTTAAGCAAATACTGCAACATATAAATATAACTTAAGAAAAGAAGTATGGAAAAGGGGGGGGGGGGTAGGTGGTTAAAGATTATAATTTAGATCGCATGTGTAAAGGTGGTCGGGACCATCTATTTTTATGGTTTGTGTTTGTTTTCGTCTTTATTTATTTTTTCTGTGCATGTTATGAATGTGGTGTTTGCTTTTTTTCTTTTTATTCTTCTTGTGTAAAGTTATATGTATAAATAAAAAGTAAATAAAAAAACAATTAGTTATATACAAACTCTTAAAGCTATAGTTTTTATAACGGCTACTTAAAAACACCTTTCTAAGATAATAGAATTGGAGATTTAGTCATGTTATATGACCATATTATGCTTAGCTCACTGTTTAATGAGATTGTACTGATCACTGTGGATAGTATATAACTATTTGATCATTTTAGTCTCGACCTGTATAATAAATTCTAGTTCAGGTGAGTACTACCCTTTTTAGATTTTGTTTGTATATTTGATTCTCTGACCCAGCTTTGAGTTTAGCTCCCCTCACAGGTTCTCCATAAATGGTGACCAGAGAAATCTATATATTGAGGGGGTGTCTCTATAAATGCAAAACAGAAAGGCCTCCAATTCTCTTATCTTGGAAACGTGTTTTTAATTAGCCGTGATCAAAATTATAGCTTTAAGAGTTTGTAACATGTTTAATTTGAGTCTTTCGATCCCCTGTAGTATTAGGGTTCCGGGTAAGTATTAGGGTTAGTACTAGGAGTAAGTATTGGGGTTCGGGGTTAGGATTAGGGTTAGTCCTAGGAGTTAGTATTGGGGTTCAGGGTTAGTACTAGGAGTTAGTATTGGGGTTCGGGGTTAGTACTAGGAGTTAGAATTGGGGTTCGGGGTTAGTATTAGGAGTTATTACTGGGGTTCGGGGTTAGTATTGGGGTTTGGGGTTAGTATTAGGGCTTAGGAACAAAGCACCAAAGCATCTTTTTCCTCCTAGCTTTGATCACAGAGTGATCGGGAGCAAGGGACACATAGGCAGAGACCTTATCAGGGTCTTTCCAGAGCCAGTGCGTACCTGTCGAAATCGAGCAAGACTTTGCATTTTGGTAAAATGTAGCACTTTGTCAGACTGAGGTCACTTACAGTGGCCATGTTTGACAGGGGGGTCCCACTGCAGGTGTCTCATTTTGGCTTCCAGCAGTGCTACCTGTTTATTCAGGTCACCTACCTGTTTACGTGAGCTCATCTGGCTTAGTTTGTTTGATGGACATTGCGATAGAGGTCAGTTCTAGTTCTATTACTTTTGTTTGTATCGCAAGCATCTCACTCTGTATGGTGTGTCTGTTGACCTGTCACACTGGCCACAATTCCTTAAGAAAGTTTCTAACAGTTTTTAATATCATTCCTCACGGCTTATTTCTCACCTGGGGTATTGTCAGCTCTCTTAGATGGGATTGCAACTTATGGCATCATTGTGTTGCCCTTAAATACTCAATTTTACTCATTTCCCACTGAATGTAGTTGATTTGCACATGACCACAAACGCATTTAAACACTATTTTGCTTGTACCTCTGATAACACAATATACAGACTATTTTTATTATCTACATTCACCTAAATATTACTGTGATTGAGACCATTTAAGACAGGATAGTCTGAATCAAACTGTGGTTCTCCAGCTATTGATTAGCTATAAATAAAGCCTGCAATAAATTAATGACTAAACTTGCTTTTTCAGGAGCCATCAATATATATGTGATATATGTGATAAACCGAATGTCTTTCGGTTGGACTTTCGGTTTATGGAATACATGTAATGCTATTGGCTTTCTATAAACCGAAATAGAGTCCCCATTCATAAGAAATTCTTATGAATGGGGACTCTATTTCGGTTTATAGAATGCCGATAGCATTACATACAATGTAATCGCTGAACCCTGAACTCCAACACGAACATACAGTGGAATGTCCGTTTTCGGGTCCGGGGTCCAAAAACCGTAAGAACAGTGCGGTTCGGGTTCGCTCAACACTATTCTCTAGTAGAAACCAGAATAATGAATATGTTTTTTAATATCAGTTTACAGCAAATATTATGGTTATATTACTGTTCTAATTTTTATAAAGTACTGTGTTTGTGGTTTGCTGGCTTAGATATATTACTGTCATTGGGGACTTTTCACTAAAAGGTGAGTTGCAGGTGAGTTGAGGGGAGATGAATATTTTATCTCACCAATTTATCTGTACATTATGCAGGGACAAACCTGGTGAGTTTCCCACATGAAGCAAACTCAGCAGGATTGTCCCTGCACGATGTATAGCTAAATTGGTGGTAATAAATAGTGTATTTTCTGGAATGCTGGTATGCCATTAGTAATGAGGAAGGGACCTAGCACGTTGGTCTTGAAAGCTTGCAATCAAACCCTCCGTTAGCCAATAAAGGGTATCATTGTTACTTGTTTCCTGTTTTTCCACGGCTAACATTGCACTAGTCTTTTTACTTATTAACACAAACTTACCTTGGTCCTGTTACTCTTTGTCCCTATACTACCAAAAAAAAAGTAATATAATTAAATGAAAAAGATTTAGTTTGAATTTGACTGATGTTGCATTCTGGGTATTTGTTTTTAGATATCAAATAAGTCTGGATGTAAAAGGCTTTTAAGAAGTAGGGGAGTATATTGTACAGTGCAAGAGACAAACATACTCATAAACCATGGGGGGAAACAGAACATTCTAAAAATGTGTCTAAATGGGTAATATTTGATTAACAAGTAAAAACCTAAGAAAGATCTACTAACAATAACATTGTGTTTTATAGGAGTATGAATATAGTATCATCCACCATATCGGAGGAGCATTCATATTTGTGTTTGGCAACGCATTTATGTTGTGCCTGTCGGTATTAACAAGCCGATCATCTCTGAGATGGAATAGTGGTGGCATGTGCTACCTGAGACTGGGGATATCGATGTTCTCGCTGATTGTATTGTTGCCATGCATCCTTTTTACACAGTCTCCGCATGTATACACATTGTGTGATGTATTGTTTTGCCAAGCACTACTATTATGCATGAATTACTTACTACTTAATGTTCTTTTTCTTTGGTAGAGCACAGTGGTGTAACAAAGGTAGCTGTGATACACACTGCAGAGATACAAACTCTGATGAGAGGGCCTTCATATCAAATGATTAGCACACACCAGCATCTACATATATATATACACTACTCAAAAAAATAAAGGGAACACTTAAACAACACAATGTAACTCCAAGTAAATCACACGTCTGTGAAATCAAACTGTTCACTTAGGAAGCAACACTGATTGCCAATCAATGTCACATGCTGTTGTGCAAATGGAATAGAAAACAGGTGGAAATTATAGGCAATTAGCAAGACACCCCCAATAAAGGAGTGGTTCTGCAGGTGGTGACCACAGACCACTTCTGAGTTCCTATGCTTTTTAGCTGATGTTTTGGTCACTTTTGAATGCTGGCAGTGCTTTCACTCTAGTGGTAGCATGAGACGGAGTCTACAACCCACACAAGGCTCAGGTAGTGCAGCTCATCCAGGATGGCACATCAATGCGAGCTGTGGCAAGAAGGTGTGCTGTGTCTGTCAGTGTAGTGTCCAGAGCATGGAGGCGCTACCAGGACATTACATCCAGTACATCAAGAGACGTGGAGGAGGCCAACAACCCAGCAGCAGGACCGCTATCTCCGCCTTTGTGCAAGGAGGAACAGGAGCAGCACTGCCAGAGCCCTGCAAAATTACCTCCAGCAGGCCACAAATGGGCATGTGTCTGCTCAAACGGTCAGAAACAGACTCCATGAGGGTGGTATGAGGGCCCGACGTCCACAGGTGGGGGTTGTGCTTACAGCCCAACACCGTGCAGGACGTTTGACATTTGCCAGAGAACACCAAGATTGGCAAATTCGCCACTGGCGCCCTGTGCTCTTCACAGATGAAAGCAGGTTCACACTGAGCACGTGACAGACGTGACAGAGTCTGGAGATGCCGTGGAGAACGTTCTGCTGCCTGCAACATCCTCCAGCATGACCGGTTAATTTCCTGGTCGCCATGGTGACCTGGCGCCTGGGGTTTGTCGAGCCCTGATATAAATATATATATACACTGCTCAAAAAAATAAAGGGAACACTTAAACAACACAATGTAACTCCAAGTCAATCACACGTCTGTGAAATCAAACTGTCCACTTAGGAAGCAACACTGATTGACAATCAATGTCACATGCTGTTGTGCAAATGGAATAGACAACAGGTGGAAATTATAGGCAATTAGCAAGACACCCCCAATAAAGGAGTGGTTCTGCAGGTGGTGACCACAGACCACTTCTCAGTTCCTTTGCTTTCTGGCTGATGTGCTTTCACTCTAGTGGTAGCATGAAACGGAGTCTATAACCCACACAAGTGGCTCAGGTAGTGCAGCTCATCCAGGATGGCACATCAATGCGAGCTGTGGCAAAAAAAAAAAACGCGGCCTTTTAAAAAAAAAAAGCCCGCGCTTGCAGGCAGAGACGGAGGTGAGACGGGATCGGAAGATCCCCCCTCACCATCGCTCTGCCTGCCAGGCTGCACGGGGAGCCGAACAGGCAGCACAGAGAAACCTCCGTGCTGCCTGTTTGGCTCCCCGTGCAGTGTCCTGACGTCATACGCGCGCCCGGTCACGTGACCTGTCGGCACAATTGCCGGGAAGCCGAACAGGCAGCATGGAGGGACCATGCTGCCTGCCACTAGCCACCAAGGAAAGGTAAGTGCTGATGGGAGACTGTGTGTGTGTGTGTGTGTGTGACTGAGTGTGATGGGAGTCAGAGTGTGTGTGATGGGAGACAGTGTGTGTGACTGAGTGTGATGGGAGTCAGTTTGTGTGATGGGAGTCAGAGTGTGTGTGATGGGAGACAGTGTGTGTGACTGAGTGTGATGGGAGTCAGTTTGTGTGATGGGAGTCAGAGTGTGTGATGGGAGACAGTGTGTGTGACTGAGTGTGATGGGAGTCAGAGTGTGTGTGATGGGAGACAGTGTGTGTGACTGAGTGTGATGGGAGTCGGAGTGTGTGACTAAGTGTGATGGGAGTAGGAGTGTGTGTGATGGGAGACAGTGTGTGTGACTGAGTGTGATGGGAGTAGGAGTGTGTGACTGAGTGTGATGGGAGTCAGAGTGTGTGTGATGGGAGACAGTGTGTGTGACTGAGTGTGATGGGAGTCGGAGTGTGTGACTGAGTGTGATGGGAGTAGGAGTGTGTGACTGAGTGTGATGGGAGTGTGTGTGTGTGATGGGAGTATGAGCTTGATGTGAGTCTGAATGATGGGGCATGTCTTAGGTGTGTAACGTGGGTGTGCAGCTTGGGTAGGGGGGTGCCCGGATTTTGTCTGCCTAGGGCAGCACAAAATCAAGATACACCACTGCTTGCACCAAGACATTACCAGCAGATCTTTAAAGTACTGATAGTTGCGAGGTGGGGCCTCCATGGATGAGACTTGTTTGTCCAAATTACACCTCTTCTCTATTAATCTACATATTGGATAGATAGAAATATATCCTGGAAATAATACTTTACCAAGGAGTAAGTACAGTACGAGGTTTTATAGAAGAAAAAAGGAAAAGAGTAAATCAAAAGTAATTATTAAAGTCTCCAGGCTGGAACCAAAAAATAATTTGAACTGGTACAAAGAAGACTGTGTCACTATGATTAAACTTTCAAGGATAACTAACGTTGTTATTCTCTTCTGCTTCTAATATAGACGCACAGGTAACTGATTAGTTGTCCCTAGTATGAGGACACGTACTTTTGGTAGTATATGCCAGTTTATGATCTGACCGACAACTGCCATGGTTCCCTGGGAGGCAGAGAGCCTGGTCTGGTCGGCACCTGTCTCTCTCGCTCCATCTTTGCTAGTGCGGGAATGTCCATCTTTGCTAGTGCATGGTCTGCTATGTCCCCTCTGCTGATCCCATGAAAAATGAGATACACGTCAAGTTTACTTGGAGGAAAGGGACACATTTAAAAAAAAAAGTTTATTTCTCTTTTAAAATACAAAACAGTTTTTAGTTCATTTTAAAATCCATAAATAAATCATGTTAGACTATGCAGCAAAAGAACCAACAGTAATACCCCTTAAGTGGGATTACCTTCTACAGCATTATTCAAGCCTGCTCATTCAGCAGCTGTTTGGCCATAAAACAGCACAACCTGAGCGAGATATCCAAAAGCAATCTGACAGTACACATAAAGACGTGAGGAGGCCTGCACTCCCATCACTCCCTCCTCACTGCGTTGTATGTACTGCATAGCACAATAAAGTCTATTGCAAATGGAAACGCACTTTCGTGTACGTCAGACTGCTTACGGATATCCAGCTCTGGCATGTATTAAAAAGGGTTTTGACTCACTGGAGGAAGTTAGTATTCTGCCTCTTTACAGGTCCATGGTAAGACCCCACTTTGAACATGAAGTTAAATTCTTGATGCCTTTTCTGAAAAAGTGACATTATGTAACTGGAGAGAGTATAGAGAAGGGCTGCAAAACTAATAAAGGAATTAAAACTTTTTTTTATGAATAAAGACTAAAACAGCTAAATTTGTGTACACTAGAGAAATGGTTTCTTAGAGGGGATATGATAACATTATAAAAATATTGGCAGGGCCCATACAAAGGGCTCTCCAAAGACCTGTTCATTGACAGAACAGTATAAGAGGTCACCCGCAAAGACTTAAAGAAACGAGAATTCATCCTCAACAGCCAAAGGGGTCTTTACCATAAGACAATATGGACATCACTGCCGGAAGAGTTAGTGCTATCAAATACGCTAGGTGCCTTTAAAACCTGCGTACCCTTTTTAAAAAGCAGAATATAGAGGGCTGTGTTTGTTGGTATAGGCATAAATATTTATTTAGCGCTTGGTGATTCAAGGAGAAATCTGATTGTCAACCAGGCTTTTTTTCCCATTTTATTTTCAGTATGAAATTGCTGAAATAAAGTGGGGTTTTTATCAACAGTGGACTTAACACTGCATCATACAGTATCCACAGCACTTGCCTTATACTTATATTGCACCTACAGCACTTGACTTGCACTCATATTGCACCCAGCACTGTTTAGCGTGAGGCAAACAAAGTATGCCTAGGACGGCACTTGCCTTATATGCCTTGAAGGGGCGCACAAAACGCCAAAAAAAAAAAAAAGTTTTCTAAAAGCCGCCCCTTTAAGAAAAGAAAAGAGGGCTGCACGGGGAACCAAACAGGCAGCACAGAGAAACCTCTGTGCTGCCTGTTCTGCCCCCCGTGCGGTGTGACGGGAAAGTGCCAACAGGTCAAGTGACCCGGCGCTCTGACGTCAGACACGCGTTGGGTCACGTGACCTCTCTACACACACCGTGGGAGAGCCGAACAGGCAGCACAGAGGACACCACGCTGCCTGCCACTAGGGACAAGGGTAAGTTCTGGGGAGATGGGGCATGTATTGGGGGTGATGGGGACATGTAATGGGGGTGATGGGGGCATGTAATGGGGGTGATGGGAACATGTATTGGGGGTGATGGGGACATGTATTGGGGGTGATGGGGACATGTATTGGGCGTGATGGGGACATGTATTGGGGGTGATGGGGACATGTAATGGGGTGATGGAGGCATGTGATTAGGTAATGGAGCATGTGATGGAGGTGTGTGCATGCTGGTGATGGGCCATGTAATAAGGTGATGGGGCATGTCGTGGGTGTGCAACATGGGTAGGGGGGGGGGTGCCCAAATTTTGTCTGCCTAGGGCAGCACAAAACACCACTGATTGCACCCACATGATTTGGCATGCCAGTGTCAATTTCCCTCACACAACCTGCAGAACATGCCCCAGTGTCACTTTGCCCCACATTACTTTATTTTGCCCCACAGAATCACTCATGCCATTAATATATGCAACAGTCAGTTTGGCCATTAAAATATGCCAGTGTAAATTTAACAAGTGTTATGCCAGTAATTTTGTCCAGTAACAAACAGGGAATTCCATTCAGAGGTTTCAAATCGGCAAAACTTTGTGTAAACCATTTAGGTAAAAAGATCACCTCTAATCCAGATAAAATCATAGAAACTAATTTCCTCCCACCTTTACATAAGATAAATAAGCTACTTAGGGAGTAGAAGCCATTGGGCCTCTCCTAGATAGGAAAGGATATGCTCCTGGCTAATATACTACTAGCTAACATGCTTGCACCAGTTAGCTTTGATTGCACAAACAATAGGTAGTTTGAGCTATTTAGATTAATAGCTCAAAGTATGGCAGTTTAATGCAGCCACAGGCATTTTCATGTAGTGAAAGATTTGATTTTCACTGCACTTGGCAGGCAGGCTGATCCTTTTGGATATTAGATTTTTGAATAAGGGATACTCCACCTGAACTTATATCTGGGTGTAGCTTCAATTGTTTGACATATGATGTTCTTATGATATTTTGGTTGTTTGTGCTAAATTCAGAGTATGTGGAGCAGCATCTTTGAAACAAAACCTACAGAAAGGCATTATGACATCATTTATCTGTAAAATAATAGGTCCCCCTTCATACAGTTGCTCCTTTTATTATAATCTGAAAAAAAATAAAGAATGAGGCAGATAGTAACATTTAATTAAAAGCCACAGATGATGTTTTTATAAACAATTTAATATTTACGGTTAAGGTAAAGGTAACTGCTGTATACAAAAATAAAGCAGGTTCTGATTTTATAAAAAAAAAAAAAAAAAAAAAAAAAAAAAAAAAAACACAAATATAGTCCATTGAATCTTGGCAGAACTCCAAGAAATAGGAAGCCTTGATCACAAAGAACAAAAACACAAAAATGTCAATAGTTTTGCAATGAGGTCAGAAGGCATACATGGTACGTGGTGATACAGAGGAGCCATATCATCACAGAGTTATATAATTGTCAAAATAATGGCAGAAAATGCAAAACTGGAGATCAGAAATATATACTAATATATATGTGTCTGGTATAGCAAAATGACACTCATTAGGGTCTTCTTCTCAGTTGTCCATTACTTTTGGAATTCTTGAAGGTTTAGATCATGTTCATGCTCTTCCCTTTCTACATGCAGACCTCAAATGCATGTTAACACAATCGGAGTAAGCAGTACATACATCACAATTTTGAGTTCATTAAAATAGATCCATTCTTGCCATCATCTTTATCCACGCTGATTTCTGAAGAGGTTTTTCTTCTGCAACAGAACCTGGGGACAAAACAAATGTAGAAATTGAGCAAAATCATTGCTCTTATTGGAGAATGCTCCTTATTTAGGTCTTTCACAGAAGCAATCAATACACAATGACAGATTTTGCATGCATCGATGCACCATGATGGCAGCTACAGTGTTAATACTACGGGGACACTGCATATATAAATCTAAGCTTTATGCATATAGTGGTGTCTAACCCATCCATTGTACCTTTTTTTGTACTAATGGTTGCAAACAAATGTTACAAATTTCTTTCAAAGTTTATTCCTCTTGCTAAACATTTTGCTTTTGTTTACATTGCGAGAGGACAGTTCAATCAAATAGATACTCTTTCAATAAAAACATAAACTGAGGAGAGAAGGCTATCGCAGTCAACTTGTGAGCATATATAGAGACTAGATTACTCAAACTGGTGACTGCCTCCCTGTTTTTGACAGCAGTGCTTGGAAGGGTGGGGCATTCCAATGCATCTATAATGACGCCCTATGATGCTGGGAATGGACATATATTTGGGAAGATATCCCATCAATCTTTAGAAGAAGAATTAATAAATGCATATGCAGTTTTAATATGCATTTATTTGTTTCTTTCCCATCTGGAGATTTTCTTTAATTTTCATAGTTTTAATATATAAACTTGGTTTAGCCATAAAGCACACTGTGTTAATTTATTCTAGCTCAATATGGTTTGAATTACCGTATTTGCTCGAATATAAGACGACCCTGATTATAAGACGACCCTTCAAACTTTGTATATTCCTTTAGGAAAAAAACTAAAAGCCTGAATATAAGACTACCCTATGGGGGGGGGGGGGGGGGGGGGGAGTTTAACTTGTATATATATATATATATATATATAAATTGCTTTGCTCTTTCTCTCTCCACCTCCCTCCCCCTCGTCTCTATACCCCTCCCCTTGTATCTCTGTCTCCCCCCCTCTCACCTTGTCTCACTTTCCCTGGTGGCTAGTGGGGGCAGCTGGGGATGTCTGCACGATACGTGCAGACATCCTCCATGCTGCCGGACAGCTGGTCTGTCATAATAGACGGAAGTGTCGGGCAGCATAGAGGATGTCTGCACTTATCGCGCAGACATCCACCTGCTGTTAGCGAGGGGGACCTGGATCCCAGTCGTATAGTCTGACCTCGAAAAAAACCTAGTCTTATATTCAAGCAGATCCGGTAGTTTTGGGTTAAATGAGACAAAGAAAAACAAAACCACTTATAAATGTAACTCAAGTATGAGTTATTTATCAACCTGTAATGTTGTTATTGTTTTGAATACAATTTTATCAATATAGTATATATATATATATATATATATATATATATATATATATACACACACACACACACACTTAATACATAATATGATCCGCAGCAGAACTCCTTCTGTTCGGATATAGCTTGTCTCCAAGAACAAAATACTGTGATCGTACTTTAATCATTTTTTTTTCTTATTCTAAGCATACGTTTATACTCTGCCGGATTCATATGAAATGGTTTAATACATATTACGGCACTGAATATATAATATCCCCACCTTTCTTTAATGTACTTATCTATTACACAACAATATGATATGGTGACCTGTTACTTAGCGTACATAATAACTATCGTAAAACCTTAAAAGAAAAATGAATTTTCACTAATTGAAAAGGGAATTGCAAATGCAGGCTAAAATCACTAAGCTGAAGTTGGAAAACTCTTGACTCGACTGCTTTGGCCTGTATAGTTAACACTGTGAGATAAAATGTTTATCTTACCAGCATCTCACCTTTTCTTTCTATTTCTTTTCTTTTGCATTTGTTTCCCAGTGTTTGGGTGATACAGTCACAGTATAAGCAGTGTTTGGGCGATCCAGTCACAGTATAAGCAGTGTTTGGGTGATCCAGCACAGTGTTTGGGCGATACAGTCACAGTATAAGCAGTGTTTGGGTGATACAGTCACAGTATAAGCAGTGTTTGGGTGATACAGTCACAGTATAAGCGGTATTTGGTTGATACAGTCACAGTATAAGCGGTGTTTGGGTGATACAGTCACAGTATAAGCGGTGTTTGGGTGATACAGTCACAGTATAAGCGGTGTTTGGGTGATACAGTCACAGTATAAGCAGTGTTTGGGTGATACAGTCACAGCATAAGCAGTGTTTGGTTGATACAGTCACAGCATAAGCGGTGTTTGGTTGATACAGTCACAGCATAAGCAGTGTTTGGTTGATACAGTCACAGTATAAGCGGTGTTTAGGTGATACAGTCACAGTATAAGCGGTGTTTAGGTGATACAGTCACAGTATAAGCAGTGTTTGGGTGATACAGTCACAGTATAAGCGGTGTTTGGGTGATACAGTCACAGTATAAGCAGTGTTTGGTTGATACAGTCACAGTATAAGCGGTGTTTAGGTGATACAGTCACAGTATAAGCAGTGTTTGGGTGATACAGTCACAGTATAAGCAGTGTTTGTGTGATACAGTCACAGTATAAGCAGTGTTTGGGTGATACAGTCACAGTATAAGCGGTGTTTGGGTGATACAGTCACAGTATAAGCAGTGTTTGGTTGATACAGTCACAGTATAAGCAGTGTTTGGGTGATACAGTCACAGTATAAGCAGTGTTTGGGTGATACAGTCACAGTATAAGCAGTGTTTGGGTGATACAGTCACAGTATAAGCAGTGTTTGGTTGATACAGTCACAGTATAAGCAGTGTTTGGGTGATACAGTCACAGTATAAGCAGTGTTTGGTTGATACAGTCACAGTATAAGCGGTGTTTAGGTGATACAGTCACAGTATAAGCGGTGTTTGGGTGATACAGTCACAGTATAAGCGGTGTTTGGGTGATACAGTCACAGTATAAGCGGTGTTTGGGTGATACAGTCACAGTATAAGCAGTGTTTGGGTGATACAGTCACAGCATAAGCAGTGTTTGGTTGATACAGTCACAGTATAAGCGGTGTTTGAGTGATACAGTCACAGTATAAGCAGTGTTTGGTTGATACAGTCACAGTATAAGCGGTGTTTAGGTGATACAGTCACAGTATAAGCAGTGTTTGGGTGATACAGTCACAGTATAAGCAGTGTTTGGGTGATACAGTCACAGTATAAGCAGTGTTTGGGTGATACAGTAACAGTATAAGCGGTGTTTGGGTGATACAGTCACAGTATAAGCAGTGTTTGGTTGATACAGTCACAGTATAAGCGGTGTTTGGTTGATACAGTCACAGTATAAGCAGCAACTCACCTTTTAGTGAATAGCCCACTGAGTTCACCCCCACTCACCTGCTCTCCGTTATTTTTTAGCATTTTCTACTTATACCCTCACAGCTCATAACTGTGTAATATTCTTAAGCATGTGGATTACTATGAATGGAGTTTACTGGGGATATAGATCTAAATCCCTACTGATAATTTTCCAAAATGTTAATCTTCCCAAATCAGCTATGCCTGATATTTGCAGGTTACCACGGTTAACTTTTTATTCAATAGATGGAGATTCAGGGGCTTTAATGGATGGAATTCAATTACCCTTTAATGTCCAGGGTCTGGTCAATGGTCTCTGGCAATGGTTTGCCTAACGTTTCTGGGAAAAACAAAACTAGAATACCCATGACAACAGTCAGACTCCCCATGAGGATGTATGGAAGTATCCTATTGTAGGCACCTGGTAAAAAAAAAAAAAAAAAAAAAAGACAGGAGAATTTTGAATAATTACAGCCACATACATTTATTCTTACATATTTTAAATTATGTTACCTCACCATAATACAATATCATGTACAGCATGTCTATCAGTATCACAACTGTTGTATATCGTTATTAAATTCATAGCTAACTTTATTAATGTTATGGTATTTTTACTGTTGTTACTTTTTGTCCTTGACTTGATATCAGCTAGTGTAAGCAATAAGAAGTGGACTAGATGAGCGTACAAGAAGCCAATGTACAATCCAATAATCTTACATGAACTGTGGTGCTGGTAACTTTACACTCATAGTAGAAGTTGTCTAATCCTTCAGCACCAATATGAGACTCATATTAAAAGAAAACTTACCCAGGTAAACAAAATAAGGGGAGATGACACTTCCAACTCGGGAAGACATAGAACCTACTCCGACACCCATGTTTCTGATAACTGTAGGATACAACTCTGCAGTGTAAACATACACCATGTTAAAGGCCGCCGTAACACCAAACTTTCCTACCATCACCAAGATAGTTGACACAATCTGGAGATCTATGAATTCAAACAAATAATAAAAAAAAAGAGGGAGATTGAGAGGTTAGGAAAACATGTAGAGCGCTCTGCTTGATGGCTTTTACTATAACTATTTGTGAAATAGAACCCGGCTAAAAACCTACACTAATAAGAGGTCCTGACGACTATGGTTACATCATAAGGAAGGTGGCTGCACTAGATCTTACAGATTACTAGAAAGATGAAATGGAGTTCCTTCAGAAATAATGCCTTTGTTTGACATGGCTGGTAATATTGAGAGTCCAGCTCGCTTACACCACAGTATACTAAATGGAACTAATCACTAAAAGGTAAGTCCAGACCACTTTTCGAACTTTGCACCAGAATTGGGTTTTATATTTAACCCCTAATACGTCCAGATCGTGATAGAGCTGTGCAAAGCAAAGAGGGCTCAATAAGGTACACGATGAGTATCCCTTATCCAAAATGTTTGGGACCAGAAGTAATTTGGATAATGGATCATTTAGGATAATGGATCATTTTCACTAATAAGTTATATTAAAGCCTCTCAGCACTCATGAAATTCAGTAGAATCAATGCAAATACTGTATAGAGCAAATAAATCACTTTTACTGCGATGTAGCTGTGATGTGAGACAGCGTTGGGAACCTGCCGTTGGCAATTCAGGGCTGTGGGGGGATCTGAGCATACATATAATTTTCCAATTAAATCATAAGTTCGTTTGTTTCCCGACAGTTGTCCTTTAAGCTACATTGCACAATTCTCAAGTGAAGTCTAATCGCTGTATGAGATTTCCATTTTATTTCTCACTGAAACTACAGTAAACCAGGAAACATTAAAAGGTACTTAATATGATCTTTATCTTGTGTTTCCAGAATAGCAAGAGAATGCAGCGCGGGACAACGGTGTGATTATTTATTCATTGGACGGTGCCAGTGCAATAAGTGCCGGCACAACCAAAAAGTAAGTTTCTGGCAGAGGAAGCGCAGACTCCTGGAATTTGTCGGGAGTCTGCTTTATAGATGGGCGCACACGCTGATTGCGCCACTATCCGGCGTGCGCGCCATGTTTATACATAACCCACAATGTGTTTTAAATCTTTCTATTGTCTCCTGTTACTGGAAAATCCTTTCATGTTGCATTTGACACAGTTTACTTCTTCTTAGATTTGTATTTTTTTTTCCTCTTCACTTACTATTATTTCTTTTATCTGTTTTACTCCGCTAAAAAAAGCCATTTAACGCCTGACTACATTGCTCTGAAAATAATAATAGTAGAAGTGATGCAGAAGAAACAGGCTGCTAGCCTCCAGCCGACAGGGAAGTCGGAGAAACGCGTTGAGACCAAGACCACAGCCGTTTTTGGACTACCCTATCCTGGTGGCAGCAGGAAGGATTTGAACAATCTGTTCAGGACACTTTACACGCAAGTTTCCCTTTATGTGCTTGTTTTTGTAGTACGTGCATTCAGTTTTGTAATATTGTCCTTTTTATGTATTACTGCGCAATGGATTTTTTATAGATAGCAAAATAAATTCTGAAGATTCCATATATTAATGAGCCTGACACCCTAATTTGTTTGTGAGTGTGACAACCAAACATTATCAGCTGTCTATCTATTTGTACTGTATTACACTATAGATTTTTTTTTCTTTCTCCCCTGTACATGCGCATGTGCTTTGGTGTGTTTTTTGTACATTGCTATGAAAACAATAATTTTATCAGCAATATCTCCTTGATGCATGTACGTCAACCAACCCACCTCCCTGACTATTTGCCCCTAATTCTGTAGAATGAAAGTTGTAAAATAAGATGTTGTTCTTTTATTCAGCAGCATTAAACCACAATATCGGAACAGAAGCTAAAATTGTATGCATATTAGAATAATGCACACTATGTTTAAAGTTAAATGAGACAAGGATGTGTCTCTTTAACTACAAACTTTGCTTTTAGTTACACTTATTGTAAAGCCTGTGGTATAAAAAAACACCTACCCTCAGGCACCAGCTGAATGAGAAGAAGCACAGCTCCACCTAGCAGCAAAGTGGAACACATTGCATATCGCCTGGCTACATGCTTCAGAAGCAGCCAGGCAATTATGCAAGACGGGACTTCGATGGCGGCCAGTAGGAAACAATTTAAAAATGGATCCCCATGCAAATTTGGGGTATTCAAGGAAACACCAAAATACCCAATGGAAATGATCAACCTGGAAGAAGATGGAAGCAAGCACTCAACTATTTGCAACATAAAAAGACAATATGGCATGCAAGGTTATTAAAGACATTACCTGGAGTGTCTACCTAGATGAATTAGTCCATGCATCACATTTCAGTGGGGGGGAGGGGGGTGGGGGATTTGGGGGTGGGGGTACATTCACACCTAAAAAAATAAGCATTACCAAAAAGAAAACTGCATTTAATTTGAACATTGTTTCTATATTAAATAATAATTAACAAAATTCACACCGCTTCTCTGAAAAAAAAAATAAAAGTACAGCAAGCATTGAATAATCCATTATGAAAGCCAGTACTTTCAATACACTGAAGAAGCTAATTATAGGAGGTCAGAACGACATGGCAAAAGCTTTGATGTTAAAGTGACTGTATCACCAAAACGTTAAAAATAAAACATAAAAGTTATGTACACAGTGGCGGGATGTATAAAAGTGGCACATGTGAAAGTAGTGCTCTCTAGTGGCGCTATCTCTGCGTGAAGCAATGTACAAAAGTCAGGCACCTGAGCTATGTGCACTGGGGCCAACACATGTACAAAAAGTAAAAGTTAAAGAAATGAGTTTACAATTGAGTTTACATTCTCCACCATCCCTGCAAATGCCCCATATTTTAAACTTTCCCAACATTTATCAGTGCAGGATTTTATACATCCCTCATTGTGTGCATTAAAAAAAAACCTCATGTATTCCTTACTTGAATTTGTCCAATTCTTTTTTGGAAGAAAAATATGTAAACACGGTAAAGTGTTCCGATTCCCACTTTAACTAGGACACTTACATATTCTTAGTACAGCCCTATACTACACATTTCATGTAAGCATCCATATTTTAAATTCTCAATTACTTATGACATAGGAGTTTTATTACAAATAGACCAGCAATGATCAACTTATTCTAAAATACATTTTAGCAGTGTGCCCCATGAATATAGTTACACATCGTTCATTACAAGTATTGCTGCAAAACATTATAATGCGAACACATTAAAATATTTATCAATAACCATATATCAGACCTGAAAATCAGATATTTTTTGGATACAGGAAATGAAACAAAATCTCCAAAAAATCTAAACTCCTGTTTTCATAAAGTGGTACTTGTTAAAAAAACAGAATATCTCCATATATCTGCCTACTGTCCTAAACAAATGGGTAGGTATGTCCTAATAAAAAATGGGTAAACCATAAATTGTATTTTTTATATTTGAAAGTTCATTTCTCCCTGTTTTATATCATTATTGGATGGTACTTTCTGTAAGTACTATTCAAAAGATATACTATAGTCAATGTGAAAAACACAAAGCATTGGGAGTGCAGGTGAATGGAACATTTCATCTCACTATATTATCTATACATTGTATAGGTACAAACCTGGTGAGCTTCCCCTGCTAAATAAACTCACCAGGATTGTCCCTGCACAATGTATAGCTAAACTGGTGAAATTAAATGTTTATCTCACCTGCAACTCACCTTTTAGTGAACAGACTCCAAAGTGGTGTGTTTGTGTGTCTATCATGTATACTGGTATGGAGTAATTTGGGAATGAGAATGAACAGCAGTTTTTATTGCTGGGGAACTTGGTGATACATTCACACACACTGCAAATGACTGCAAGCCACAGCTTATGATACTATCTGGTTATTATTTGGATGCAGTTTGATAGCCACTGACAGTGGTTCAATATACTTATAGTGAGGTGGTGCAGTATAGGTCACATAAATATATTGTGGATTCAACATCCTATAAAGCTTGGTAACTATTCAATAAAACCTTCAGCTGGCTAGGAATTACATGAACTGTAATTCAAATATAACTTATTTCATTCCATCTGTGGTGAGCTACAAATTCCATGATGCCAGTCAGAAGACTTTCATGACGCTGGCAGTGAATTATAGAATAATTATATTTTCTGGTACAGATAATGCCTAAAACCATGCTAGTCTCCTGAGCTGTGCCTGTGCATACGTCACACTTAGGGTTGCCACCTTTTCTTAAAAAAAATACCGGCCTTGGTACTGTCTCCATAGACTTGCCATTGGCCCGATGCCAATTTTTTACCGGCCTGCCGATAAAATACCGGCCAGGTGGCAACCCTAGTCACACTGCTGTGACATACCAGTCTTGGACCATACTTCCCATTATTTTCAGTCAGACAAAAGCTTCCTATTGATGCTGGTTGAAAATCATGGGAAACGTGATTCCAGAGTTTAACCTACAGAAACAGAGAGTTGTGTTTTTTAAATTGATTGTGGATCTAAACAAGGAATAGAGTAGTGGAAAGTGACATAAAGGAACATATATTAACTGAAACACAGTTTAATACTGACCATTTTGTTAATGCATATTAATGTGCTTTTAAAGTACTTTATAATGCATGTTTTACATTTTTACATTGTTTAAAATATATATATTTTTTTAAAACATACAGTTAAATGAATTTGTGAAATTAAAGCAGTTTGCAAGAAACCAGGACTGCCCACACTAGAGGAGTAAAAGTCAATTTCCAAGGAATAGAGTAGTGGAAAGTGACATAAAGGAACATATATTAACTGAAACACAGTTTAATACTGACCATTTGGCCTGCATCCCAGCTAAAACACCCACCCTTCTATTGCATTACCTCACAAAATGAATAATGTCCAGCTCCCCCACATTAAAAGAGTTAGACACCGCTTTAGACTATGCTTTGCTGTTGTCTACCTTTTTTTGTAATGGGGCCATTTGTCACTATTTCTTCCATTTATAAACAAAAGTGAGTAATTAAAAACTACTATGGCAAGTTTATTTTAAAGGCAAGCAAAGGCCCACATTTAGACATGTCAAATATAATGTTGGCCTACTGTTACTAAATGAAGCCATTCCAAGCTACAAATGCAAGGTATAGGGTTTAAAGAATGAAGAAGATGGAGCTTGATGGATTGGCTATAATTAGCCAAGCGTATACAAATCCATGAAAATCCTCACGCTGTCTGATTTGCTTAGAATCCCACTTCTGTTGATGCAAACTCATGAGTTCTTCTTGGTTAGCTGAACTTCATAAAAATGCAGGACTTTTTTATATCAATGTACCTACAGGGTTAAACAGAAACCCATTATTGCACATTGTCAGCACATTCTTATACATACGGCCTTCCCTGTTTTTACTGTAATACACATATGTACCCTGGAAACTTGTCTGCTTTGACCTGGAGCGTGCAGGCATGAAAACCGCATCTTGTGCGTAGAAAACAAGAAATAGATCTATGGGCAGAGCAAAGGTTGAAGTTCCCAAATATGCACATATGTCTTACAGTACATAACACACATGTAAGTGAAACAAAAAGCATACATATATCCATTAAATATACATGGCTTTCTGGGACCATGTTGGTCAGGTCCTCACACTTACAAGGAAACATTGATAAAATATTATTTTCTTTAGAAAAAAAATCCTTTAGACTGGGATTTGCTCAAACCTTGTTTTTCTGGCTGATTTTGTATTTTCAACATTATTTTGGGCAGGCCAATCACAGAGACGACTAAGCTCCTTTTGAATGGATGCCCACTTGGCCTTTACTTTTATTCCAGAATATTAGTTCTTTTTGGCATTTAGGAATAAAGACTAAACCAGTTTGATTATCACAGTGTATTAACTACATGTTTATTTTTTTATTATTATTTTTTTTAACTTGTGTTTAAAATACAATTGAAATGTCTAATGGCCCCGGTATGAGGATAAACTGTCATGTATTGTAGAAGTTCATCCACTGACCAGCAGCCATGATGCTTCCCTGGGCAGTGAGAGACCCTAATTTTTCCATGACATCAACAAAGGGGATACTAACTAGGCCCCGTCTGACGATACCATGTAAAAAGAGCAGAGGGAAACCATTAGACCTAACAGATCCCAAAAGGATGTGCACTGAGGTTGGTTGCGGTGACGTTGTTAGATTGTCTCAGAATTATAATCAGCTCTACCTCAGCTGAGATGCAGAGTTGAGATTAAACCTGCATAGATACACGTAGGCTTAATCTGGACATGTGGCATTATATTAGTAAAGCAAAAGTTAAAAGAATCCTTTAAGGGAATTTAAAACATAGACCGTTGTTATTCTGTGGTATTACACATGGTTGCTGGTTAATATGGGACACTGTGGACTATTCAAAAAAAGGTGAGTTGAGATGTATCTTTGCAGATGTACACAGGCTTACATTCAGCTATGCCTCTCAGCTTAGGTAGAGCTGATATAGATCCTATGGGGATTCTAATAAAAGGTAGGTTTTAATTTTGAAATCAATATACTTTTTTTCCTTTTGGAATTCCCATGTTGTTTAGCACTGTTTTAGAGTGCACATGAGCAATTGTATATATTCATGGCTCACCAATACCCACAATGTAAAGAATATTCGAATAGTAAGCATTTCACATAGGCAATTACAATCAGTCATGCATGGTAACAGATCTCATCATGGCATCTCTCCCTGCCTGAGCACAACTGAATCTTTTAGACAGACTGAGAAAGTGACTGATCCATGTAGAACAGGTTCTTCATCAAAGGGCTTCCCAAGCAAGAAGCATCCTTAGATACCCATCTCTCTTTTTTTTTTACAGTTCTACATATCACCACTGACTTTTCTAGCATGGTTCTCATTAAACAATAAGAAGAATATGTGATTAATAAGAAGAATATGTGATTTGTGTCCACATTTGCCGGAGCTCATGGGTCATCACTTCTGGTACCTGGTACAACAATAATACCCTTCACCCAAATATACTCATGGCGAAGATCCTGAAACAACGGATGTTAATTAACTGCAAATTAGAAAATATGGATATAACATACACCCCAAACTGATCATTGTAAGGTATTACATATGATTACATTATACAAAGTCTTGCATGTCCAATCCTTCTAATTCTATGGTATTATAAAGGACCCACCAGTTTAGCAGGAACCGTTCCTAAAATTTGGACTTTTCAATATAATAATTCAGGTATTTGCATTAAAAATCACTTTACATTTAATTCTGTATAATATGTAGAATATATTTATTTATACAAATTCACAAATGTAAAGCATTTTCTTCTCATACTTGAAAATTACTGATGGTTAACGAAAATTTAGTAAAAAATTAAAATTAGAACTTACCAAGCGAATATTGTCAATAAAGTAATGATACGGACATTGTAGGTCTTCACAAGATCCAGAAATGTATAGCGTTTTTTTGGGCAATTTTGAAAGTCTTCCAGCTACATAGGGAGAATACAGAAAAATAGATTTGGACTGGAACCAAAACAAATTGCAGCACCTGGATTAAGTGAAAATGTATCGAATTAACAAGGTTACATTAAACATTATTACATTTAATAATTACAAATGTATTATTTTTCTTTTGAAACCATAGTTTTTTGTGGCCTTAAATATTATGTTACATTTTTATGTCACTCCTGTACCCCTCCAAGGATGATAGTAGTCTTGTGGATATAATGTAACCAATTTCGGTTAGTGGGTCACGGACCCCTCTTCTGATGTAACTTTTATATTGATGGTTTGATATAATTTATTAAACTGGGCTAGAAGTCTCCCTCAAGATACTCACATGTCTAATGGAAAAAAGCATTGAAAATGCAAAGGAGCACAGTATAAAGGTCTGTGACAGACCCCTGAAGATAGGTCCTGACTATTCCTGTAAATAAATGGACATACACTTGGCACACATATATACTGTATCAGTTCATTTTTATAACTTTTTTTTTATAGTTCCTGTAAAATTCAATTTTGTTCCTGGAGACTGAAAGGTGAGTGTATTAATTTCATAACTGAAAATATCTGTGCTGCCTGTTTTACTGTAAAGACCATTTGATCCATTAATTATGTATTAGCTCTGCATATTTACCACAGAAAAGGTGTAAATAAATAGCTTGACTTGTGATCATCTTCTGGTCAGTTCACCACAATACTTGAAGAAGTCGGAAACAGAGAAGTGCCGCTTCGCCCGAGGAAACTTTAAAAACTCTGAGACTACGGAAGAGAGGCACCAACACGGTCCCCGCTGATAACAGACGGAGAGTGCACACCGCCTGAAACACGCTGATCACGGGAGGACTGGTGACCTACTCTCTCTTTCTTTTACTCCCCACTTTTATTTATTTATTTTGTGGAGTATTTATGGTTTTAATATAAGCCTTACTATATATAGGGGCTAATACATTTTTTGCTATTCAATATACTCCACTATACTTGTTTATTACTAATCCATCCCCTTGATAAAACGAGCTGGAATTTGGATTTGATATCTACATACGTGGGATGGTGGCACTTGTAGTCCAACTGCTGTATATACTTAGAGCCGGTATTTCTAGGCTCTAGAGTGTGTGAGTGTGTTTCTTTTGGGGGAAAATATATATCTAACCCCTATTTGTAAATACTACCCATTGTATGTCTATGTTTCTTTGTCTTTTTATGTAAAATCTCTCTGGAAGAAAAACAGTTTTGGGTACAACCCAGTTGGAATCAATATTTCCATTATTGATTCTTTGGTTTGATAAGTATTTCTACATTTATATTTATTTAATTATTTTGTTTGTTTTATTACATTGGTGTTATTGTTTATGCACTTATTAACACTTTTTGAATTTATACTACTCATTTGCGCAACACTTTATCACTATTATTACTTTTGCTTTGTGTTACCCTGGGGGAATTACACTAGTGTCTGCAGCACGTTAACAATGTATTCACTTTTATTACAATAGCGCCTATCACTTAACACGTCTATATTACACCACAATAAACTGTTTAGTGATCAGATTACAGCATGTGATAACTTATGTCCCCCAGGATGCATTGTTTTTTTTTTTAATATCCTGTTAAAATTTATTTTCTAGGCAAATAAAAGGAAGTGCCTTGGATGTGTTTGAGAGCTTTGATATTTTGTAGTTTTTCTGTATTTCTCTCACTCAATGGAAGAGTATGTTATCCAAGGCTTAGTCACATCTTGTGATAACATGTTTCCCTACATGTATTCTGTCATAAAAACAAAACAAATATTGCTTTGCTTAGAAAAACCTGTTTTTTTTTTTTTTTTAAGTACAATTTCCTTCTTCTCAACTGTTGTTACTTCATTCAGCTAGGCGTACATGAGAACTGGTGAATACTAGGCCTGCACCCCAAGGCTAGGTAGAATTAGAGTGAAGAGAAGGGTGGGTAGTGATAACAGGTAGAAAGCAGGCCTTTGCCCTCAACAAAACAGTAGCTGGAGATACACAATACTTAGAAATTGAGGCATTTGGTGGTAGAGCACCTCGCAAAATTGGAGTCCTCCAATCTACAGACAAAAATGTAATTTGTTTAAAAAAAGGGGGACTTTCCTCCAAATATGTGCCAGACAGACACCACATTGCACTATCTACTGTGTTTCCAGTGAGATTGCAGTTATAGGTTTCCTAATGGTGCTACAGTGGGAATATGTTAAAGGAACAGTTTACCTCTGCAGTTTTAAATATAATCGTGGGAGCTGAAACACGATTTTTCTTTGCCGCCATTCGTATGATTTCTTCAGCTTCCTCTATCCTTCCTTGAGAGATCAGCCACTGAGGAGATTCAGGAATAACCCTGCAAATGCAGTTATGGATTTTAACCAATGTATTCAATAAAGAGAGAGCTGACAACCACATTACAAAAACCAGGACAATATAAATGAGTTGGGAAGTCCAGCTAATTTGTTATTTTCCCCACAGATCACTGTTTAGTGAATAAATCCCACTTAAAGGAAAACTAAACGTCACAAGGTCCCCTCTGCTGAGCCCATGCACTCATTTTTTTTAAAAACAGATTGTTGTTTGTTCCGAATATACTCACCACCAAAGCGGAATACAAAACAGACCCGGCACGGTAAGAGCCAGCAGTAATGTTCTCCAATCACGGATGAAGTAAGAAAACAGTGGTAGCATCATGTAACCAATAGCAAAAAATATACATGCGCCCAGTGTAGCAAAGATGATACGAGCAGACTTGCCAAGGATTTCAGATCCTGTTGAAGAGAATTATAAATTTAAAGTCCAAAGTCTACACAACGCAGACAATGGGATTTGAATTAATTATGCATTATACAGTATTGTTATAGATACATCACAGTGTTTTTACAAAAATGTACAAAGTGACAGTAAATGACAATATTTAGAATAACTAAATAGCAGTTTCCACTCTTTTTGTATGTATATAACGTAAATTCTGACAGTATTAGAGGAGCAGGAAGAAAGCTCTGACTAAAGGAATCAGATTTAGCCATAAAAAGCACCAATATTTTTATATAATCCACTATCAGTGTGTTCTAGATTTCCTGAACACTAACATCAGCATACAGTAATAATGTCATTGTAACTGTTCCGGATATATCATATAATGCAGAACACTGACTTAACCCTCTGCAGACAAACACCTAGCAGTCACCTATTCCAATTTACATGAGGCAGTCCTAATTTTGGACCCCTGTGAGGAAAACCGCATACTGTGCATGGACAGTGCTGGAAGGGAGATAGAATACTGGTAGGACAAAAAACAGGTGTAGAAGTGGAGACCTTCATACAATATAGTATATCAAAATATTTGTCAGGCCTGTTTTTTATTTGCAATCTGGCCCTGTGGTCCAAAATTGTTTCCCCCCTTTGTTATATAAGTGTTGCTTAGAAACACAAAGAAGAAAAATAATAGCCAGCTTGCTTTGTGGAAATTTGGGGATTTCCCTCCAGAAACATCTGTTTTGCTTTTGGAATCCTGGCAGTAGGTGCATGGGACATGATGTTCTCATTCAAAATAGTCTATGATCTAAAAATATCATTAGTACTTGCAACTTCTGAATTTCGAGTAACATAGTAATTGACGGCAGATAAAAACTACTTGCCCCATCTAATCTGCCTATTATTCTACCTGTCCTAAAGGGACTGTCTAGTGCCCAAAATGCATCTTCGAAATGTTAATGCATATTAATGTGCTTTCAAAGTACTTTAAAATGCATGTCTTACATTTTGCATTGCTTAAAATATAAAATAACTTACAGCTAGAAGAAATTGTGAAATTACAGGAGTTTGCAAGAAACAAGGACTGCCCACACTAGATGAGTAAAAGTAATTTCCTTTTTTTGTGTGTGTGCTGCAGGAACCAATGAGAATAATGCCATTCAAATTAATGGAATATCCTGTCTCTCTAGTGATGTCATCAGACAATGTGTTACACTGTTAAGAAATCCTACTGTGTACAAGAGCAAGGTCACTAATAGGCCACTCAATAGACTCAATTTGAGGGAGTCAGTAAGTGACTATTTGAAACAAAACTTTATATCCTCACTGTCTATAGAATCAGTGCTGCCGCACCTGCAGTAAACATGCAGAGTAATCACTGGGAAGGGCTTGAGTGAAATATAAAAAATGTGATTTATACATGCCTGCATCAAATCACACAAAGATAAAAGCCTGTGCATTATACAAGCAGTGATCTTCATCTTGCACCAAAGTGAGCTTGGGGACTAGACTGTCCATTTAGGGCTCTAGCCCCAAAACATTGTATTTACTGTGAATGCGGAGAATAAAAAAATGATCAATAAAATAATCTATATATTGTATTAGCAGAATTGCAAGAAAATGTGTTTTAAATGTGTCTGTGAACCAGTCTCCTGGTTATGACATCACCTGTGACTTGATATGCAAATGTACTGCTTTTCAATGGGAAATTTGCAAACCAACCCACAGTCGTCATAAATAGGAGACTCCACAGGCACATATAAAACACATTTTTTTCTACTAATTTAGGCATTTGCTTGCAATTCACATTTAAACAAAAAAGGTGTAGCTATGAATTAAAAATCGGCACATTTAAACCATAAAAAAATAAACAAAGGCTCAGTACTTGATGTGAAGGAATTTATTCAGACATAAAAGCAACATTTCTATCCTGTGAACGGATCTTCACACGGTTGAAATGTTGCCTTTTGTATGAATACATTCCTTCACATCCAGTGCTGAACCTTTCTTCTATTTGTATTATTTAAAGACCCAGGTGTTGTGTTGCCCGAGCACCATTGTTATTTGCTGGGTGCGAAAGCATATATCCTATTACATTTAGACTACAGACATCACACAAACATGCTATCATTTTAAAAGCTGTAAGAAAAGAGGACGATTCTAATGCTTCAATGAGAATCCACTGACACACAAAAAACACAGTGATAATGTCTTAATAGCTTGCTAGTGCGAAGGGCTGCACTTCATAATACTGCTTTGCAGGACTGTTCCAGTCTGTCCTGAAAATGAATTAACAAGTTAATTAGGCATTATCCTAATTTGTCTTCATTACGCTAAGATTCGGATTTATACAGACCTGGCCCAGCACTTAAGAAAAAAGCAACACAGGGAGTGAAGAGCCCGTACCTAATATAAAAGCAGCTACATAGTTGGAGATCTGGCCCATGCCAACAATGAAAAATAGAATTGTAAACATCTCCCAGCTAGTTGAGAAGACTTGGATGAAGCTGAAGCCAGTCTGGACTGCCATGGTGATAAACAGGACCTTCTTTCTTCCGAAACTGAGTAAGGAAAATAAAAAGAATTAAGTGAGGCAAGCATAGCATAACATGATACATGCAATGTTATTAAGCTGTGTGTATGGGAAATCTTTCCTATACAATGGTGAAAGCCCTAACACAATATCCATACAGAGCATTAACTTCCATGGATGGTCATGGCCATACTGAGCTCCACCACACTGAGCTCTCACTAGTTTACTTATACATTATGCAGGGATAAACCTGCTGAGCCTACTTAGCAGGGGAATCTAACCATGTTTGTTCATCTTAACTCACCTCATCACATCTCACCTTTTAGTGAATTGCACCAAGAAATAGAGAAGGGCAAAATACTTTGAAAAAGTAAAGAGCCACTAAACTATGTTTTTCTCTTTAGCTTTTATTACGAAAGCAATAGTAAAAATCCCTAGTACGATGACAAATTGGCATGTGCTTTTAAGGCAGGGCTCGACAAACCCCGGGCCCCAGGTCGCCATAACGACTAGGAAATCAGACCTGGCGCCCGGGTAGCGTGAGCCCCGCATAGTGCTCTTGTCCCTGGGATTTTTTTTTTTTTTTAACTTTAATCCTCCGGTGCGCGAGGGAGCAGACTGTGTGCACCGAATGCACACACTTTCTGCTCCGCCCCCTCGCCAACCGCGCTGTGGTGCACAAACCAACGGGGACTTCCCTGCAGTGACACCCCCACTAGCCAATAAGCGCACCAGTTCCAGAGGAAGAAACACGCCCACCTGCCTTTATTTCCCCCGTCAACTCTGACAAGCTAGGAGCAGGAGGGTCAGGTGCGTGAAGTCATGAGCCAGGGAGTGCGGGTTCACTAAGTAATTCCAATGCCTCAAAGGCTCATGGGTGAAGGACTGAAAGGGTTAACAGCAGCTCCATATGCTGTGGTTGCCTCTGCATAAGAAAAGCCACCTAGAGACACCATGCATTGCAGACTGGGCATTGCAATCACTGTCACTGGTCAGGTTTCTAGCTCTTTAGACCTGTGACTCATTTGTATGTGTGACATTGTGTGTGTGTGTGTATATGAGTGACTATGTGTGACTGACTGTGTATGTATGTATGTGTCAGTGACTGATTGTGTATGTGTGTGTGTCAGTGACTGATTGTGTATGTGTGTGTGTGTGAGTGACTGATTGTGTATGTGTGTGTGTGTCAGTGACTGACTGTATATGTGTGTGTGAGTGACTGCGTGTGATTGTGTGTACGTGCTGTTGTCTGGCTCCTAGATTTTTTTGCTGGCTCCTAAAAGTCAGTTAACTTTGTCAAGCCCTGTTTTAAGGACACGCTATCTGATCGTCATTCTCCATGTTGCACTGTGAGGCTTGCAATTATATATTAAAGCATATAACACTTCATTTCCTTCCTGGGAATTTAAGATATTGGGGGCTAGTCACTAAAAGGCGAGTTGAGGTGAACATTTCATGTTACCAATTTAGCCATACATTGTGCTAGAAGCTTTGCTCTGAGAGGGAAACACACCAGATTTATCCCTGAACAATGATTAGCTAAATTGTCAACATTAAATTCACCTTTTAGTGAATAGACCCCATTACTTTACATTTACTTATCTCTAATGTACATTCATATCTGACATTGCAGTCCAGTGGCCATCTAGTAATCATGATGGTGCTCTAATGGCTAGGCCCATTAACTATGAGGTGAGTTCATTCCAAAGAAAATGGCAACGTTTCGACCAGTGTGGTCCTGATAAAGGTCACATTGGTCGAGTTGTTGCCATTTTCTTTGGAATTAACTCACCTTATATTTGATGTGCTGGGCCATTTGTGTCAATTTAGGAAATAAGACCTGGCACCCGGGTATTGCCATCTAAGTGGAGCCCCTTACTGCTCGGATCAATTATTTTTTCAGTGGAGCGCAGCGCGAGGGGGCACTTGAAACTTGTCTGTGCCTGACAAGCCAGGTTGGAATAGAAGTGGCATATGTGACTGTCTTTATCTGTCAATGTGGCTGCCTGTCTGTTTATGTGACTCTGTCCATCTATGTCACTGCTCTGTCTGTCTATGTGACTGTCTCTGTAACTGTCTGTGTGTGTGTGTGTGTATATATTTGTGTACATGACTGTGTATGTTTGCTGGCACTTAGATTTTTTTTGCTAGCTCCTAAAACTAAATTAAACCTGACAAGCCATTTTCTAGTAGACCAATTAATTAAAATTAGTTAAAAAAGAGTAAATATATGAAAACTCAATAGATCTAGTACCTTTATGTAAAAAATCCTTGCCACTAATTCTACAACAATATCAGAAACATATTTTGTTTGGGGGGGGGGGGGGGGGGGGGGGATTCACAGCCAAATTAATGGACAGAAAAAACCAATTCAGGAAGATTTGGCCCTGGACTGTAATGTCAAATATCAACATGACAAACTGTTGAAAAACACATACTTTTTCATTTTAATCAGGACTTTGTTCCATTTCCCTCCTTTCCTCCAAGGCATTTCACATAACTTTCATGCTTTTTTTTTTTCAAGTTAATCTCTCAAATGAATCCTCCCTTTGCTTTTTTAGAACATTGGCTACAAGGATCTTAGAACCTACAGAGTAAATCATAATATCCCCTTAAAGGGCCAGCGTCAACATATTGTTATCCTGCGAATGTAGAGTATACAAAATATGGTCTATACAGAATTGCATGCAAGTGCATTAATTGTGTTTTAAATGTGTCTGTGGTGAATCCGGTTTATGACATCACCTGCGGCATGATATGCAAATGAACTAATTTTTAATGGAAATTCTTTAATTTGCGTGTAAACAGGAATTACCACAGACACATTTAAAAAAACATTGGGTCCGGTTCAATGACACAAAGCATCACTAAATACTGTTTTTTAACTAAGATTTTTCTATTGCAGGTCTCAATAACAGGAGCTAAATTTACTCAGCTAATTTTTAGCTGATAGATTCCCTTTAACAACCATACCCCAATGCAACAAAGTGTGGCTTGACAGTAAGTGACGTTACCTGTCTGACAGCTGTCCAGAGATAAAAGATCCACACAGAACACCAGCGAAAAACAATGAAGTAGTTAGTGGCCCTTTCCAGTCATTTTCACAGAATAAATTCCACTGCAAAACATAATGGCGCATAATGAACTCTCTTACCACTTCTGAGAGAAACTAATAAGGTATATATTCAGAAATCATTTGACAAAAATAAGAAATAAAGTTTTCTATCTCGGATGACAGGAGCGAGTTTAGTAGGAACAGTATTATTTTTTTTAATTGTACATATACTGCATTTAACAATGTACTAATTCACTCAAATTAGTCATTATGACATTCCAGAAATCTAAAAATATACCTACTATGGTTTGTTAAATTACCAAGGAGTGACAAAACTGTAATCTTAGCTAATTGGGTGAATTGTACGTTGGATGAATTAGAAATAAGTATAAATACCACGCTATAAAAAGTTTATTGTGTAGCGACGCCATCATCCAAACGCTGTTTAGATATTGACAAGCAAATGCAAGAATTTAGAGAGAAAAGTGTTTCGAGTGGGTTTCCCGTTTATGAAACCATATTATCGCTTGATATGCAAATTACCTTTTTGCAATGGGAAATATGTAATTTGCATATTAAAGCACAAGGTGATGACAAACAGGGCCTGACAAATTTGATTTAAATATAGGAGCCAGTACCAAACGCTGTGTCAGAAAGGAAAATGTTTGGGTCAAGGTCCATAAATATATATGACATACGCACATGCTCACCCAAAAATACATACACAAACACATGCTGGAACATACATTCATGCTAATCTGCCGATACATACACAAACACATGCTGGAACATACATACACACTAATCTGCTGATACATACACCAACACATGCTGGAACATACATACGCGCTAATCTGGTGATACATACACCAACACATGCTGGAACATACATACGCACTAATCTGCTGATACACTTACACGTGTTGTCACACAGAGATTCTTATAGACACATTCATAAAAACAGGTGCTGAACCCAAACATACATGCTAATACACACACTATTTCATAGTTGCCAACATTGGCCATGTTTCCAGGGATACATTTTTGTTCCACATGCTGAAGAAAGACCATGCAAAGTGCAGCCTGGCAGTATGTAGGATGGATATACGCACAGACAGAATCCAATTAATTAATCAGGGTGGAGATCTCATAGGACCTACCATAATTGATTAACTGGATTGTGTCTGTGCAATCTAAAATGTTAAGGTGTGAACATGGGAGTAGTTGACTTCATTGCTGTTTGTTCTATCTTAGAAGAACACACCTGAAATAGCAGAGCCATTATTTAAGGGACTATTTCACCTAAACATTGTTTTTACTGTGCATGTAGAGTATAACAAATTATTGAAAACTATCTATACATTGTAATAGCAAAACTGCAAGCAAATGCCTAAATTAGGTGAGAAATGTGTTTTAAATGTGGAAAATACTGAATAGCAGAGAATAACCCCCCCCCCAAAAAAAACACATAAATACACTCCCAAGCTAACAAAAGTAAAAAGAGCAATAAGTAAATAAAAATAAAAAGTGTTTTAAATGTGTCTGTGGAGTCTCCTGCATGTGATATCACCTGTGGCACGGTATGTAAATGAACTGCTTTTCAATGGGAAATGTGTAATTTGCATACTGGGGTCTAGGACACTTCATTGCCGCGCTGAAGGCAGTTAGAACGCTGAACTGTCAGCAATAGGGATCGACCGATTATCGGATTAACCGATATTATCGGCCGATATTCACAGTTTCCTAAATTATCGGTATCGGCATCTAACTTTACCGATAATGCCGATAATATTTGAATGAAGCAGTTTTCGCGATCAACGATCGCGAAAACCGCTTTAACAGTGCTGGTCTATTGCCTCGACATCGAGGCAATAGCCAGCACCAATATTTCTATTTTGGGACCCCCACGATGCGATCGTGGGGAGCCATATTGACGGAGCATGCTGCTCCGTCAATATGGCTAAGTTCTCTGCCGGTCTGAGCTTCGGAAGTGAAAGTAACTTCACTTCCGTCGCTCTGAATATGCTACTTGACTACCCCTAGTGGTAGTTTAGTAGCATTGCAATGGAAAATAATTAAAATACATATTTAATTAAATAAAAATAGGTTATTTAGCTATATTAGCCTATAGTGTTAAAATTAAATATTTTTTAGCATAAGGGATAGGGTTAAAATTAAATTAAAGTTAAAAAATATTAAGGGATATAATAAGGATTAGAGTTGGGGTTAAATTTAGTGTTAGGGTTAAATTTTGGGTTCGGGTTGGGGTCAAAAGATCAATATAGGAAAAAAACAAAAAACACTATTTTTGGTTTTTGCCCCATAACTCGCAAAAAAATACCGAAAAATATGGAAACATGCATATTTTTGAACTCGGGACAACATTTAGAAACTATTTAGCCGGGGTCTTTTTTAATGATTTTATTTGTGTAAATTATATTTTAGGTCAAAGTTAGAAAAAGTGGGTTTTTTTAAATTTTTCATCATATTTTATGATTTTTTTTGTAGTAAATTATAAGATATGATGAACATAATGGTATCTAATGAAAGCCCTTCTTATGACGATAAAAACAACATATAATTTGTGTGGGTACTGTATGTGAGAAAGCAAAAAATTACAGCTAAACACAAACACCCTAAAAATGTCAAAACAGCCATTGTCACCAAGGGAAAGTCAAGGTGAAAATGTCTTGTCACTAAGGGGTTAATTAAGCTGTTTTGATGCCTTGCTTATATTTACTGTAGTGTCCCTTTGATATAATTGCCTATGTCATTGCTGCTCATTTTACTAAGATTTAATCTAAGTATGGACTATGTGCAATTGAACATTGTTGTTCTTGTTACCTTTTGACTGATATTTATTTAAAAAAAAAAAAAAAAGTGGTCCAATTTGTTGTATTTGACCATATCACCATTGTTTTGCTGCATTATTTATTTTTATTTAGCAATGAAAAAGATTTACAAAAAAAAGCTAAACGTTAACAATAAACATGTTCATTTAACAGCAGATTTGTGTAGAAATTGTTTTTTTTCCCAAAAAATTAAAATGCACGAAATATTGGTATAAGTTATCGGCTATCGGCCTGAAAGTTCACAGGTTATCGGTATCGGTATCGGCTCTAAAAAATCAATATCGGTCGATCCCTAGTCAGCAATGAAGAATAACGCGGCCGTTTCATCGCGGACGCGGCTATGTAAGAGCTGACAGTTCAGCGATGAACTGTCAGGTCTTACAAATGTACAAGTAAAAATAAATTACCCCCCCTAATAAATGATCCCCCCTCCAAACCCTAATACTAAAATTAACCCCAAAACCCCAATACTAAAATTAACCCTGAACCCTAAAAACTAATTCTAACCCCCTAATTCTAATGACCCTTAACCCCAATACTAAAATAAACTTACCTTTAACGATGAAATGTCCCACAATGAAACCTCCCGCAACGAGCTGTCGTATGGTGCAGTAACGGCGGTGAAGCGGATGCAGCCGCGATGAAGTGTCCCATCCTCGCATACCACAGGTGATGTCATAAGCAGGAGACGCCACAGACACGTTTAAAACACATTTTTCTCCTAATTTAGGCATTTGCTTGCAGTTGGCTTATACAATTAGGGATGTGCAATTCCTATCGCCCAACACATGCAGTATTGGGTGCCGGGCAGTTGGGGGTTTTCTACATGTATCCCTGCTGTGGGCAACCAGTAAGGCTAAAGGGTTTTCTTTTTAGACGCTCCTTATTAATGACAGGAAATTACACTTGGTGCCCGTGTTGTCATCCACATCCCCCCCGATGGTGCAGTTAAGTGCCTCAGGACGAGACGGTCTGTGCTTGTGTCAGCTAAAGTTAAAATGCCCAGTTCCCTGCAATGAGGTAATGCAGCAGCGAGGGGGTAACAGAATAAAAATAAATGTGGGGTTTTTTTCTCTTAAAAAAAAAACAAAAAACTAAAATTGGTTTGTGTGTGTGTGTGACTGTGTCTGTGTGTACATGACTATACCTGTCTGTGTTTGTGTCTGTCTGCATGATTGATGTGTCGCTGGCTAGCTCCTGAATTTTTTTGCTGGCTCCTAAAACTAAATTCAATTTGTCAAGCCCTGCCTTGTTGTCACATTTCTGGGTGCAGTGTATTCGTGCATCACAGTCTTCCCAGCATTAAAGTTCACAGTAATGCATTGTTGCCAATATCGCACAGAATCCAATAAATTAATCAGGTCTAATAGGACCTACCATGATTTATTAACTGGTTTGTGTCTGTGCGTATATATCAATCCTACAGATTCCCGGGTTGCGCTTTGCATGGTCTTTCTGCAGCATGTGGAACAAATATGTGTCCCTGGAAACATGGCCTATGTTGGCAGCTATGGTAATGTGCAGTGTTTGAGTTTATCACACAATCCACAGCAATACAACTCACAGTGATGTGCAGATTGTGAGTCTATCATAGACCCCACTGCAATATAACTCTTATAACCGCAAAAAGACTCACTTTAAATACACACAGTCACACTTACAGACACACAAGGGTTTACTCGCTAAAGAGAGAATTGCAGGGAACTGAGATTGCTCTGTGCTGGAGAATTTTTTCCAAATCAGCTACTTTGGCCTTAGGAAACTGTCATTTTAATTCCCTGCAATTCTCTCTTTATTGAGTAGATCCTACAGTCACGCACACATATACATAAATACACACACAGTCATGCTTACATCCACAAACAGATTACGTTTCTTTTTTTTTTTTCTTTTTTGAACCAAAAAAGAAATATAACATTGTACTGTCTGTCCCACTCCCTGCTGGTTTATCATTTTTTATTTGCAGCGGGATGGTGTACCCCATGGTGTGCCCCCTATCTCCCACGAGTCTATGTAGCCTGCATGTGTCTTCATCTGAGCTGGCAAATATTTCATTCTGCATCCATCCTCCATGAGGGGGTATATATTGTGTTTAAGGGTCCATATATTGTATATTGGGAGGCCACTATTTTTTGTTATGGGGCAAAAAAATAAAAATAAATTATGGGTTAAAAAATTCCATATATTATTTCCATAATAGCAGAAGTTATCTCAACTGAAATCCTCCCCATGATATGGTAAATGATTGTAACTGTAAATGGATGATTATTAATACAATATCTACATGGTTGTACAGAGGCCCATTATCAGCAACCCCTACTCCTGAGTTCCAGTGGCACGTTTTGTTTGCAAATCCATGCTTTTCCTTTTAAAAGTCAATGTACTGATTGTATTTTGTATTCATTTTGCAGCACAGTTGATGTATGCATTCATGGAAAGCAAGTTAATTCCTAAGTGACCCCAAACTTTTGAACGGTAGTACCTTTGTAGGTAGGTAACGAATTTGTGGACTACACTGCAGGGGTCGGATAGGGGGCAGGCACCATGCTGCAAAAAGGGGATGAAGCAGAAGACAGTATGAAGTTGTCGAGGGGGCCCATGATCTGAGAGGCTTGTCCAGGGCCCTAGTGATTTCATATGATGACTGGAAGTGATTTTGACAGGAAGGTGTTAAGGGGACAATAAATATATTGTGTAAAAATAAACTGTCTATGATTTCTCCACTCTAATCCAACATCCATTTTATGTGGTAGAAGGATCATATAAATCATTAACAAAATAACTGGAAGGCACAGAGATCTGGAATGAAATGCACAGTCAACAAGAAGGTATTTACTTTAAAATTATGCTGAAGATTGATTTGTTGTTAATGACTCTGGGTGGCACTTAGTGAGGGACCACATTTTAACAATTTGAAATAAATTTAGCTAATGAGTGTAATTAATCATTGCGACTTTCCTTTTAACTGAAACATGGCAAGAGATGTACAGAGTGAGAGAGATAAGGAGGCCAGAAGGTCTTCAGCATGATAGGGCACTCAGCATCAATACCATTCACCTTCACTACCATAGACAGCTTCATTCTCTATGGAGCCTATGCACTAAAAATGTAAGTTGCTGGTGAGTTGAGAAGACAAATTTTACCTTACTCATTCAACTATTCTGTGCGCAAGGTCTAACTTGGTGAATTTAAAGATTTAACAATACATGAGCCATGAGTTCTAGCATGACTCATGTAACTCTGTGGCTGAAGTTTCACCGGACGGTGATAATAAAGTGTCATGGAATTTATTTGGCACCATGTGAGGACTGCATTGGCACTGAATACAGCTTGTCCCTGCACTGTGCCATGTTAAGTCACCTCAACCCACCTGGAACTCATATTAGGGGGAAAGAAGTCCAGGTTGCACTGGTGAGTGGAATACCTACAGGTGTAATAGTTTCCTATTTGTCAGTCTCCGGTGGCGCACACCAGTTAGCAATGGAGATAGAAGAAATTGCAGTAAAATATTTTAAATAATAAGATGCATGCGAGTTCCAGAATACGCAGCAACTTGTGGATAAGATACAAATTAGATGGATAAAGCTTGGCGCGTTTCGTGCATCTTCAGAGCTTAGAAACGTGTCAAGCTTTATCCATCTAATTTGTATCACACCCACAAGCTGCTTTGTATCCTGGAACTTGCATACACCTTATTATTAAAACATTTTTCGTATTCCATCTAGCCTCTGGAGTGCTGTTACTGCATTTTCTTCTATCTGGAACTCATTTTACCCCTATGTTTCATTTTTTTTTTAATTTTTTTTATTTGATAAATAATACAATTATATTTATACAAAACTCTCCAGGCTGGTTGTATACATACCATATTCTACTCAGTCTACCCCTCCAATGAATCCTCAAATGAACCCCTCCTACCATTATACTCTCTGGCAATATGCCCTAAAATATATAATAATAAAAGACACATGTTTTCCTATATATTGTGTGCAATGATTTCTCCTCATGAATCCCCCTAACTAGACACTTTGGACTACTATATAAAATGTCTATAACTTGCATTTAATAAGTTAGAAAATATGTTTGTAATTATATAATTTGAGAACATTGGGGATTTTACAAAAGCAAAGTTGGCTGTAAGCCACATCGTAATAGAAGTATAAATGGCAGACATGTCATGGGAATCAGTAGCTATATGATTCCAAGTAATTTCCTATGAAGCCATTTTGTAATGAGTGAGGAAGCCATTGAGGCCCATTAACTGTAGTATTTTTAATCATTTGTAAGTATACTGCAAGAAATATTGGGGGCAGGATCTAAAACTTTAGTTAATTTGAAAAATATCAGAGCTTAATATAGCAAAAGTTTTAGAATGGTATACCAGAGCTTTCCAACCTGAAAGACATGCCCCCATAAAGGGGTGTATGAGCCCTCCAGGGGAGGTGAGTAGTCTAGGAAAAGTGTTGGCGTGACTCTTCAGTGTATTTTATTGTTCCAGTAACAGATTAACAAACAGATGAATTATCTTTGTGGAAGAAGCAAGTTAAACAGGTATTTTTGGATTATATGATAAATGTTGTAGACTATTGATGACCAACCAGCAGCCCCTGGGCTGGATGTGGCCTTTATCCTGGCTGAATACCAGTAAAACTAAGCTTCACCATGTTACACGGCCCTACACATAAAAACATGAATGAGAATGTTCAATGGTGAGTCAAAAGACCTGGCATTCAGATGTCAGAAAATATAAATAGGTAATACAGAAATACACAGAAGAACACACCATGAACTGCAAGGCCCAAAAATAGCCTCAAGGTCACCGTGTCAATGTTATAACAAGCAAAATGTTATATGCAAGTTCAGTTACCAAGAAGTTACCAGGCAATGTACAATGATGGTAAATTAGATAGGTGACACACCCAAATCGTGCACCTAATAGTGGCACAGTTTCAAATGCCCGACTTAAGAGTTTGTGCTACCTGCATTAGTTCTGAACTTCTGGGTTGCTGTGGCAGTCCTCGTGTCTAATATTGCTTGGAAAAACCGGGCATAAAAAGGGTCAGATTGTTTTTTTTAAAAAAAGGTGAAATTGATGTTATACGTGAGGTCACAGCGATTGCACCCTATTTTTTTTACTTTCCAACAATTGCCTATGCACCTGCGTTTATAAGCCCCCCGAATGTTGCTTGGCAATTCCTCCATTTCCTTTAAGCACAGACCCTAGACTTTTAAAAAGGCAGAAATAACTGTCTGGCAGAAATTACATTTTGGTTTCTTCATACTTTAAACAGTCCATTTATGGAGATAGCTACTCTACCTGTTCTACAAAATAGAATCCCACTCTTGATTAATATTTTTATTTCTGTAGCTTGTGTAGAATGCTGCATTATCATTTTTTTTGGCATGCACAACTATTCATAGTATTTTGCATATTTGGATTCACAGATTAAACTGTATGTTCCAAACCCCCCCCCCCCCCCCCCCCAGCTCATTGTTTGCAGATTATAAGTGTAGAGCTATATGGTCCCAACTGTACTTACCCAATAATTCCAGATGAAAAGTTATGTTTAAAACACTATGCTTGGGTAACAGTCATATCAGAATAATACGTGATATGATTGACACACATAAGTGATACAGTAGAGTGCACACACGCTTCTCTGGAATAATGATGACATCACACAAGAGCAATGGACATCTCTGTAGGAGCAATTTAATTGCAACATCATCGTGGGAAGAACAATACCCTTTAGAAAGCCTGCCAAAGATTACCGTAGTTTTCAAGCTAAGTATTATCAAAACAACTTTAAAACAAGATAAATCTTTAAAGTACCACCATTTTTTTTTATTTTTTTTACATTTTGTTCATTAAAAGGAAGCAAAAGTTAAAAACATATTGCCATTTCTCCTTTGTAAACTAGCTGAGTATATTTGCAAGTACACGTGGGTTTGTTTCCAGTTCTGCCTCTCAAGCCCTCCTTTATTGGATGTTATTTAATTTTAAAGCCCAAGTGAGATTATTTTCAATGTGAAACTATAAGAGAATTGTAAACAGTTTTAAAGTAAGAATAAGTGCATGTCAATAAACAGATGTATAATATACAGAAGAAAAGATAATTGACACGGCCCCTCTAATAGCCTTTTGTCTTAATTAGGGGTGATCTTTTAAGGATGTGACTTTCTATAGATGTGAGGCTTTAAACTCCAGTTAACCCCTTCGTGACACATGGAACTTGCGTCCCAGACGACGCAAGCACCAAAACGCCATTTTTTGTTCCTGGCCACTGATCAAATGGTGATTGGTAGCCAGGCACACAATTGCAAAGACCCGATCAGGGTCTTAATAGACTTAAAAATCTTAAAAATCGCGAGACCGCCCGCCGTCACAGAGTGGTTCTCTAACCCAGAAGTTTCAGCACGGCATGATTTAGTAAAATGTAGCCTGTGCTTGCTTTCAGCACTGGCTTCATTTTTCCTGTCAGTCTGAGGCTTCTCAAAGTGGCCTCATCTGACAGGTGAGATCCCACTGCAAGTCCCCGCGATGAGCTGTTAAATGCAGGCCATTCTATGCCGTCCTAGCATCGCAAAGGGGTTTAATCAGGGCTCGACAAAGCCTGGGCACCAGGTCGCCCAGGAAATCAGACCTGGCGCCCAGAAGCCCCTTGCTGCTGTCATCCATTTTACTTCCAAGCTCCCCCCCCTTGGGCAACTGGCTGTGTATGTGAAGTGCATATGTATGTGACTGACTGTATGTCTGTGAGGTTTGTATATGTGACATTCTGTGTATGTATGCTATTGATGTCTGTGAGGTGTGTGCATGTGACTGTATGTGAGGTGTGTGCATGTGACTGTATGTAAGGTGTGTGCATGTGACTCTGTATGTGAGACGTGTGCATGTGACTGTCTGTATATGTGGCTGATTGGATGTCTGTGAAGTGTGTGTTTATGTGACTGTCTCTGTGTGTGATTTTTTTTGTGATTGATGTGCCATTGTCTGGCTCCTAACTTTTTTTGCTGGCTCCTACAACTAAATTTAATTTGTCAAGTTTGTTAAACTATGCCCCAGGGCTAGGTCTTAGAGTAATTTCTTTTTGAGAATAAAAAATGAAAGGACAATAAACTAATATAGAAGCACAAGTGAAAATGTAGTTTTCCTTAATCTGAGGATGAATTGGCATGTACTTTTGCATGGCAGTTTATCCTCTGACTGGCAGCTGTCATTCTTCTATGGGAAGCAGGCAGGCTGGTCTAATCAGTGACTGGCTCTCTCTGCTAGCGCAGCAAGAGACCGTCAATTTTGCACAGGATCAGCAGGGGGGACCTTAACTAGGCGCTAGCAGAGAGAGACCACTGCACTCTGCAGACCTTGATCAGACGAGCGTGACGACACTGGCAGCGTGCACCAGTCTCCAGACCTGCTGGCCCTCAGCTATGAGACACAGCAGACAGTACATTTATATTATATATATTAAGATAAACATTGGGTTTACTTGGAGAAGCGATACATGTATTTTAACCCTTGCTTCCTTTAACGAAGCAAGGGTTAAAACAAACATTTTATTGTCCTTTAAAAGCCAGCTCCATAAATCCCATATATTCATGTTGCATATTGTAACCCAGGGCATGCCAGATCCCAGGAGCCAGGGTTTCTAAAAACCCTACCGCTGGCTCCTAATGTTTGTTACTGTTTTACATAGTACTCTATGCAAGTTTAATTTCACTGGTTCATAAGGGCTCCTGAATTGTTCTGTCTGGCTCCTAAAGTCTACAGCAATCTGTCAAATCCTGGTAAATTGGTATATATAACACACTATACAAACCTACAGATATATACAACACAACTAATTTTTTCATTAAAGCCAGTTAAAAAAAATGGTGTTTAGATGTTTTATTTGGATTTATCATGGTTAAATGTGGATTTAGTCACATGGTCATATTACACTAAGCCAGTCACTATGTACATGAATCTTGGCAAGAGATAATGTATTTATCTGTATTGCTTAAATGGGAGCAAAGTCTGTTAAACTGTTACTTAAAGGGAATATAGGGAACTGTCACCAATTTAGATTGTGCCAGGACAAACCTGTAAGTTTGCTTAGCAGGGTAAACTCACCAGGATTGTCCCTGCATAATGGATAGCTAAATTGGTAAGATGGCTTGTTCATTTTCCCCCACATCACTACAGTTCACCTGCAACTCACCTTTCAGTATATAGCACCCATTGTCTTACCTGCTGTATATACACACTGAGACTTTTCTGTAATATATGAGTCTACTCAATAAAGAGAAAACAGCAGGGAATTGAAATGGGAATTTCAAACTTTAGGCCAAAGTAGCCGAGTTGGAAAAATTCTCCAAAGCAGTTTAATGGACACGATTCCCCAGCTACTTTAAGTTTGAAATTCCCATCTCAACACCCTGCAATGTTCTCCTTATTGAGTAAAGCTCTTAGTACTTTCTGGAGCCCTTTAATAGGGTGACATTGTCAAGAATTGTATGTCAGGTCCAGAAACTTGGTCCCACTGAAATGTGGTTTACAAAAGAATAAAAATTCTAATATTTGTAAGATCACTCTGTTAAGACATATTCCATAATGTGCAGCAATAGAGCAAAAGGAAATTCTGCTTTCAAAAGGTGTTGTGTAACACAAGTCATCGGTTACACAAGTCATATTGTGAATGGTGCAGAGGATCTTGAAGACTTCCTCTTACATGGAATAGCTTTGCCTACCGGTGGTACTACAGTGATTATGGACTACGTTTTCCGTGGTGCTGGCTGAAAGTCATGGGGAATGTAGTCCATTACAGCTAGAATGCCAGAGGTTAGTCATCACTGTACGTGGAATGGACGTATTCCCAAAGTCACATCTTGTTATCATAATAATACACAATTTCAATTAATATTCAATGTCAGTCAGTGATCATCAGGATGCACTTACCTCTGTCACTATAGTGGATAAATAAAGCTCTTTGCTGTAAGTCCATCCATCCAGGCAGCTTTCTTGATCTATGCTACTCACATTCACATCCTGCCCAGGCACCAACCCCTCAGCGGAGTATTGACTCAGGATGTCCACCTTGTATCTCCTGCACATACTCTCCACATGTTTCCCATCCTTCAGCTCCCACGGGATGCTCACATTCCTCCAAGCCTCAGTCAGGTTAGCAGAGTCAGGGATCAGGCAGCGATGTTCGGGGATAGCAGCTAGGAACATCACGGACATGCCATTAAATCCATTAGGAATGATGCTGGCGCTGAGCGTGAAGAAGATGATGAGCTGGAATGGACCCCACTCTCCTAGGAAGGCAATGGCCTGGTCGTAGTCGAGCATGACTGTGCTGTGAGAATGGAACGTTACCTGGGACACAACAAAAGGACAAGAGCCAAAGCGTTCATTGGCACCACTGCTATCCTCCCTTCATTGCTGCTTTCAAACCCCACGCCCCACAGCAGACACTTCTGACAAGGGGTGGAGTCCTGCATGTACTTATCAAAGAGTAGCTGCTAGTTCCGATATAGTAGAAGGACCTTGATGACATCAGCAGATTATGTGACTGTTTGGTCACATGGTAGAGTTAAATGAATGGATCGCACCGTCACTGCGAGGATCCTGCATCAGTGGGGATCACGCGAGAAGATCAGGGCATTACTTTGACTGTCTGTTATACCGTATATATTTTTGACCAACTCTACAGTTGGTTTTATTTCATCCATTTCAGTGGCAGTGGATAGCCAATGTAAGGCAATGCCAAACTCAGTCACTTCAAATTTGAGTTACTATTTTCTAGTGTAGTATATAATGTCTAAGCCATTTATTTCTGCTGTGATTAGCAGATACCTCTTTACAGGGGCGTTGCTAGGTCTTCGGATGATCTGGGGCTAGAGCCCAGATGAGCTCGGTCACACACAGGGGCGTACCTAGAGCATTTGGCACCCGGGGCGGACCCTGAGTGTTGCACCCCCCCCCCCCCCCCCCCCCATAATTGTACAATTATAGATACCAGGAATATTGTGCCACTCAGAACCCAGTAATATTGTGCCAGTCAGATACCAGTAATATTGTGCCAGTCAGATACCAGTAATATTGTGCCAGTCAGATACCAGGAATAGTGTGCCATTCAGAGCCCAGTAATATTGTGCCAGTCAGATACCAGTAATATTGTGCCACTCAGAGCCCAGTAATATTGTGCCAGTCAGATACCAGGAATATTGTGTCATTCAGAGCCCAGTAATAGTGTGCCAGTCAGATGCCTGTAATATTTTGCCAGTCAGAGCCCAGTAATAGTGTGCCAGTCAGAGCCCAGTTATATAGTGCCACTCAGAACCCAGTAATATTGTGCCACTCAGAGCCCAGGAATATTGTGCCACTCAGAGCCCAGGAATATTGTGCCACTCAGAGCCCAGTAATATTGTGCCAATCAGATGCCCAGTAATATTGTGCCAATCATAGCCCAGTAATATTGTGCCACTCAGAACCCAGTAATATTGTGCCACTCAGAGCCCAGGAATATTGCGCCAATCATAGCCCAGTAATATTGTGCCACTCAGAACCCAGTAATATTGTGCCACTCAGAGCCCAGGAATATTGTACCATTCAGAGACCAGTAATATTGTGCCACTCAGAACCCAGTAATATTGTGGCAATCATAGCCCAGTAATATTGTGCCAATCATAGCCAAAGAATATTGTGCCACTCAGAACCCAGTAATATTGTGCCAATCATAGCCCAGTAATATTGTGCCAATCAGAACCCAGTAATATTGTGCCAATCATAGCCCAAGAATATTGTGCCACTCAGAACCCAGTAATATTGTGCCAATCATAGCCCAGTAATATTTTGCCACTCAGAACCCACACACACCTAGACACCCTGACACACACACACACACACACACACACCTAGACACCCATACACAGTCACACTTTTTTTTTTTTTTACTTACCTTACACTTGGTCCGTCATCCAGGACCTTCTGCCGGATGTCCGTCCACCTGACATCCAGCAAGCAGCTGACACAGCGCGACGGGGGCGGAGCTTGCACCCGTCGCGCTGTGATCTCTATGGCCAGGAGGAGAGGCTAGGGAGCGAGCTCCCTATAGCAGCCTCTCCTCCCGATCGGCCCTCACCCCCGCGTGAGGTTAATCCTCCGATTCTGGGACTATGTCCCAGACGGAGGAAAGCTCACCGGGGGATTTTTTTTTTTTTTTTTTTATATTTATAGCCCTGGAGTCTCGGGGCTAAAGAATACTTTAGCCCCAGAGTCTCCATTCGGGGCTATGAAGGGGGGACTCGGGGCTATAGCCCCAGTAGCCCACCCCTAGCGACGCCTCTGCCTCTTTATACCATCTTGTGCCCATCTGATATCCTCAGTGCTCCTTGTTCCATTCTCATGTCCAAGCCATTTCCTGTGCACACCATTATATATCCCCCATGCATGGATATCACTTCACTGTTTGTGTAGCTCCTCTACAGTGCTTCTTATTCTTAATATATATTTTTGTTAATTATATATATTTGGTCTAGGTGCAGCATTTCTTACAAGCTTTGAACTTTTTGACTGTAAATGGACTTGTTATTAAAGTCTCATTGAAGTTGTGGCAGATATGAAGATGTAGTAAATATGGAGGAAACCCAAAATATATATTTATATATAAGTAGAAGGTCACTTCTGTCATGTTAAAAGTCTAATTTCAATGTTGGACAAGCAACCTCTGAGGTTTTGTCCAACCATCAGCTCAGTGAGGGCAACTCTGGCTAGGATCACATTGAACTTGTCCAAAGAGGTTAATAATCTGACTCAAAATTTGAGAAGAAAAGACTGGATGATTATTATATGAGCTAAAGCACATCTGACTGAAGTCACCAGGTCATTAGGAACTGAAGAACTTACCCCTCCACCACCCCCCAAAAAAAAATCCCAAAACAAGAGGATAAGCTCGTACCTCAGATAAATACAGTGCGGATATGTTTATTATGCAATAAATAAATATAACTAGTCAATAGTTTTTCTCTTGCTGTTTTTATTTGAACACAATTATATAAAAAACAAGTTCCTATGGATATAAACCACATGGGCTGAAAATGTTTTCCACATTGCTTTGCAGAGGCTGACATAACAAGTGGTATTATTGGTGTGCGTTTAGTAAGAGCATTTACTCCTCCAGTGTCCCATGGTTGCAGCTTGTGATTGTTGTGACAGCTTTACTTCCACTGGAAATCATCTCACAGTCAAATTGTTGTTTGTAAAAAACTTGGTTGTTAACATGTTTAGCAGAAAATGATATTTGAGTAGTACTAAATTGAGATTTCTTGAATGTCCATATATGTCCTTGGGACCATGTCAAGAACAGTGTTACACAGTTTTTCACATTTAATAGCATATTAAAGGGACACTAAATGTTATTTTTCACTTGTGTTCCTAATATAGAAGCACAATTGAAATGTTCGTTGTCCCTAGTATAAGGATGAACTGGCGTTTACCTTTGATAGGACGCGCCAGTTTATCCTTCAAGGAAGCAAGGGTTAAACAATGTTTAATGTTCCTTTAAAAATACATACATATATTTATACAGTTACGTTGGGGAGAGAACATGCATATATATAGGAGTTTGGAAACTAAAAAGAAGCACATTCTGTTTTTATAAGTCTGAAGTTTCATGGATTTTAGACTTGAGGGTGATTTGTCAGAATCTGGGAGACTATTCAACATATAAAGAGCTCTGAAAGAGAACATACCTTGACCTGCTTCCTTTTTGATGAGAGAAGCAGCCAATAAGGGGCTGATGCTAGATCTGAGAATGTAAGACGCCTGGGGAGTAAGAGTGAACATGCTGCTCAGATAGAGGGGGAGCTTTCCAGAGAAGTAGTTATGCAATAAGCAAGCTAGGTGGACAGTGTGCCTGGAGGCAAGCGTCAGCCAGTTTAATTTTTTTAACATTTCTCAGTGATGTGTTATAATCTCACTGGACGATAAGTCAGCACAGCACATTGTACAGAGTGTCAAGTTTACCGAGGTGTGGAATTGCATACTAAATTCTTATCGTATAAAATCGTCATTATCATCCGTTGCACAATATGTTTCCTTACTGTGTGATCTAGGATGCATTTGTTCTTGTATAGAGGGCAGATCCTAGTAGAGAACTGACACTTGTTGCAGTGGTTGTATATATGTGTGTGAACTGCTGCAGAATGTCCTTGATAGCAAAGTGCTGTATCATGTGATGAAAACAAAATGAATCAGATATGTCTGATCATTTTCCCCTCAACTTTTCCTAACTACTAAAAACTACAAATGAAGCGTGAGAGAGTTATTGCTGTTTTTATCAAACTTTCCTTATTGGATGGCACAGGATTTTGAGGCCTAAGAGAAATTGTAAAACTACAGGAGAAATGTAAATTCTTTATAGAAAATAACTCAGCTGGAACTGCCCTTTAAAAGAACACCAGTGTCGTTCCTACTTTTCACGCTAAAATTCAAAATGAGACCTATACTATTATGGACTAAGGTGTCAGCCACAAATAATGATTTTAACATTAAACAATATAACCCCATCCCTTTAAATTATAGGCTTGCGAGCAGGATTCTCTACCTCATGCATCAGTCTCTCTGTTCGTCTAACATAATATGTAATCACTTGGACCCCCACACACTTACAGAATACTTTTGCAACCAGACCAGACTTTTTAATGCCTTCCCACTCCCAGCTTAATTTCTTTTATAGGTCTGGGTCATCAGATGATGTGACTTCACCTTTAATCAACCACCTGTCAATCTTTCCCCTTTTGCACATAATTACTAGCACACATCTTACCTGCAGTCCCCAAACCCATAGCTGCAGTTTGTAGGCTTCCAATGCACCCAACTATTCACCTACTTAGTAACATCTGGTGTTACTCAGTTCTCATTTACCCCTCATGCACTTTCAATTATCACAATCTACTGTTATTTTTACTTCTCCCCTTTTTCTTACTGCCGTACACTCTCCTTGTGTGTCTCATGTTCCCCATTCCCTCTAGAATGTAAGCTTGCGAGCAGGGCCCTCTACCTCATGTTTTAGTCTGAAACTGTTTTGTCTAAATTTGTTTTTAACTCCCCTCTCATGCTCTGTACCAAGTGCTGCGTAAATTTGTTGGCGCTATATAAATAAAAGGTAATGTAATATGTAGTTCCTCCTATGCGTTGTATCAATCGCTACAGTAATTGTTGGCGCTATATAAACAAATGGTTATAAGTATGTAACAAACTGCTGGGGAGAGTTTATAGGGTACAGGTTTTAGCATTACACATGTAATGCTGCACATAAAACATGTTGATCAATATATTTACAGATTGATAACCAATCACAACAGAGTTTACAGACGTTAACTGGTATGTTATGGCTGCCATGGAATTCTTTTCAAGTTCAATTGGCCATCTTTACGAATATAACAGTTCCAACCTTTCCCAAGGTTCAGGTATACGTTGTATCTGGTTACATGTAAGCTCAGTGCAGCAGCCTCTCCCTATTTGCATGATTGCACTAATTTAATTAACACATTTATCCTAAGGTAAAAGGAAAATTCCCACACCTTAGTACATTAAAGGTAATCTGTATACAGACATACCTCAGAGTTTTTGCGGGTTTAGTTCTGTACCAATAGAACAATAAGTCGAATTCTGCAATAAAGTGAGTCCACATAAGCAAAAATGACTAATTAAAATAAATTGTAAGTGATTTACACCTTCGCAACAAAGGACATGTCAGGCACATCCAGCCGGGGATCGCCAAAACCGCTCTGACAGTGCTGCTCTATTGCCTCAATGTCCTCGTTTGGGTAGAGCTTTGGAAGTGAAAAAAGATTCACTTCCGACGCTCTGATGCTATTGCCTGACTGCCCCTAGAGGCAGTCAGCAACATTGTAATGAAGAAGAAAAAAAGACTTAATTAGCTGAAATCTAGGGTTAGGGTTAGAATAGTTGTTGGGGTTACAATTAAATAAGGGTTATCAAAAGGCACAGGGTTACAATTAAATTAAAATATATTAAGGGTTAGAGTTGGGGTAAAAATTAGGGTTTGGGTTGGGGTCAAAAGGTCCATGTAGGAAAAAAACAAAAAACACTAATTTTGGTTTCTGCCCTATAACTCGCAAAAAACTGCAGAAAAACATGGAAACAAGCATATTTATGAACTCGGCACAACATTTAGAAACTATTTAGATGGGGTATTTTTTAATGATTGTATTTGTGTAAATAATTTTTTAGGTCAAAGTTAGAAAAAGTGGGTTTTTTAATTTTTTCATCATAATTTATGATTTTTTTTGTAGTAAATTATAAGATATGATGAACATAATGGTATCTAATGAAAGCCTTTATTCTTCATTTATTCTTATGACGATAAAACAAATATCATTTGTGTGGGTACAGTATGTGAGAAAGAAGAAATTAGATTACAGCTAAACACAAGAAATGTAACACCCCCAGAAATGTAAAAACTGCCCTTGTTACAAAGGGAAAGTCAAGTTCAAAAGGTCTTGTCACTAAGGGGTTAATTGGACTAATTTCAATTTAATATTGTTGTGTGCAATTAGGGACATGGAATAGTCAGAGACTCAAAGAAAATGGCACTGAATGACTTCTAGATAGATAATTGATACACCCTGTCAAGAGCAATAACTGTGAAGTGCTCTTGACAAGGGTGCACCTTTACAGTGCACCTGTACTGTGTATGAAGAGATTAACAAATTATCGAAAATGATCTTTACATTGTGTTACCAAAATTGGAAGCAAATGCATAAATAAATTTAAAAAAATATATGTGTATGTGTAAACTTGTGGCAAGTTTGAAATTCCCTCCTTAATATACCTTCTTAAAGGCACACTACCACTTACATAAGATGTAACTAGATATAACCTGGTCATTTAAAACAAACACATATATAAATCATATGCCACTGGTTGTTTTTTTTTTTTTTTTAGATGATTTAATTCATTGCACATAAAAGGAAAAGTAAAATTAAGTGTTTATCTCCTGGCTCCATTTTGTGAATATTTCCCATGATGCAACATTGTCCAAAATCTTCCAGCCAGTCTCACTTTACAACTGTGGCCAAAGCCTGCATGATGATATCATAAAATACACCCCTGCTCTCTTATTGGCTCCTGTGTATCATAGTGGGCAGGACTAGGTGGCTGTGTACAACTTTTTTTTACCTGCCTTCAAACACAAAGATAGGGGATTGACCTTTTCAAACAGGATTATAACTACACCCCCTTGTGATGTAATAGTTACATTACCCTCCCATTCAATACAAGTCTATGATCAGAATTCTGACTGCATTGTGTGTCCCCAGCCCCAAAGTGAGAAATTTGTGCTGGAAAGTCACTAGAGGATATTTCACAAAATGGCAGCGCCCAGTCACACTTGTTTAGTGTAATATTTTATTAAATACAGTCACATAACAAGAACAAAACACATATCTGAAATCAACAATACAAAAATAAAAAAAATAAAACCTTTTCAATTTTTGGTGGGAGTGTCCCTTTAAATTCAGTTTAATGGGGGGAGTTTTCCAACTCAGCTTTATGTTTGACATTTCCCCCTCAACTACCTGAAATCCACTCTTTCATAAATAAAGTCCTAAATATAATTGCTACTTTTCTTGAGTGTAGTAAAAAAAACAATTATCTATTTACAGTTATCCAGCACGTAAACTCAATACTCTTGTATAATTCAATTTTACGCTTTGTTCTCCAACATGAGTATACTACAGTGTTAAAAGAGCTAGACTTGCTTACTCTTGTCTACAGGCTCCAGCTGGTTTGCCTAAATCATAACTGCTTCACTGGACAAGTAATGTTCTACCTGAATAGCATGGTCACGCCAGCTCCCCATTGTCCACTCCAGCTCCCCATTGTCCACTCCAACTCGGCTACTACTTCCTGCTCAATTTCCTCCAATTTGCTCTTTCCTGAATAATGCCCTATGAGTTAATATTAAAAGTCTGATTCGCTCTTAAGATAAATAAATGTGATAAAATGACCAGGAAAAAAACCTGTCAGCTTTTAAATGTAGGAACAAAGAACCAGTAAGTGCATTTTTACTTAACATCATGGCTTTCTCATGGTTTAATTGGTTCATTTTTTTTTCAGTCTGTATTGTACGAATAACATTTTTCACAAACCTAACTCCTAGTAGTATTCTGGTTAACTGATAAAACTCTCAAAGCAGAAGATCTACCTACTGCTGTTCACGAAAGCTTACTCCTAGTAGTAGTCTGGTTAATGGATGAATTTTCAGTACATCTCAGTATCAGTACAGTAGATTTACATTCAGTTTGGAAAAGTGCATATACTGGTAATACCTGTGATAATGCAGATTTAGCAGTTGTATTATCATTGATATTCAACCTTCAAAAATTAGAACTGCAAGACAACATTAAAGGGATTGTCTAGTGCCCAAAATGCATCTTCCAAGTATTAATGCATATTAATGTGCTTTCAAAGTACTTTAAAATACATGTCTTACATTTTGCATTGCTTAAAATATAAAATACTCACAACTAGATAAAATTGGGAAATTACAGCACTTTGCAAGAAACAAGGACTGCCCCCACTAGCTGAGTAAAAGTCATTACCTTTTTTTTTTTTGCTGCAGGAACCAATGAGAATAATGCCATTCAAATGAATGGAATATCCCGTCTCTCTAGTGATGTCATCAGACAATGTGTTGCACTGTTAAGAGTTCCTACTGTGGATAAGAGCAAGGTTACTCAGAGGCCACATAATAGATTTTATTTGAGGAGGACAGGAAGTGACCATATGAAACAAAACTTTATATCCTCAGTGTCTATATAATCAGTGTTGCCCACCTGCAGTAAGCATGCAGAGTAATCACTAGGGAGGGCTTCAAATATTACAAATGTAATTTATACAGAATTCCTGCATCAAATCGCACTGGAAAAAAAGCCTGTGCACTATACAAGCAGTAATCTTCATCTTGCACCAAAGTGAGTTTGGGGACTAGACAGTCCCTTTAAACAACATTGATACATTTAAATATTTTTTGTCAGTTGTAAAAGGAATCCTTAATTACAACACAACTTGTTGCTGAGTATAAACACATAAGAACTAATGGCTTTTTTGGGCCTCTAGAATATCATTCAACTTAAACCCATTAATTATCGAAACAGTTTTTATAACAGACTTGACCTAGGGAGTAACTTGGGATGACTGGACCTGCTGTGATTTGTTGTACTAAGTATTTAACGAAATTAGTCCATCAGCTTCACACAAACCTCAAGCAGAGTTGAATTTATTTTATTTCTACAGACATAATCTAAGTCTAAACGAAATAAACCGCATGTATTCTTTTATCTGAAATCAATTGAACAGAAATGTTTATAATATCTTAACACGTTAAAGGACTAGGCACAAACAAAGTTATGAAATACAGAAGGTTTGCTAAATTTGTTCTAATACTAACATGCGCATGTCTGACCACTGTTAGCTTAACCATACCTCCCAACTGTCCCGCTTTGAGGAGGTCTGTCCTGCTGTCCCACTAAGCTCTACCTCTGTTCTGCTTTTCGGGACAGTGGGACGCAATTCCGCAGTCCTGATCACGTTTTCCGGTGTCGCAGACAGCAGAGAATGCCTACTGCTCATGCTCAGCACTGTGAGCATGCGGGGAATGCAACATATATTCAACCGCCGTTGCAGTGATAGGCACGTGAATTAGAGGCAGCACTCACCGTCATAAGCGGCCTTCTACTGCTGTTAGAAGTGTGCCTGTACACATTTGCTTACACATTGTTACACAAAAGACTGGTAGCATCATGTGCTTTTAGCTAAATCTTACAATTATTCTGACAACATTTCTTCTACAAAATAATCTTTTCTCTATAATAACACTTACCTATGAAGAAGCCCTCTGTGACGAACCGTGTCAGGTTTATGTGCGATTTGTATTTACACCTTGACAACAACAACAAGCCTTTCATGGCTTTCTTATTGTATGTATTATTGTCACTTTTTGCCTTTTCATATACCGTATTTGCTCGAATATAAGATGACCCTGATTATAAGACGACCCCCCATACTTTGGATATTCTTTTAGGAAAAAAAGCTAAAAGCCTGAATATAAGACTACCCTATAGGAAAAAAGTTTAACTTGTATATATTCACATGTGAATTGCTTTTTGGTTCAATTAGTTTTATTGAGAGTTTTGTAGATTTGTTATACAGACATGAAAACATCAAGATGAATATATGGGAAGGTAAAGTGGGATGTAAAGAAAAAAGATGGGGAATGGCTTGGGTGGGGAAGGGGGGGGTACATAAAAGTTTGAATACATCGATCTCGTTAGATTAAGCATGTACATTAAAACGATACCTTACATATGAATGAGAAGAATAAAAGGAAGAAAAAGGGGGGGGGGGGGTATATATGAAACATGATATGGCTCGACCGGTGTTTGTCTCACCCCTCTGCCCTGTTCCCAGCTTGAGGCAAGTTAACTCGTATGGAGATCTAGTATCCTGACCTAGCGTCTTAACCAACACTTAAATCTAGTAGGCAAAGTCTCTTTAATTGGGCATGTGACGGAGATGGACTGAGGAACCCTATTTGCAGGTGCCTATTTAGGTAACTTATCAGTGCGTGAGTGTCACGAACACGGGCTATTGGCCCGGCTGAGACAGTGGAAAGAGTGTGGGAGTGAAAGGGTTAATGACCAGATCCCTGGTTACCTGTTGCTAGTCCCAGCAACCACTAAATTAACCCCTGCAATACCTCCTACGCTATTAGCCTAGTACACCATTTGCTGCCACCACTAAGACTTTATATCGGGCGTCTTCGGTTACCCCAGACACAATACAATATAGTATCACAACCTTACTTTACTGATCAGACATATATATAATTAACCCTTTGGTGTTCTACCTGAGCTATCCTCAGAAGAGTGAGTTCATATTAGAGAACAAAGACAAGAGCTGATTAAGTAAACATTTCATCTGAAAAAAGGCTTCACAGTGCTGTGTACAAAAATACAGAAATAGATGACATACAGAAATACAAAGTACAAGTGCAAAACAGTCCATAAAATAAAATAGGAGAAAACACAAGAAATCCTTACATATAATTACCGATATATAAAATCCTTGTGGGAGATTCAGATGGTAAAGCTCTCCATACAGTTGTTAAAAAGAAATATTTTAATCTATATAGATCCCTGGTGATTTTCTAAGAGACCAGCCCCCCTGGATGGAACAGAGGGGCTTGGCCTCATAATTTATTGCCCACTCCATCATACCTGGGCACTAGTGTGGATAGTTACCTAAAAATTTAATAAGCTTACCAATACATGTCATGTACTGTATAACACCATCATTTAGTTAGGATCACATTCCTAATATTTTTAGGAGTATTTAGACATCAAACATGGATGTTTTAACTGTTTGGAAAGTACTCCTTCTTGGTTCTCGTGACAGTAACACATTCCGCATCCCAGCTCACGAAGTCCAGCTCTGGTGATGGCTATCTGCTAGTTACACTTTATGGCTTAGGCCTGGTGGTGGATCAAAGCCTACAATACATGCTATTATAACATAAACATAACAAATTATATGAATGCAAACTCATGCTTTGGCATGACAGTGAGGGATTGTTGTAGGAGGGTATCCTCAAGGAATTCGAGCCAATAAAAACATTTTTCTGTGTATCTGGCATTAAGTTGTGTTGTGTCAGCGGCCAGTACAGCCATTTGTCTAACTTCTTCTACCTTATCGACCCACTCCCGTATAGTAGGGATCACTTCTGTTTTCCAATGTAGTGGAATGAGGGCATTCGCCACAGACAATAGGACCGGGAGTAGAGATTTTTTGTATTGTGCAGTGGTCAGGGGGGAATAGTGTAACAGCATGTTAATCGGTTTGAAAGGGGGAGGTTTGCCCACTACATGTTGTAATATATCATATATAGTTTTCCAAAAAGGGACGATTTTGCTGCACTCCCACCATATGTGTAAGAGGGTCCCAGTAGTTGCCTTGCACCTCCAACAGAGTCCGTCATGTGATTGGGTGATCTGTCTTATGCGAGCTGGGGTCATGTACCACCTTGTCAGGAATTTATAAGTAATTTAAGACACAGTGTATGTTGTACCATATTTTCTCCCACTCATGTGGGGAGAGCGTGAAACCCAGTGCCGAATCCCATTTACCTACATATGGAGGGGGGGGGGGGGGGGGCGTGATACTATAGTTTTAAATCCATTGAGGAAGTCAGTGTTTATGGGTCATGGGAGTCATCGGTGAAGGGTACGTGGTCAGAGAGTGTCTGAGATTTGTAGAATTTCAAACCATCATGGACGCTTGAACGTACGGGTGCTTTTTCAGCGAAGGGTCGCGCTTGAGTGGTGGCAACCAAAATTATGCCTGCAGTTCCCCTTTGGTCTGAAATTTATCTATGTGGACCCATTGCTTGTCCGCCGAGGCCTTAGACCACTCCAGTATACGCAGTAGATGCCATGCTTAATAATATAACTTAAAATTATTTATTTTTTGGGAGAGTCAGCTGTGAATATTTTTGTCTGGGTCTCTTGCCATTCCAGACATACTTCAAGATAGCTTACCTTATGGATCCAAAGTAGGCTGGAGGCATAGCAATCGGAATCTTTTGGAATAAATAGAGCAGGCGTGGCAACAAGTTCATTTTCACCACATTAATCCTACCAAGCCAGGTGATGTGTGGAAATGCCCAGGACTTGGGGTCTAATAGTACTTTGTCATGGATGTGTGTCTGAAGTTAGCGCTATAGAGGCGGTGAGCCTGTGGTGTAATTCGGATGTCCAGGTACATTATTTGTGAGGCACTCCATTTATATGGATAGTTAGTTTGGATCCTAGAGGCCTCCTCTGGAGGTGTAGAGACATTCAAAATTGGCGACTTACTATTGTTTATTTTAAGATTTGAAATGTGGCCGAATGTTGCGAGTTCCTTTTGTAAGGATGGCAGAGATATGTGGGGATTTGTGATAGTGAACATCATATCGTCTGCAAAAGCTGCGGTTTTGTATTGACTATGCCCTACTGTTATTCCGGTGATATCCAGATTAGTCCTAACAGCATTCAGAAAAGGTTCTAATGACAAAACAAACAGTAAAGGGGAAAGGGGGCACACCTGTCGTGTCCCGTTTGAGATTAGGAATTGTTGTGATAGTAGGCCATTCACCTTTACTTGAGCAGTATGTTAGGTCCCACTCCCATGTGTTTAATAGTTTCCAGTAAATACCTCCAGTCCACTCTATCAAACGCTTTCTCAGCGTCGGTCGAGAGCAGCATGCATGACCCAGAGCTGTGGGCGTGCTGTATGAGAGAGATAATCTTAATTGTATTATCTTTGATCTCACTGCCAGGAACAAAGTGTGTCTGATCAGGGTGTACCAAGCCAGGAAGTTTGGGTGCCAGTCGGAGAGCCAGAATTTTTGCCAGTAGCTTTAAGTCAATATTAAGCAGGGAGATGGGGCGGTAACTGGCACACTGCTCCCCCGAATTTACTTCCTTGGGCAGGACCGCAATTGTTGCTTTGAGTGTGTGTGGGTGCAAGGGATGATTTTGTAGTAAGGAATTATATGTGTCCACTAGATGCTGGCCCAGCTCCCCCAAAAAGGTTTTATTATTGCGTAGTGTTAACCTTTCAGGGCCTGGTGCTTTCCCCATCAGAGTTGCTTTTATTGCAGCTGCCAATTCCTCAATAGTAATAGGACCATCTGTGCCTTGTCTGGAGTCAGCATTTTATCAACATGTCAAGTGAGATACTCCCTAATGTTAGTCAATCGTCGGTTGCCTTTTTCAGCCGTTTGATCAGGATATAGATTGTATAAGGAAGCATAAAAATCTCTAAATGCCTCAGCGATTTGTGTAAGTGAGGAAACCAGGGTGTTGCGTGCGTTATATATTTTGGGAACGTGTGCCTGTTGAGTTCGCTTGTGTAGTAACCGTGCTAAGTATCTACCACATTTGTTGCTGTTCTCAAAGAAGTACTTGTTCGACCTTTGGTGGGTCTATTATTATAGGTAAGTACCTCTGCCAGTTGTTTCTTTTTATTGAGCAGTAACTGATAGGTTTCGGCTCGAAGGGAATGTTTATGCGATATTTCCAGTGCCTGTATGTCATGTGTCAGTGTGGTAAGCTGCGCTGTGTGAGCTTTCTTCCTGGCAGAACCTTGGGCAATAAAGTGTCCTCTCAGTACACTCTTGTGTGCTTCCCATATCACCGGTTGTGCCATATCTGGTGTCTCATTTTCGCGAAAGTAATTTTGTAGTGTCAGGCGGGTCTCGGTGGCAAGCAAAGGGTCCAACACAAGGGAGTCATTAAGTCTCCATGAGCATTGAGCCGGTCTGGAGGAGGGAGAATCAATTATTATTGACACTGGAGCATGGTAATTGATCCGATCTCTGCTCCCCACAAGTCGAGGTCCGATGTGATATAAACAAATAATCTAATTTGGTGTATGTGGTGTGTGGGGTCGAATAAAAAGTGTAGTCCCTTGTGTCAGGGTAAAGGGTCCTCCAGCAGTCAATCAGCTGGTGTGTTGTCAGTGAAGCTCTCATGCGTTGTAACAGTCTGTCGGGGAGTCCTGTCAGGTGTGAGGAAGAGTCAATTCGAGGGTCAAGTCCTACTAGTAAAATCCCTTCTCGGAACAATTTAATTTGTCGCATCAGCGTGGTCAGGAATGATTGTTGACGCTTAGTGGGGAAGTACGCATTGTGTATTGTTTGCCCAGAATGCGCCCTTTTAGCATCAAGAATCTACCTTCCTTGTCTCCTAAAGTCTGAATATCAGTTAATTGTCAATTCCTAGACAATAGGATTGCCACTCCCTTGGTCTTGGACTCAGGGTGATTGCTATAATATACGTTTGGGTAATATTTATTGTGGAGTGTTAGTGCCTTGTGTGCTAGGAAATGCATTTCCTGAATCAGAGCTACCGATACATGCTTGGATCTAAGGTCCCTGAGCAAATTGGACTTTTTTTCTGGAGTATTCAGGCCTCTAGTGTTCAGTGTGAAAGTATTAAGAGGGGCGGGTACCGTGGCCATGTTTCGTCTAGATATAATATTATCAGTGTTCTAGTTAGGGGAGGGGGAAAATCACTAGTACTTGTTCACCACACAAATACGAGCATACACAAACAAATAAGAACATACAAAAATATTGTCAAGACTTACCCATCCATTTTCCCTCAGAGTTCCTTCCAGGTTTCATGCATCACAGGCTCCACCCTCTTTCTGTGACACAATCTTCCCTCGCCTTTTAGGGGAGTCACTCAACAAGTTAGTTGCTGAGTTATTATGTCCTGAACAGTACAAGTGCCTGCTTAGCTCCAGTTTATTACTTATAAAGATCTAATGTGTACCGACTTCTGCCTGATACCTGTTACTGCTGACTTCTATTGCCCTTGGACCCGGATTTGTTTCACCATTCTTACAGACCTCTATTTTCCTTTGGACCAGGAATTGCCTTAAACAGTTCTGCTTTAATCTCCAACCCATTTTGATCTGGATTACTTATGGACTTTTCTCAACCTCTAAAGCAATTATCTTTATATATTTATATTTCAACCAACAGAATCATCCTGTGCATGTTAAGGTAATCCTTTCCATTAATCCATTTGTTGCATAAAGTATTCACTCTGATCAAACCACTATTGCATCACCTGCTTGCTAATTACCTGCAAAACCTGCATGCTAATCTCTTGCAAAACCTGCTTGCTGAAAACTGTTACATTTGCCTAGAAATCCTTAAAGAGGTATACTCAATTTAGCCACCTGCAGTTGTGTTCCAAAATATCCATTGCAAACCTAACTAATATTCAGTTAGTACAGAGAAACAGAGGGAATGCCCTAATTGTTGGGTGTAAATCAAAACAAATGAGCAGCAGTGTCAGACACACAGTGTTTACCCTCTAATTGAAGGTGCTCTGAGTGTGTTTGCAGACACTCAGGCCCCGTGGGGAACGTGTAAGCCCGGTTGACAATAACAGTGCAATAATAACCAATCAACAATCAAGATGTATAACTCAACCATATCTAATGCATCGGAACCCCGTGCAGCGCTATTCATCATGTCTATCATGTATGGGAGAACGGATAACGCAACCCTTATAGTGTATTTGATGCGTGCCTTTGTTGTATGTTATAATGCTCTTTAATTCAGTGTGCCAAACCAGGGACTGGCACACTGTAATTGATGGACTCAGACCACAGGATTAGCTCTTAAGCCCATGAAGGGGGAGACCAGTTAAGCACCACCAGGTCTTATACACTAGCACATATGGGTGACAGGAGAATAGCTCCCGCAGGGGGCATTTAAGCGGACTCTGCACTCCGATGAGTATAGTATCTAGTGCCCACTATCTAGTGCCCAGTATTGTCTTCGCCATTAGAGGGGGACTAAGGTCTTCTCACAGTACACAATGTGGTATATCTACATCATAGTAAAACGGAAGGGTAAAACAGAGATAAAATAACTTTTGTTTCGGTATAAAGACTTAGCTGTGTAGCCCAAGAAATGAGCGTCTACAAGTACCTTGGCACCTATAGTCCGTAGCTAATTCCTGAGTTGCTCATCTTCCGATTCTTCTCGGCTGTAACATGGTATACACATTGGAATAAACAAAGCTGGACTGTCGTAAGAGATGTGAGTCTGTGGCAATAGTTCCTATAATCCACTGTGTCCGCAGAAGAGACAGCATAACTTGTATCTTTGTAATCCCATAGCTGGGTTTCACCAGTCTGCGACAACGGTTCATTCCAGCGACAATCCCGATTATTTAAACTGAAGGATTGGGCACCGTGTTCGGGCCGGCTATTGCAGTCCCGTGGTCATGGTCTGGTATGCACGTGGATAATGTCCCATTAATTTGGGGGTGAACTTTAGAACAAACATATCTGAGCTGCTCAGGGGAGGTGGATCTGAAGTACCAGTCCCTGTAATCCGCTGTGTCTGCAGAGGAGACTATGCAGCTCGTATCATTGTAATCCCAAAACTGAGTTTCGTCAACATATGACAACATTCTATTCCAGCGTCAATCCCGTTTGTATAAGCTGAGGGATATGCCACCGTATTCGACCCGAATGTTGCAGACCCGTGGTTATGGTCTGGCTTGCACGCAAATGTTATCTCATTCCTCTCTCGTCCAGGTTTCTCTAGGCGAGCGAGACCTTGGTGGGGACCGGAATTAGTATTCCGTCTTGGTAGCCTGTGCCTTCTCTGTGGTAAAGGTCTCGGTTGCGTTAAATTGGCTGGGTCCAACCAATCCAGGACTGTAACATTCCTGATGCCCAGAGCCTGCATAAATCCTGGTGTGTCAGTGGGGAACCGGATTCTATGTGTCCCGTTACCCAGTCGGGCAGTGAGGCTAAAAGGGAAGCCCCATTTGTACGGGATATTAAAAGCATTCAACGCTTGCGTTAAGGGTTGGAGCAGACGCCTGGTCTGGATCGTAATCCAGGAAAGGTCTTGGTATATAGCGACCTCCGAATCTTCAGTGGCCCAGAGTCCTTGGCCCTCGCCGCGAGCATTATATTGTCCTTGATGCGGAAATTTGCGAGCCTGCATATCACATCCCACTGGGGAGAGGTACGCGAGCCCCTAGGTTTCAGAGCTCTGTGTGTGCGGTCAATCTCAATTGGCTAGTACGCAGGTCTCTCAAGAATGGAATTAAAGAGACGTATCAGGGTCGGAGAGATCTGTTCTGGCGGCACGTCTTCTGAGAGGCCCCTAATTCTTATATTGTTGCGGCTACCCCTATTATCCAGGTCCTCCATCATCCTCCGCATGTCCGCCAATTGAGATTGATGCCTAGACGAGGTGGCGTGCAACCCTGCTGTGTCCTCGTCAGCTCTCTCCAATACATTCTCCACAACCCTGATCCTGGCGTCCATGGCCGCCATGTCTGACCGGAGGCCCAACAGATCTCCTTTCAGGTCTTGCACTGGATCCCAGAGACTAAAACATGAAAGTCCTCTTTGGATGGTATGGATTTCAAGGCTTCGAGCACTGTCGGAGATAAGTATTGGCTAGATGTTCGTTCCTGCGATGCCATGGATGGAGTCTCTTCTGAAGAGGAGGAATGCGTGGGAGAAGCCGCCATGCTGCCATCTGCCAGTGCCTCTGTCAGCGGCTGTGGCGTTGAGAAATAAGTATGCAGAGTGGATTCTGCCCTCGACTTTTGGGTTCTGGGGGTCTGCGGTTCTGATGGAACCTGTTTATTTCATCCCATCATGAGACACTCTACTTTAAAGCGGCTTTTGTGGGACCTTGGCGCGGAGCTATGATTTTATGCTGCCATCTTGTCTCGTGGCTAGACACACCCCCGCAAATTGCTTTTTAATATTTAATACAAATTATGCTATTAAACAAATGCATTTTTGTTTTTATTTCCTTTAATATGCCAATGCTGCCTTTCTCACCCCTTCCCCCCAACTTTGTCTCCCCCCCCCTTCCCCCCAGCGTTGTCTCTCTATCTCCCCCCAGTGTTATCTTTCTCCCCATCCCTCCCACGTTGTCTCTCCCTCCCCCAAAACTTTTCTCTCTCTCTCTCCACCTCCCTCTCACCTTGTCTCTTTATATCCCTGGTGGCTAGTGGGGGCAGCCGTAGGATGTCTGCATGATACGCGCAGACATCCTCCGCTGCTGCCCGGCACTTCCACCGGGACTTCTATGATGAAGCCGGCTCAGACTATAAGACGACCTCGATTATAAGACGAGACTTCTTTTTCAGAGCATTTGCTCTGAAAAAAAAATCATTTTATATTTGAGCAAATACGGTATGTATAATTAATTTGATTAAAATCATTCAGTGTTTTATAAAGTTATTTTATTATAACTATTTAATTTTGGGCGCTCGTACCAGTTCATTATATACTTTATAGGTGGGCAGCCTTAAGTAGTGAATGATTATATGTAAAGAGAAAAGTCAGTAGTGCAGGTATCTTTGTAAGAGCCAGACAGGTGAAAAAATTGTAGGTTGTTCATGTGTCCCAGCACTACTGACGGCATTCACTGCATGAAAGAAGCATGTTTTTTGTACTTGTGTACATGAGGCTTGGAGATAATATTCAGACCTCAGACTGAGGCTTGGAGATAACGTGGAATCCTGGATGTGACCACAGATAGCACTGTATAGCACAAAACAGTTAATGTCTGTGGAGTTCTGACATTAGAAATCTGTAGCCACATTTCTCCAGGAGGATTTGCACCAACACAGTTTGTCTTATAAGTCACTATTAATGTTGAGTATCCATTATACGTAATGCCTGGGACCAGAAGTATTTTGGATAACAGATCATTTTGGATAATGGATCATTTATCTCAATAAGATATGTTAAAGCACTCATAAAATACAGTTGAATCAATGTAAATACTGTATGGAGCAAATAGATCACTTTTGCTATGTCAGAATATCTGCCCCTCACATTGGCCAAAAAATCAGATTTGCCAAATGTGTCCCTAGACATGGCAATCTGCCACTCAGACTTGCCAATCTGTGTGAGTTTTTGTAACAATGCAACATTTTCTGTAAAAAAAAAAAAGAAATCATTGTGCATTTCAGAATTCAGAGACCTTGTGAAGATCCCCTCTGTTGATCTCATTTAAAAAGTCTACATGCCAATCTTATGCAAAAACAAGGTGCATTGCATGTTTTATATTGTTTTTGAATGATACTTCTGCAAAAAAAAACTACTACTTCACTGAGATGGTCTGACAACCGCCGGCTGCTCCCATTGGTCTTTGATTTGTGCTTGCAGCACTGCCTGTCAAGTCTTTCTGTAGGATTGAAAAATTGCATATATTTGGTCATGTGATTTAGGCCCAGTGAGTCTGACATTCACCTGAACTGGATCCACTATTAAAGAGCAGGTGACTTACAAAATCCAAGAAAACATTGATATATCTCAGGAAATAATGTCAAACTATTTTTCTGATTGGCTCTTTAAATTTAATATGAAACTGGTGTACTTTCCTGAATTTAGCATACTTCCCCATACACATATAAAACGTTGGGGTTCGACTTATTTTCAGAATAAAGAATTGGCACTGATTAGATGAAAAATGTTGTGATGAATCGCACTCTTTATGAGAAAACACTAGTTGTTTGTACAGATAAACAGAAATTGCTGATAGGGCCAGTCCTTTATGAAATTGCAAATATGTTAGTAGGAAATGTTTTACAGATGAAGGTGTCCAACTTTGTTATAAGAAGGATAAAAGAAAATCCTTCATAGTTCAACAGTAGTTCTGGGTGCAATGTAATACCCAAACCATCGTTTATAGGTTATATATCCTTAAGTAGTGAATCCTTATATGTACAGAGAAAGCTAACTAGTGCATACATAGATAATTGTGTAACATAAAGTTCAGTTTGCATGGTGCTCTACCCTGTGTTGGAGAAACAGCAATCAATATGTAAAACACTCGTAGAGAGTATAAAAAGTACACACAGTTAAATACCGACACAACAGTGTCTAAATGGTGACAATATCAATTACCTCCACTTAAATTCTGGCATTTCCAAGAGTAAACGGCACTGTGAAAAATAGAAGAAACCTTTACAATGTTGTAAATAACCAGTAGTATATGTATTAGATCCATATGCAAACACCAACCAGTTTCAACAGTAGAAGCTCCATTTTTAAGGTGAACGATCAGTTTATACCACATGTGAAAATGTATATCTTGTATCGATGCATGACGCATGTAAAGGTCACATCAATAAATCACCTTTGACTCAGCACAGTCTGAGTTCCCCTTATGCTAAATGCTTGGGACCGGCAGCATTTCGGATAACAGATACTTGCGGTTAAGCAGCACTAGCCATATTAATGATCAACATTACCTAAATTCAGTGTGAGTAACTTGCTGCCGAAATGATCTGTTGTCACGCTGTAGTTCGCGAGTGGATTATTTTTATTAATTATTTTCACTTGGGGGATCTGGTTGTGAGAAGTGGTCCTGGACTCAAGTGCAAAAGTGCCTGCTTTATATACCAAAGTAAGGCTGTGTGTAGTTTTTAAAGAATACATTTGTCTTGTCCATAACACTATTCTGAAGATCTCCAGTGTGCTTTATCGGATTTCGTTTGGATTCAAGCTTGGCAGGTATGCCCTCCCAGTGTGTGTAATCTTGGCCAGAGCCGGCCTTAAGTGTTCCGGCTCCCTGTGTGGACCTCCCCGTGCCTGTCTCTTTCCTCTCCCTCCATGTATGTGTCCCTCCCTTCCCATGTTTGTCCCTTTCCTCTTCCTTGCCATGTCTGTCTCTCTCCAACTCCCCCATACCTGTTCTCTCTCCCCCTCCTTCTCCATTTCTGTTCTCTCTCCCCCTCCTCCCCATATCTGTTCTCACTCTCCCTCCTCCCCATATCTGTTCTCTCTCTCCCCCTCCATTTTCTTAACTACCCCCTCCTCTATTCTCTTCTCTCCCCCCTGTTCTCTTCTCTCCCCACTCCTGTTCTCCCCTCCCCTTCCTCTGTTCTGTCTCCCCCCTTCCTCTGTTCTGTCTCTCCCCCTCCCCTTCCTCTGTTCTGTCTCTCCCCCCTTCCTCTGTTCTGTCTCTTCCCCCTCCCCTTCCTCTGCCCCCCCCTCCCCATCCTCTGTTCTGTCTCTCCTCCACTCCAATTCTAACTTATGGTGAGGGGGTGGAGCTCACCTGGTGAGAGGTGTAGCTCCACCTCCACCCTGTGAAGCAGAGGGGCATCTGCTTCACAGGGAGCCTCGGGCAGGAGTAGGATGCCGCTCTGCTTTACAGGGTGGGGCCAGAGCTACACCTCTCAGACGGTGCCTCCAGCTGGACTTGCCGAGCAGAGGGCTGATGAGGGTGGATCTTTTGATCTCCCCAATCCAGTGCCTCTACCGGCAATTTTTTTTTTGTCCTTGGCGGGCGGGTAGGCGCCCCCTATGGTGTTGCGCCTTGTGTGCCCGCACAGGTCACACACCCCTAAGGCCGGACCTGACCTTGGCTCCTGAGTATTTAGGAGCTTTTTTTGTGAGTGATTTTTCATCTACATCATTCACCAATAAATATAGGTTTCTTGGTCATTTATATACTGCACCTTATTAGTCATTTATATTGCAGGTTGCAAGGACAACACATCGAGAGATCTCTTCACTTATTATATACATTTTTTTCACCTGTGCACTGTTCAACACTATCTGGCTGAGATTGTCACAATTGATTTTTTTGCATGTTTTTATACTTCATTTTACCATTCGTTAGATATCACTGCTGAACAGAGGCATCTATACTAAAATTATTTAATTGTATGTTTTTCATGTCAAGCTCACTTATTGTGGGGATGTGTGTGCTTTTGATACATTTTTCACCAAGTTGTGTAAGTTCATATTTTATCACTAGATTGACTAATATTTTCACATCGTTAAGTGTCTATACTTTGTGCCTGGGTATTCTTTTTTCCTTTTTATTACTATTAATCCCGAGCTGCAGGAGTTCTGTGGACACACACACAATATAACCTTTTGTGATTTTTAATATCTATTTCACATTGTCACTCACAGTCAGGGCCGAACTAAGGCATGGGCTTTAGTGGCTGCAGCCCAGGGGCCTCGGCAAAATAGGGGCCTCGAGGACTGCAGATTGAGGCCCATGCCTTAATCCGGCCGATAAAAAAAAAAGAAAAAGCTTGCCACAGAGGCACTGCCTGGGGATATCAGACAGACAATCTCCCCTCGCCAGCTCCCTGTCATCAAACTGGCAGCATGGACTCTGTGCGCTGCCCAAGTGCACAGACAAGTGACCTGCTTGCAATCACGTGACCTTCAACGATGAGAGTAGAGCGGAGCGCAGGAGATGGCTGGAGACAGAGCAGCAGGAATGTGAGTACTGGGGAGTGGGGAAACAGCATTTTTTGGGGGCAGACTATTAGTGGCATATTATTGGGCATATTATTTGTGGCATTTTAGTGGGCATATTAATTGTGGCAAATTAGTGTGCATACCAATAGTGGCATATTAGTGTGCATACCAAGAGTGGCATATTATTGGGCATATTAAGTGTAACATATTATTGGGCATATTGTGGCATTATAGTGTGCATACTAATTGTGGCATATTAGTGGGCATACCAATAGTGGTATATTATTGGGCATATTAATGGGCAAATTGGCTATGGAATATTAATGGGCATTATAAAAGTGGCAAATGTGTGGGCAAATTGGCTGTGGTATATTCAGGTGCAAATTGGCTGTGGTATATTAATCGGCCTATTGGCTGTGGCATGTTAATGGGCAGACTAACAGTTGCATGCTAATGGGCACATTGTGGCATAATAATGGGCAAATTGTGGCATATTAATGGGCAATCAGTGGCATATTAATGGGTATATTGGTTGTGGCATATTAATGGGAAAATAGTGGCATATTAATGGCCAACCTTGCTGTGGGAATACAATGGCAAGACTGGTTGTAGAATGTCAAGTCTGGGGTTGTATTAACAAGTCTGATGTGCAAATTGACAGGTCGGAGGGGCAGAGTGGCAAGTTTGGGGATGCATTGTCAAGTCTGTGGGACAAATTGGCAAATATGGGGGCAGAATGGCAAGTCTGAGAGGCAGATTGGAAAATAAAAGGAAATCAAAACAATAAATGCATTTTCTCAATCATAGGTTTTATTAAATATGTAAAAACAGTTTACATGTGAATTATTATTTACTATTTTTTTCATGTAAGGTCATCTTATATTTACTGGGGCCTTACAATACCTGTAGCCCAGGGACCTACAATGTCTTAATCCGGTCCTGCTCACAGTCAGGCTTTTTGCACATCCCTGATTCATTATTATTAAAAATTGGGTGAGGTGAAAAATGATTTGCTAAAATGTTGCTGGTCTCCAAGACTTAAATGTATGTTCTTTGAGAAAGAGGATTCTAATGATAAAGGGGGGGGGGGGGGGGGGGGGAGGGAGGTATGTCAAAGTTTATCCCTGGGTGTCATGTGAGCTCTATTATTCAAACTTTTGAAAGTGTAGGATCAAAAGAAATGGATAAATTGTATTAGAACCCTCATAATTATAAGATTTAAGATAATTTATTCAAAAATGAACGTTAGGCTTTACATCGAAAGATTTCATGAATATAATCCTCCTCCTATACACTTCGGGAAGAGGGGAGATTCTGGGTGGGAACAGATCCACCGCCAAGTGCTTACAGGGCAGGGTCAGGATGTGAGTGAAGACTTTCTACATGTGACCCTTGATTTTGTGGTCACACTGGCAATGTGATTGTTGAATGCTCTCTGACTCTAGGACAGTGAATGTTTTTTCAAATCGAGGTCTGACTATAAGACTGGGATCCAGGTCCCCCGCAGAGCTGCAGGGGACCTCAATCCCCCTTTCAAGCATTGGCACATAAAAGGAAATAAAAACAAGAAATGCATTTGTTTAATATCATAATCAAGGCCGTCTTATATTTGAGCAAATACGGTACCTTAACCAAGTTGTACAGAAGACTGATGACTGTTCACACCTTTTTTTTTTCATTTTGACTCATGTCACCCTCCAGCAATGATTTCTAGCATTCATAGATTATAATTGTAAATACATATTTTTTTTTTTCGTAAATATATTTTTATTGAGTTTTCAAGAAAAATAATACAACATGTAGGAAAATAATAAAGGGATATGGGTTACCAAAAAGAAGGGGGGGGGAGCAGGGAAGGCGGGAGGGGGTTGGCAGGATGAGCGTAAAACAATAATATACAACAGTAATATACAAAATACATATAATATCAAAATAAATGAGAATTGGGAGAGGGGGGAATGATGTAGTAAAACGTAGTATCGTAACATGGGGTGACTGTAGACAGGGACCTGGAACATATTTGGAGGATCAGATAATATTAGCGAGGGCCATTGCCCGAATTTTGGGTCTGAGCAGTCTACCTAGGGGTAAGTGTGTTCCCGATGTTGTTGAGGCATCGGAAAATATTAGGGCGAGGGGGAGGTAGGGGGAAAAGAGGGAGGGGGGTAAATACATATTTTTATGTTTACCTTACTTTAATTACTTTAATTTACTTAAATTCTTCTGCATTTTTATTTTCAATTCTCCATCTAAAATTTGGGGAAATAAACTGGCCGAAATTTGTCAATTTCCTTTAGGAGTAAACAAAATCTGTATGATTTCACTGTCCGACCTCCCCAAATCAAATGTGGCTGAAAGTAGATCTGCGGAAATCAGTCATATTGGGGATCCAAGCTGCAGATTTCTCTGCAATTCAACTTTATTCCCCGATCCGGCCGAACTTCAAGCTAAATCTTGGAATATTTAGTCAACCTTTATGTAACATGAAGAGGTATTCTGGGTTAGGGACAACAAAAAGAGGGGAGTCCTCAATCAAGAGCATCAGGTGCACAGAGAGACGTAAAAAAGTGAATAAACAGAAAACAAGGAAATGCCCCAACAAACACTTCCTTCAAGGCTGTATAACTTGAGTAGGAGACAAAGGGAAAATGGATGAGCAATCCAATACAGGTCTCAAACTAGGTAAATGCGTGTCAGAAAATGCACCTGCAGATGGGTAAAAAACCACACAGAGACTGTGTGAAAATATAGAAAAAAATGGAGATATTCTCAGCGCACGGTGTAAATAGACACAATTAATCACAACATAAATATCAATACAAATAAATAGTGATATGCGTGAAAAAGTGAATAAATGCAAATATCTGCAATCAGCTGTTATCACTGTGTCCAATACCGATAGAAAGATGAACCACCAATATGTGATAAAAAAAAATATATAAACAGAAAAAATACTGAAAACAACAAGTGCGAAATATCAGATGAAAAATAACACACAGCAAGTGAATCAGTGAATTTGAATAAAAACGGTAGCTCACTGTGCCTGAAAATTCGACTCTTGAAAAGAATCTGAAACATAAAAACACATACAAATCTAGTGCAATATGTCTGAAAGAATAAAATAATACATAAAAAACAAATGTTCTCTAACAATGATTGAACCACTCAGAAACGTGGCTCCCATGACTGTAGGAGCATAGATATTCACTTCTGAATTGTCTTCTGCTGTAGCCTAGTTACAAATACTACAGCTCTCTGAAGCCTTGACCCGTCGATTCGGGGACAATGATGAGAAAAAACTCAGTATAAAACTCCTGTTATGCTTCCAAATGATTTTTTTTTATTCCTGGCAGTTACAAACACTAAAAAACAAACAGCTGTAATGCTGAAATACGGCTCTTGGCGTCTCTTAGTTCCGGATAGGAGTCCCGTGCCCAAAGAACTCTCCTCCGCGATCTCCAAAAAGCCACGCCTACTTCTACGGATGCTGGTAAGGTCAGAAAAACCACCCCATGTATAACTTGAGTAACAAGAACATTTAGGCACAAAAAATAAAGAAAATCTGGGCTCTGCTTGAAATGTATTGAAATATAACAACAAAAACCATTCAGTTGTGGATGGGGTGTGGATCCTCAGAGCATATATTAATCAAGAAACAATAAAGGCAAGCACACTCCAAAACCAAAGTATATTGTGAATTTATATTGTGTTAAACACATGGGAATAAAAACAAAAAGGTATTGCTGTAAATACAATAGCACAACACTTACTATAATCAAACATATAAAAACAGTGAGTCATGTCATACTCTGCATTCATACCTCTTGGATGCCTAAAATCTAGAGCAGACATCCAAAAAGCCTGCCTCAGACACAGGAGCTTATAATTACTACCACCCTGAGGGCTCCTAACAATTCTATTTTGATAATGGATTCTGAGAAAAGAGTTGAAATGCTGCTCTACTATAGTATTGAACTAGTTTTTTTAAGGCAGGCAAGCCCTCAAATGTTTTGCATGTGGAAAGGTAGGACATTTTGCTAGAAATTGCTACTCTCCTTTTGTTAAAACACATCATGTTCAGGAAAGATCCATGGGTGATAGCTGGAGGCAGAGAGATAACTATGCTTTTAATTACACTAGGTGGGGATCTCATGGAAGAGATAATAGTGTTAAGAAAGCCTACACCAAGCCTTGGGTTCCACACCATATGTTTAAGAAAAAACAGCTACAGGCACAACATGATTCTCTAAAAAATGGGTTTCTAGAGAGACTGGAATATCTTAAGGAACAAGTTAGTAAATTACAGGAGGTAATTTACAAAGAAACTGTTCAAAAAGGTAGAACAGATTAATTCTATGATACTAACTTTTACTCTTCAAGTTTGCTTTTCAGAAATCTGTGAAGATTATACCAACTGAGGAGGAAGAGGAAATAGACCTGTGAGAAGGCCTAACATTTAATATTTATTCTCTTTCAGGAAATGTTAAGTTCCAGTTCATAGAGGACCGTAGTATGTATTTTTATTTTTCATATTATGGAAAAGCCTCCTAATTCATTACACACAGTCAGGTGCAAAATTCCAAATTATTTTTATTTTATTAGATTAGCACGCCTGCACTGCCAGCTATGTTTTTTTGTTGTTGTTGTTGCTGGATTAATCATTAAAAACTAATAGATTAGGTGATTTGTTGCGAATGTGAGACTTATATTTTTGTCACACTGGAGAGATGTGAGTGTAACCTGTTGTTGGTTTACAACACTAAATATTTTAGTTTTTTTTATTATTTTGGTTACCACAATATGTAGCCTCAAGCTGATTTTTTTTTAAATTGTTATTTTTGAATGGCGACAGACAATTGTCATTTTTTTTTATAGATTGCGCTGCCAAACTGTGCATACATTGCAATGTCTGAATGTAATAGTAGCATTCAATTTACTTTTCTCTCTCCATTTTCATACACTGTAATTTTATTATGCTTTGTCTGTTCTTTTGTAATTAATACTCTCAAGGTGGGGTGAATTATATATGGAGTGACAATGTATAATTTGGCATTTTCTCTATTTAACTATCCACAGGAAAATTAAATGGTTACGAGAGTATGATATAGTTTTATTAATTGAGTATATTCTGTTATCAGGATGTATTGCTTAGTACACATTAAGGTGAATAAGTGCATTTTGCTCACATTTGTTTTTACACTGTTTTACATGATGACTTGTGAAGCCAGATGGTAATGCTGAGACAAGAATGATAATCAGACCACTAGTGATTTGGCCAATGCACACCTTCTGTGCTAAGTATATTTTAATTTCTGGAAGCCAGGGGCCTATTGACAAATTATCAAACACCTTCAAAGGGCTCAAACACTAACCCACTCCAGCTATCCAGCTTTCAATAAACGTGCACAGACACCTTCACTCAGATCCCCACTACAAACAATCAATAAACTGGGTTTCTCTGTTGTGTGGTCTCTTCAATACACTGTGTAAGAAGAGCAAATGAACTGCTGTTGGTGTGAGAATACACCAGATGACACGGTGGGCAAGGATCAGAGCCCTAATACCTCGAATTATGCGAGGTCAGGTTTAACGGAACCGTGTGGTGGAAGCTGTGAGCAGTGTTGGTGGCACAGGTAACTGAGGGTGATGGGAGTGGAGTCGAATGGTTGAGGTGATGCCGAGCCTCTGAGGGTAATGAAAGGTTGAGAATATGGCTGAAGGAGTTCAAATTATTGATGAAATATGATAACTGGATGCCTCCATGATTCGGCTAAATTACGCTAATATTTGTGGTTGTCATATCACTTGTGTCTCAGTAATACACATACTATGTCAGAGCTTACATAATAAAAGGTACTATATTTATTTAAGAGGGCTCATTTTCTATTGGAGTCATTCGCCCTCTAGGTGGGGACTGTAAGAAATATAGGGTGCTTTTATAAACAATGTTGTTTTATATCTAATACATAAATATCTGCTTTTGGTAGGGTGGACGTGTAATCTGGTTTTACAATGGAAGGTCATTTGCACATCAGAAGAGGTTGTAAACAAGGCTACAAAGATGACTATTAGATTGTAAAAACAAACCTTTCAGCTTTTTCCAGCTTTTGCTTACTAGCGGATAGGTGTGACATAGGGGGTTGCATTTATTTCAGAGAGCATATGTCTCCAAACTAGGTTAAACTGGTTCTTTTATCTCTATGGGAGGTAACTAAGGGATTTTGGGATAATTAGTTGAGTGAACCACTTTGGCTAGTTAGTCTTGCTGTTCCTGTGGAAGAAGGGAGAGTGCTAGTCTTGTCTGTTCCTGTGTGAGGAGGGGACAGCCAGCAGAAGACCCAAGATGAAGGAACAAGGAGAAGATATGAATGTATAAGAATGCCATTGTCTGTTACTTGTTGATTAAGAACCAGTTATGTGTAATGTGTACATTGTGTATTTCCTGTATAACCTGTAACAGTATCTCAATTTAATAATAATATACCTTTTTATATACACTTGTCTCTGTCCTTCATTTGTCACACATTCCCTAAAAGAATAACCCCTGTAGGAGGGTGTAATAATTTCTTACACACTGACCAGTAGACTCAAGGGGGCATCTCAACTCACCAGACTGGGTGGTTGTTCCTCCCATTGGTCTAGATTCTTTAACACGGAGAGGTCTTGTCCCTGCCAGAGAAGAATGTCCTGTAAGGCTGGCACATACAACAACCTGTAACTCTTTGCCATGGTAATCCTGAGCACAACAAGGTATTTGTAATCCGCTTAGGCTCTGTGTGCAACCACTGCCATCAGTGTGATCGGACAGTTACACAGGGTTGGTAACTCCTCTCACCAGGGAAAATATGTCCTCCTTAGCCTGCGATGGATTCCCTAGATGCTCATAAATATTCATTCTGCTATATGTCCGCTAAATAATTGACAGGACACGATTTTCTTGAACAGCAAAACAAGTACACTTTATTGTAGTACAGTCAGAATATTTATACATATACAGATCATGATAACAGCTGATTGAACAATAGAAACTTAAACAAGTTATCTCCACACAATAGAGAACCATAGTTAAATTTGGTGCCAAATTAATAGCTACCAATAGGAATGAGGCCGCTATAGTAGCAACTAATGGGACACCGAATGACTGACCTAGGGCTCAGGTGAACTGGCGCCCTGTCCGAATGTGGTCCCTTTAACACAGTGACCTATCAAAATAGGAGCAATGTTTTGCTCGCTAATATGGAGTGGGCTTTAAACACTTGGCCAGTCACAATAAAGCCAGTAATTTAAACCTTACAAAACACCCCCTGCACCCTGACAGAGATTTCCCAGTGTCCCACGTGGGTTGTTATGTTTGACATTTGGTCACAGCCAGAAATGTTTTTGGGAACAAAGATAGCAAAGCAAAGTTATTTGGGAACAAAGATGGTAAAGAACAACTGTTTGGGAACAAAGATAGCACAGAAAAGCTTTTTGTGAACAAAGATGGCACAGACAAGCTTTTTGGGCCAAAGGTGTCACAGAAAAGCTATTTGGGAACAAAGATAGCACAGAAAAGCTGTTTGGGAGCAAAGATGGCACAGACCAACTGCTTGGGGAAAAAACTGGTGCTGGTAAGTTGTTAAGGGAAATATGTCACTGTCAGCTATTTGGAAACAAAAATGGCACAGAAAAAAATATTTGGGAATAAAAATGGCACCAGGAAGCTGTTTCGGAAAACAGAGATAGTACAGAAAAGCTATTTGGGGAACAAAGATGGAGCTAACAAGTTGTATGGAAACAGTTTATGTATTTATTGCTCATTGGCATCATATATAAAGTTTATGCACTTACTGCTCTTTGGCATCATACACAAAGTTTGTGCATTTGCTGCTCATTGGTATCATATACAAAGTTTATGAATTTACTAATCATTGGCATCATATCCCATGTAGTGGATGAATGTTTTGTTCATTGGCATCATATACAATGTTCATTTATGCATTTCATTAAATGTTTACTGCTAACTGGCATCATTTTTTTTTTTAGCTTTATACTGTGTTTATTTCTCAATTTTGAATACAAAGATGGACTCTGTTCTTTTGTTTCACTTACAAATATCAGGTTAAACATTATGGGCTTATCATCCATCTACACTGCACAATCTTATTGATCCAGATGTCATGCTTTCATGTAATAACTGGACTCATATGCATAATTTAGATATTTCTATTGTATGAAGCCTTGACAAATGTACTGTTCATTGGCATCTTATACATCATTTATTATTTCTACTGGAAACATCATTCAGCTATTTCTATTAGTATAAAGCCTTGCATATCAAGTGACATCATATACACTATACTTCAAAAGTTTGGGTTCAATTCAAAATGTCCTTGCTTTTGAACAAAAAGCAAATTTGGCCATTAAAATAACATCAAATTAATCAGTCTTGATATTGTTAATATTGTAAATTACTTTTGTACCTGTACACAATTGATTTTTAAAGTAATATCTACATAGGTGTACTGAGGCCCATTATCAGAAACCATCACTACTGTGTTCCAATGGCAAGTTGTGCTAATCCAGGTTTATCTTATTTTAAAAGTCAATGTCTGGACTATATTTTCTATTAATTTTACAGCCCATTGGGCTGTAAAATTCCTAAGTGAATCCAAATTTTTGAACAGTAGTATATACACCTTTGTAGATATCTACTTAAATGTGGGACTACACTACTGTGGCTGGATATGGGGCACCTGCTTCAAAAAAGAGGTTGAAGCAGAAAACAAGGAACTTGTCGAGGGTACCCATGATCTGAGAGGCCTGCCCAGGGCCCTAGTAATTCAATACTATGAATGGAAGTGATTTGTACAGGAAGGTGTTAAAGGGACAATAAATATATTGTGTAAAAATAATATGCCTCACATGATTTCTTCACTCTAATCCAACATCTGTTTTATAAACACTGTGGTAGAAGAAACGTATAAATCATTAACAGAATAACCGGAAGGCACAGAGATCTCGACTGAAATGCACAAAAAAGGTATTTACTTTAAAATTATGCTGATGATTGATTTGTTGTTAATGACTCTGGGTGGCACTTTGTCAGGAACTACATTTTAATAATTTGAAATAAAATTAGCTAGAGGGTGGGAAAATCCTGGCATATTGAGGGGCAGAATCCTGGCATACTGAGGGGCAAATCATGGCATATTAAATGGCATATTGGGGGGCAAAATCCTGGCATATTGAGAGCAAAATACTGGCATATTAAAAGGCATATTGGAGGGGCAAAATCCTGGCATACTGAGTGGCAAAATCCTGGCACATTGAATGGCTAAAGAATGGCATATTGAGGGGCAAATCATGGCATATAAAATAGCATATTGGGGGGCAAACTCCTGGCATATTAAATGGCATATTGGGGGGCAAAATCCTGGCACATTAAATGGCTAAAGAATGGCATATTGAGGGGCAAAATCCTGGCATATTAAATGGCATATTGGGGGGGGGGCAAAATCCTGGCATATTAAATGGCATACTGGGAGGCAAAATCCTGGCATATTGAGAGCAAAATACTGGCACATTGAGGGGCAAAATCTCCTGGCATATTGAGGGGCAAAATCCTGGCACATTAAATGGCTAAAGAATGGCATATTGAGGGGCAAAATCATGGAATATTAAATAGCATATTGGGGGGCAAAATCCTGGCAAATTACATGGCATATTGGGTGGCAATATCCTGACACATTAAATGGCTAAAGAATAGTATATTGAGGGACAAAATCATGGCATATTAAATGGCATATTGGGGGGCAAAATCCTGGCATATTAAATGGCATATTGGGGGGCAAAATCCTGGCATATTAAATGGCATATCGGAAGGGCAAAATCCTGACATATTAAATGGCATATTGGGGGGCAAAATCCTGGCATATTAATTGGCATATTGAGTGGCAAACTCCTGGCATATTAAATGGCATATTGGGGGGGGGGGGGGGGCAAAATCCTGGCATATTAAATGGCATATTGGGGGGCAAAATCCTGGCATATTAATTGGCATATTGAGTGGCAAAATCATGGAATATTAAATAGCATATTGGGGGGCAAAATCCTGGCAAATTACATGGCATATTGGGTGGCAATATCCTGACACATTAAATGGCTAAAGAATAGTATATTGAGGGACAAAATCATGGCATATTAAATGGCATATTGGGGGGCAAAATCCTGGCATATTAAATGGCATATTGGGGGGCAAAATCCTGGCATATTAAATGGCATATCGGAAGGGCAAAATCCTGACATATTAAATGGCATATTGGGGGGCAAAATCCTGGCATATTAATTGGCATATTGAGTGGCAAACTCCTGGCATATTAAATGGCATATTGGGGGGGGGGGGGGGCAAATCCTGGCATATTGAGTGGCAAAATCCTGGCATATTAAATGGCATATCAAGGGGCAAAATAGTGTGTCTCAGGTTATGTGTGTATTAGTGTCACTGTGTGTGTGAGTGGTAAGGGTGTGTGTAAGTGTGTCACTGTGTAAGGGTGTGTGTGTGTCACTGTGTCTGTGTAAGGGTGTGTGTGTGACTGCTTTGTGTTTAAATGTGGTGTAGTTAGGGTGTCAATGTGTGACAAATTTAAAATGTATGGAGGGTTGGTGGTGTGGGAGGCGTGGCATGTCAGAGGAGGGGGAACCAAAATGCTCCTTCGCCTGTGTAGATGAATATCCTTGCACTGGCACTGACGTAACGTCACATCCGGTGTCTGTGTTTCCTTCCCGTGCACGGAGGAGACGTCCGGGGACACAGAGCAGAGACAGAGCAGCAAATAAGGTAAGTACTACTGGGGAAGGGGGAGGAGGGTGGTATAAAACGAGCAAAATCCTGGCATACTGAGTGGCATAATAATCCTGGAATATTGAATGGCATAATAATCCTGGCATACTGAGGGGTTAAATACTGGCAGATTGAGTGGCATAATAATCCTGGCATATTGAATGGCTAAATCCTGGTATATTGAGTGGCAAAATAATCCTGGCATACTGAGGGGTTAAATCCTGGCATATTGAGTGGCTAAATCCTGGCATATTGAGTGGCTAAATCCTGGCATATTGAATGGCTAAATCATGGCATATTGAGTGGCAAAATAATCCTGGCATATTGAGTGGCAAAAGAATCCTGGCATATTGAATAGCTAAATCCTGGCATATTGAGGGATTAAATACTGACATATTTTAATGGGCAAAGTGATGCTGTGGCATGGTCTGTGGGGCAAAATAACATGTACTATGAGGAAAGTGACACTGGCTAGTTCTGTGGGGCAAAGTGACACTGTGGCATGCCAAATCATGTAGGTGCAATATGAGTGTAAGCCAAGTGCTGTTGGTGCAATATAGGTGCATGGCAAGTTCTGTGGGTACTGTATGGTGCTGTGTTAAGTCCTTTAGGTGCAATGTAGGTACAGAGGAAGGGAATAAAAATAGGAATGCAATTTTTCAATAACATTTTTATTAAATATAATATTAAATAATTCAAATAAGTATAAATGCAACTAGTTATAGAGAGATGTCTGTGTTTATAGATATGTATTGTTTTCAGATTGTACAATTGTTACCTTGTGGGGCTCCTGTGTGTCGCATAATTAATAGGGTCCCATGTGTGGCATATTTATTGGGCCCCATGTGTGGCATAATTAAGGGCTCTTTTGTGTGGCATAATTATGGGGCGCTTGTGTGTGGCATAATTAAGGGGAGCCTGGGTGTGTGGCATAATTAATTGGGCTCCAAGGTGAGGCATAAATAATGAGGCTCTGGTGTGGCATAATTTATGGGGCTTTGGTGTGGCATAATTTATGGGGCTTTTGTGTGTCATAGTTATGGGGCTCCTGTATGTGGCATAGTTATGGGCTCCTGTGTGTGACATAGTTAAAGGGCTCCTGCGTGTGACATAATTTGTGGGGCTCCTGTATGTGGCATATTTAATGGGCCATCTGACTGGCATTACTAAGGAATCTGTTTGGCATGGTATTGGAGGAAATCCAGGGGGGTGACACCATGAGTTACCGCACCGGGTGACACCAACCCTAATGACGCCTCTGTTACTTCCCCTCTATTGGTGTCAGGTGGGCTTGTTAACATGTTCAACACACCCCTGTTAAATACCTGCAGTTTTTTACAAACAGTACTTTTGCATTGAAGTTGGATGCCTGACTTCCAAGAGCTGCTTCTTCTGTTCCTGAACCTCTGTTAAAGTTCATTGGAATTTCTACCCTGTCCAGGAACAGGGAAACTGAACCTGGAAGGCTCAACCAGCCGGGGGATGTTTTTGAGAATCTCCTGAGACCATTTGACTACAGCAATATTACTTCAGCTAAGTTTCTCCCTTAAAGGGCCCCCTCCTGCTTTAGTCACCCTCTCTAGGATGTTCCTGCTTTAGTCACCCTCTCTAGCGTGTTCCTGCTTTAGTCACCCTCTTTAGGGTGTTCCTGCTTTAGTCACCCTCTTTAGGGTGTTCCTGCTTTAGTCACCCTCTTGAGGGTGTTCCTGCTATAATCACCCTCCCTAGGGTGTCCTTACCTAAGGCCTCACCACTTGTTTAACTCTCTCTACCCCTACCTCTGCTTTTTCTACAGTCCCTGCTAAAACTCTTATTTTATGCTGCAGTTCCTACTAAAAACATTTTCCTTTTCTGCAGTCCCTTGCTAAAGCCCCCCTTTGTATCTGCTTCAGTCCTTATTCCCATGCTTATTTCTTTGTTTCTATGTCTGTTCTCGCCCTGCACAATGAATAACAACATGCAACCAGACACCTTCTCTTTCCCTGCACTGAAACTCCTACCTTACCTGGTAAAGGCCCTGACATCTCTATGGAGTCTATTAACTAAAAATCTAAGTTGCTGGTGAGTTGAGATGACAATTTTACCTCATCAATTCAACTGTTCCTCTGCAAGGTCTAACTTGGTGAATGTATCCTGCTAGATTTTAATGGCTAATGTATTGTTACATTTTCTTGCAGGATCAACTCACCAGGTTTGTCCCTTCACAATGCCATGTTAAGTTACCTCAACTCATATTTCAGTTAACAGACCCCTATCTTTCATTTTTCATTTATGTTTTAATTATTTGATTTAAAAAAAAACTGAGCTGCTATTATGTCACCTGTTGTATGGTCCAATTACATTTATATAAAACTCTCAAGGCTTGGATTCAAATTATGACAACCATTACCCTGTTCTACTAAATCAAAAGACAAAGAGAAGGTCGCTCATTCCCCCCTCCAGTGAATCCTCCTCCTACCATTATAGTCTCTGGCAATATGCCCTAAAATAATTAATAATAAAATACAGCTTTTTAATTGCTAGTAAGTATAATGTGGGAAACATTGGGGCAGGAACTAAAACTTGGACCTGAAATGAAGAGAAAATGAAGCCGTTACATATGGTTTACTGCCACTGAACTGTTCTCCTGAGACTTTCCCCACAACTTGTAATCTGCAGCATATTACTGGGTGAGGCCTGACCAATTTTGTTAATTTCTTAGATCAGATGGGATGTCTGTGGATCTGCAGACTGTATGTATAAAGTGTGATTTTTGTTAAATACACATATTTCTTCCAGCCCAGCGAACTTTGATATGCTGGCATAGTGGAGTGGAAGTATTATAACCTGCTCAGCTTGTTTTTGGTTTTAAGTTTTTTATTCTATGGTGTTTGTGTATCAGTGCACATATTTCTTTAATTAAAACAAACCTTAACTAAACAAAAGATTTGAAGACTTTTAAATATTGGACTATTGTGTATTTGTTCTGTGTACTTTTTTCCTGATGTTTTTGCACATTAGACTGGCTGTCTTTTGTATAGTTTTTTTTAATGTTTTATTTCTATATATTTTGTGTATATCAATATTTTTTCTCTGAGGCTCAACTCAAGCCTGTTTTTTGTTCAGCATTTTGACTTTCAGTTTGATTATACCGATACATTGGGAATCGCATTTTAAACATTATCTGTGTTAGGGCCTATTCGTTTCATTTGTTTTGGCGTTTTTGTAAGTCTACAGGGAGCTAGCACATGGCAAAATGACTGGTGAAGCAGTAATTGTTTGAATGTGTATTAGGGGCGAGGATGGCTATAGGATTAGATGAGCTTTTAAACTAAGCTCTGGGGGGGAGGGTCAAGATCAAAAAGAAGCAATGGTAGCTAGGGTAGATTGGAAGGTGGGTCTAGCTATGGGAGAGGAGGAAAGCAGTGGTGGGGTTAACATAGACCAAAGGGAGGTCCATATAATTAAACCTGCACACATTAAGTGTTTGTCAACTAAACAGAAAATGGGTAGTAATCTCAAATGTCTTTTAGCAAATGCAAGAAGCTTGACAAACAAAATGGGTGAGCTGGAGATACTGGTAAGTGCTGAACAGTATGATTTAATCGGAATCACAGAAACGTGGTGGGATGAGACCCACGACTGGTCAGTTAATTTACAAGGTTACTCACTTTTTAGAAAGGACAGAGTAAATAGAAAAGGGGGAGGGATTTGTCTGTATGTAAATCCTAAATTAAATCCCAGTATTAAAGAAGGTGTACATGATGTAACTGGAACTGATGTGGAGACACTGTGGGTGGAGATTAGCTTAGACGCTAAAAAGAATCGCACATTACTTGTAGGTGTATGCTACAAGCCACCAAATATTAGCATTGATGGAGAAGATCAGCTTTTATTACAAATTGAAAAGGCTGCAAATATGAATGAAGTTCTAATCATGGGAGATTTTAATTACCCAGATATAGATTGGAAGTGTGGCACAACTAGTTCAGCTAGGGGCAGCAAGTTTCTGGACCTGCTTAATAACAAATTTATGGCACAATTAGTAGACACCCCAACTAGAATGGATGCCTGTCTGGATTTGGTAATAACAAACATTGAGGAGCTTATCTCAAACATCCAAATAAGAGAACACTTGGGGAATAGTGACCATAATATGGTCTCATTTGAGATTAATGCAAAAAAGCAAATTGGTAAATACGCCACCAAAACACTTAATTTTAGAAGGGCTAACTTTGATGGACTAAGGGCATCGATTGAACATTTAGACTGGGAACGATTGTTTTCTGGACTAAACACAGAAGACAAGTGGAATGCCTTTAAGCACACATTACAAAAGTACACATCCCAATATATACCTTTGGGAAACAAATGCAAAAGACACAAATCGAAACCAATGTGGCTTACAGGTAACGTGAAACAGGAAGTACAAAACAAGAAAATGGCATTCAAACATTATAAAAACACGGGATCAGCATTATCATTTATAGAGTACAAAGAGGCCAACAAAGCCTGCAAAAAGGCAATTAAAATGGCTAAATTGGAAAATGAGAAAAGGGTTGCCAAGGAGAGTAAAACTAACCCCAAAATGTTTTATAAATATATAAATGGAAAAAGCTAAAGAGGGAAAATGTTGGGCCCTTGTTATCCCAAATGGGAAATTTGGTAAGTGAGGACAGAGAGAAAGCAGACATTTTAAATACTTTTTTTTCTTCTGTTTATACTAAGGAAGAGCAGATGGACGAGCCCCTGCTACAGGAAGTTATGGGACATTCGCCGCAAACATGGGATTGGCTGACACAGGAAAAAGTGCTTAAGCAATTACACTCTGTTAAGATAGACAAGGCCCCAGGACCAGATGGTATACACCCAAGGGTACTTAGAGAGTTAAGCATAATTCTGGCCAGACCACTATTCATGATCTTTAGGGATTCATTCAGTTCAGGTACAGTGCCAACAGACTGGCGAAAGGCGGATGTCATTCCAATATTTAAAAAGGGATCAAAATCTCTGCCAGGTAATTATAGGCCAGTGAGCTTGACATCTGTTGTGGGGAAACTATTTGAAGGATTGCTAAAGGTATACACTCAAGAATACATCTTGAACCAGAATATAATTAGTAAAAGTCAACATGGTTTTGTGAAAGACAGGTCTTGTCAAACAAACTTAATAACATTCTATGAAGAAGTCAGTAAAAATATAGATCTAGGTGTGGCAGTTGATGTGATCTATTTGGATTTTGCGAAAGCATTTGATACAGTTCCACACAAAAGGTTACTCTACAAATTGAGAGAAATAGGTTTGGGGGCAAATGTGTGTATGTGGATTGAAAATTGGCTAAAAGATAGAACACAAAGGGTTGTTGTAAATGGAAAATTCTCAAATTGGACAAGGGTATTAAGCGGAGTACCTCAGGGGTCTGTTTTGGGCCCTCTTCTTTTTAATTTGTTTATTAATGATCTGCCACATTGTGCTGAGAGCCATGTCTCCGTGTTTGCGGACGACACTAAATTAGGTAAGGCAATAAAGACTAATCTTGATGTTTTTTCTTTACAGGAAGATTTGGACAGAGTGGGGGACTGGGCAGTAAAGTGGCAAATGAGGTTCAATATAGACAAATGTAAAGTTATGCATTATGGGAAAAATAATAACAAAGCAACATATACGTTAAATGGTTTTTCCCTGGGAAAAACTACTAATGAAAAGGATTTAGGAATAATTATAGACAACAAACTTGGCAACAGTGCCCAATGCCAGTCAGCAGCTGCAAGGGCCAATAAGATATTGGCATGTATAAAACGAGGTATAGATTCACGGGAGGAGGATATCATCTTGCCTCTTTACAAATCAATGGTAAGACCTCACCTTGAATATGCAGTACAGTTCTGGGCACCAGTCCTTAAAAAGGATATTAAGGAACTAGAAAAAGTGCAAAGGAGAGCTACAAAATTAATAAGGGGTTTGGAGGATCTTAGTTATGAAGAGAGACTTAAAAAATTGAATTTATATTCGTTAGAAAAAAGGCGTCTCAGAGGGGATATGATAACATTATATAAATATTTGCAGGGCCAATATAAAGAGCTCTCCAGTGACCTGTTCATTAACAGAAAGGTACAAAGAACAAGAGGTCACCCCCTCAGACTGGAAGAGCAAAGATTTCATAGACAGCAAAGGAAGGGATTCTTTACGGTTAGGACAATAAAGTTATGGAACTCACTGCCAAGAGAGGTAGTGCTAGCAACCACAATAGATGCATTTAAAAATGGTTTGGATGTTTTTTTAGGAAAGCAGAACATACAGGGCTATTAATAATAGAATAAGCATTAATAAAAGAGCTTATTGATCCAAGGAGAAATCTGATTGCCTCTTGGAGTCAAGAAGGAATTTTTTCCCCCAGGAGGCAAAATTCGAAATAGCTTCCTTAGGGGTTTTTTGCCTTCTTTTGGATCAAAAGCTGTAATGATAGGTAGAAGGGTTGAACTTGATGGACTTGTGTCTTTTTTCAACCTAAATTACTATGTTACTATGTTACTATGTTACTATGTACTTTCATTGATACTTTATTAATTCCAATTGTGTGAATGTATTTTTTGATTGACCATAAACGTTGCTCTTTATAGACACATTTGCTCTTACATTGATTTTTCTGTTCCATTCTGTGGTTATAAATGATTAAATCAAATACAAATAAACAGGTTTAAGTGCCTCGAAGGGCTAAATGCATGAGGGAGCTGGCAAACATTGCCACCCTCACTTATGTGCCAATGAGCAATATCTTCATATGTTTCTATTTTTGTATGCAGTAATAAATACATTATATTTATATTTTTACTGAGTGCAGCTCCAGACCAGTTTTATTTTTTTTTGCCTTGCTTGGAGAAGATTCAAAGGTTACTGGTTGGTGATTTTAAATTGGCACCAGTGATCCCATAATTTCTTTTGAATAAATGGCCTAATGCTGCTGTGGTAATATATATAAAATTGTGAATATGAGAGCAAATTGTTTACAACATGTGTTCTCAATTTCTTGAAAATGGATTTGAAAGAAAACAGTTTGTTGAAAAATGAAAGCAGATGGCTTCACATTATATTGTGTAACACATTTCTGCACAAAAACAGTCCAGTTTCTACTTGTTGTCTGTTTACAAGCATGAGAGATAACAGTGAGCAGGCAGCCAAGAATTATTTTGGTTACTGAAGGCACAATGTCATCATGCCTTCTAACTGTCGTGCTTTGCCTGTGACAGTCCCGATCTTGGGAGGCAATCCTGCTGAGCTCTACCTCTGTCCCGCTTTGAGCATGTGTGGTAACGCTGACACTCGACCTCACAAGCTCCGCCCGCAAGTATCCCAACTTCCCAAGGGCAAGACTTGGAAAGGATGTGTATACTGCCCAAACAAAGGAGAACATTTATTTCCATACTTACTGTCATTTTCTTTTTCTGTCTCAGCTTCATGGCAGCATTACATATGGGTAACTCCTTCCCCTCCCGTGTTCACTCCCCCTTCCCCTGTTCTCTCCTCCCCCTCCCCTGTTCTCTCTCCTCCCCCTCCCCTGTTCTCTCTCCCCCTTCCCCTGTTCTCTCTCCCCCTTCCCCTGTTCTCTCTCCTCCCCCTCCCCTGTTCTCTCTCCCCCTTCCCCTGTTCTCTCTTCCCCTTCCCCTGTTCTCTCCTCCCCCTCCCCTATTCTCTCTCCCCCCTCCCCTGTTCACTCCCCACTGTGTTCTCTCGTCCCCCCCCCTCCCCTGTTCACTCCCACCCTCCCAGGCACCTCACACCCGGTGAGATCTGCCCCCTCCCTTGGTGCTCCATTCTGGTGTAGGGGGCTGGTGAGGGGAGATCATCTGACTAAATAGTGCCTCTACCGGAATTTTTTTCCACCTAGAGCTGGCGCCCCTATCGCTGCGGTGCCCTAAGGCGGCTGCCTAAGCAGCCTTACGGTGGCGCCCGCCCTGGTGGCAGGGAATCTCAATGCACAATAATAATCAAACAAAAAATATGGCTTATTGCAAGCATAAGAAAGAAATACCCAAAATAAAGTGACACAAGTGAATAGCAAACACCCAAACCTAAACACAAAGGATTTGTAAAACAATAGAATCCAAATAATAAGTATACAAAGATGCCACAAAATGCATCCACATAATCCGTATATTGTTGCTAACAAATGCTTTATTGTAGTAGAAACTAAAGCATAAAAAAATCTATATTGAAGTGAAAACACTCAAAACAGGACCAGGGTGATACTCAGCACTCCAGAAAACACTGCAATGGGTACACATATAAGCATTTGAATGGAAGTGTGCAGATGGCTCAGATAACGAAACCCCTATAACATTAAATGTCATTTAGCGGATCACTTGGTTTCACAGGGTTCCTGCTGTCATGCTTTAACCCGGTGGATACTTCTATTATACACTATAGACAAATGTATTGGGACACATCTCTTAATTATTGAATGCAAGGGTTTCAATCAGACGCATTGCCACAGGTGTATAAAAGCAACCACCTAGCCATTCAGTCTGCATTTACAAAGATTTGTGAATAAAATGGCTCATTCTGAGAGCTTAATGAATTCAAGCATGGTACTGTGATAGGATGCCACCCTTGCAATAAGTCAGTTTGTGAGCTTTCATCCCTGCTAGATATTGCACTGTCACTTATAAGTGGTATTCTTGGAAAGTGGAAGATGTTTAGAAACAGCAACAACTCAGCCACATAGCAAAAGACCATGTAAATTCACAGAGCAGGGTCACCGAATGCTGAGATTCATTTTGAGTAAAAGTCACCAATGCTCTGCTGATTCCATATGTGAAGTATTCTAAACTTCCACTGGCATTAATATCAGCACAAAAACTGTGCGGTGGAAGCTTCATGGAATAGGTTTCCATGGCCCAGCAGCTGAATACAAGCCAACAATGACAGTCACCACATCAAGTGGTGTTTTGACGTCTAATGGGCTGGGTTTGGCAGATCACAGGGCAATGTTACCTGCCTGCCTGCATTGTGCCAACTGTAATGTTTTTTGGAGGAGGGGTAATGGTATGGGCCTGTTTTTTAGGGGTTGGTTTATGCCCCTACTGAAGAAATCTTGTGGAAAGACTCCCCAAAAGAATGGAAGCTGTTATAGCTGCAAAAGGTGGACCAACTACATATTCGTGTCTATGTATTTATGCAGTGTCATAAAAGTCACTGTTGGTGTAATTACCAGGTGTCCCAATACTTTTGTCCATATAGTGTATATACTGTATCAGCAGTGGGGAAAAAAGGAAGTGCCAAATGGAGCATGGATTATAGGCTACTAATCGATCAAAGGATGAAGTAAATGGCAAGAGGACCAGGCTACCTATTTAGGTTCTTAGGTTCATTTTGATGCTTCATGCACACCAGCACCTGAGGCTTCGTCAAGTGCTATCCCAAGAAAACAAAGCCTGACATAAAACTGCCAAAAATAGTAGACACCCACCAGACTAATATAGTCCAATATGGCCAGATTGGTTAAAGTAGGCAAATTTTGGAGGTTCAGACTGAAATCTGCAATTTTCACAGATTATTGCCATATTTGGGTTGAGGATTTTGGCCCTGCGAACCCTACTCCATATGGGCCAAAATCCCCTCAAAAAAGAACCCAAAATCATATAAAATAATTCAATAAAAAAGTAGAGCATAGTCCAGACTGTCACTGGCCCTATAAATACATCTTTTCATTTCTTTTCATGTGCCTCCGAACCCCCTATATTAAAATAATATCCCCCACATTGGGTCCGGGGGCTGGCCCAATTCGCCATACCTTCTATATAAAAATAATATCCCCACATGTGGTATGCAGGCTGGACCAATTTCCCTAAACTCCCTATATTAAAATAATATTCCCCATATAGGGTCCGGGGGCTGGCCCAATGCCCCATACCTTATATATATAAAAATAACATCCCCACATGTGGTTTGGTTGCTGTCCAATGCCACCAACCCCCCATTAAAAAATATCCCCCCCAAGGGGTCCAAAGGCTGGACAAATGACTCCAAACCTCCTATATACAAATAATTTCTTCCCCATGAGGTATGCAGGCTGGCCCAATTTCCCTAAACCCCTTTATTACAATAATATCTCCATGGAGTTCAGGGGCTGGTCCAATGCCCCGAATCCCCTATATAAAAACATCACCATCCAGGTCTGATAAAATAAATTGAAATAAAATGTATCCCTACCTAGCCACAACACCACCTTGCCCAGGTAGGGGGGACGATCCAATCAACTTACCTGTTAAAATAAATAACATATCAGTATTAAAACTAATCACAGCTGATACAGATTGTTTCAACAGTCTGCAACGTGAATGGTTAATACACCCTGCATTAATCTGTGCTGTGAGGCATAGCATAGGTTTGAAAATTAAATCAAACAGAATATCGTTGTTTGCCAAAGATAAATCTCATTCAAATTTTGTATATGCTGCAAGAATTGCGAGGAGTGAAGGCTATCATCCTTCAATACATCAGAGTTTCAGGTGGATTAATTACCAAATGAATATATAGTCAAATGTGAGGCCATCTGTCTGACATCTAAAGCTTGGCTGAAATATGCAGCAGTACGGTGATCTCAAACACCCCAGCAAATCTACGACAGAATGGCGGAAACAATTACAATCCGTTTAGAATTGGTTTTTGAGGCGTCACCAGCATAGTTGACTTCCAGCATTAATATATCAAGCCTGCTGGTCTGTAACAACAACTTACAACCCTCCTTTGTAATCAATCAGCCTGAAACTCTGATGTATGGAAGACTTATACCCTTCACTCTGTATTATTATTATGATGATTATTATTACTGACTGTATTATTTGAGAGCATATGCAACATTTTAATGAAATTTGTTGTCGGAAAACAACGCTATTCTGTATGATTTAATTTCCAAAACTAAGCTATGCTCAATTCGTAGCTTAAAAGCTGAAGCATTCCTAAATTGGTAAAGTGAACATTGGAGGTATATAATACAGTAATACAACTATAATATATTGGAGTTACTTCCTAATGTTCACTATCCTATACTGCCCTTTTCTTCATTAAATGTGGTGTAGGAATTCGACACACTAAAACCAAAAGTGGATGTTAACAGTTGTTTTTCGTGTTCTTTACTTTTTCATTGGTGCACTAACTATTTCACTCAATCATGTTTGTTCTTTTTATTTAACAATTTTCATAACTACAAATAAATTGTGGGTTTCAAAGTAGACTTTACACTTAACCAAAAATATTGTAGCAAATGGCCTCACCTCTGCCCAATTAATTATGCTACACACACACAGGTGACCCATAATTATGCCACACACACAGGTGCCCCATAATTATGCCACACACAGGTGCCCCATAATTATGCCACACAAAAGAGTCCCTTAATTATGCCACACACAAGCTCCCCATAATTATGCACACATGGGACCGCCATTAATTATGCAACACACAGGAGCCCCATGAGGTGACAATTGTACAATTCTAAAACAATACATATCTATACATACAGACATCTCTCTCTCTCTCTCTCTCTCTCTCTCTCTCTCTCTCTATAAAAGCCAATTTGCCCAATTATATGCCAGTATCATTTGGTCATTTATAAGCCATAGCCAATTTGCCCATTAATATGCCAGTATTATTGTGCCATTCATATGCTAGTAATATTGTGCCATTCAGATACCAAACTTGTCAATACGGCAAGGGAACCTAGATTCACACACCGGGCAGCTAAAGGGGGGTATTCTTTGGGGAGACTCCTTTTAACCCTGTGTGATGAAGGCTGGCAGAAGAGAGAGAGGCTGAACTCTCCTTGGCAGGACTCAAAAGGGTACTGGTAAGCCAAAACTTTAAAAAATGCCTTAAAATAGGTAAAAAAAAATAAATAAACTGTCAGTCTGAGGACAAAAGACTCGGGGTAAATTCTTCCTGTCCTATCTGATATGAAACCAGATGCAGAGACTTTGGCTGTTTGATTACAATACAAAGCTAATACGGCCCCAATGAATTCCCAGTGAATCCTATTGAATGCTTTCTCCGCACCTAAAGAAAGAAGCAAAGAAGGCGTGCATCCCAACTTTATTTGTTGGATTAGATTAATGGATCTCCTGGTACTATCCAGGGCCTGACTATTTAAAATAAAGCCCACCTGGTCATTGTCAATCACTGAAGGCAGAAATACTGATAAACAAATTACCAAAATTGTTGCATACATTTTTGTATCATTGTTGATTAAAGATATTGGATGCAAATTTGAACAAGCATTTGGTGCTTTACCAGGTTTAGGCAATGTTATAATTTGAGCACACAGATTTTCCTCCGGCATTGGACCATTTTTCGAATATTGGTTAAATAATTTACTTAAATAGGGGATTAACATACCGGAGAATGTTCAGTAATATAACATTGTAAAAGCATCAGGTCCTGGAGCCTTTCCAACAGGAATACTATTGACTTTGTTTAAAATTTCAGTATGGGAGATTGGTGAGTTTAGGGAGGCCAGATTATCTTTTGAAATTTGTTTCACTGGGATTTTATCCAAGAATGAACATATCGTTTTGTTGGTGGGTTGATTTACAGTAGGGTCTGTAGCCAAATTATATAATTATAAATTTTATGAGCATTGGTTGTTTTAGAACCATCATCATTTGTTAAGTGTTCAGTTTTTGTTTGGGAAATTTTATGTCTTAACTTAGAGCCCGGAAGTGATGAGGCCTTGTTATCTTTTGAATAAAATATCAGCCTCAGTCTCTTTAACATCAGAGCTGTATGTTCTAATTGAATCAAATTAATTTTATTTTTAATTTCTATAATTTTTGTGCTGAGAAATGAAGAAGGAACAAGTTTGTTTTTCAAATTTAAATGATAAAACTAATTTTCTAAATATTTCAGGTTATTAGATCTGTTCATCTTCAAATAAGAAGCCCTTTGAATAAAGTCCTCTTAAAACTTATTTATGGGCATTCCAGATGGAAGAATCAGATGCATGTGGGTTAGAATTTTCTTTAAAGTAATTCTTTTTTTATTTTCCAAATCAGTACTTAAGTAATCACTAAGCCTCCAATATCTATTTGGATTTGCCTGAAGAGATTCATCGAAATGTAGTACAACAGGGGCATGATCTGACCAATTGATGTCTAGAATTTTAGTTTTTAAAATAATATTTATTGTTTGCTCATTAACTAAGAATCAATCAATACGAGAATACATATTACAAGATGTTGAGTAAAATGTATAATCACTTTAATTTTCAGGCTGGATTCTCCAACAGTCGAACAGGCCATGAGAAAACAAGTATTTCGAACATAAACTTGCCAATTTTCCATTTTTGTAATCCTTATTTTAGTATTCATTTTCTCTAATTATGTCCAGCTTGCAATCCAACACGAAATTTGTGTCACCCCCAATTATAACTTTACTGGTGGAATCTTTTAAAACTCTAGTAACTTACGGAATTGAAATTGACCAGAACTAGGGAAGTACACATTTGCAAGGACATATTCTATTCCATTAATTTTGCCTCCCCATATTATAAATCTGCCCTCTTTATCTATTTTTACTTCATCAGTGTTGGATGCCACATTTTTATGGAAAAAGACAGTGACTCCCCTGGACTTCAATCCGAACATGGAATGGAATTGTGTGGGATAATTTTGTAGTATGTTTTTTGTCCCTTTCTTGTATCTTTATATATTAATCTGCGTTTGTGTGGTGTGTTCAGGCCCATTACATTATATGATGGTTTTTTAAGTACCATTTTTCCTTCTTCTATTAAATTGACATAAAGAAAAATCAGAAGATGCTCTAAACACACCAGACATATCAAATGTCGCTATTTAGTGATATGTTTATAAACAGTCGATGTATAATATAAGTCAAACAAAAAAAAAGGGAATAGAAACTTGGTAAAAAATCATAAACCAAAAAATAAAAATAAATATATTAATAAAAAGAAAAAAGGCTATAAAAAGGGACAACTAAAAAACATCTCCCTTCTATAATTTACAGGCCTAATTGTGGTGAGTGAAATTACGCCGACATCAATAAACATTAACTTTTATTTAAATTTTTTTTTAAAAAGAGCTATTTAATAGACATGTGCAAAACGAAAATTTTAGTTTTGTTTTCGTCCATTCGGACGAAAATGGTATTTATTTAGTCTAAAACTAATTTCATTCATTACTGCATTCGTTTCAGACGAAATTCGTTTATTATTTTCGTTTCGTTTTGTTTTATTCGTTCGTTTTATAGAATACGTGTAATACTATTGGCTTTCTATAAACCGAACGAGAGCCCCATTCATAAGAAATTCTTATGAATGGGGCTCTCGTTCGGTTCATAGAAAGGCAATAGTACTACACGTTTTCTATAAGACGAAAGTCTATAAGCCGAAGGTCGTTCAGTTTATAGACTTTCGTTTTATAGAATACATAGAATTACATGTATCGGTTTATAGAATAGCAATAGGATTATATGTATTCCATAAGCCGAAAGTCTATAAACCGGACTTTCGGCTTATAGAAAACGTATAGTAGTATTGCTTTTCTATAAACCGAACGAGAGCCCCATTCATAAGAATTTCTTATGAATGGGGCTCTCGTTCGGTTCATGGAAAAGCAATACTACTATACGTTTTCTATAAGCCGAAAGTCTATAAACCGAACGTTCGGTTTATAGACTTTCGGCTTATGGAATACATGCGACTATCTACCTTGCTGTTTAAGCCACGCCCCCATGCTTTATTTTCTACATTACATGCTTGATTATTATTAGAATCTGATCAGTGTTAGCGACTCTCCATTTGCACAGGAAGAGATCCTTGCTTTTAAATTACCTTGAAAGAGGAAAACCTGTGCATCTTTCAGAGTAGAGTGGTGAGACAATCGTTCACACCAACAGATGTCTCTTTGCTGATTGGCTTAAAGATGGACTAGACTCTCTTTATATGTGAAAGGCCTTTAGAATGGTGTTCTGCAATGCACGCTCCAAAAGATATCCCATGGTCTGTGACCAAAATATCAATACATGGGAGAAATCCATTCATAAAGCTGGTGCTTCAGTGAGCTGGTCCTGCAACTATCAGTTGATCCTAGTGATGTGCCTATGGGAGATACCCTGGGAGAGTTGGGTATTTGTGAATGGAAATTTGAAGGAGATTGCTGATGAAAATCTAAATGTAATCATTTAGGAAGGATTACCATAAAGTAGGAGTGAATGCGAATGCATATGCAAATGTAAATGTGAATAGTTATGAAGATAGACAGAAAGTAGAGGGGAGGAGGGGGACAGTGAGATGGGGGGGGGACTTAAAATCTTAGAAGAGATACACAGATTGTTGGTGCTGTAGTAGACAATGACACACAGAACGATTCAGGTAAGTTCTTTGTTTCAGCAGATAAGGCAAGGACAAAAGGTATTAGAAAAACCCTTTAACATGGATTGTGAATACAGCTGTGAACAGTGAAGAAAAATACAATATGTATTTAAAAAAATATATACTCTTTTCCCCATGATTCTAGATGCAGTGCAAAAGTAAATATTGTCTTTGTAAGACAATAAAGCAATTGTATTTTAATTAACATGCAATACAATAGCAATAGTTTGGTTCTTGTTAAAATGAAAGAAAATATATTGAAATAAAATGCTATTAGGAGGGAGATACCAGACTGAAGATTAATAGGAACAAGCTATTCTTGAAATGTACAAATTAATTAATGGTTAAGAAAGCAATTAGAGCACATAAGTTATTTCTTTGTGAACTTTCACTCTACCCTACATAATTTTCATAGTCATTGATACAGTAGTTTGTGTGTCTGAATAGTACTATATTTCCTTTGCAATAAAACTATCAGTACTGTGTGGTATGAGCTTTAAACCCGGAGAGCTCTGTGATACACTCATATACACTGCACATTACTGTATGTTTTATTGCTGTGGAGCTCTGTGAAACACTCACATAATGCCCAAATTTTTAATTTGCGTTCAAAATGTCAGGGCTGGACAGGGCCTCTATCGGGGCAGTGACAGATGATACACCTGTCACAGGCCATGTGGGTGTGCAATGTTGTGCTATGGCAAGGGATATGGGGGCCTCTATCAGGGGGTGACAGCAGACGATACACCAGTCACGGGCCCGGTGGCTGTGCAAATTAGGGCTACTGCGAGGAATATGGGGGCAATAGTGAAAGTAGTGCAGGAGAAATGGAGTTGGGCCCCAGACTTATTGTTCTGTAAGGGGCCCCACAAATTCTGATGGCAGCCCTGGGACTGGATGCAAAGAAGGTTGGAGGGCATGCACTCATTTTTTTCGGTATTTATGAAAACTCTAACTGGTTGAAACTGTAACGCACGGGGTCCAGGATGGTAAAGGGACCCTGAGCGCCCGATATCAGGAGCTACGTTGCAGGGTGGAGACACAGGACCTGGTGCTGGGTAACTGCAATCGCTTGGAGGTTTGGGACCCCAAGTCTTTGCAGCCACAACCAGGCCCTGTGAAGCAGCTGCTGTATCCAGGTCCCAGGGCAAAAGAGGAAATGAACTAGATAATAGCCTAGCAGAGCTAAAACAGAAAAGGAACTGAGGGAAAGGAGAACAGAAATACAAAGTGCAGGGCTACAGGAAAGAGGGATAACATGAGCAAGAAAACAGAAAAAAACTAAGGAATAAACAAGGCAAGGCACAGGGTTGCAGAAAAATAACATAAGAATACTGCAGGGAACAGGACTAAATAACACAAGAGACAAATACAAAGGAATACATATAAATACAGGAACTAGCCTAACACTAAAGATGGTAAAGGTGGGGGTTTGGTTCAAACAAATTGGCCAATTTAGATGTTAGCTTGCCAACCATGTCAAGGTACCCCACATTAGGCAAGTCCCTAACTAATACATAATATTAGCAAAGCATAAATAGAATCTAAGACACATAAATGGCATTGAACTTAAACACAGAGAAAATACCTGTAGACTGCTGCAAAGTAACTAGCCAGCAACGTGTGTGGTTTAAATAGTAAACTGACGAGACAGAGGGAATCAGAAAACCTGGAATGGAACATAATCACAGACAAAGGAAAACCAGAACTGGAACAGAGCAAATAACAGAGAAAACATAGGAACTGGGTACAAGAGCAAGATATAACTTAGACAGGGAACAAGGCTAGAAAACAGAGAAAAAAACTGACAAAGGATTACATTTAAAGGGACAGGACAGGGCATCCCACTGAAGGGACTCAGGGCATCTCACTGAAGGCACTCTAAGACAGGAATTGGCAGAAGCCACTCTGGGGCCAAGTGACTCAGGCAGGTACCGGTTCATGGCTAGGCTTCGGCAGGTACCGGACTAGCTAGACTTAGGCAGGTGCCAGCCGGGGATAGACTTGGCAGGTACCGGACTATTGCTAGGATTAGGTAGGTGCTGCTCTACAGCCACACTTAGGCAGGTGCCGGTCTTACGGCTAGGCTAAGGCAGGTGCTGCAATGGAGCCAGGCTAGACAGGAGCCACTAAGGGCAGGGACTAGTGAAATGCCACAACTGTGGCCTGAAACTAGGATATGTCACCATGTGGCCAGGACTGAAATATGCCACCATGTGGCCGGGACGAAGACAATCAGAACACAAGGAAAACAGAACAGAAAAAAACCCAGGAACAATAATAACAAAGAAGCAGAACAGAATAGCAAAATGCAGGAATGAAAACGGAAAAGCCTGGATACAGCTGTGATGAGCCTGAATACGGGTTGTCTCATGACAGAAACATAAAAGTTTATCCACAGGTCTTGAGGCCTGAATCGCGTTCAGTGTCTAACTCAGCGTTGATTATGTCTTGCAGAACTGCCATGTCTTCCCACGTATTTGTAGTCAATTGCATACCTTTTATAGTATTTCAGATCAAGCAGGGCATCAAATTATGATGCACAAGAACACTATAAATGCGATATTGATGCTACAAATTACATGTAGTTGTTCTTGTGAAAACCTCCGAGTTCCCTGATGTTCCTGACCCCGTATCTGTTTTTTTGGATTTGACATGTGCTTATTTCTCATTCCTGAACCTCTGCTTGACACCCAACCTCGGCTTTTAACTTCAACTCAGATTTTCCTTTGACCCAATGTTCCTGTTCAGTCCCTGTGCTGTTGCCTACATACTATGTGTTTTATCTCATTTGTCTCCACATTTGGTAGTATACGGCGTGGCTGTACTTTGGACTCCACTCCACTATCTTATCCTCAAAGATATTCTTATTGAAATCACCTTTATTCAAGCAGGGAACTCAAATATAGCATTTGAATAAGAAAATAATAAATAGAGAGGCTTCAATGTTATGAAATTAGTTTTGGATACGGCAGAGTCAACTCTATACTGCATGATCCTAATAATCTACTCAATCACCAAGAGATCCTGAAACTGAGGTAACAACCCTGATACTCAAGATGAGTCCCTTAGACAGAGTCGTCCAAGTTTACCTGAAGTTAAATAAATCACATTATTTTATTGGTGTGGATCTCTGTGAAACACACACCCACACACACATACATTACATTAATGATGATTATTGCTTTGGAGCTCTGTGATTAGAAAAGTGGACAACAGAGTTAGAAACTGAAGCAGAGTTTTTTTTTCCCCCTGCGCTGGCTAAGCACCATGGGAAACAGATTCAAAAACATTACCCTAGTGTAATATAAAAAAAAAACAGAATGCATCTTTAAAAAAAATTGTTGATGCAGATTATCTTCAGATTGTAGAAGCAGTGTCTAAGCCCAGGCAGTGCAGACTATGTCAGAAGAAGCAATAGGAGCCTTTTTTAAGTACCATTTTTCCTTCTTCTATTAAATTGACATAAAGAAAAATCAGAAGATGCTCTAAACACACCAGACATATCAAATGTCGCTATTTAGTAATATGTTTATAAACAGTCGATGTATAATATAAGTCAAACAAAAAAAAAGGGAATAGAAACTTGGTAAAAAATCATAAACCAAAAAATAAAAATAAATATATTAATAAAAAGAAAAAAGGCTATAAAAGGGACAACTAAAAAACATCTCCCTTCTATAATTTACAGGCCTAATTGGGGTGAGTGAAATTACCCCGACATCAATAAACATTAACTTTTATTTAAATTTTTTTTAAAAAGAGCTATTTAATAGACATGTGCAAAACGAAAATTTTAGTTTTGTTTTCGTCCATTCGGACGAAAATGGTATTTATTTAGTCTAAAACTAATTTCATTCATTACTGCATTCGTTTCAGACGAAATTCGTTTATTATTTTCGTTTCGTTTTGTTTTATTCGTTCGTTTTATAGAATACGTGTAATACTATTGGCTTTCTATAAACCGAAGGAGAGCCCCATTCATAAGAAATTCTTATGAATGGGGCTCTCGTTCGGTTCATAGAAAGGCAATAGTACTACACGTTTTCTATAAGACGAAAGTCTATAAGCCGAAGGTCGTTCAGTTTATAGACTTTCGTTTTATAGAATACATAGAATTACATGTATCGGTTTATAGAATAGCAATAGGATTATATGTATTCCATAAGCCGAAAGTCTATAAACCGGACTTTCTTAAGAATTAAGAATAAGAATTTCTTATGAATGGGGCTCTCGTTCGGTTCATGGAAAAGCAATACTACTATACGTTTTCTATAAGCCGAAAGTCTATAAACCGAACGTTCGGTTTATAGACTTTCGGCTTATGGAATACATGCGACTATCTACCTTGCTGTTTAAGCCACGCCCCCATGCTTTATTTTCTACATTACATGCTTGATTATTATTAGAATCTGATCAGTGTTAGCGACTCTCCATTTGCACAGGAAGAGATCCTTGCTTTTAAATTACCTTGAAAGAGGAAAACCTGTGCATCTTTCAGAGTAGAGTGGTGAGACAATCGTTCACACCAACAGATGTCTCTTTGCTGATTGGCTTAAAGATGGACTAGACTCTCTTTATATGTGAAAGGCCTTTAGAATGGTGTTCTGCAATGCACGCTCCAAAAGATATCCCATGGTCTGTGACCAAAATATCAATACATGGGAGAAATCCATTCATAAAGCTGGTGCTTCAGTGAGCTGGTCCTGCAACTATCAGTTGATCCTAGTGATGTGCCTATGGGAGATACCCTGGGAGAGTTGGGTATTTGTGAATGGAAATTTGAAGGAGATTGCTGATGAAAATCTAAATGTAATCATTTAGGAAGGATTACCATAAAGTAGGAGTGAATGGGAATGCATATGCAAATGTAAATGTGAATAGTTATGAAGATAGACAGAAAGTAGAGGGGAGGAGGGGGACAGTGAGATGGGGGGGGACTTAAAATCTTAGAAGAGATACACAGATTGTTGGTGCTGTAGTAGACAATGACACACAGAACGATTCAGGTAAGTTCTTTGTTTCAGCAGATAAGGCAAGGACAAAAGGTATTAGAAAAACCCTTTAACATGGATTGTGAATACAGCTGTGAACAGTGAAGAAAAATACAATATGTATTTAAAAAAATATATACTCTTTTCCCCATGATTCTAGATGCAGTGCAAAAGTAAATATTGTCTTTGTAAGACAATAAAGCAATTGTATTTTAATTAACATGCAATACAATAGCAATAGTTTGGTTCTTGTTAAAATGAAAGAAAATATATTGAAATAAAATGCTATTAGGAGGGAGATACCAGACTGAAGATTAATAGGAACAAGCTATTCTTGAAATGTACAAATTAATTAATGGTTAAGAAAGCAATTAGAGCACATAAGTTATTTCTTTGTGAACTTTCACTCTACCCTACATAATTTTCATAGTCATTGATACAGTAGTTTGTGTGTCTGAATAGTACTATATTTCCTTTGCAATAAAACTATCAGTACTGTGTGGTATGAGCTTTAAACCCGGAGAGCTCTGTGATACACTCATATACACTGCACATTACTGTATGTTTTATTGCTGTGGAGCTCTGTGAAACACTCACATAATGCCCAAATTTTTAATTTGCGTTCAAAATGTCAGGGCTGGACAGGGCCTCTATCGGGGCAGTGACAGATGATACACCTGTCACAGGCCATGTGGGTGTGCAATGTTGTGCTATGGCAAGGGATATGGGGGCCTCTATCAGGGGGTGACAGCAGACGATACACCAGTCACGGGCCCGGTGGCTGTGCAAATTAGGGCTAATGCGAGGAATATGGGGGCAATAGTGAAAGGAGTGCAGGAGAAATGGAGTTGGGCCCCAGACTTATTGTTCTGTAAGGGGCCCCACAAATTCTGATGGCAGCCCTGGGACTGGATGCAAAGAAGGTTGGAGGGCATGCACTCATTTTTTTCGGTATTTATGAAAACTCTAACTGGTTGAAACTGTAACGCACGGGGTCCAGGATGGTAAAGGGACCCTGAGCGCCCGATATCAGGAGCTACGTTGCAGGGTGGAGACACAGGACCTGGTGCTGGGTAACTGCAATCGCTTGGAGGTTTGGGACTCCAAGTCTTTGCAGCCACAACCAGGCCCTGTGAAGCAGCTGCTGTATCCAGGTCCCAGGGCAAAAGAGGAAATGAACTAGATAATAGCCTAGCAGAGCTAAAACAGAAAAGGAACTGAGGGAAAGGAGAACAGAAATACAAAGTGCAGGGCTACAGGAAAGAGGGATAACATGAGCAAGAAAACAGAAAAAAAACTAAGGAATAAACAAGGCAAGGCACAGGGTTGCAGAAAAATAACATAAGAATCCTGCAGGGAACAGGACTAAATAACACAAGAGACAAATACAAAGGAATACAAATAAATACAGGAACTAGCCTAACACTAAAGATGGTAAAGGTGGGGGTTTGGTTCAAACAAATTGGCCAATTTAGATGTTAGCTTGCCAACCATGTCAAGGTACCCCACATTAGGCAAGTCCCTAACTAATACATAATATAAGCACAGCATAAATACAATCTAAGACACATAAATGGTATTGAACTTAAACACAGAGAAAATACCTGTAGACTGCTACAAAGTAACTAACCAGCAACGTGTGTGGTTTAAATAGTAAACTGACGAGACAGAGGGAATCAGAAAACCTGGAATGGAACATAATCACAGACAAAGGAAAACCAGAACTGGAACAGAGCAAATAACAGAGAAAACATAGGAACTGGGTACAAGAGCAAGATATAACTTAGACAGGGAACAAGGCTAGAAAACAGAGAAAAAAACTGACAAAGGATTACATTTAAAGGGACAGGACAGGGCATCCCACTGAAGGGACTCAGGGCATCTCACTGAAGGCACTCTAAGACAGGAATTGGCAGAAGCCACTCTGGGGCCAAGTGACTCAGGCAGGTACCGGTTCATGGCTAGGCTTCGGCAGGTACCGGACTAGCTAGACTTAGGCAGGTGCCAGCCAGGGATAGACTTGGCAGGTACCGGACTATTGCTAGGATTAGGTAGGTGCTGCTCTGCAGCCACACTTAGGCAGGTGCCGGTCTTACGGCTAGGCTAAGGCAGGTGCTGCTATGGAGCCAGGCTAGACAGGAGCCACTAAGGGCAGGGACTAGTGAAATGCCACAACTGTGGCCTGAAACTAGGATATGTCACCATGTGGCCAGGACTGAAATATGCCACCATGTGGCCGGGACGAAGACAATCAGAACACAAGGAAAACAGAACAGAAAAAAACCCAGGAACAATAATAACAAAGAAGCAGAACAGAATAGCAAAATGCAGGAATGAAAACGGAAAAGCCTGGATACAGCTGTGATGAGCCTGAATACGGGTTGTCTCATGACAGAAACATAAAAGTTTATCCACAGGTCTTGAGGCCTGAATCGCGTTCAGTGTCTAACTCAGCGTTGATTATGTCTTGCAGAACTGCCATGTCTTCCCACGTATTTGTAGTCAATTGCATACCTTTTATAGTATTTCAGATCAAGCAGGGCATCAAATTATGATGCACAAGAACACTATAAATGCGATATTGATGCTACAAATTACATGTAGTTGTTCTTGTGAAAACCTCCGAGTTCCCTGATGTTCCTGACCCCGTATCTGTTTTTTTGGATTTGACATGTGCTTATTTCTCATTCCTGAACCTCTGCTTGACACCCAACCTCGGCTTTTAACTTCAACTCAGATTTTCCTTTGACCCAATGTTCCTGTTCAGTCCCTGTGCTGTTGCCTACATACTATGTGTTTTATCTCATTTGTCTCCACATTTGGTAGTATACGGCGTGGCTGTACTTTGGACTCCACTCCACTATCTTATCCTCAAAGATATTCTTATTGAAATCACCTTTATTCAAGCAGGGAACTCAAATATAGCATTTGAATAAGAGAATAATAAATAGAGAGGCTTCAATGTTATGAAATTAGTTTTGGATACGGCAGAGTCAACTCTATACTGCATGATCCTAATAATCTACTCAATCACCAAGAGATCCTGAAACTGAGGTAACAACCCTGATACTCAAGATGAGTCCCTTAGACAGAGTCGTCCAAGTTTACCTGAAGTTAAATAAATCACATTATTTTATTGGTGTGGATCTCTGTGAAACACACACCCACACACACATACATTACATTAATGATGATTATTGCTTTGGAGCTCTGTGATTAGAAAAGTGGACAACAGAGTTAGAAACTGAAGCAGAGTTTTTTTCCCCCCCTGCGCTGGCTAAGCACCATGGGAAACAGATTCAAAAACATTACCCTAGTGTAATATAAAAAAAAACCAGAATGCATCTTTAAAAAAAATTGTTGATGCAGATTATCTTTAGATTGTAGAAGCAGTGTCTAAGCCCAGGCAGTGCAGACTATGTCAGAAGAAGCAATAGGAGCCTCAGCCAACTAGGAAGGAAAGAAACAGGGCAAAACTAAACAGTTCAGGGTTAGGGTAGACAAAATACAATTCTATCAGGCTTGCTCTGTCTCTGTCTCACGTGCCTTCATTACTCAGGCTGCTTGTGGATCAGGCTCTAGAGTTTCTTTTATAATGTCATGAAATGGATTTGAAGATCCACTGTGACGGTGGTTCTTGGAGGGGCCTGGCAGCCAGAAGACTCCCTGTGGACTATGGACCCTGTCTGTAATGTGTTTAAGCCTTCCATTGTTTAGTTATGTCAGGCACCCAGTCTGACTATCTTGCTTCTGGCTCCAGATTAAAGTGACTAGATACTGCTTTACCTGTGATCTGTTTAAGCCTTCTATTGTTTAATTATGTCAGGCACCTAGTCTGACTACCTTGCTTCTGGCTCCAGATTAAAGTGGCTAGATACTGTTTTACTGGTGATGTGTTTAAGTTTTGTTTTGTTTAATCAAGTGTTATCTGATTGCAGTTTGGTGTATATGTGCTGTGTAAATCACAAATAAATGTTCTCTTTCTGCTGTTCAACTGATCAGTGTCCTGAGTGATTCTGTCCTGAACTTATAGCAGAGGTGTATATCTGTTCCAGTGGTTCCAAGCAGAGTATTTTCCCATAACGAGCAGAGTGCCTACTACATCCGGTAGGCAGCTCGTTACATAGGACATTTAGAATTCTCACTTTTTCTTCAAAAAATAAATTATCTCCATAGACTTAACATGCTTAATTGCTGGTAAAATACAAAGAAATCCTTTATGTGATGATGGATGATGTCCTATGGAATAATGGAGAGAGGCATTCTGAAATTGTGGGCAATGCCTCGCAGCCCCTCCGCTCTGAAATACATTAGATGTGACAATATATGAGAAATGCCACAGACCCAAGGAACTGTTGATGTCCTAAACCTGATCATTCAGGCACAGGACTTCCAGATTTATGCTCTCCAACAGCAGGTAGAAAGCTTGACAATTGGAGTCGCAGAAACAACATAAGTGTCTGAGGGGTCCCAGGAGAGGAGATACCCGAAGCAGACCTGCTTGCCATAATTGAAAAAATTCTTGATACTATTCTTTAAATGAACTCCGATAAGTCCACTTAAGTGAATAAAGGGTACTGTGTGTGCAAGGAAAGTGGTCCTTGAGATATTATGTGTAGCAAGCATTATTCAGCACAACGAAAAGCCATATTATGGGCCTATCACACTATGCCTATCAAATTCAAAGATGGTGAAATTCCACTTTATGCAGATATTTCCCAAATGACCCTCTGGGCACGCAAAGACCGTAAGCCGGTGACGATGGCTCTGAGAGCAGTGGACATTGCATACACTCGGGGCATTTGCTCTGCATGTGAAGAGAAATAGCATGCTATATGTATTTGCACACTCAAAGGATTTACCCTCATTCCTTAGCGGACTAGACCCGCCGTACATTACGCTTCCTGAATGGTCAAAACCTGTTTCATTCCTTGCCCACTACGAGGTTCGAACATAGAGGCCACTTCTACTGATTGATATGTGCTTATAAATCAATAACACACTTGTTAGCTTTTAGTTGCTGATTGCACAGTTTATTTTCCTATACCATGTTGAGTCGACGTGATGTGACTTCTTTGAACCCGCTACTATGGGACCAGACCAGAATTTGGAATACTCGACACCCATTTACACCTTGATCACATGCCCTGACAGTTGCTTGGGCATGCTCTTCACCACATAGATAATTCACCCAGACTATAGTCAGAACCGGGAGTTGAGCTCTGAACAGCTGAATAAGTAGTGCCCCTGAGCCTTATTTGTGTTTGCCTATATAAATGTTTTACTCTTCCATCGGGTTCCCATACAAACTTCTGGTTACTCCCAGACGGTCTGCAAGTCTCATTTCTACCCCCAACCTGAGGTGCTTCACCCTTCCTGTGTCATTGGCAGAGCAGGAGCTGGATCACCCTTTTCAACAAACCACCTTGTTTTGTTTTTGCATCACTATCCACCATTGGTGGTCTATCCCACCAGAGTTTTATCCTCAACCCTTTACTCTCCCTACCTCACTAGACATTCTGCCTATCTTCTTCACTTTCACATCTATCTACTCTATATACTCTCTATGATAGCCAATGTTTATAGTTACAATGTTATGCACTACTATTTGCTGATATCCTGCATTTGTTTGTATGTCTCTAATGTTTTCTTACGTTTAGCGTTCTGCAATGTCATAGTGAAATGCATAAATTCTCACACCCTCATTGTGAAGCAAACATTATTTGTATAACATTAAAAGATAAATAACCCATTGTGATACTTCATTACTTCCTAACAGATTTCTGCTTCTCACTAGTGGGCAGGACTAGGTGGCTGTGTACATTTTTTTTTTTTACCTGCCTTTCAAACACAAAAGTGCATCTTTCTGGAAAAGAGAGGAGATTGACCTGGACTGAGCAAGACAGTGATATTTCTGCATTTTACAAGTGTTTATACATTGTGTCAGTAAAACCTATTCATTAGTTTTCTACATACTCAGGCATTGTTTCAGACAGTTTATTTTCACACACCACAAACCCTCAAACACCAGTCATTACACCACCGAGTTTGATAATAAATAAAAAAAAACACCTGTATTGTGGTAATCTCCTTCATGCAACTCTCATAGAGTAATGTATTAATATATTTTACTGGTTTTATAACCATTTTAGTTCCAAGTATCAATTCCAGTATTTACTAGACATGTGCATTCGTTTTCGAACGAATGGTTAATAAACGAAAATCATTCGTTCATTCGTCTATTCGTAGTACTATTGCATTCTATAAGCCGAAATAGAGTCGGTTTATAGAATACAATAGCATTTCACTACACGGAGACAAAGTCTCCATTCATAAATTTATGAATGGAGACTCTGTCTCCGTGTAGTGAAATGCCGACAGCCTATAAACCGAACGTTCAGTTTATAGGCTGTCGGCTTATGTAATACATGTAATCCTATGGCTATTCTATAAACGGAACGTTCGGTTTATAGACTTTCGGCTTATAGAAAACATGTAGTACTATTGCCTTTCTATGAACCGAACGAGAGCCCCATTCATAAGAATTTCTTATGAATGGGGCTCTCGTTCGGTTTATAGAAAGCCAATAGTATTACACGTATTCTATAAAACGAACGAATAAAATTAAACGAAACGAAAATAATGAACGAATTTCGTCTGAAACGAATGCAGTAATGAACGAAATTTGTTTTAGACGAAATAAATAACATTTTCGTCCGAATGGACGAAAACGAAACGAAAATTTTAGTTTTGCACATGTCTAGTATTTACAACATGCATAGTAAATTTGGAGAGGGAGGAAATGTGACGGCAGGATATATTATGGGATAGCCTTTCCATTCATTCTAAATTCCCCATGCCCACAAAGGGTAATAAAACAGTGGCATGTGTGCAGTCCTGTCACACCAATGGCAGGTTCCTAACAATGCCTTACATCACAAAAGCGATTTATTTGCTCTATCCAGTATTTGCATTGATACTACTGTATTCCATGAGTGCTGAGAGGCTTTATTATATGTTATTGATGAAAATAATTCATTATCCGAAATTATTCGTTATCCAGAATATTTCTGGTCCTAGGCATTTTGGATAAGGGATACTCAACCTGTATAACATACAACTGTATGATCCTAATACTCTACACAATCACCAAGAGATCTTTAATCAATCCTATTACTCATGGTTAGTACCTAAGAGTTTCCAGCTATGTTTAAATAAAGACATTACTTATTCTTTAAGCTGAATAAACAGTTTTATTCAGAAAACTTTTCACATGACATATTTCCAGATTAAACAAACTAAAATAAACTTCCGAGGATAGATTTTAGAAATAAAATGTAACAAAACACACACGTTCTACAAATAAAATGTTCTTGTCCTTGGCTATTTTACTGCATATGTGACAATGAATGATTTTCTGTCAGAAACAAGATTTCTACGAACCTTTGTTCCTGAAGGTTCATTACTCTGCGCAATTATGTAAAAACTTACTGCGATGACCTGGTCACGGTGTAGTGGCTGTGTTTAAGCAGCTGCGAAGAATGTCCCATCCCCCTTATGGTGCCATCTTTGCTCTGTATAGCTCTAATAGGGAGCGGACATTTTGTTTAGAATCTTAGGACAGTTCTTCATACACCTTGGTTCAGATGAAGGAAGATCTGACCGATCTAAACAATATGTCTGCCCCCTGCTAGGGCTAAACAGAGAAAAGAGGTCTCAATAAGGTACATCATTTCATTAAAGCATTTCTATGCAAACTATCTACACTTGAAGTAGCAGCAGACATGAAACGCGTAAGACTTTGTTGGTTGTCCATCTGTGGTCTGCAGCTGCTGAATGAAGATTTAAATAAACACCCTTGAAACATTATATGACCTTGTCCCCCGCCGTTACTCCTTTTGTGCTATATTGTGGCGGCTTGGAACACCCAGCAAGGGAGAAACCTGCAGGTTTGTGGTTTTCATTTATAAGGAAGCTAGGAGCACCGTTGTAGTCCCTAAAATCCACAAATGTTTACCATGACCTAATATACCTGCCTTGCATCTCTTATAGAATTCTGATTCCACATAAACCAGTAATTCTGATTTCACATAAACCAGTAATTCTGATTTCACATAAACCAGTAATTCTGATTTCACATAAACCAGTAATTCTGATTTCACATAAACCAGTAATTCTGATTTCACATAAACCAGTAATTCTGATTTCACATAAACCAGTAATTCTGGTTTCAAGCATTCAAGAACAATGAGCAGAATCATTGACGTCTTACTGCAGACACGAAAAAACATGTTTTTAACAGGCAAAGGAAACACGTTATTTATTGGTGACTATTTTATTGGCACAAACTGAACAGAACACATCCCAACAATGGTAAAGCATCACGGTATCTGGATTACGATCTCCTCTCTGTCAGTACAGACTTGGAAACTGGTCAAAATATACAGAAAAAAATTAACCTATCATCGACAAAACCTGTGGGTGGCACGTTCAGATACAGGTTGTTATATACTCTTGACTTACATTGTTGCTGGCGAAATTGCTAGCAATGTAAAGATCAAGAGATATACTTACCCAAAGTGAACTGTCACATCCTACAGCATGGCTGCTCCATTTGGCAAGATGGTGGCTGAAATGGACATATGCAGGTGACACACTAAGCATTGTGGGATGCCGATATCAGTGTTTGAGTGGGCAGATGTAGTCGCATCCTTGTCTGCTGGCATCTTTGTAGTTTATGACCACTGTAGATGCTGTATAACAGGGCATGGAGGCAAAGTATAAATCAGATGCCGCAATAAAAATATTTGATAGCTATTAAATGAAAGTGCCTTCAAGAATGGAGAGAGTGTATGGACAAATAGCAGGAGTATTTCTATGTATTTAATAGCATCAGTATTTATATTAAAAAAAAAAACAACATGATAAAAAAAAATTACAATTACAAATTCCTCCTATACAATCAAAACTGATATGGCCCTTTTTAAGACTGAGGGGCAATTCCATGTTTCCCCTCTCGGGCTTCTTCAAAAGCAGATTGGGCTTTTATATGGTCCTAGAGAGAAAAATAATGAGAGGAGGGGAAGAAATAAAAGTATAAGATAGGATAGATGAGAGTAGCCAAGTATATATTATACAACAACAGGGTTGACATAATGGTATATTAATCGGTGACACTAAATATTATATTTATTAGTCGGGAGGTTTAGAAATTCATAGCCACGGTTTGTGGGGACTATTTAAAATAAACAGTAACAGGATGTAGCAACTTTATTAAATATAAGCCTTAATTTAAAATGAGATGTTCAAAATATACAGTAGAAAGATATAACAACTTAGCAGAACAAAACAATTAGTTAAAAATTAGGTTAAACAAACTGTCCTCCAAGAATAGATTTTTAAGGACTGTGAGAAACAAGATTTGTAAGATCTTATGTCCCAGAAGGTACATAATTTTGCAATAATAATCCACAGTGTGGCTTATTGTGCACAGTTATGTCATGGAATTTTGTTTGAAACAATTTTCTGGATGCATTGCCTTCTAATAAACAACAACAAACTATTAGTGACACTGATTGGTTTTGCTTAGGTGCTGTGTAAGAGGCAACAAAGTTGTTTTTTGTAACTGTTCTTGGCTCCTACAAATTCTTATTTTCAACAATCACACAAATTAAATTCCAGGTTAAAACAAAAGTTTTCCATTTTAAAACTACAAGAGAAAAAAAGGCAAGTGGAACTGTCTCTTTAAGGTGTATCATTCTGCCCAATATGTTCAATTCACACAACAACAACAACAAAAATGTTGAATATATTAAATGTATTATTAACCTAATGCTAATACTATGATGAATAAACATGAAATGGATTTAAAGGAGCTGGAAGCAATTGCCCCAGTCATGCTGTCCTAATAGCAAGTAGCAGAAAAAAATCATGTAAAAGTTTTGTTACAGAGTGCTTGTGTAATGAAAGGTACCCATTTTGAATGTGACTGGTACACAGATGTCCTATGGAAGGGAGCCAGAGTATGACTGCTGGTTTCTGGAATTTCTCGTTACAGTGCTACACACTGCCCATATTATATTTAGCTTCTACCATACTGCTGCCCACGAACAACACTGCTCTCTAAACAGCAGGCTGATAACATTTTGAATGGGCCTGGAAGCTGAACTGAAAGAACTAGAGGTTCTGCAGCAGTCTGGGCTTCTAAAATGTCTTGATTTAGTAAGCTGAAGTTATAAAAGAATAACTATAAGCAAAATATTACAGTCGTGGTGTACCTGTGGTATTTTGGCACCCTTTCCTTTTTACAATTTAAATGCTTTTGTAAATACAGTTTGTCAAAGACAGAAACATGGTGGTACATAGATTCCCTAACTATACGGTGTGGCAGAGTCATAGTGCCGCATAGCTTCCCTAAGAATAGTGTTAGAGAGACATGCACATGACCAGGGCCGGCCTTAGGTGTTCAGGAGTCCTGTGCAGGCCACCCCTGTGGCACACTTTCCCCCTCTGTCAGTCAGAGGCGGTGGTGGTAAGGTATAGTTATTTGATAGTAAAAATGTAAAAATGCATTCTTTCTGTTTTATTTCCTTCTTCTGCCCCTTCACTACATGTCTCTTTTCAACCTCTCATTATTTTGCATCCTTTACCAAGGGTGATCCTGCAGCCAGTGTACAATGTGGGTGCTGTGGTATGTTCTTGGTATGCAATGTGGGTGCTTGGGCATGTCCTGGGTATGCAATGTGGGTGCTGCGGTATGTCCTGGGTATGCAATGTGGGTGCTTGGGCATGTCCTGGGTATACAATGTGGGTGCTTGGGCATGTCCTGGGTATGCAATGTGGGTGCTGGGGCATGTCCTGGGTATGCAATGTGGATAATGGGGCATGTCCTAGTGGAGGGGACCCAAATGTAGTCATGCTTAGGGCAGCACAAAACCAAAATACATCACATCAGGATAAAGCAGTTGGTGGGAGGAACCTTGTCCAAAAGGTTGCAAAGATAGGTTTGCTGGAGATGAAGAAGAATGAATTGTTAACGTTGAGTGAATATAATTGGGTGCAGAACAATTCATATCAACATTTGAATTAGGCTTCATTCACACAAAAGGGAATTGCATGTAATAGAGAACAGAATTCCGAATCTAAGGTCATAGTAGCCGGGTTATAATCATTCTGAAGTCAGCTTATTTGGCCATAACTTGGGATCTCCATTCAGAATGTACTTGTATGTCTGACTTACGGTAGACAGGAGAAGTGGAAGCTGCCACCAAGGCCAGCAGAGCGTTCTGATCTGGTGAAGTCTGAGGAGGAGCTGACAGATCTTCAGTGTCCTATGTAGGCCATGGTTCCTAGTCATCAGATGATGCTGGTGACTAAGGGGCTACAGTTGCAGATGCTATGAGTAAAATGAAAGAATAGTGTTAATACATATCAAATGACAGGCAGGACACATAGAAGGGGTTCAATACTGCCACTTATGTTCTCTCCATAGTGATTAATCTTCAACTACAAGGAACCTGGGATCTGTATTTTTAAGGCGCATAACTACTTGGGATTTGTGAGTGTATAGGAATATTTACTCATTTACTCATTGATTCACTGATCTACTACACTATTAGTTATTTTGTTACTAGCTGCTGCATTCATATAACACTGATTGACTTGTTGTACCTATGCTTCCATGAGAAACAGGCAACCTAGTCAGGTTAGTGACTGTCTCTCTCTGCACTAAAAACGAGGAACCATTGTTTTTACATGGGATCAGCAAAGGCGACCTTAACTCGCTCTGCCACTGTTATGAGACAGAGCCGAGAGTAAACCTGCATATCTCTCTAATGATACACAATGGGTTTACTTAGAGGAGGGGTCAGATTTTTAAAAAAAAAACTCTCTTTTTTATTGATTTATAAACAAATCGTACCCGATTACCGCAAAAAGGACCAACCTCCCCCCACCCTCCAATACACCTCATCCCTCCAAAAAACGTAATGTCCTTATCTTGTGCAAAAACAAAACATTAAGAAGGAAACCAGCTTTATAGAAGGTATTTCATGTTGTTTAACCCTCCGAGCTCCCTATAACCCGTCCCTTACAGAACAGGACCAAGTTTTCCTGTTAACATGCCCCTTGGGACAATGCTACACATGTACTACTCCCAATAAGTTCCCTGTCAATACACAAGGTGTGCGTCCCTTTAATAATTGTGATGCATACAATGTTGTGTCCTGGAAGGTATTTGTAACCTGCGTTTTTTGTGCGTTCTCCAGGGTTTCAGTGTTTAAATAATTTCTTGGTGTCTCTTTGTTTGTTAAGTGGTGTCTAGCCAATCCATTTTAAATAAAATGTTTAGTTGTACTTTGTGTTTTTATTTTATTTTAGATGATGAGGATGACAGGAGGGCTGGGGCATTGCTCCCTACTCAACTAAAGTTTTTTAACACCTGGAGAGAAATTTACCAGCCCAAACTTAGATAAGCCTACCAACAAGTAGCACTGTTCAAAAGAGTTTTTAACCACAGGGCATGAGACAGAGGGATTAAGATCCATATTAGGACACTTCAATGTCATTTAATTTGGTGTATGATGTAAATAACATATTAAAATGAATATGAAAAGGTAAAATAATTCCTAGCTATCCATGATTAGTATGTCCATCATGATAATTAACCTTTTTTGTGCAAGAGTGCTGATCTCCATTTAGAACAGCAAGCATTTGCAGTAAGGTCATAGAAAAGTGAGGTCACGATGTGATGTTATAACGGTCACTGCTGCTAATAACTGCTTCAGCTTCTTTTTTCTCTCAGACACATCCGAAGCTCTGAAGGAGCTACAGCATCCATCCTCGGTTCCATGGTATAGGCCTGATTTGGATGTGTCTCAAAACCTGACCTTGAGCTTTGGAGGTTCTAGCAGGGGAGGTACTCTATGGCAAGTGCAGCTACTCGTGTATCCTTTACCAAAGATCGCTTTGTCTGCAGTTGCAGTAGCCTTCCACTTTATCTGTGTTTGATGTTTCGCGAAGGCTGCATTTAGGGTGGTTAGGAAGGGGGGTAATATGACCTTTGCGAGCGATGTTATGTTAGATCAGAGTTTCCCAACAGTGTTCCTCTTGCTGGACTGCAGCTCTCTGAGTTATCTAATATCCAGATGGAGCTACTGTCCAGCATCGGTTTGAGGACTACAGTTGTACACCACTGGTCTATACAATCCTTGAGTTCATTGTTTTGTTAACCTGTAATATAATTATAGTCTCTATATTTGCCTCTTAATGCCCAGAGGGCTGGGCAGTCCTTCCAGCCATGGTTCCCCAGAGGTTTCCCCAACAGGGATTTTTTCCTCTCCTGAGTGCTGAAGGATGACTCTCTGGGAGTCCAGAGGTTGCCCGTACCATGACCAGCTTTCTGGTTTAGTCTGTGATAATATCCAGGCACCTGCTTGGCTGTAAATTCACCATCCAATTATCTAGAGACTAAAAAGTATTGAATTCTGTGAAATGTTATTTGTAATAAATGTACACATTTTTTAAAACGTATTTAAGTTTATCCTCCGATGCAACGGAAAGCATGAACTAGAATGTGGCGTCTGAATCTGGTGGTGGGTGAAATAAAAGGGAAATTAATTGTTACAATTTGTAGTGGTGGGCAAGGATGTTTTAATTGAAAAAAAAAAAGTGGGAATTAGCATTACTTTATATAGCAAAATGGGAAATACTAATATGGATTAATAAAGGAATAATGGGAAGAAAAGAAGAAGGCATATAAAAATTATGTGTTCTGTTTCCCCTGCAGTGCTATAACATGTACAGTTAGAGTTGGAAGGAGAGCTACATGAGCAAAGGAACAAACACTGTGTATGAGATGCTCTATCTTCCAGAGGACTCATTGGACCAAAAGGAGTTGGAGGAGGATAAGAGGAGAAGGAAACCCTTGACAATAGCTTCCCAGGCATCCTGGCTATGCCATGTTATGATGTCATGATCTTTCCCCATCAGTCATACACCCAACCTATTCATGATTTATTTATTTGGTCAGTATGAATGTAAAAATCTGGCAGGCGATATATTTATAGAGGAGACAATATCAGAGATATGTTCTATTCAAATCTGTGCAATCAAACATTTTGGGATTATCCTCCAAATATATCAAAACAATTAAAACATGAGGTTTTACAAGAAACAAACAAGAAAGAAAATCAGCAGGCTTCCAGCCGAAATAAATAATATATATTTAAAAACATTGGGTGAGCAATCTGATACATGCTACAGTGGCAATTCAGCCTAGTGGATGTTTTCCAGGCTCATTGGACGGTTGGTTGCTCCTTGAGATATATTGAGGGGGTTAGAGGTGCCAGACATAACATATTTTGTAAGATGCCTCTGGCTAGGACACATTAGGATTGCCATCTTTTCTGCAAAAATAAAAATCTTGGCATTGCTATTGCCTCCATAGACCAAACAATGACGTGAAACTTTGTATGGCCTGCCGGTATAATACTGGATTGGTGACTACATTTTATTTCTGCCATTCAGGGACACACGTTATATTATATAAATGATTAGGAAGCCTTAGGAACAATATAGATTTCAGATTTAAGAATATATTTGCAATATTTACAAGTAAATAAAATCCATGGAACCTATAAAAAAAGTAAGAAAAAAACACTTTGTGCAGTGATACACTATGGTAAATGGCAGGCCTTAGTTAGAATTAACAACTTTAATTAATGAGGTATGAATTGTGTATGTGTTGAAATGCATGGCGGTGTGTTAGTTTCAACATTTTTTTACGAGTTTAGAAATATGCCTGTTTCCATGTTTTTCTGCTATTTTTTGCGAGTTATAGGACAATAACCAAAAATAGTGTGGTTTTTTTAAACTTCTCTAACCATTTTCACCTACGGTGACCTTTTGACCCTTAATTTAACCCTAACTCTAACCCTCATGCTAACTCTTAATTTATTCTAATTTTAATCTAATTGTAAACCTAAACCTTATGCTAACCCTAATTTAATTGTAACTCCAACCATTATTCCAACCCTAGCTAAGGAAGCCTTTTTTTCCATTTGCAATGTTGCTGACTGCTGATAGGGGCAGTCTAGCAACAGTATCAGAGTGACAAAACTGAAATGAATTTCACTTCCGACGCTCTTCCCATAAGTGGGTAGCAGCCATATTGGAGGTGCATGCTGCGGCTCGGCTTGAGCGGTGTTTGCGAACTTAGATCGCTCATTTAATCACAGGACGGAATAGGTCCATCCAGTGTCGGCAACAGTTTGCCAGACAGGACGAACGTTTGTCCTGTCTATGGAAGGGGTTAATATAAACACAGGCATATCAGAATAATATTCAACAAAGCCAGTTTTTTTTTTTTTAAAGTTGTTTTTAACTAATTTGTTTCTTTATATGGCAGAGGACTTGAACCTACAGTCTGTAGTTCACTTTAATGAGTCACTGGAATGCTCTACATGAGAGCAGATAACCTGGCTTTCTAGTATCAATGGAACATCCTGAACTTTGTGCTGCCAAGATTTTATACGGGAAGCAGAAGCATTATTAAACACAAGTCTACACACACCAGACAAGCCATAAGACTTGTAGTAAACAAACAGACTCCTCGGGAGACTGAAAGTATGCTGGCCACACCAACCAACGAAAATAAATTTTCTGTCTTATTGGGGAAATATAAAAACAAGGCACCAGCGGGGGGACAAAAAAACAATGAAAAAAGAGCTCACCTAATGCATTTCGCGCGGGCAGGGCTTAATCATAGGTAACCATTACCTTCCACACATGATAACTATAGGATCACCAATGAGTGCTCACATAGGAATCTGATTAAAAGCAATTAAATGCAATTAACTCTTCATATTCTAAGTAGAGGTGAAGAGTGCACTTAAAACATTAAAACATTAGATGCAAGGATAAAAATGACAATGTTGAAGAAAAGCATTATGCAAAGACTTGCCTTTCCTACAGAATTCCTAAACTTGCATTGCTACCAACACCTCTGCAAGGAATTATGGGTAGGCATATGCAAATAAGGTAAACAATGATCACTTTTTTGCCTCTTTATCCGTGTGGATTTGTATTTAATAATGCCTCTGCTTCCCACTTAAATTTTAAGTTGGGGGGATTTTCTATCACCTTTTCCCCGTCATAACTTATGTTGTGTGAAGATGTTATACTGCGCGCAGTATAAAACTGTCTCTACTCACACAGTAAACTTGACTCTAGTACTGGATTGGGAAAATATATTCTTACTTGACCCCTGAACTCCAGAGTAACTCCGGTCGCATTTTTTTTTAACAAACTTTATTGAAACCGCGCGGCTTGAGTGGAGCGCACAACGCTTCCCTCACAGCCGTGGACCTGCAGAGCAGCAAGGAGGTAAGTAAACCCCCTGAAAGCGGGCCTGGGTGATTTTCCCGCCCCCCGGATGATGATCAATATTTACAAATATTGCCTTTGACAAGTGTTGATCTGCTATATAGTTTTAGTGAGGGAAAGAGACAGATCAGATAAAGTATAATGTAATAGTAATAAATGTAATATTTAATAAAATGTTAACAACCAAGGGCTTTTATAAAAGCCACTTAAAGTCTTTAACCCCTTCCCTGGTATTGATCACTGTGTACGCAGTGATCTTGCACAGCAGCACATTTTTGCTGTTTGTGCATTTTTTAGGGGTTCATATTTTTACTGTAATTTATTACAGTATAACAAAGGCTCTTTTAAGAGCTATTAACCCCTTGCTTGCCGTAGATTACTGCCTAAGGAGCGATCTGGCGCATATGCAGCGATCTGGATACAGAAGCATTTTTTTGCTATCTGCATTTTTTTTTACAATTTTTGTTGTAGGGGATTATGTTTAACACAAACAATTTTTTTAAGCTGTCTGAGCGCATGTATAGCGATCAGTAACCTGCCAGTTTTCAAAAATTTTAACCAGTACCGACTTTCAAGCATGGTGCAATATTTTTTTCTCTAGGGGGAGGGGTGATGTCACATTTCGCGGGTTTGTGGAGCAGAGCTGAGCAAGAGTCGGTGGATGGAACAGCGGACTTGTGGAAGAAGACAGATGTCGATGGTGGAGGAATCGGGGAGCTTAGTGGGAAATAGCTTAGCTAAGAAACCAGCCGGATAACTAAAACAATCCACAGGCTCATGACAGAGTCTATTCATCAGGACGTCTGAACACCCAAGCAGCACCAGAACCAGCAGAGGAAAATCAGAGTGGACACATGAGAACAGTGACAGCTAGGACCAGACGCCAACACACATAAGTGCTTCTATTATTCTGTGATGAGTTGTGTTCACTATCCCGCAGTTTACTACGGGCAAGGGGAGATTTACCCATCATGTAAGGGATCCAGGTAGTTAAAGAGATATGCACCAACTCCTGTAGTATTCTGGAGCGGGGGAGTATAAATGGGACCATATTGCAATCTCTGGGTATCTTGTTCCACTCTAAAATTGATAAAGGTGCATTATATGGTAGAAAGCGAGCAGAGAAAGGGACAAGAGGTAAAGATAATATATAAAAGAATTTACACAGTAAGTAGCACATCCCACTGAAGGCAGTAAAGGCATGTCTACAAAAAAATAAATATGGCGTCCAAAAGGCAGAAAGAGCACAAGCAAAACATTAAGAAAGGTAAAAAGCAGGAGAAACAGGTTAATAAAACTGAAAAGCGCATGTAATTTTTCTCCCTTCAAATTGGGAGACAGGAGCTGGAGACCCCTGTGGGAGATGACAGGAGCTCAAGCCCCCATGCTAAGGAGACTGATGTGACCACAGAATCCCCTAATGGAAGTTCATCCCAACCCCAGGCATCAATCTCACCGATCACTCAAGAACAGCTCTCTGAGTCCTTAGACATACAATTTGAACAAGAGATTGAAAGTAACATCAGCAGCCTAAAGCAAGATATTACAAATATATAACAAATTGGGTGATAACGGGAGCCCATCTGGTCTCCTGGAGACATGCCACAGGACATACAGACCAACAAATCTACCTCACACATTCCCAGAGATGTCATTATATGTTGTACATCATTTAAAGTTAAAGAACACATCTTGAAGTTTAAGCGAGAGAAATGCCTGGAGGAACGATTTGATTCAATTGATACCTTTCCAGATTTGTCTTTTTATACCAGATCACAAAGAAAGAAATTTGCCACCATGACAGAACGAATTCAGATCGAATAATATAAAATACAAATGGGGATATCGCTGCAAGCTTCTGGCATCCTACGATCTGGATCTCCTGCCTTTAAATAAATAAAGGAAATCATCCAAAGAAATTTACCGATTCTAGCAGCCAATGAGACATATAAACAAGTACTTACAGCAGGGGAACATTTCTCTGCTCAAAGATCAAACACTTTAAAAAAACTTGTTATCACCCAGCTTATTCACCGTACATACAACAAATTCGGACAGCAATCGAGGTCAGTGGCTTAATGCAACAGGCACTTTCCCTTGTGGCAATAGGGTTTGTAGAACCTGTGTACACGTCACTAAAAAACAGAATATAATATCCCACACCAACAGTAACATTTCTACAAATTTAAAATACACCAACTGCAACACAGCCAACGTAATATATGTTGTGTCTTGCACTTGCTGTAATAAACAATATGTAGGGCGGACCAGTAGGGCTTTGAAGTGCCGTGTTCGGGAGCATCTTAATGATATTTATAGTAAAACCAATACTCCTGTAGCACGTCACTTCTAGCTTTGTAACAATAACAACACACGTTTCTTCAAAGTGTCAGTCGTAGAAAAAATTGATAGAGGTCCACGAGGTGGTAGTACACACAGACAACTATGCCGACAAGAGGCATATTGGATCTTTAATTTAGGAACCAGACATCCATCCAGATATACGCGGTATCTTATGTATGAACCAAATGATTGAGGAACATGTATAATTTTTCCCATAACCCTCAGAGTGTTTGTAGTTACATGTAACAATCACACATATTGCCTGAGACTAATTTGGGATAACACACTTTTTGTCTGACAACACAACATTTGGCTTTAGTGGTTTTATATTATCTAACATCGTCCTTTATGGTCAGCATCATAATACATTGCACATTGTGTATTTCAAACCTACACGCTGTGCTGTATCAATTGTGTCTGCTATTGGGACAATGTCCAGTTGTGTATTGTTTTGAACTTGAAACCTATACAGCATTTCTCCTATCTGTTACCTCAATGTACTATTTATAATAGCAATTTTCTCCTTATCTAATACCAGGAAGACCATCAGATGTTATGTACACTATGATCATTATCTCCACTAGCGATACTTATTTTTTGGAATATGACTAAAAAAATAACGATAATATTTTGTTTTTGGTTTTACTTATTAAATTGATTCATACATTTATAATACGCAACAACTTTTTATTTGCCCTTTTTTAATTATTACGCATGGGGTCATGTTCTTTTACGATAGTACGCATAGTGGGCATGTGTGTTTTGGCATTGGAAAACATTTATTTATTCATGACTGTACATCGAGATTTGATATTATTTGCTAAGAATTTTGTATTGTCATTCACTTATGTATGTAAGAAGACACAAATTCTGTATATATATTCACGATATTTCACCATGCATGATATTTGGTTTATGTTTAGGATCATGTGTTTTATCTTTAATATTGATACACTTTCGCAACATGTGTTTCTTATGATTCAATTTCTATCTTTATTGATTTTTATTTTATTTTTATATTCACTGGTATTTTATCAAGTGGCACTTGATTTAATTAATCGATCACTTATTTGTTTTTTACATAATGCACTAGAACTTGAGTCTGGTCGACACGTGTTTTGGTAATTCTAATTAATATGACCTTTCACCCATTGGTGAACAAGTTGTATTTAATCACTGTGTGCACAACTTTCTGGTAAGCCTATGAGTAAGTGTGTGTTCACGCGAAACGCGCAAGGCGTACCGCCTTTTTCTTTGTTCTGCACTTTTATCTGTTCCAGTCACTCTCATTGAATTGTACCGAAAGAATAAATCTTTAAGTTTTATTTTTTCACCGAAGTTTGGAGTGCATACGTCCTCTTTTGCTCGTTTGTATTGTCCTAGATGGTGCTGCTTCTACAGCATAGGCGGAGCACCCGTTACTCGGTTATATTACACACGGGAGACAGAATCACAGCCACTGGTGGAGCCGGCTTTTTGAATTTAACCCCTTCTTTGCCCTACATGTCAAAATTCCAAGTTGGAAAATCAAAAAGCACACCTCTCAAATGTGGACTTTTAACTCCCAAACAACCTGACAAACCTATGCATGGGTGGTATCCCTGTACTCGGAAGATGTTGCTGAACACATACTGAGGTGTTGTTTGGCCGTGACACATACCAAAATCTGTGAATTACAAATTACCTGTAACATTGAAATATATGAAAGGGCTGCATGACAGCAGGTGGGTTATACAGCCTCATCACAATCCGGTCAGTCAGAGGCCCTCGGCCAGTAAGTGCCCTTCATGGGCTGTTGTTCCTCCCCCTTGGTAGGCTGGTCAAGGCCTTTATAAACCCTGACAAAGGTATTGCCCAGCCTCGTTTTTCACCAAAAGAATCAGTCCGCTCCCACCTTGCCCTCTTTCTGTTTTGTTCGTGGTAAGGGGCACCCGAGTTCAGGCAAAAGTGCAGGGGGGTTGGCCACGTTGGGGTATGGCCAACCCGGGAGGCAGTAGCTCTGGTAGCTATCTGCACAGGCTCCCCATGGGCTGGTCCCTAGGGAGTGGATATCAGACAGCTACCGTTCTGAGGCAGCGACACCGGTAGCCAGATAATTGGTTTACGCCTACGTCCGATCCTCGGGTCCCAGTCCTAGACTTGCTACTGCTTAGTTTTGAATACATGCTTGTATTTAATATGTTAGTGGGTTTTTTTTATCTCGGGCATACAAGTTATACTATGGGTTGAATGGTTTTACGTTCTAATATGTGTTCAGGATTTAAGGCTACTTTGGCTTTAAGTTTGAAATTCCCATCTCTGCTCCCTGCAGTTCTCTCTCTGATGAATAAAGCCCTTAATGTTTTATTCTGTATCCCTCCCCGCTTCACTTACCAACAGTTAACTACTACGCCAATAATAATTAACTAGCCTTATTGTGTACTCAGCATCATGGGAGATGCAGTCACATTTTTTTAATGTAGTTTAGTGTGTTACAATAGTATAATTGTTAGTTATGCAGCAGTGATGGCTCCCTTTTGACACTGTTATAACATTTCTCATGAAGTGCAACCAACAAAATGGATGGCTGATAATCCTGAGATTCCGCAGCACCAATCCATAAAGATATAATAGCTAACCTTTGGCACTCCAGTTGTCAGACTAATTTTCTCTTGATGCTTAACATACCACACTGGCTGAGATTCATGGGAAATGTAGTTTCAACAGATGGAGTGTTAACTAACTCTGTTCGCAATCCATGTTGCCTATATATGTAATACATTGTACCTCTGCCCAGATGGGGACGCTATAATGGAAAGCAGTAGCAGCTAGAGTGAATGGGCATACTGTTTCTTCATCCCTTGCTGCTGCTCCTGTGGACCTGTTTTAATTTCCAGGGGGATGCCAATAGATGCAACCTGTTTTAAGGAAATATAATGTGCTGATGTTTGGATTATGCTAATTGTGTAATAGTCTGTAACCTGCATGTGTAAAATACCAATGTCCAAAAAACAAACTTTGTAAACTGCTGCTGGAATTCTAAGCTAATGTATTAAATAACTCATGTTGTGCAAGGGGCACAAATGTATAGCAGATTAATGTTTATTTAGCACTATGACCCCATGGATACAAAATAACCAGTGCCATTGTTAATGTATTAACTGCACATGGGGCTGCTTAACGGTAGGCACTGACAGACAGAGACAGGCAGACCAGTCTCTTATAATCTACAGTAGAACAGAATGGGACAGGGGTAAAATATGGTTATAAAAGGACGGCCAAGAAAGAATGGAAGATTAGACAGTAACCCATTCTTACAAAAAAAATAATAATTTAAAACCGCTGATTAAGATATAAGCAATATATAACATTCTCTTTACTTAAAAAATTGCACCAACTCCAGGCATTTAAATAGAAATACGTTAAAGAAAAAAATATGAATATAGTACCTTATTGAGCCCCTTGCTTGTATAGCCCTATCAGTGGCAGCCATCAGTGCTGATCAAACTGCAAAGACGCACTCCCCCACTCCCTACTGACTCTTTTTAGTCAGGCATTGGATACATACCCTCTATTAGCTACATTGGGTGTTCCCCTACTTGGCCTCTCTTTTTCTCTGTAAGCCTTCTAGGTGAGTTGAACATTTCAACTCACCAGTTTATCCATACATTGTGCAGGGACAAAGATGGTGATTTCCCCCTGCTAAGCAAACTCACCAGGGTTGTCCATACACAATATATGGTTATATTGGTGTTAAATTGGTGAAATTTTAAACTCACCTGAAACTCACCTCTTAGTGAGTGGGACCCCTTCTGTCTGGATTGCTCATGCACCCTGGCAGGGGGAGGCATCATCATTGCTCATGGTGGACAATTTATATTCTATGGACCTTCACAAACCTGGCCACGGACACTAGTGTATTGACACTTTGCCTATCCCTGTCCCTTGGTGACATCACGTTGACCCCTCCTGAAGACAATGCCTCCAAGGTTGGGAAGCACTGCCTTAAGGTCAGGGCCGCCACCAGGAATTTAAGGGCCCCTTTCTGAACAAATTTACCCCCGCGACAATATCTCCCACTCGCCCCACCTCACAAGCATGTTATCCCGGTCTAGTGTAATATGTAGGGTGGTTGGAAGAATTGGTCAGTATGCCAGTAATATTTTGGCACTCAGTATGCCAGTATTTAGCCATTCAATATGCCAGTATTTTGCCCCTCAATATGCCATTCTTTTGCCATTTAATATGCCATTTAATATACCAGTATTTTACCCCACAGTATGCCATTCTTTTGCCATTTAATATGCCATTATTTTGCCCTCAATATGCTATTCTTTTGCCATTTAATATGCCAGTATTTAGCCACTCAATACTGTGTCATTATTTTGCCCCTCAATATGCCATTCTTTTGCCATTTAATATGCCAATATTTTGCCCCTCAATATGCTATCTAATGTGCCAGGATTTTGCCCCTCGATATGCCATTATTTTCTCATTTAATATGTCAGTATTTTCCCCTCAATATGCCATTTAATTTGCCATTGTTTTGCCCCTCAATATAGAAACATAGAATGTGTCGGCAGATAAGAACCATTCAGTCCATCTAGTCTGCCCAATATGCCATCATTTTGCCAATTAAGCCCTCAATGTCAGAATTTTGCCCGTCAATATGACATTCTTTTGCCAATTAAGCCCTAGGTATGCCAGGATTTTGCCCCTCAATTTGCCAGGATTTAGCCATTCAGTATGCCAGGATTTTGCCTCTCAGTATACTCGTTATGTGCCACCCTCCTCCCCCCTTCCCTCCTTGCTGCAGTCTCCCGGTGCTCTGCTCTGCAGGTCCGCTGCTGTTAGGGAAGCGTTCAGCAATCCTCTCCAGCCGCAAGTCTTCAAAAAAGTTTGTTTAAAAAAAAAAAAAAAAAGACTTAACAGAGGGGCCAGGACGTCAGGATCGCCTGTCACCCCCTGATGGCGGGCTTGCCTAAGGTATAGAGACACTCTGAAAAGCGCAAGTGAAACCAGTTGGATAATCCATGAAGGTGAGCTTCTTATAGTCTGCAATGCAAATCAACAAAAGCATCCACTTTTTTAGCTAATTACACAGTACAAGGAGTTGGAACCTCTTTGTTTGCAGCTCGCTGGCTAGGATTTGATTGGGATGTGAGTATACTCCCCAAATATATTAAATAGGTTTGTCATCAGAATTTATCTGCCCTTGAGATACTAGGGAACATTTATGTCTTGATTTAACGAGGCAGGTGGAGGACATGTTGTTTAGAATCTTGGTTTAGCTATAATTATCTTCTTTCTCATTTGCTGTACCCACACAAATTATAAATTAGTATTTTCATGACAAGAAAGGTTTTCTTTAGATACCATTATTTTGAACATATCACACGTATTGATAAAAAAAAATAGGGTGACAAATTGAAGAAAAAACAAACAAACCTAAATCTTGTATTAATCTACAAAATCTAATGAAAGAAACTGTCTTGAGATTAGAAGTATCCTATGTTTTACGTTATTTTGCAAGTTATAGGCCAATAAGTACTATTTCAAACCATTTTTAATTTTATTTTTTTGCAAAAGTGACATTGTAACACAGATATCGGTCATGAATCCCTGAATCACCTCCAACATGTGTATATATCTTTTAAAAGTAGATAACACAGTGTATTCAACTTATTGTATGTTGGCACTGTTCATGCAGCCATTTTACCACCAATCTTAGTCAGTGTTTGCATATGCGAAATATTTTTTACAATTCTTTTTCCTTTTTCTAACACAGATTGCAATTCAGGTATGAATTTCCTGAGAAATTAAAGGGTTGTTGCCAAAACCCCAATATGTGTTTAGTAACATCTGCGGAGCACAGTAAAATCACCCATTCATATGTTTGTCTGGTTGATTTTGGGTCAAATTTACTTCGCACACACACAACCAAAAAAGAAAATAAAGATTTTAATAAATTGTAAACTAATAAAAGTGAAACCCTAGCAGTAAAAACAAAAACATAAAACTGCTGCAACAACTGGTTCAATGTATAAGGAAGGGGTAATGGCCCTTGAAACAGGTCTGTGTAATACTGTAATAACAGTAAAAAAAAAAAAAAAGGTAACCCCTAAAAAAAATGCAGACATCAAAAGAAATTCAAGGCAAGGAAGTAGATAAAACTAGAGGAATCACTCTTTTAAGAGCCCTTGGGTAAGAAAGGTTATAAAATGTGTTATTCAAATTAATTATCTCTCACTAAACACAAATGAGGACGCAGATCCATACTAGTCAAAGGTCATTTTATAAACATTGCCTTTGACTAGGCGAATATAAACACTTTACCGAGGGATCAAATAAGTGCTTTGTATGCTAAATGCATGTTGCTGACCGTTTTTATAGAGAAGCAGTCCAGCAACACCCCGAGTGACAGAAGCGATCACCGATCACTTCCGAAGTGCTTTCCCGAAGTTGGGCACACCATGTTGTGAAAGGCAATGGCATATGTGATTGCTCTTCGAATCGACCACACAGCACTCCAGCATCAGACTTTGGTTTTGCTGAATGCCAAAATATCAAATCAGCTCACTCAACACAGGACATTCAATGTAAGACCTGTGTCATCAATTGCATGTAGGTGTTGCCAAAGTGTTTAGTAAGCACACCACACTTATTGTTTCTTTCTAATTGGTTTTATCTATACTCCACTATCATCCTGAAACTAGAGTGTAGGCTATGAAGCCCTGGTCTGCCATGACACTAGACATGCAAGTGTGGCCTTCAACTCCTATATTTTAAATGGCAGAGAACAATAATCATTTTGGAGCAGTTGGAAAGCCATACCTGGAAATCTAAGTCTTATGCAGTTGATGGAAGCCACCTAAACAAGGCTGTCTTTAATGTCCCCCATTTTTTCTACCCCTGTACTATATACATGAGTATTAACTGAAGACTGCAGGGAATGCAGGTGCAGTAAAAAATGTAATTACAAACATTACAAAACACATTTTTCTTTACAGTGTCAATTTATTCTTATTACAAAGTATAATTTCATTGTTAAATTCCTGGCCACAATTGTATTTTATAAATATAAGAACATTTTTTTTTTTTGCATTGATGTGCTATATACACAAACTTCAAGTAAAGGAAAGGTGCTAATGATCATTAAAATATAAATTAAAATTGGTAAAATCATATTAAAAAGATAAAACAATGAAAGTACAATCCATTTTGGTGTATTTGTTTTTCTACAAGAAACCTTTAACAAGAAGAAAATGATAGTCTAGATTTTCAATATTTCTGCATAAAACGCTTTCCATAGAGATTTGGTTCTAGCATATTCGGAAGGTAATTGTTGCAAGCCGTTACTAAGAGGTATGGAATGTACTTCATGGGGTAGGTTACACAAAAAGGCCACAATTTAGCAAGACAATTTAGGAGCAGCTTTGGCTCCATATTGAGCAAAGAAACAGAAAACTATTAAACTGCTTCTGTCAACTGTTCAGTATGTATAAAAATAACTCCTCCCAACGAGGTCTGTAGCGGTTATTATTAAACTAGTTTATCTGAAAATGTTCTTAGTAACCCAGCCCCTTAATAATCCAAATTATCATTCATGTATTCCATTAATTTCATGGGAAATGTAGTCTACAACCCAAGGGCCAAAAACAAGATCACTGTACTGAATCAACCATACAATCATTAAGATGCAATAGGTAGAGTTTGCACCTGCAAAAATTAGGATATCTACAATACACGGTAATAAAATAACTGACTATTCTACTCTGTTTACTGTATGAGAATTTTTGTTTTGTTTTTTAACTGGGTTGCAGAGGCATTATCATCCACAAATCTACACACACCAAACAAGTCATAAGGCCTGCTTTTCTCACGGAAATCACACATTCACAGTGCTACCACCACCAATGCAGGGGATTCTGGGTAGGCATATGGAAATCCGGTCAATGATCACCTTTTGCCTCAATCCTTTTTAAACATGGACCCCTTTTAATTGTAAAATATGTATCAATGACCGACTGTGTAGGCCACACAACCTGTGCCAGTATAACAAGTCATGTATTTGCTGTTGCTAATAAGAGTTCTCATGTAAAAGAATGCTTGAAACCTAGACTGTGATCAAAGAATTGAACACAAACCTGAAAAACGAACTCAAAAAACTTTACACAATCCGGTTAGTTTTGTAAATATTTCTGCCTTAGGCCGGTAATTAGAGATACATTGGCTTAAACAATCATTCATACAGCAATCCATTGTTACACTGTAGGGGTTGATCCATGAATGATAAATATAAAGACATGATTATGATTTATCTACCACACTGATACAGCTAAACCCTGTTAGAATTTCTCCATTGGACCAACCCAGCACCCCATCTGCAGACATTTGCCAAGATTTATGGATCCAGGACTTCACTAGCATTGTTTACAGGAGTGCCCTTTTGTTGTATAAAAACATAATAAACCGTAAAATAAATTGAACACATCTGAAAGCAGTTTTAGATATCACTAAATACAATAGGCTTATTTGTCAGATAGGAAATGGGAGGCATTATTTTGAATCTAGACCCCTTTCTTCTAAGCTTAAAATGTACTCCTAAACATTCAGCAAATAAACTACTTTGTGAAATGTGTAATTTGCATATATTGCCACAGGTGAGGTCATTAACCCCTCCATGATTCATGGTGCTTGTGTCCCACACCAAAACGTCACGTTTTGTTCCTGGCCACCGATCACAAGGGACATAGGAAGAGTTGCGGGGAAAAAAGCGGTCATGACAGAACGGATTTTTGAAATATCACTTTGTTCCACTTGTGAATTAACTATTACAACAGATCTGTACAATAGAGGAGAGGTGCAACATAGTATATGAGGCCCTATGATTGATGCACCCGGCAATGTGAGTGACAAAGGTCTAACCGCATTATCCAGTGTAACAGGAGGGACCTTGTTTGGAAGAGTCATTCCGATTTATCCACATACCATATACCATACCTCCCAATTTGGGAGCTATGTCCCGCCGCGCTCTACCTCTGTCCCGCTTTTCGCGACCAAGGTAGAGCTCAGTGGGACAGCAGGAACCAGTGGCCCGTTTTGCCAGGGGCAAATTTGGGAGTTATGATATACTATGTTTATCCATGGGCTGTGGATGTCATGATGTGCAGGTTCCTCATTATTTCTATTGGCTGTATCATCACCTTTGGTTCTACACTTGCCTATGAGCAAATACTTTAAAGTTTACTTTAGGTTTGATTCTAATCTCTAGAACAATGGTTCTCACAATGGGTTCTGCTAACCACATGCAATCTGATTTTCATGATACTAAAAGTGAGCCAAGATGTGTTAATGAACAACAAAGGAGTGAGTAGGCTTCAAGACATTGAGAACCCATGATACCCAAAACTTAAATACTTTTATGCTCATGTACATTCACTAAAAGAGCTCAGAGTAATGCAGACTTTTTCCCAATTACACAAATTAAGAGTTAATGAGGTTCTTTGCATGCTTGGCAAAAGGAGACACACATAGACAACAACAGCATACAAAAATGGAAAAAAATGTAGACCTGGCAATGTGTTTTCTAAAATTCTCAATGTGTGTCACATGAATAGTACCTCCTATGACTTTGCTACTAGATAATAGAAAAAACAAACTCTACTACAAATGAAGAGTTGTATAACAGTGCAATTCCACAGAATGCTGGATCCAGAATAAAAAAAAAGAATGATACACCTTTTTGTTGTTTCAGCAGCTTTCTCTTACAAACATTTGTTACTACAGTTAAATGGGAATTACAAATCCTTGTTTATTCTATGGTCAGTGGCTGCCATACCAAAGTGTGTGATACATTCATGCATCATTGTGAAGACAAGTACAAGAAAATCCAGGAAATCTCTGCATCAAAAGAGTGGAGTTTCCTTTTCCATGCTGGATAGGCTGTGAAGGATTTTAGTTACCACAGGAAAGGAATGTGATATATAGTTCACAAATTGACCATTACAATTCCTTTGTGGTAAGGCAGTAGGTGCATCATTTTTTTCCCGTTATAATAAAAAAAAAAGTGTTTTTCCTATAATGCCGTGTTTGAAACAATTTTTTGCTTCCAGTTTTTCTTTCTTGACAGTCTTGTTCCGGCCTTATATTTAAATCTGAAAATAAACACACACAACAAGTCAAATAAAATGGAAAATTACAGTTATGTTTAACAGGGGTGTGGAAAAAACAAAAGTACTTGTCTAAGGGACTAAAGCAGTAGCCCAATCTACTTGTCCCTCATGACAATCTAATTGTACTGATATAAAAAAAACATATTTTAATCAAAACCATATTTAAATAAAATCTTTAATGATAGCAACTTAGACCTAACAATACTTGTACTAATGAAGAGTTTAACCAGGAAAGGTACATTCAGATATTCTCTGGTTTCCAAGTACGCACTGTGGATTGGACGCGTCACCATGACAACGATGCCATTTTTCCGGAAGTGTATTCAATCATCACTTCCGGTTTGGCGAACCTCTCCAGCTAATCACAGGTAACCAGCTGATGGCCAGATTATGTGTTTACGCGGGCATTTTACACCACTGGGTTCATTGCACTGGTGGCCACCAGCTGAAGGTGGTTACGAAGCGCGTCCTGTGGTGTGTAGTGGTTTTTAGTGCAGTATAAGTTTTTTTTTTTACCTGATTGTTCAAATACATGGCCAGGAGAACAAACCCAGTAGGTAAGGAATATTTGTGTGTGTGTATTTTATAACCTTATATTGATGTATGTGCTTTCTGATATATTTTATATTTCTGTGTGTATATTGTTATTTTAGATTATGTTTGTTCTGCCCATGTGATCACCTTTTTACATACTTATAGTGGCACTAGACCATTTTTCTTTATATGTATATACATTCTATTAAATGTATCTGCGCAATACCTAATACATTTATATATCATATACATTTGTCTCTGGAGCTTATATTTTTTTAATTTTGTTTCTTAGCGCGGTGTCCTTTTTAAATCATCCTTAGAGAACCATATATAGCCTTGCGCCTATCAGACGCATGCTCAAAATCCTTGACTGTGTTTACCTCTACCACTTCCGCTGGAAGGCTATCCCATACATCTACTACCCTCTCAGTAAAGTAATACTTCCTGATATTACATTTAAATCGTTTCCCTCTAATTTAAGACGATGTCCTCTAGTTGTGGTAGTTTCTTTTAAATATACTATCTTCCTTTACTGTGTTTATTCCCTTTATGTATTTAAATGTTTCTATCATATCCCCCTTGTTACGTCTTTCCTCCAAACTATACATGTTAAGATGCTTTAACCGTTCCTGGTAAGTTTTATCCTTAAACTCATGAACCAGTTTAGTAGCCCTTCTCTGAACTGTCTCCAAAAGTATTAATAGCCTTCTGGAGATACGGTCTCCAGTACTGTGTATAATACTCCAAGTGAGGTCTCACCAGTGCTCTGTACTATGGCATGAGCACTTCCCTCTTTCTACTGCTAATACCGCTCCCTATGCAACCAAGCATTCTGCTAGCATTTCCTGCTGCTCTATTACATTGCCTACCTACCTTTAAGGTCTGAAATGATTACTCCTAAATCAGAGGTTGAGGTTAGGACTGTACCAAATATTCTATATTCTGCTTTTGGATTTTTATGCCCAAGAACTTGTCCACATTAAATGTGAGTTGCCACAGCTCTGACCATTTTTCTAATTTAGCTAAATCATTTGCTATTTGGCTTATCCCTCCATGAACATCAACCCTGCTGCAAATCTTTGTATCAGCAGCAAAAAGACATACTTTGCCAACAAGACCTTCTGCAATATCACTAATAAAAATATTAAAGAGAATGGGTCCAAGTACAGATCCCTGAGGTACCCCACTAGTAACAAGACCTTGCATCGCATATTCTCCATTGACTACAACCCTCTGTTGCCTGTCACTCAGCCATTGTCTAATCCATTCAACAATATTGAAATCCAAACTTAAAGATTGCAGTTTATTGATAAGCCTTCTATGTGCGACAGTGTCAAAAGCCTTACTGAAATCTAGGTAAGCAATGTCTACTGCACCACCCTGATCTATTATTTTAGTCACCCAATCAAAAAAAATCAATAAGATTAGTTTGGCATGATCTCCCCGAAGTAAACCCATGTTGTCTCTGATCTTGAAATCCATGCCATTTTATATGTTCAACAATCCTATTCTTTAACAAGGTTTCCATTATTTTCCCCACTACTGAAGTAAGATTTATCCTATCCCTACGTTTAGGATTATGATGAGCCCTAACCCTAGACTTAGACCGGGAAAAAAAAAAAACTAACAAAATTCCACACTGCAACAAGCTTCTTTCAGCATTAACAAACAGACAAAACATAACTACACTGAGATAACCTCCCCTAGCATGGGGATTGTCACATTACTTTCAAGTAATGTCAAGTTACCTAGGGTTGTAAACAAGTATAACAATTTGTAATATTATTTGCTTTTGGCTTAAATGGAAAGGGAGAGGTTTGAAAGAGCATTATGCAGATTAATATTTAACTGGTAAAATGTTAGTTTGAGCTACTGATTGATAATTGATGCAGCAAACTGCCACTGCTGTCACAGTATTGTTGTCTGTGCACTAGTTCACAAACAGCAAGAACAGAATTTCCACCTACTGTAGAATTAAACCCATTTCTCACCATGCAACTGACCTCCTTCCCCGTAACCTGTTTTGCACAAAGTGCAATTAAAAATAAGCATTTTAGTTCATTTTTCAGCCTTTTTGTAGGGTTGTGAAGGTTTTTAGCATGTGCACAAATAAAACAAGATGTTACCGTTACCGTACCGTGTAAACACAATGGCTTAATGATTTCCCCCACAGTGCAATGGTTGTGTACCAGTAAAAAAGAGTTTAAAACAGGTGCTGGATAGACATACCCTTTTACCCCAAGCATTTCTTCAATGGTGTCTGGCAACGGCATGCCATGGGTCTCTGGGAGGAACAATGTGAAGATCCCAACAAGGACTGTGATGCTTCCCATGAGGATGAAGGGTAGATATTTGTCATAGGCACCTGGAAAGCAGCGTGGGACATTATTTTGTATTAAAGTCATGAAAGCTCTATCAAAAAGGTCCTATATGATCATGTCCACCACACAAAACATAATAAAACTAAGAAAAACAAACAAAAACAAAACAGTTTAATTACATTAGAAGGAAACGCTCATTTTGTGTATATACATTTTTATATTTATTTACTCTACAACTACTGGAAACTTGTCTATATGAGTTTGTGGGTTGTGTTCTGTGTACTATTTAACAATTGCATTTTAAGAACAGATTTTCATTTACTTTCTATTGCAAAATTAAACCCATTTCTCATCCTGCAACAACTGACCATTTTTCCTGTAACTTGAATTGTTTAGTGTGTTGATGTGCAGCTGGTAGGGCACGGTCTGCAAGCGGCCCTTCAGTGTTTTGTGTGGATAATAAAAACCTCTAGGTTCTGTTTATACTAAAATTATGAGATTAATAATGTATGCTTTCAATGACCAGCTAAGTTTCTGCAGGTTATGCAACCCAGCACATAAAAAATAAAATAAAAAATAAGTTGTACAACACTGGTTTAGAGGTTTGTTTAAAAAGGCCCATAGCAAGAAGTTCCAGCCCATTTATCATAGATCATTAAATTACCTTGATCAAAAAAAAAAAAAAGTTTTTTTTCAACATTTTCAGGGTATTTGTAATACTTTGTGTATTGACCCAACTTTCTAAACCTGCCCTCACCCAGATAACTTTATACAGAGCAGTAGGTTCAATAAAGTACTTTTTATTCCTTTATTAAAGAAGAACTGTCTGCACTTGATGCAATCTTTCAGTCAAACAGAACTTATTTTTTGCAGACATTTTAAATAGAAATGCTGTCATTACAGAATACAAATAAAGTATCTTAGTGAGCTCTCTGTGCCTATATGGCTCTATCAGGTGGCTGACATTTTTTTCAGAATGTTGTTCTGCCCCTGGCAGAGCAATACAAGCAGTGACGTCTCAGCAAGGTGCTTTATTTATATTCTTTTTGATAAATTAATTTATATTTAAAATGCATGTACTGAATGCGATCTTTCAATTAAATAGAACTTATTTTTGCCGACAGTTGTCCTTAAAGAGATTTTTATTTCATTTAAGCACTTAAAGCAATGCTCTGTGACCGCAATGCTCTCTCACGGCTGCCGCTCTCTGATTGGTTTGAGTACACAACAAAATTAGTGTGTGGTGAGGAGATGATCATCTGCTTCCCAGTTGAAGGTGTGTTCGATGTCACAGATGCTGCACACCAATCAGTGCTGTCAGGTTATGGAGAACTAACCCCTCAACATGGCATCCTGGAAGTCACTATCTGTCTTCCTCAAGAAGTCAAAATAGCTTCATAAGCCTTTTAAAAATCACACAGAAGTTGCCATCTGTGTTATTAAAAGCATTTATAGAGGGTTTATTCCCACTTTATATATCTTTACCAAGTATACAGTAAACTATACAGAGTGAGGCGGGTGGGGTTAACAACCCACAAAAGAAACAAAGAAATAAAACAGAACAGATCATGGCATGATAACTCACCAAGGTAAACAAAGTACGGAGATAGGATGCTTCCCAAACGGGAGGCCATAGAACTGGCACCAACACCCATATTTCTCACTACAGTGGGGTAGAGCTCAGCAGTGTAGACATAAACCATGGAGAAAGCTGATGTGATTCCAAATTTCCCCAGCATGACCAGCACTATGGACAGGATACCAAGTTCTAAAAAAAAAAAAAAAAAAAATATACATCATGTCTGGGTCTTTGTTACGGACATCATACACGTGGGGAAGATGTAGGGACTACTCGTACAGTACATGTACAATAACTCTTTGTACAATACTGAGCAAGATAAAACAAGACATGGGTTACTCCATGCAGACAGGTGGCCAAAACACAGCCAAACATCTTACCGAATATGGTCAATAAAAATACAGTGTGACATCACATGTTACTTATCACTAAAAGTAACTACAGGTTAAATAAGTGTGTGGCACGTTATTATATTTTTTTTTAGGAAACTGCAATGCACTAAAACAGTTGGGTATTTAATATGAGCATAGAGCACACATTAATTATTATTATTTTTTTTATATAAGTAAGGCCCACAAGCTGTCAGTAATAAGATAATATATACCTGGAGGTACAAGCTGTATAAAGAGAAGTACAACTCCTCCCAGAAACAACGTGCTTGATGTGGCGTATCTGCGAGGGTAGTTTCGGAGGAGGAGCCATGCTATAATGTATGCTGGAACCTCAATTATGGCAGACAGGAAACAGTTGACATAAGGATCGCCATGTAAATTGGGCGTGTTAAGAGACAAGCCAAAGTACCCTACAGAGATGATCATCCTGCAAAAGGGAAACCAGTTTATATACATGGCATGGTATACAAACTACCCAATATACAATGGAAGAAAAATAAACAGTATAATAAAATATGGTACATGATGACTTCAAAATCCAGCAATTGTTAAACGTGTAAAATGTAATCAAAATTTTACAATTTAATCAGTAGGAACTAGTTAATGTTTCTGGAACTATTTGTATATGTAACGGGGGAAAACAATTGAACTCATCCTACAGCTTTAATTTCTGATTCCATTAAGGAGGTCCAGTGCATTAGCTTCCTAAGAATTATTTTACATTAAAAAAAGGGTCTTGTTTGGTACATTATAAAAGGTTTTACTGTTTTACAGATATATACATATATTCTCTCCAATGTTGAAACACAGCTTTTTCCTCAAAGGCCCTTATACTCGTGATCAAATTAGCACATTAACATAATAACAAACAGAAATATTTTTATTAAATGGACAGTGTCATGTAGTTGGTGTGCTATTTAGGGTATGAGCATAATAAACATTTTTTTGAAAGAATTACAATAATACAATCTGCCCTGAGCCTTTATTAGAAGTTGGGAGTACATTCCCAATGTTCCAAATGTGCAACCAGTCAGGAAGAGGTGCCAACATGTATTACCCTAGAGATTCCAAAACAATTCTCACTATTGGCATATTCCAGATTTGAACACTGCATGACCAATGACTGGCGAAACAGTATTTAAATCAGCACATTGTGATTTTCCAACACACGTTGTTACCTCATGAGCAGATTTAAAAAAAAAGTTCTCTCTATCCTGTAATGATTAACACTGAAGAAATAACAGTTCATTATTTGCATGGACTGTAAAAAGTTAAGGTTAGTAAACAGACTGTGTGACAGGCCTGCTTCCTGCTTGCCAGTTTGGCGCACATTTATTAAAAGCAGATACATACCAGAGCATTATTGATAAAAATGTGATTATGCGAATATTCTTTGTCTTCAGCAGGTCAAGAAACGTGTGAGTCTTGTGAGATTGGTCCTTTAAGTAGTGCATCTGAAACATAATATATTGTATATTACATATTTAGTGTGAGAAAAAGAAAAATTTTGGATGGGAACCACACTTGAGACTGAGAACGAACAGTAGTTATGTAGCCTGCCCTATAGGATGGTTCCTGCTCGGTAAGTGCGTTTTTTTTTTTTTTGCGTCACTTGAACCATTACAGTGCAGACTCCTCCATTAGCATAGGACACTGGTCCAGATCAGCAAGTTAGTATCCTGGGTGTAGGGGCTCATATTTTTTTTTCCAACTCAACTACATTGACCCTATAAAAATGACCTTTAAAATAGTAATATATTTTAAAATGACTACTTTCATTATGTATATAATGACTATTCAGAAACAATGTAAAAGTTCAGTATGACTAGACAAAGACGGGCTATGGATCATATTCATTCTAGTTATGAATTGCTAGAAAGCTCCCCGTGTTATACACCTGACACACAGTGGCACATGTGAAAATGCTTCTCCAGTTCAAGATTTTACATTTAGGATCACTGCTGCAGCAGTGCCAGCCTTCTATATGACATTTTAAAGGGCCATAGCTTACTCAGAGGAGTCACTAGGGTTGGTATGGTATGGTCACCCTGTATGGTAAGTCAGGGCGTCACCCACTGGATTTCCTCCAATTCCCTGCCAAACAGATTTCTTATTAATGCCAGTCAGATGGCCCATTAAATATGCCATGCAAGAGCCCCATAATTATGCCACGCCCAGGAGCCCCATAATTATGCCACACACAGGAGCCCCATAATTATGCCCCCCCCCAGAAGCCCCATAATTATGCCACACACAAGTACAATTGTACAATTATAAAACAATAAATATCTATACACATCTCTCTCTCTCTCACTAGTTGCATTTTTACTTATATACTATTTTTAATATTATGTACAACAATTTCAGATGTAATAAAAATGCACCCATCCTCTACAGCCACACTGCACATAAAAGGACTTCACACAGCACCATACAGTACCCAGAGCACTTGCCATGATCCTATATTGTACCCACAGCACTTGGCTTGCACTCATATTGCACCCATAAAATTTGACATGCCACAGTGTCACTTTGCCCCGCAGAACATGCCACAGCATTACTTTGCTAATTAAATTAAGCCACTGTCAGGTACCAATTAACATGCCACAGTCACTTTGTCATTAACATATGCAACAGTCAATTTGCCCATTAAAATATGCCACCTTTTGTCCATTAAATATGCCACCGCTTGCCCATTAATATGCCACAGCCAATTTGCCATTAGTATTATTTTGCCATTAATATACCACAGCCAATTTGCCATTTATATGCCAGCGCCAGCGTTATTTTGTCATTAATATGCCACAACAAATTTGCCCATTAGTATTCCAGTATTATTTTGCCATTAATATACCACAGCCAATTTGCCCATTATAATGTCAGTATTATTTTGCCATTAATTTGCCACAGCACAGTGGTCTGCACCCCCCTTGTTACGCCACTGAGCTTACTTTTGCTTGCATGTGTACTTTTTGTACAAAATACCTGGGCAGTTTCTGTGATACTTATACAGAATACGGATTACCTCTGTGATGCTAAATATGGTCTCTGGTGCTGTAATGCCATTTTTCTTGGCTGCCTTCTGTATAATATCTTCTGCTTCTGCAAATCTGCCCTGAGATATCAGCCATCTGGGAGATTCTGGGATAACCCTGCAACACAAAATGTCAGGTCAATTAAATTTACTATACTTTACCCAACAGTGCCATGTGTTATACAAATTTCCTGCCAGTTCAATTCTTTACCTAAATAGCAATTAGCAACAACAGGGTAGACATAGCTAAACTGAATTGGAACTCATATTAGCAGATAAAATATTTTAAACACATCTGGGTATTAGCCTGCCAATCACACAATCCTAGTACAGGGGTGTCCAAGTTTTTTCTGTAGATTGCCAGTTCACTAGAAATGTATGCATGTGTGGGCCACATTCGTCATTCTTTCAGAAAATTATATACATAGATATATAATATGTGTGTGTGTTACACACACACGCATACATATATAATGTATATATAATTCACTGTAATATGCAGCAATAAAAATTACACTTAAAAAACAAAATCTTCACATTAACTACACACACAGAGAGACACACACATACACACACACAAACACACACACAGAGACACATTTACAGGTTTAGGACACTTCTTCGTGGCTGCTTCACCGCTGACAGCTCAGCGTGTCAATTTGAACATTGAACTGTCAGCGGTGAAGATTAAAGTGGTCACTGGCTGCTTCATGTTCCCGGTCGTCTCTTCTGTGCAGTCTTCCCTCCTGCACACAGGAAGGAAATATAGCCACTGGATAGGACGTACAGTCATATCTGGTGGAAATGATTTTTTTTTTTCTTTCAGCGGCCAAATCCAGCGAATGCGGCTGCCTGGGTAGGGAACCTTGTAGGCGAAGGCGAACATCAACTGCGGCTGGACAGAAGAGCGTGCGCGATGCTGCAGAAATGCGTGAATAGGACGATGTTCACAAAAGATTAAAACTTAAGGAGCGAAGAGGTTCAAAGTATCAAGGGCTTTGAATATGTAAGAGAAGAAATGGAAGACCATCCCATGAACCGACAGACTTATGCTGTGCAAATGTACGGTCTTTTCCAAAATCATGTTTTATGAATTACATCACGGCAAAAAGAAAACTCCTCTACACATGATGACTGCCCACGCAATCTATGACAAGTGCAAAAGTAGAGAGCGAATAACTAAATTATTGTAAGTGAACTGATTGTTAATGAGGAGTTGGTGCCTGCAGAGATATATTCAAATGGTACGGGCCAAACTGTTCAAGAACTTAACAGCAAATTGGAGGAAGCTGACCTTCATGTTATTCCACGTGTTGAGTGGGCTGTTCGAAATGGTTCCAATCGAGTCATTGTACTGTCAAATGACACAGACGTATTATAGTTCTACTTAGATTTGTTGCAATCTTTGTAAGTCAAGGATTGTCAGGGTTATGGGTATGTTATGGAACAGGCAAGAAAATACACTTAATTCCACTTAAACTTGACCTAGAGATGCCCAGTGTTCTTATCAAGGCACATATTCTTACGGGTGATTATACTATCAAAACTGGAACAAAGCTTGGAGCTTTAAACGGCTTAATCTGAAGTTCCTAAAAGGATTTGCTGAGACAGAAGAAGAATGTGACTGTCAAGATGTAGAAAAATACCTTGTGCGTGAAACAAGTTCTGACTATCACACATTTGAGGATCTTCATTACAGTTGAGTTTATGAGATCAGTCCCACTAAGTGACCTTCCACCATCATCATAGTCTATGCATGGGCACATAAAAAGAGCATTCTACTTGATCAGAAGAAGTGTAAATGTTTTGGATCACGCACATGTAGAGAAAGATCTGTGTGACTTTGGTTGGGAAGATACTTATGGGGTGCTAAAAAAAAATACAAAATTTCTAAAGCCTCTTAACACAGAACTTACACGAACATGTACTTGCAAAACCTGTGCTACAAAAAGATGCCCCTATCGATATGCTCTTCTCAAATGTTCAAAATACTGCAAATGTACCACAAGCTATTGCAAAAACAAATAAAGTGAACTATGAAAATGCGTCTAAAACAGGAGTGATAAACATAATTTTTGTTTCATATTCAGATAATTAACATTGTTTGGTGTATACATAAAACGATTAAAAACCATTATCATTTGTTTCATTTTTACATCTGTCTCTTATTCCTATTATAGCAGCCATTTTTGAAAATGGCAGAAGGGTTGCTTTGAGGTGTTATTTTCAGTCTCTGTAAGACTACTTGACCCCCAAAATCTATACCATGACAACAAAGTTGAGTTTATAGCTCTCATGGTTCCAGATATATTGCATCATCACTGTAACACATCCTCCATTTTTTTTTGTGTTTATTACTTATTGAATTATTTTCCAGACAAAATATAAAAACACTTAAATAACATACTTTGCACTTATCCCAATTTCTATTATATACCAAAAGACACAACTTTCCTCTCTTTTTTCCATATTATTGAATATCCTAAATCAGGGTGTCTAAGATTCCTGAGGGATCCATACAAAAATACATATAATTTACAAGTCCATCGACAATCCTCAAGGCAGTATTACATTAACTAATCACTGTCTCTGTGTTGCTGTTGCAGTAGGATAAACCCCATTCAAAGCAGGAATCTTTTTGTTCAGCCATATGATCCAGGCCCCATAATATACATACATAAAAAAAATTGTCCAGAGATTTTGATTCTTGATTTGTGTTTTTGGGTCATTAGAGCAGGGCTCGACAAACCCTGCAGCACGAATGTGTCCCTGCTGCTTTACCTCATTGCAGGGGAGGGGGGAACATTCGTGCTGCAGCCGATCTTCATTGCGATTTCGGCTGAGTGCTGGGTTGTCAAGTGACGACACCCAGCACTAACAAGTTAAGAAAGTTAAAAAAAAAAAAACACTGTATGTGTGATGTGAGGTGGGTGGGTATGTGTGAGGTCTGTGTGTATGTGAAGTGGGGGTGTATATGTGAAGTGGGGGTGTATATGTGAAGTGGGGGTGTATATGTGAAGTGGGGGTGTGTGTGTATATGTGAAGTGGGTTGGTGTGTGTGTGGTGTATATGTGAAGTGGGTTAGTGTCTGTGTGGTGTATATGTGAAGTGGGTTAGTGTGTGTGTGTGTGTTTGTTTATGAATTGCGTGTATGTTTGCGTGAATGCCTGGCTCCTAAAAAAATTTGCTGAGAATTTTAGAGAAGTCAGTCAGCTTGGGTAGGCATTTATGATCAGGGCCGAAATATTTCGGAATTACATTTTTAAAAATGGAGGATGAAAGTATTTTATAGCCTTACCACACACTTCCAAACTCATCTGAGAAGTAGAAGTCTTGTCAGATATGCCCAATGTAAAAGTATAAGTTGATGATATTTACTTATCACATGACACAGAGAGGGGACATATGCAGACATTTCAAGAAATTCTAAGAAGAAGGCTTTATCATTATATTACAAAATCTTGCTAGACATACTATTAAGGATTTGAAATTTCATGACAAAGCCAAGGACAAACAACAAAATATAAAAGATAAAGTAGCCAACAAAACAAAGTCAAAGAATCTTAAACAATTGAGAAGGCTCCTTGGTCTCTTAAACTTTGACATGTTGTTTATACCAAATAATAGCCAGCTTGACGCTACTCTGCACAAGGCCGTCTCAAGAGAAATTAAACAGGACATTTTTTTTTGGAATGTACTGCAAAGCAGATTTATGTCTTAAATCACTCATTTATGCAGTAAAAATTTTTTACTTATTTTGCACAGAGAAAAATGAGAAAAGATGAATTTGAATAATTATTTGTACATTACATTTGTCATTTTCGTGAATATATAAACTAAAATGAGATTGTGCCTATTTGCTTACTGTCTTATGCTTTTACATATACAGAATCTAAATATACTCCTCGTGAGAAATTGCCGACAGCAATTTCAATTACTCTCTTAACCCCTTAACGCACATGGACGTATATATACGTCCTCAGGTTTCATGTAGCGTTGCACTCCTAAGCGCAACGCTACATGCCTGCAGCTACTCTAAGAGACTGCGACAGATCAGACCTCCGAGAGTGCTTTCGCCCCCCAATTCCCCCCCCCCCGCGAATGTGATCGTATGCGCGTTACACACATAGGCAGTGAAAGCTGATCAATGCCCATGTATGTTAAAATGTTGCCTCGATGGAGGCATCATGAAACACCTTCTGTGCCCCCCTGGCTCCTCCAATACAGCTCCTCCTGGCCCCTCCAATACAGCCCAGCACAAAGCGATGGAAGAGAAAAAAAAAATCTCTTCCGTTGCTCTGAAAACGTTGCTTGACTGCCCCTAGATGCAGTTAGACAATATTACAGTTAGAAGAGAAAGGAATATTAAATAAATAAATAAATAAAATAATGGAAAAATCTAACCCTTGATCTACTAAACCTAGATCTAGGGTTAGGGTCATAATTAGTGTTACAGGGGGGTTCGGGGGAGTACAAGGGTAAGATTAAGGGGTGGGGGTAGATTTAGGTCAAAGTTACAAAAAGTGTTTTTTATGGCATATTTTCTTAATAGTAAATTATATCATATGATGATGCGATGTGTGCAGGCATCCTCCGCTGCCACCCTGCATGACCGCCGGAACTTCTATGATGAAGCCGGGTCCTTTCGGCTTCATCATAAAAGTCCCGGCGGAAGTGCCGGGCAGCAGCTGAGGATGTCTGTAAAAACACCAATTTACTGAGTTGCTCGTTACTCGCCCCATGGTGTGGTATCCTTATTCCTATTGTACAGAAGGGTATTAACAACATACCAAATGCCACTAGTGGTAAAACCCCAAATAAAATGTTGTATAGTGTACCTTGTAATCCATCTTTCACTGACAATCACATTTCTGAAAAAAAAAAAATAAGTGAGCCACACCATATGACCTGTAAAAAACAAACTCTCACCCCTCCTGTTTACAATAATAATACCCAACGGAAGCGCTGGGTAGGCGTAACAGTTAAGGAAAGAGATCCAGAGGAAACAACGGCGATGGCCAAACGGAGGAGAACATACAATCCAGACACAGATCAGGCTGAAGGCGAGTTTAATCCACATAGAGTATACAGCTCTGTTTGCCAAAAAGTACTTCCTTCTACCCGGTGAACAAAACGCCTACTTGGCGCTTTCTCAAGGCTGACCACCTAGGGGTGTGCCTCTCTAAACTTTTTTTGTTTTGTTTATTTTTTAATATATATTATTGTGTATGTATTAATAGTGATAAATAGATAACAAAAAAGTGATTATGAAAAGTGGTTGAGAGGAACAAACATAAGAAGGACTGAAAATAATGTCCTTACTTATATACTGTGTACAGTTAAAACCATAAATACATGATACAATGGAAAAAGGACCAAAGTAAACAATTGACTAAATGACTGCATGGAATACAACAATGATTTGAGCTATACTTTTTATATGGATTGATAGTGGACATGATATGTAATAAGGAGGGACCAATATGCAATAGGTACTTGGATGACAAGGCATTGAAGAGGAGATTATTGGGTAATAAAAATAAAATAAAAAATGTGACAAAACGGGGGGAGAGAAGAAGAGAAAACTCCAACCGCATATTATGTAAATAATGGATTGGTGTCTAAAAATATGGTTGAGATCCCATTCTGAATTAATCCCATTTGGTTGTCTGGTTTGTAACCTAAATATACAAAACATTTCTCTTTTATTTAATATATTTTGTTTGTTACCACCTCTTATAGGATTAGTAATTTTTTTCTATACCCTGAAATGAAAAAATTGGATTTATTGCCTCCACTACAAGTTTGGAAGTGTCTATTAATTGTGGATTTTTGATAATTTACGGTGATGTCGTTGAGGTGTTCTCTTATTCTCTCCTTGAGGGGTCTAATTGTGCGCCCCACATACAGGGAGTGCAGAATTATTAGGCAAGTTGTATTTTTGAGGATTCATTTTATTATTGAACAACAACCATGTTCTCAATGAACCCAAAAAACTCATTAATATCAAAGCTGAATATTTTTGGAAGTAGTTGTTAGTTTGTTTTTAGTTTTAGCTATTTTAGGGGGATATCTGTGTGTGCAGGTGACTATTACTGTGCATAATTATTAGGCAACTTAACAAAAAACAAATATATACCCATTTCAATTATTTATTTTTACCAGTGAAACCAATATAACATCTCAACATTCACAAATATACATTTCTGACATTCAAAAACAAAACAAAAACAAATCAGTGACCAATATAGCCACCTTTCTTTGCAAGGACACTCAAAAGCCTGCCATCCATGGATTCTGTCAGTGTTTTGATCTGTTCACCATCAACATTGCGTGCAGCAGCAACCACAGCCTCCCAGACACTGTTCAGAGAGGTGTACTGTTTTCCCTCCTTGTAAATCTCACATTTGATGATGGACCACAGGTTCTCAATGGGGTTCAGATCAGGTGAACAAGGAGGCCATGTCATTAGATTTTCTTCTTTTATACCCTTTCTTGCCAGCCACGCTGTGGAGTACTTGGACGCGTGTGATGGAGCATTGTCCTGCATGAAAATCATGTTTTTCTTGAAGGATGCAGACTTCTTCCTGTACCACTGCTTGAAGAAGGTGTCTTCCATGAACTGGCAGTAGGACTGGGAGTTGAGCTTGACTCCATCCTCAACCCGAAAAGGCCCCACAAGCTCATCTTTGATGATATCAGCCCAAACCAGTACTCCACCTCCACCTTGCTGGCGTCTGAGTCGGACTGGAGCTCTCTGCCCTTTACCAATCCAGCCACGGGCCCATCAAGACTCACTCTCATTTCATCAGTCCATAAAACCTTAGAAAAATCAGTCTTGAGATATTTCTTGGCCCAGTCTTGACGTTTCAGCTTGTGTGTCTTGTTCAGTGGTGGTCGTCTTTCAGCCTTTCTTACCTTGGCCATGTCTCTGAGTATTGCACACCTTGTGCTTTTGGGCACTCCAGGGATGTTGCAGCTCTGAAATATGGCCAAACTGGTGGCAAGTGGCATCGTGGCAGCTGCACGCTTGACTTTTTTCAGTTCATGGGCAGTTATTTTGCGCCTTGGTTTTTCCACACGCTTCTTGCGACCCTGTTGACTATTTTGAATGAAACGCTTGATTGTTCGATGATCACGCTTCAGAAGCTTTGCAATTTTAAGAGTGCTGCATCCCTCTGCAAGATATCTCACTATTTTTGACTTTTCTGAGCCTGTCAAGTCCTTCTTTTGACCCATTTTGCCAAAGGAAAGAAAGTTGCCTAATAATTATGCACACCTGATATAGGGTGTTGATGTCATTTGACCACACCCCTTCTCATTACAGAGATGCACATCACCTAATATGCTTAATTGGTAGTAGGCTTTCGAGCCTATACAGCTTGGAGTAAGACAACATGCATAAAGAGGATGATGTGGTCAAAATACTCATTTGCCTAATAATTCTGCACTCCCTGTATTGTAGTTTGCATTTCTGGCAAGTAATTAAGTAAATGACAAATGATGTGTTCCAGTTGATATATTGTTTCATAACAAAAGTTTCACCTGTCACTGTAGATTTATAGTTATTGGTTTGATGGACATATTTGCAACTGAGGCATCTGCCTCCACAGCCAAACATGCCCACACATTTGAGCCAATTACCATCCGGTTTCTGCTTTGTTAAATCTTTATAATAGCTAGGTGATAGCCACGATCTTAATGATTTGGTCCTTCAGGCTGAAAATTGTATCCCTTGCTCTAAGATCTCATAGTAGTGGGGATCAAACTTCAACACTGGAAGAAGTTTTTTAATGATGCCTATAACTTGTTTATATTGGCAACTATACTTTGTGCTGAAGGTGGGGCCCCCATTATATGTATTATTTTTTCTTTTTCCCTTTCTTCTCCTATCTACATCTTGCCCTTTTTGGGCAAACAGAGCTGTATACTCTATGTGGCTTTAACTCACCTTCAGCCTGATCTGTGTCTGGATTGTATGTTCTCCTCCGTTTGCCAATCACATTTCTGCACCAGGGAGGGTAGACAAATTGTCTCTTAGGGGGAAATTAGGAAAATGTTTTCTTGACCCACCACACACCGAACACCACTACCTACTGATAGGGTTCCTACTGTTGGCCAGTTTGTCCAGGATAGGGTACAGACGATAGTCTTCTGAGATCACGGTGGAAAATAAAACTTTTTAATCCATGAATTTATTACAGAGAACAACCAGAGCCAACTGTAACAAACGGAACCGCTGAAGAGGTACAAAGTAACCAACCACGGCAAGAGTATCAGTGAAGAGTTTTTCAAGTGAAAGGATTCCAACCTTGGTTGAGTAGTAGTCAGCTAGGTGAAAAAGTCAAGGAATGCGGCAAACTGAGTCTAGGCGGTCACCGAACAAGCAAAGCCAGAGACAGGGGGGGGGGGAATCAAGAACCAGGAATCCAAAATCGGGTGAGGAGGACTGGCGGAGTGGTTGCGATCAGCAGTGACACCAACAGAGAAAAGTAATCATTGATAAATACTACTAAATATTTTCAAGATGTCCACAAAACCACTGACTTCTACACAATTAATACTACTAAAGGAATCCAAAAAGAAGAAGGAAATGCTACTAGAGTCAGCCACGTAGCAGACTGAATCATGTTCGGACATCTAAACCTGTACCCATGAAGATAGGTGATGATATATTCACAATAGACCTATTGAAAGGTGCAGGTATTTCTCAAGATGGAACAATACAGAGAGTAACCGACTGGCTCCTCTCAATACAAGACACAGATTTCTACCTACAACTCCACAACAATTAGATACTGGGAAGGAGCAGAATAAGAGGAATATAGATATCCAGATGGAGTGAGAAACCACACATGAACAATATTCTGCAGTAATGAACGTTATCATCACTCTTGGTGGAATGAGAATTTGAATTTAGAAGAAACACATCAATTAATGAAAAATAATTTGAAGAAATGAATGGCTAATATTACTACAGGCCGACTGAGAGCAGATGCCCTGCAAAGTGAATGGAACACTTGCACAAAATCAAGATCTGCAGCTTTCATTAACTCTATTATTACATGCATACCTGCAAAGCAAGAAATCCCTGTTACAGAACTACAGAGACATTGATGAAATGGGGAATCTGTAATGGATCTCCAGAGTGGGGATAATAGCACTAATTACTTCAAATGGCAACCTAAAGTTGTTGGTATAGAATTCCTGCTGTACTAAAGATTTCCAGGGATGTGGAGTGTAGAGAAAAAAGGGGAAAAAATGATAATTACTAAAGCAAATTATGCTGTTTACCTTGGGAATATCTGAAATGTAATTGGAAAAATATTGCTGAAAAGGCAATATGCTGCTGTGGACTGGCCAATAACAATATCTTTTCAGACATATAGAATAAGAGCATACAAGCCGATTATAAAGATGAATGTAAATGAATGTCACGCGGCGAAAGGAAATTGCTAACCAATGCAGATTCCTTTATAAAGACTGGACATCTACTTGTAGATCCAATCCAAGTAGTGACCAGAATTTCTGACGTTAATGATGAATTGCTGCACAGTGGAATTTTACTGCTTAAAGATCACATGATTACGTGAACAAGTGCAAACATAAGTGATATTTCAAATTTAGAAGAAAGTGTAAATATATCCTTATTAAATCAGAAACTACCTGGTATTTGTTTAAGTTTGGTATGATTGACAAAAGTCTGATTAACATAAGTGAAGTACCTTAAGTGAAAGGCAACAGAAAAAGGTTTGCTCCACAGATCACAAGCTTTTATTTATGATATAAAAGAGATAAAACAAGAAAAAAAAAAAAAAAGTTTGTGATGATTTAAAAGTCCAGATTCCTTGTGGTAATGACCCTACAACATCTGCTGATTGTTTAATTGATACTGCACCAGTAAAATGGATCATATATAATTCTGCGTTCATATTCGGATTGTAACATACCCCCACTTCAACCAGTCATAGCTACAACAGATTCTGATATCTTGTTATGGGAACATGTTAAGACCACCCATACAAAGATAGTTGACATACATAGTTTAAATATATATTCCTCCAATTTCTCTTAAAATTACCAAAAACTTAAAAATCACTTTAAGCTCCACCCACCAGCAGTGCCAGATTAAGGCATGGGCTTTAGGGGCTGCAGCTCCAGGCAGCGATCACGTGATTTGCCAAGATGAGAGCAGCATGGAGACACGAAAGGCCTAAATTAAATATCCAAAATGTATAAATAACTGCTGATTTTGCCATGATATGCCAAGTTTATCCATTACTGCTGATTTTGCCATGTTATTCCATGTTTACCTATTACTGCTGATCTTGCCATCATATGCCAAGTTAATATAATATGTAAAGCCGACACTGTCTTAATTCGGTCCTGCCCAATAGCCACTTGAAAACATATTTAAGCAATTGAAATTGAGATTATTACATTTTCAATCTCACAAAAGTGACTTCCCATATTGTCAGAACTAGGTAAATCCCTTTATCCGACATTGCCTACAATTTGAATGAATGATTTCATATCATTATCAATTATCTACTATACCAGAGAAATCCTGGGAGAAAAAAAAATACAAAAGAGTAATTTCAACATTTAAAAGAGATTGTGCCAGGACAATATATAATTTTACCTATGCCACAAATAGTTTGCAGATTCCAAGAATCCTTCTTCTTTATAAGAAAATACCAAAAAGATTGTCATTATTACAATCCAATTTAAACTCATTAGAGGTGGTGTAAGAATGTATAAAATAAAAAAAGAGAAATGCAAACACAGGACAGACTCATTGTCAATTCCATTATCACAGCACCACCGGGTAAAGTTTAAAAAAAATCTGCAACCACTTCTATTGAAATATTCATAAGTCCTCAACACGCCACTGTCATGAAATGAGTTTGGAGACCCACAGTGACTGGGCCCTTGGAAGGCCCTGAGGGCCAAACACCTCCCTGTGGACTATGGTCCCTCATAAGGTAAAGGACTACCCTTCTCCGAAGAAGCTATGTTTCACGGAAGCCTGCATGCCCTAGGCTCCCCAAGCCCTTAGAAGGGGTTACAGCATTCCCAAAGGACAAATCACTGGTCCACTTTCTCCTTGTTACCTGTGCCCTGGATTAACTATTGACTAGCTCTATGGGGCCCTTATGTTGTCCCCTTTTCCAAAAGGCCCAATAGCCTGTCAGTAACCAGGGGTCTTTGCCCTGTACACACCTTGGCAGTGACCTTTGCTACACCCATTAAGTGCAGCAAGTAATTCAACACAAGGTACCCAGGCAATGTTATTATATGTTAGTGGTGAAATTAATGGTCTAATCAATAAGTGTTTACTGTCCTGTGAGCCATCTATTGTCTCTTGAAGTCTGGATGTCTGTGTCTAAAGGTGGCATGTTTATTTTATGTTAAGTTATAATATTTTAATTACCTGTTTAAGATTAGGTTTTCTATTGTTTGAGGCTTACCATGTTATATCTAGTTCCCCTGTGCCTCCCCCTAGTTGATGCAACATTTGTGTGTATATAAGTCTGTGCTACCCAACTGCTAGTGGTCCTGTCTGCAATTTGGGTGCAAAGAGCAAGGTTTCAGGCAAGACTTGCTGGATGAATGCTGAGCTATAATCGTGGGCTAAGGAGGACATTTTCCTCAATGGGTAGAGGTGCTACTGGCCTTGGGTAGCCATTCCGTTACAGCCACCTCCTGCAATGTGTCCAGAATCTGAACTACAACAGGCCATTGAAGACATTGACCTACTACTCTTTCAAGGATCCGCCCAAGAAAGTCCTAACCTGGAGTTTGATGACTTTTTCGACTCTCTCTCAAACAATGGCCTTGCTCACTACTTTTAAATGCAAATATCAAATAAAAGATGTTTTTAAATGAATGGTATAATTGACCTGTAACTACCTGTAGTTGTCACAATGCTATATCCTGTTATATATATATATATATATATATATATTCCCAAGACTAACACTTCTGGTAATTTTTTAACAGGATATAGAATCGTGACAATTACAGATAGTTACTGGTCAATTATACCATCTGCTTTTATTATGGATTATTAAACTATTTTTATATTGGTCTATATTAATTTAGATTCAAAAAAATATTTTAAAAGACAAAAAGTTTATTGCTTCCAACTCCCTATTTTTATTGTTTTCTCAATTATTTAGAAGTATAAATAGAGAAACCTGCCAGTCTATATAATATTGTTGTATACCTAGATATTAGAGCGCACTTACATATTGTAGTGACACAAGTGACACCACCTGGTGCTCTGCGTTGCTGGGGGTAAATGTTGTATAGTGCACTAGTAACCATTTGCACTAACTGCAGAATCTGGATTATCTCCAGGGTTGCAGATTCAATTTCCTGCAGGGTCAAGTTCAAGTTGAATTGAGCACCATTAAATGGAGTAATAGCAGCATGACAATGACATACTTGTAAATATAAATGTATATGTGGTCTTCCATGTAAAATACATATATTAGTACTGCTACACAAAGAGGGCTCTTATGTATTAAGACAAAATTGCTCAAATAAGTCATGACAATTGCTACCACAACCCCACTTTGTCACTTCTTGTGCTGCTGTAATAGATATAGTGTGTGGACTGTGACAAATTTGCTCTTGTACACAGTAGGATCTCTTAACAGTGCAACACATTGTCTGATGTCATCACTTATTTTTTTCATGCTTATTTCATGTAACACCATAAGAAAGCCCAAACAAAAACAATTTGGCCGAAACACGTTGGGTGATAGATAACAGATTGGCGATTTTTACTTTGATATGTGGACATTCATTGGACAGTCTTTATACCAGCAGCTCTTATACAGAGGCGGTTATAACGAGGACTGGACTGTGTGGAGAAAAATCAGTTAGTCCCAGATCCGCAAATATAAAGGTAAGTTATGGTGCAAGGAGTCCAAGACGCTTCCCAGGTCTCTAACACAATGAAATAATGAATGCAGACACCAGCACTCAGTGTGAAGTGAGAAACTTTAGTCACACACTTGGCGACGTTTCAATCCTATGATGGATTTTCTTCAAGCCTAGCGTGAAGTGATATCAAACAGGTTTATATAGTGCAATCAATCAGTGAATGAATCAATTAAAGAAAGGACACATGGTCCAATACAAATCCTTACACAGCAATTACAAATTTAAAGCAATACAGCTGACAGTGATAGTACAAAGTGAATTGTGACCATGTATGTTTCAAAACAATATGAAATAAAGATGTGAGTACATATTTACAGAACATATGTTGTTATATTTATATTGTATATATACTATACGCAATAGTAGTGTTTTTAACTTTAAATATGACTAAAATCACTTGATTAATCATTTCCACGAATGTAAATATATCTGTATTTTTTGAGAGGTTGATGGCCAGACCATACCCACACCACCATGGTGTGTTAATGCACCTGGTGGTCGGGGTCTGATCTCGCCTTATCGGCCTCATACATTGATGCACTTTAATATAAAAATATAAAACTTTAAATATAACAACATATGTTCTGTAAATATGTACTCACATCTTTATTTCATATTGTTTTGAAACATATATGGTCACAATTCACTTTGTACTATCACTGTCAGCTGTATTGCTTTAAAATTGTAATTGCTGTGTAAGGATTTGTATTGGACCATGTGTCCTTTCTTTAATTGATTCATTCACTGATTGATTGTACTATATAAACCTGTTTGATATCACTTCACGCTAGGCTTGAAGAAAATCCATCATAGGATTGAAACGTCGCCAAGTGTGTGACTAAAGTTTCTCACTTCACACTGAGTGCTGGTGTCTGCATTCATTATTTCATTGGACTGTGTGGAGACCATTGTGATTTGATTTATAAGCTTTTTACTATTGTTAAAATATGTATTATACGATTTTCCAATACTGATGATTTCTCTACTTGGTTACATATACCTTGGAGTACTGATGATACCAGAACATACCAAGGATCCTGACTGTTGTATCTGCTGAAGGCGCACTATACAGAGCAGTGGACTCTCTCTGTAAGAAGTGAGTGCCCATTTGTGAGCTGGATACTTTACCCCCACTGTACATGCATATTACACTATAGAGCATTTGTTTTCTCATATATGCAGAAATCCTTTATTGCCTATACTGATGTTGCCGTTTTGTCATTTTACTGGGTGCAGTGAATAATTCTTATTTTTAGTAAACTCTGGCAGCATTGTCCTATTCAAGAAGACATGCACAACCTGAGATTTCAATGGTGACCAGTGAAAGGTCACTAAGTGTGCTTAGTAATGCACAGCTTAAATGGTCAGCACCACCTACAATGTGTATAGAATATTATTACAGTAAGTGCTGCATTATGTACAGTAAAGTATTTAAAACCAGTTCAACTCAACATGCTGATATAGCCAGACTGGCGGGATAGTATCTACTCAGAAGAAGATAAACAGGATAAATTTTCCAACACTGTTACCTTGGCCTTAAGTTTGAAATTTCCTTATCAAATTCCCTATTTAATGAATAAAGGCCTAAGGTTACGCTGTACATTCATGCTAGATACACTAGCAGCACTGCCACCTAGGGGAAGAAATTTTACTTTTCTTTAACCCCTTTCTGACGCATGGTGCTTGCGTCCCAGACAACGCAAGAACCAAAACGCCACTTTTAGTTCCTGGCCAACGATCACAAGGTGATTGGTAGCCAGGAACACAATGGTAGAGAACCGATTAGGGTCTTAATAGGCTACTTAACTCTACATCTTCAAAAAAATCCCTCATAAGTCATCTCTTCAAAAATCCAAGTACAAAAATACATTCAGTAACCCAGGACTCTACCAGGGTATAGTTATCCCGTATAGTGCCCTCGGCGCTGGGATTGTTTTTTAAATTTCTTTTAATAAACTAGCTGCACAGGCTTCCTGCTCCGCCCCCTATGAGCGAGTATGTATGTATGTATGTTATGGGCTGTGTCTCTGTCTGGATGCGAGTGTGTGTGTGTGTATATGTGCGTGTGTGTGTGTGTGTGCGCATGTATGTATGTATGTGCGCGCATGCATGCATGTATGTGTATGTGTGTGTGTGTGGATGTATGTATGTATGTATGTATGCGTGTGTGTGCATGCGTGTGTGTGTGTGTATGTATGTATGTGGGTGCAGTTGTCTGGCTGCTAGACTTTTTTTGCTGGCTCGTAAAACTGTTAACTGCAGTAACCTCTGGCAAGACCCAGCAAGCTGTCAAAGTCCCCCCTGCCCCATGCACTGTTAATGGTACCACCTTCTCTTTCTGCTCACTCACCTTTCTTGACCCCCCCTCCCTCTAAATAGTAACCTTGCGAGCAGGTGTATCAGTCTACTTGTTTGTCAAATTAGTTTGTAATTCCCAGTTTGATGCTATGTACCAAGTGCTGTGTAAATTGTTGCCGGTATATAACTAAATGGTGATGTAATCTGAAATGGAGCACCTCAAAATACCTCTCTTCACAAAGTCAAAGTGCCCTATTTCTCCAATTCACTACATATATGTGCAGGTGCTTAGCAACTCCCCAACTTTAATATTTCACTTCTTACTTTGTTATGCATTAAAATATATATATATATTAAACAGAAATAATTTGCCAATAACAAACACCTCTAGTGGCCCTTAAAGCAGTTTATTTTACTTTCTTCCTGCGCCTTTACACCAGGATAACACTCTGCTCTGCCGTCAGTAGAGGCAAGGCCGATCTGACTGCTGACACTCTTTCCATCACATACTTAGACGGCGGCTTGTGTCAGTCATACTCTGTAATGTGCATGTTTTGAAAATGAGGGACTTTTACTCCAACAACAGTGAGTGGATAAACTTGCATGTACATTAAAAACCGCATGCCACTTTAACACAGGTTTCCTGGACTTGTCCCTTGTGCCTCTGTAGTAGAAGGAAAAGTATACAAAAAAAACTTTATTGGCCCTTTAAGGATTGTTTGGGCTGCATTAGCTATGACACTTACCACCACAGAGGAATGCAAAACAGCCCTGGGATTGTTAGAGCCAGAAGCAACATCCGCCAGTCTCTTATGAAGTATGCGATTAGAGGCAGCAGCATGTAACCGACGGCATAGAAAATACAGACTCCCAGAGTGGAGAATATAATACGAACAGACTTGCCAAGGATTTCTGAACCTAAAAGAATAATTAGAAAAATATAAAAATCATACACTCAGACAGAAATACAAGTTCATACAAGTAAACAAATGCCTGAAACACAAAGTTCGAGCACCTGAATTTTACCCAAATCCTGCATTTTAACCTATTAAACACCTCTTGTGCAATTTAAAAAGGCAGGGCTTGACAAACTTAACTGAGTTTTAGGAGCCAGCAAAAAACAAACAAACAATCTAGGGACCAGACAACAACACATATCACATGCAGTCATATACACCCACTCATACAGCCAATCAGTCACATACAGCCAGTCAGTCACACATACAAGTGAGCGTTTTTTTTATTTATTCATTTATCTAAAAAAAACAACAAAAAAAAACGTGCTGATCAATATGCCCCCTCTCTATCTCTCTTTGCAGGGAAGGGGGGCATTTCTGTTCCTGGTTTATCCGTGCCTACTTCTAGCCCTGCACTCGGGAATTATATCGCAGTGCGCAAGTGGGCGGAGCAGGAAGTATGTGCAGCAGTGCCGTTTAAAGTTGTCTTCTTCGTTTTTTAAAGATCCCAGCGGCGACAGCACCATGCAGTGTTGATTTCCTGGTCGCCAAGGTGACTGGGGTTTGTCAAGCACTGCATTAAGGTAAAAAATGCGTTCTAAATAGGTCTCCTGTTTATGACCTTACATTGTGGCATAATATGCAAATTATACTTATACCACTGAAAATAGTTTATGTGCATATGTTGCCACAGATGAGGTCATAAACAGGAGACACAATAGATCCATCTAAAACATATTTTTCTACTAATCTTTGTATTTACTGGTAATTCTGTTCGATTTTGTTTTTATTCCCTGCATTCATAGTATAAAACTGTAATTATTAGAAATGAACTTAATCTGTACGTCTGAGGCCACACTCATCTCCCATAATACCAGAAGCTGGCAGGGTAGTATGGGGGGTGTAGGCCATCAGCAGCTGGAGAGCCACAGTTTGGATATGCTTTCTTCAGAATAACTGATTCTAGTCACTGAGGGAGTGAATTTGTCCTTAAGGAATAGTGACTGGCAATCAAATTAGTTATTAGGACATCATCTGTTGGTTCACTGCTTGGACCAGTTACATTCTGATAACTTTCCAAAATAAATATCTTAATAGCTGAATCTCTTGTGGTACCACTAGGACATTACATATAGTAAGGGAAGGCGACTTAGTACCCAGGTGGGTGGATCTGGGGGCATGGTTAGAATGGATTGTAGAGGACAACCTATAAACAACTTAAAAATTAAAACCACAAATGAATTATACCAGTGGCATTAAGTGTATGTTTGCAAATCCCAGACGATTAACTGGTAAAATAGGGGAATAAGAGCTGGTGGCAGGAATTGACAATTATGACTTAATTGGAATAACCGAAACATGGTGGGATAACACACATGATTGGTCAATCAATTTGGAGGGCTACGTGTTGTTCAGAAAAGACAGGTCAAACAGGTCGGAGGGGTTTTGTTTGTATATCATTCCAGCATTATTGCCTCATTTGAGGGAAGATGTATATAATGACAGTACTGAACATCATGTGGAATCATTGTGGGTAGACTTGCCCAGAAATTAATAGAGGGTATTTGTTATAAACCACCAAATATTGGTATACTTGAAGAATCACAGCCACTAATGCAAATCGAAAAGGCTTCTAAAATAGGTTGTAGTATCATTATGGGGGATTTTATATACTCAGAAGTAGATTTGAAAAAATGGAACCACTAATTCTACTAAAAGCAGTAAGTTTCTGAATTTGTTGAATGACAACTTTTTGTCTCTGCTAGTACAGACACCAACTAGAGGGGAAGCATGCCTGGATATGGTAATAATAACAAGAGGTTATCTCGAACATCCAAGTAAGGGAGCATTTAGGGAATAGTGACCATAACATGGTATCCTTTGAGATTAATTCAAAAAGGCAAATTAGTATGGGTCCCACCAAAACACTGAATTTTAAAAAAGCCAACTTTTCTAGGTTTAATACATCCCTTGGTCTTGTTGACTGGGATGGATTATTTTTGGGAAAAAACACAGAAGGTAAGTGGAATACCTTCAAGCAAAAACTACAGAAATATACATATAAATGAATACCCTTTGGTAACAAATATAAAAGACGCAAACTGAAACCAATGTTGCTAACCAGTAAGGTAAATCAGTAGATAAATAAAAAATAAAGTAGAATTTAAACATTATAAAGCAAAGAGATCAGCAGAGGCATTTGCAAAATATAAATAATTCAACAAAGACTGTAAAAAAGCTATTAAATTGGCTAAATTGCAGAATGAAAAAAACAATTGTTAAGGAGGAAGAGGAATCCCCACAAAATATTTAAATGGCATAAAATTAAAAGGCTGAAAATGCTGGGTCCTTGTTATCTGAAATGGGTGAGATAGTCAATGGAGAAGAACCAATGGACAAGAACCTGCAAGCTACGTTTACAGAACAGTCAAAGCAAGCATGTGATTGGTTGGCACAAGAAAGTGTTCAAACAATTAAATGATGTTAAAATAGACAAAGCCCTGGCACCGTATGGTATCCACCCACGGGTACTTAAAGAGCTTAGCCAGATCCTGGCCAGACCGTTATTTTTGATTTCATGGATTCTTTTCTTTTGGGCATGGTGCCCACAGATTGGTGCAAAGCTGATGTGGTGCCCATATTTAAAAAGGGATCAAAATTCCAGCCAGGCAATTACAGACCTGTAAGCTTGACATCTGTGGTGGGGATACCGTTTGAAGGGGATACATTCAAGATTTCATATTGAACAGGAATCCCATTGGCAGGAGCCAACTATTACACAAAATTAAGTAGGGTAATACAGTCTGAACTAGATGCATCTTCGCTGAAAGCGGATTTGGACAAATTGGGTAACCGGGCAGATAAATGGCAAATACAATTCAACGTAGACAGGTGTAAAATTACGCATTTTGGGTACAATAATAAAAATGAAACATAGTTTAAATGGTGTTTCCTTGGGGAAATCTACTAATGAAAAAGACGTGGGAGTAGTTGTAGACATTAGACCAGGGCTTGACAAAGTTCATTTAGTTTTAGGAGCCAGCAAAAAACCTAGGAGCCAAACAACAGTACATATGCACAATCGTGCAAACATACACACACACAATCACACAAACAGTGATGAACACACATACACACACAGACCTGTACACTCAAATATACAGAGACAGCCACTGACCTAGACAGAAAGACACAGCAACTGACAGACAGACACTTACAGAGTTAGAGAGACACTCACTCACCTAGACACTCAAATACACAGCTAGTCACAAGCCAGCCATTTATTTATAGAGAAAAAAAAGTGCATCAATCCATGTGCTCCAGCCCCCAATCCCCCCCCCCCCCCTGCTTTACCTCATTGCAGGGGAGGGGGAGGGGTCACATCCATTGCAGCCTGGTCTGCCAGCCAGAAATCCTCTTCGGGTGTTATCCAGTGTGCTGGCATGTCACGTGACTTTATTTATTTTTTATTTAAGAGTGCAGCGTGATGGGCCGGTCTGTGCAGACTGCCAGCTCCGCCCCCTTGCGCATCACTCTTTAGTGTTTGAATTTGGCATTCAAACACTAAAGAGCGATGCGCAAGGGGGCAGAGCTGGCAGTCTGCACAGACCGACCCATCGCACTGCACTCCTCTAACATAAAAATAAAAAAAATATCTATCCCAGTAGTGAGGGGCGCACAGGGTACATGGTAATACAGGGCTCGAAAAACCCATGGCGACCAGGAAACGACCGGGGTTTGTTTCAGCTGGCAGCTGCAAAGGCCAATATTGGGGTGTATTAAAAGGGGTATTGACTCACAGGAGGAAGATATTATTATGCTTCTTTATAGGCCCATGGTAAGACCGCGCCTTTAAAAAAAAAAAAAAATACATTAGAGAAGGTGCAGAGGAGGGCTACAAAACTAATCAGGGGAATGGAAGGTTTTAGTTATGAAGAAAGGCTGGAAATATTAAATCTGTACACACTAGGGAAACTGATAAGGTTATATAAATGTGTACAGGGACCATACAAAGGGCTTTCTAAAAACCTGTTCATTAACAGAACAGTGCAAAGGACAAGAGGTCACCCGCTAAGACCTGAAGAAAAAAGATTTAGTCTATGACAGCGGAAGGGATTTCTTACAGTAAAGACAATTAAGATATGAAATTCACTGCCTGAAGAAGTGGTTCTAGCAAATATCTTAGATGCCTTTAAAAGCAGCCTGGATACTTTTTTAATGAGCCGGAGCATAGAGGGCTATGCATGTTAGTATAGGCATTAATATTTATTTAGTGCTTGCTGATCCAAAGAGAAATCGGATTGCCAGTCAAGAAGGAATTTCACCCCCTGCTAAACGCAGAATTCGAAAATTGCTGAAGTGGTTTTTATTTGCCTTCTTTTGGACCAACAGCTGTAATCATGAGATCGGAAAAGGGTTGAACTTGATGGGCACAAGTCTTTTGTCAACCTAAACTAATATGTAACTATATATACACTTAAGGATTTGGGTCATTGAAAAGCAGACTGTATAGCATTTATATACTCCTCTGGACTATTTTTCTGTTTACACTAGACCAATTGTAGGCAACCTTTGGCACTCCAGATGTTTTGGACGACACTGCAATGGATGTTTTGATAGCATTATAGCTGTAAGGGATGCCGTCTTTCCGTATGGGTAACCTGGCAATTACCCAGGGGCCCCGAAGTTCTAGGAGGCCCGTGTGTCTCATCGAGAAAACAAACAAACAAAAACCTCTCGTCACTGCCACCGGATATGACTGCAGGTCATATCTGGTGGCTGCGTTTCCCTCCTCCGTGCCGGAAGGAAGAAGACAGTGCAAAGCAGACAAAATAACACTGGCATATTAATGGGCAGACAAACATTGGCATATAATGAGCAAATTGGCTGTGTCATATTAATGAACAAACTAACAGTGGCATATTTATTGGACAAAACAAACAAACAAAAACTTCTGGTCATTGCCACCGGATATGACAGCAAGTCTTATCCGGTGGCTGTGTTTCCCTCTGCAGCATGGAAGAGACAGCTAGGGACACTGAGCAGCCAGGAGGGGACTACTGGGGAAGGGGGATGGTATATGATGAGCACAATAACACTGGCATACTGATGGGAAAATTGGCTACGCATATTAATTAACAAATTGGCTGTGGCATAATAATGGTAAAAATAACTGGCGTACCAATGGTCAAAATAACACTGGTATAATAATGGGCAAATTGGCTTTGGCATAATAATGGTCAAAATAACACTCATATTAATGGACAAATTAGCTGTGGAATATTAATGGGCAAATTGGCTGTGGAATATTAATGGGCAAATTAACACTGACATAATAGGCAAAATGGCTGTGGCATATTAATGGGGAGACGAACACTGGCATATTAATGAGCATATTGGCTGTGAAATATTAATGGGCAAACACTGGCACATTGTTGGGCAAACTGGCTGTCATATATTTATGTTTTAGGAGCCCCAATTTTCTCGAGCAAATTCTACTGAACAGGCGCAGTAGAATTTGCTCATTGCGCACCACAGCGCATGGGCACACAGTTACGGCTGTCAATCAGCCGTAACTTTGGCAGAAGTGCGCCTGCGCGAGGGACACACACCACCTCACGCCCCCTGCAGATCAGCTGCGGTGACAGGTAAGTATAAGCGTATTACTCATTATTGTCATTTACTAGCGTAGCAAGCAACTGGTAAAACTTATATCAGTTACATGCTACGCTAGTAACTGGAAGACACACACATAGCAAATTCTAGTGCGCCTGTGAAATAGAATTTTCTCGAGTTTTCTGTCAGCACACCGGCACTGATCGGACTGCAAAAGAATGTTACCTGCTCATAAAAAGGAACAGATACATGCAGGTAACAAAACAAAACAAAAGGAGGAAACCCCAACATTTTGTTTAACGAGCCAGAAGCCCTCTAATAGTGCACCATTCAAAAATAAATTGTCACCTAGTGTTTACAAAGCAAAAAGCAAAGACTCAGGATCTGGTGCAGTATATCTGCAAAGTGAGATGGTCCGACTGTGTTTGCGTTTGTCAATCACGAACAACAAGCCAATGAGTGGGGAGATTATAATCTGCTTCCGGCTTGAAGTGTCTTCAGTGCCACTGACACATCAATCAGAAGCCTTATTCATCTTTTTAATGCTGTGTGGATAAAGACTGTAGGGAGGGTTCAGTTAAACTGTTCAGGTTAGGAGTGATAAAATATACTCAAAATGAGCTCTTACCAAGTATGAAAGCAGCTACGTAATTGGAGATCTGTCCCATCCCAACAATGAGGAAAAAACCAGTGAACATTTCCCAGTTTACAGAGAAGACTTGAATTATGCTGAAGCCGGTTTGTACAGCCATTGTAGCAAACAGGACCTTCTTCCTGCCGAACCTTTCATGGGATGAAAAGGAGCACATTATTGGTCACATGGAAACTCCTACAAAAAAAAGAGAAACGGGCAGTGGCAGTGTGGAACAGTGGACAAGTCAAATCATACCATAGAGTTTAAGTTTTGCTACTACAACACTGTGCTCGAACTACCAACATTTGCACTAAATGTTATGCCCATCAGTCCCCTTATTTATCCAGACCTCCAACTGTCCTGCTTTCAGTGGGACAGTGCCGAATTCCATGTGCTGTAGCTATGAGTGATCGCACTAGCACAATGTGCAGTTGTGTTGACACGACTCTTCCCAAACCATGCATTTCGGAAGCCCATATTGCCTGGGGGAGGGGGGAGGATGTATGGTTTATCCCTCTCCAGTCAAGAGCTTGATTCACTCCATTAAAGGAGTTTGCAAAACATACCGTATTTGCTCGATTATAAGACGAGGTTTTATTCAGAGCAAATGCTCTGAAAAATCCTCCTCGTCTTACATTCGAGGTCTTCTTATAATCTGACCTCAAATTGAGGTCAGATTATAAAACATGGATCCAGGTCCCCAGCAGAGCTGCAGGGGACCTGGATCCCCCTCTCTAACAGCAGGGGATGTCTGCGCGATGAGCGCAGACTCCCCTGCTTCCGCCCGGCACGACCGCCGGGGCTTCTGTGAAGAAGCCGGGTAATTAACGCTTTCGTCACAGAAGTCCCGCGAGCGTGCCGGGCGGCAGCAGGGGAGGTCTACGCTCATCGCGCAGACATCCTCTGCTGCCCCACTAGCCACCAGGGTAAATCGGGCAGCTGGGGGATGTCTGCACGATACGTGCAGACATCCTCCATGCTGCCCGACACGGCAGACTATTATGACGGACAGCTGTCCGTCATAATAGACTGCCGTGTCAGGCAGCATGGAGGATGTCTGCACGTATCGTGCAGACATTCCCCGGTTGCCCCCACTAGCCACCAGGGATAGAGGTAAGGGAGGGTGGCAGAGAGACAGGGGGGACAGAGCAGGAAGGGGGGGAGAGACATAGGAAGGGGGGACAGTGCAACAAACGGAGGGAGGGGGGCAGAGAGAAAGATGTGGGGGGGAAGAGACAGGCGAGGGGGGAGTGGGGAGTGAGACAAAGCTGGGGGCAAAGGAAAGAGAGAGGCAGCATTGGCACATAAAAGGAAATAAACACAAGAAATGCATTTTTTTTTTATATAATATTTTATTACAAAAGCAATTTACATGTGAATATATACAAGTTTAACTTTTTTCCTATAGGGTAGTCTTATATTAGGGCTTTTAGTTTTTTTCCTACAGGAATATCCAAAGTTTGGGGGGTCGAGCAAATACGGTACCTTTCCTCATCACAACTAGACTGTAAATGAGAGGCGCCCACATGCATGTTTTTCTCTAGATTGCTTTGTGACTTTTTCTGCTCTGGTCTGTTGGCAAGTCAATGATACATAGCATGCCATAGAGTCTAGCTGGGAGAGACTCTGCTCTTTGAGCTGCTTGGGGTCAGTACTTCTGACATACCCACACTCAGATGATGGAGTACCTTGGCTTGCCAACAGTCTCAAGGTGCAGCTAGGTGCATCATTCAAAGGGCGTTTGAAAAGAAAAAAAAAAAGACAAATTTTGCCTGATTAAAAATAAATTAAATACAAAAATAAAAAGTTTCAAAAGGGACTGTGGAGTCTCAGCAGAAGTACAGTACTTCACCGTGGTTGGGTTTACTACAAAATTGTAAGAATTCTAAAAGGTTTTATTCCAAATTAAAACACATCAGAGCAGTTAATTACAAGAACCCAAGTGTGAGGTGGAGCGATATAGCTAGCAACTGATTTTTATATGTCATTTTTTTTCAAAACAAGGTTCATACAATATATTCAAATCAATTTTCTCACAGAAGAGATTAAATAGTTATGTTATTACATCTAGAACAGTTATGCCCACCTTGTTTTAATGGTAAGGACCACATACCATGTAGAAGCCTTGGTATGGGTCAGTACATTAGTAATTACATGGAGGTACAACCGAAAGTATAGGCTTTTTAGCCCAAATGAGGCCATACTATAAACATATAGATGAATGTTGAATTAGAGAGAGCTGCTAACACCAGAGAGCATGTTCCTGAACGCTTACAGATGAAGAGAAGAGGTTAAGAGTAGGGTTGAGCGAACCCGGACCGCACTATTCGGGTTCGTACCGGATATTAGAGTGTCCGTGCCACGAACCCGAACATTTCACTGTATGTCCGTGATGGAGTTCGAGGTTCGCCTATAAACCGAAAGTCATTCGGTTTACAGAATACAAGTAATGCTATTGGCTATTCTATAAACCGAAATAGAGTCCCCATTCATACGAATAGGTCAACTGACCTATTCGTATGAATGGGGACTATTTTGGTTTATAGAATAGCCAATAGCATTACATGTATTCTATAAGCCGAAAGTCTATAAACCGAAGGTCGTTCGGTTTATAGAATACATGTAATACGCAAATATATATTAAACAATTGTGCAATAAAAAATAATAATATACCGTATTTGCTCGATTATAAGACGAGGTTTTTTTCAGAAAAAAAATTCTGAAAAAGACCCCTTGTCTTATAATCGAGGTCATCTTATAATCTGAAATTGAGGTCAGACTATAAGACTGGGATCCAGGTCCCCCACAGAGCTGCAGGGGACCTGGATCCCATTCTCTAACAGCAGGTGGATGTCTGCGCCATGAGCGCAGACTCCCCCTGCTGCCGCCCGGCACGACCGCCGAGACTTCTATGATGAAGCCAGGTCCTTCCGGATTCATCATAAAAGTCCCGACGGTCGTGCCGGGTGGCAGCAGGGGAGGTCTGCGCTCATCACGCAGACATCCTCCGCTGCCCCGCTAGCCACCAGGAGAATCGGGCAGCACGATAGTGCAGACATCCTCCATGCTGCCGACACTTCCGTCTATTATGACGGACAGCCGGTCCGTCATAATAGACGGCAGTGTCAGTAATCTGTATTACTCTATCATTTTCTATTGCTCGCACCCGTTTTTTGTACATCAGCCGTCTATAGCTCTGTGAAGCTTGTAGCAATTTGATCATTCAAAAGAATCCCCAGAAAACCATAATGATGATGCAAACACACGATTCTCCGCCAAATAAAAAGGCAATATAGGTAAATGCAGAATTACATTACTAAAGTATCTGATTACAAAATCTACCTGTCTGACATCTGTCCTGATACAAAGGAGCCGAGAAGAACTCCCACGAAAAACAGTGAGGTAGTGAGAGGTCCTTTCCAGTCATTCTCACAAACCAGGTCCCACTGGAAGAAAGTAAAAAAGGAGATGTATAAGGAACTTTGTTGTCTTAAATTCAATAAAGCAAATAAAACCATAAATAACATATAGCAATGTATTGAAAGTTGAGTTCTTAAAAAGAAAGTAAAGTCAAAACTTTAAAAAGGCAATACATTGAAAATAAGGTTAAGCAGAATAGGGCCAATCATCCATCATATTTCATTTAGAGGACACTCATTGGCTATTTAGCTGAAATCCCAAACTGTAGGATTTGCTCTATGGGCCCTGTACAAAGGTTGCCAAACATGTCCCCTGATTGAGACAGTGGAGAAATACGGTAGTAGGGGAGAATAGACCCCTACCTAAGTAAGGGTCCTAGTGCTAGATTATCCCTTACTATCAGTGATATCTACTAAACAAAACATTAAAGAAGAAAAATGTACAGTAGCAAAAAAAATAAATAAAAAAAATGAATAAAAAAAAGCAAATTCATTAATAGTTTAAAAAAAAATTGTCATCAATATAACAGGATAGATGTTGGTTACCCCTGTACCTATTTCACAGTGGAACAATCCGAGGAACAGTTTTTAATTGTTTATATATGCTGGCAAATCATTTGAATATTTGGATCAGAAAGTAAACACAGATGTAGGTTCTAGAAGAGCAGTTTCGGCATACAGGTCCTTAGATTGCATGTGTCATCTTCCAAAATCAATAACATGGCTTGGGTACAGGACATTATAATGATAGAAGAAGGCATGGTCGTCCGTCTCGACAGAAAAAAAAAGTAAACTAAATAAACTCTTCTATCAAGGCTTTATAGCAGGAACGAGTTTAGTTAACACACAACTTCAAAAGTACCTAGTCACTTAAAAATTGTTTATATTGTTAAAATAGTCAATGAAAACATATAAAAATGATCTATACATTGGGTTAGAAGAATGACATTAAAATGCATACGTTAACCTGTTGGTGACCAGACTTTTCTGTCGATGTCTTACTCTTCGTGACGGCTGCCATTTTAAAACGCCTGCAGTATTTGTGCCTTAGGTGTAATTTTACCCTCTTATTTAATGTATCCACACATATTATATATTGGTTTTAATCGGCATAAAAGCTTTTTTTAAGATACCATTATTCTGATCATATCATTTAATTTACTACAAAAAAAAAAAGCTGAAATAGTGAAAAGAAAATAAATAATTTTTTCTACCTTTTACTTGAAAAATTGATCACTTCCAAAGCTGTTGCCTACAGCAGAGGAGTGCTATATTGGAATGGCCTTATGCCTTTCAATATGGCGATCGCTCCAGGAAACAATTGCATGTGGCCCTGGGGCAGGTTTCGGGTGTTGGTGAATGACTCAACACAGAGGCACCCAAAGTGGAGCCAGAGAAACAGTACTTCTATATGTGGAGCAAACATGGCCCAGTGGAAAGTGATGTTGGTCAGACATGGCCCTGTGCAAAGTGATGAGTGAATATATTGGGGTAGATTCTATGGTCCCCTCTAAATGCAACACCGGGACATGTAAACTATCATTTGGAATAGAGAGTGTGATTCAACTACAAAAGGACCCTGTAAATACCATGTGTACTGAGTGTACTGATGTGTACCATCAAATGGTACTGAGGTAAGGGAATAATGGTGTTTTGCACAAAAAGATGTTGTTATTTACCATTTCCCCATTAAATGTATGCAAGGGGACTAAGGGAATGATAGCCTTCTTCAGTCCTCTACCGTAACCCTCACCAATAAAATGATCAACAAATTACTGAACAGAACAGCGGTTCAATGCAGGTTTTTCTTCTTTTTTCTACGTGTCCCCTAAACCTCCGGTGGCGGCTTTTAGCAGGTGCGGTTATTTATTTTTGAATCAATGTCCGCTAATTTAGTTATCAAAGCTGATTGGAATTTAACTGCACAGATTATTGACAACACCAAACAAAAGCTTCATCGCCTTTCACCTAGTTTTCACTGAAGTCTAACCTGCATTTCTTGGGATTAAGTTCCCAGCAATAATGACGTATACTGTTTAAAGAGATTGCCAAAAAAAAAAACACACAATCAATGGGTTTGTGCCATTTATTGTACTTAACTGCTTGATAAAAGGTAAAACAGGATGAATTGACTTATCATAAAACAGTTAATGATAGGAAAATAACTGACCACCACAACATTGGGTGCGACTTTTCTGCCGTTTGCCCTAACATAAAAGGCTAAAGCACGAGATAGAGTTTTCTGTGGCCTCTATTCTAAGCTTGATGTGCGGCACTTCAGAGAATACTAACAGTGTCACTTACTTTACTTGAAAATGTGTAGTCTGCTCAGCCATGCAGCCTTTTAGGGCAGGGATGGCAAACATGTTTGGACCAGAGTACCCAATCTTCCACCAGAATGCAAGTAAATGCACTACAAAATGCCAATAATGCTTGCATTGTACATGGGTCTTTCCAGAGCCCGGCACCCAAACTGCACCCTCAGGTCTTTCCAGAGTACTCAGAACACACCAACAGGACTTGGCCATGATGTATTTTTGAGAGGCGTTGAAGTTTTTCCTTAACCATAACTAAATAAATACTTTCAGTTGCACCTGCTATCTACTTATTGGAGGGTATGAATAAGTGGCACATGTATAAAACGTCCCAAAAAGGTTGTGCTTAAATCAAAACAAACAAACCAAAAATCATGTGCTAAAACACATTTTAAAGGATGTGCCCATACCCACACACAAATGTCAGGATGTATAAAAAGGCACAGTTACCAGGGAGCCACTCATTGGTAGAGTGTCACTGGCTGGGGTGCCCAGGGTCTAATAAAGTCTATTCGACCTGGGCACCCCAGCCAATGACACCCCTTCAATGCTGAGCAGTGGACATAAAGATGCAGCAGTAACCGCCCCACCACCCGCAGGTCCACCCACATACACGCAGGACTGGAGACAGCGTTGCGCTTAATCCCTCACTCCTCAATGTGTGTGTGACGTCATGTGAAAGGATCAGAGGGAGGGTTAGCAGTCCTATCAGGAGCCCGCAGCGAGGTAAAAAAAAATAAACTCTCTCTCTCTGTGTAATAATAAATAAATAAATAGATATCTAAAAAAAACTTTTTACTTTTTAAAGTTGGGATGAAGGGTGCCAAATGCTCTGGGTACGCCCCTGTTGCCACTATACATTAGAAACAGTGATTTTGGTTACCCCCAACACTTTTGTGCGGGTCTTGACTGTGTGATAAACTATTTATTATAATAAAAATCAGTTCTGGAGCAAAGTTCTAAAAGTTGAGCAGTCACAATAGAAACCAATGGAATGTCCCTGCCATTCAGACCACTTCTAGAACAGTGCCATAGAATAGACTCCCATATGTTTAAATAATACTCAAATATGTTTCCTTATAACCTACTTCTGGTCAAAAACAAATAATTAAACATGTCTTATTGGTAGCATTGTCACGACATATTGATTATTTACGGTTATTAATTGAACAAAGAAAAGCACATGATTATGTGTGAGATCACTTACCTCTGTCACTATAGTGGATAAATAAAGCTCTTTGCTGTAAGTCCATCCATCCAGGCAGCTTTCTTGCTCTATGCTACTCACATTCACATCCTGCCCAGGCACCAACCCCTCAGCGGAGTATTGACTCAGGATGTCCACCTTGTATCTCCTGCACATACTCTCCACATGTTTCCCATCCTTCAGCTCCCACGGGATGCTCACATTCCTCCAAGCCTCAGTCAGGTTAGCAGAGTCAGGGATCAGGCAGCGATGTTCGGGGGTAGCGATGAGAAAGACTGCAGACAAACCGGTGAAGCCATTGGGAATAATGCTGGCACTGAGCAGGAAGAAAATGGTGAGTTGGAATGGACCCCATTCTCCTAGGAAGGCAATGGCTTGGTCGTAATCTTGCATGGTTACGCCGCCCAGCGTTAGAGATCTGCGGGAGTGGGTGAGAGGCGGAAAAGGAGGGCAGCTGGGTGCTGGGCGATGGAAGTGATCGGAGGGGCGAGCGGCAGCAGTCCATGGAGCGAGCTCTCTTATTGCGCTCGGGCTTTACATGCCGGGAGGCGCAGAGCAGGAAGTCCGGGAGGTGGGAGTGTATAATGGAGTCCTACGGGCACACTGCAAGACAGAATGACCCTGAATAAGAGATAGAGAGGACCTGTCATTGCCCGACCTCAGTCCTCACTCCCAGTCACGCATACACCTGTCTCTGCTGAGTGCCACTGTATGTGTGTGTGTGTGTGTATATATATATATATATATATATCTCTCTATATCTATATCTATCATGGGGATCCTCTTTATTGACAAATACTTTAAAAAGATAGTTACACATTTACTGCTATTATTTTATATATAAAGAGAGATCATATTGTGCAGGACAATCAAGACAGTCAATTAACACCACAAGTTTAACCCCTTAGGCATCTAGAAAATATCGTATTCTCCCAGTAATAAGCCACACTTTTATACCCCAATTAAAATTCTAAAAAACAGGCCTATAAAATTGGGCTTAAAGCTTTTAAAGGCACATTTAAAACGTACTGGATTTCAAGTGCAATCCACACCAGCAATAGGGTTGTTAGAGAAATCAAGAGATTTCCCTAAAAGTACCTGCTGCAGGTCTTTGTGCATCAAAGACTCAGACCTCAGTCAGAACTGCCTTGCGCACCTCGCACACCAAGGGTGAGTTACACCTATTCACTAACGGTGAGTTGAGGTGAACTGAATAGCTAAATTGGTGAGATGAAATGTTCATCTCATCTGCAACTCACCTTTTAGTGAATAACACACTTAATGATATCTCCAAGTGTTAGAGGAAGAGTCTTTAAGTCTCACTAAATTCTTGTAGGGAGAGGACACCTGAAGATAGGAACAGAGAGAGGGAAAGGAGAGAGAGGGAAAGGAGAGAGAGAGACAGACAGACAAAGAGGGAGTGTGACAATGTGTTGCTGTGTGCAGGATTCTATGGGGGGGGGAACGGTGACAATGGCAGGCGCTGTGAGACAATGTGCCCCAATGCCCCCACTACACTTATTGCAGTTCTTTCTTTATTTCTTCACTTGTGCATCTAATATAGAAGTGCAAAAAATGAGGGTCCTGCCCTCTGCAGAACATGATAAGACATTTGGGCAAGCCTGAGTAGATTAAAATGTTTTGGTTTTTTTAATCATTTTTTTTTCATTTATTTTTTTAAAGATACATTATAGTTTAACCCCTTGGCGACACAGGACGGACTAGGTCCGTCCTGTGTGCCGAGGCGTTAGTGACACAGGACGGACCTAGTCCGTCCTGTGTCAAAACGAGCACTGAAAGCGGAGTTTTTCCGCTTTCAGTGCTCTAAGGGCATTGTAACGATGCTTCCGTGTGGAAGCATCGTACAATGCTAAAAAAAAATGCCCGTCGGCATTTCGATCGCTCCGGAGAGCGATCGAAATGCCGGTTTTAAAGGCACAGTGCCTTTAAAACGCGGGCATTTAAAAAATGAGCATAGGAAGCGAATTTTTCGCTTCCTATGCTCAGAAAGTGTTCCTGATTGCCTCGCAAGTCGAGGCAATCAGGAACACAAAAAAAAAATGCACGATCTTGGTCACTAAGTGACCAAGATGGCGCTGCCCTTCTAAGGGCAAGAGCACAGGAGGCAGGAAGTACCTGCTTCCTGTGCTCTCTGGCTGTCACACGATTGCCTCTTCACAGAGGCAATCAGTGACTGCCAGGCACACTGACAGGCAGTGGGGATGCTCTCCTGAACATCCCCACTGACTGGTCAGATCAATATTAACTCTATATTGATCTGACCAGTTATGATCTGTCTCCCTCTCCTCACATTTTTTTTAGTGAGGGAGAGAGACAGATCAAAGTTCTAAAAGTAAGTAAAAGTTAAAAAAAAACAATAAATAGACAACACACAAATAATAAAACAATAAAAAAAATTTTATTAAAGCAATTCCCTGTGTTTAACCCCTTCCCTGCCACTGATCTTGCATAAGCAGTGATCGTGCACATCAGCGCATTTATTTTTGCTGTTTGTGCATTTTTTAGGGGTTAATTTTTTTGTACTGTAATTTATTACAGTACTAAAAAGGCTATTCTAAGAGTTATTAACCCCTTATTTGCCGTCGATCACTGCTTACGCAATGATATTGACGCCAAAGCAATTTTTATCTGTCTGCATATTTTTTTTTTTTTACACATACCCGCTAGGGGATTACATGTAAAGTAAAAATATTTGAGTTTTTTTTTTTAAGCTGCCTGAGCGCATAGCGATCAGTAACAGCGAATTAGTGGCAAAGGCGGTTTGGTGATTTCTCAATTAAGCTCACCATTCGCCCTGGTCAGATCAAAATTAATCGGATCAATATTCACAAATATTGATCTGCCTCCCTCTCCTCACTTACATTTTTGTGACGGAAAGAGACAGATCAGTATTAGTGATATAAAATAACATTTTATCAAATTAGCAGGTTTTATGAAAGTCTTTCACTGTGTATTAACCCCTTCCCTGCCATTCATCACTGTGTAAGCAGTAATCCTGCACAGCAACAGTATGTTTTGCTGTCTGCACTGTTTTATGGATTAATTTATTTGTACTGTAATGTATTACAGTACTAGATAGGCTCTTCTAAGAGCTATTAACCCCTTCTTTGCTCGAGATCACTGCTTACGCACTGATTCTGAGGCCACGGACTCAGGGTTCGATTTTGACCCTATTCAGCTTTCTGATACATCATCTAGCGATGTATCGGTGGCTGCTGAGCCCTTGCCACAAGTAGTGATGGGGGTCTACCGATAAAAAAATATATGGTTTGGTGGGGGTAAATTACATTGGCTGGCTTCAAAGATATATCCCATAAAGGACACGGACGCAGGTTGACTACATGTCAAAATTCCAAGTTGGAATTTTGAGATGCGCATCTCACAAATGTTGCCTTCTAGCCAAAAACAAACCAACAAACCTATGCATGGGTGCTATCCCTGTACTCGGGAGATGTTGCTGAACACATATTGGGTTGTTGTTTGGCAGTGACAAATACCAGAATCTGTGAATTCATGCCTGAAGTACAATGCATCTGGGAAAAAAAACTCCCAAAAAAGTACTACCACAAACTTTTACAAAGGCTGGTGGTAGAATTAGTACCTATACAGTATTAAAATACCACCATTTGAAATACCTTAGGATGTCTATTTTCCAAAAATATATGGTTTGATGGGGTAAAATTCATTGGACGGCTTCAAAAATGTTCCAAATGGAACATGGGCGCAGGCTGACTACATGTCAAAATTCCAGGTTGGAATTGCGCACCCCCTAAATGTGGAATTTTAGACCCAATACAAACCAACAAACCTATGCATGGGGGGTATCCCTGTACTCAGGAGATGTTGCTGAACACATATTGAGGTGTTGGTTGGCAGTGGCAAATACCAGAATCTGAAAATTCCTGCCTGAACTACAATGTGTGTGGGGAAAAAATGACATCCCATCCCTTTGACATAGGTTGGTGGTAGAATTAGCACTTGGAAAGTGTTAAAATCCCACAATTTTAAATACCCTAGGATGTCTAGTTTTCCAAAATATATGGTTTTATGGGGTAAAATACTTTGACAGGCTTCAAAAGTGTCCCAAATGGAACATGGGCGCAGGCTGACTACATGTCAAAATTCCAAGTTGGAAATGCACCCCCCCCTAAACGTGGCCTTTTAGCCCCCAAATAATCTAACTAACCTACACATGGGTGGTATCCCTGTACTCAGGAGATGTTGCTAAACACATATTAAGGTGTTGTTTGGCACTGACACATAATAGGATCTGTGAATTCATGCCCGATGTACAATGAATGTGAAAAACAAATTACTATCCATAACATTGACATAGGCTGGTAGTATAATTAGTGCATGGAAAGTGTTAAAATACTACCATTTGAAATACCCTAGGGCAGGGCTCGACAAACCCCGGGCGCCAGGTCGCCATGGCGACCAGGAAATCAGACCTGGCGCCCGGGTGCTGTTTGTCACAGGGAGCCCTTGCCGGCTGCCATCCGTTTTTCTTTTACTTTCTTTTTCAGCGCGAGGGGAGAAAGTCTGTGCGGATCACACAGACTATAAGCTCCGCCCCCTCGCGCAACACGCTGTAGTGCCGATTGTCACGTGACAACACGGCACAGGAACCGAAAGAAGATCGGGCTCCAGCATAAATGTCCCCCTCCCCTGCAATGAGGTAAGCAGCAGGGAGGGAGGACACTGTAAGAAATATTCTTTTGTTCTTTAAAAAAAAAAAGTTGTGTATGTGTGTATATAACTGGCTGTGTATGTGGTGTGTGTGTGAATGTAACTGACTGTGTATGTATGTGAATGTAACTGGCTGTGTATGTATGTGTGAATGTAACTGGCTATGTATGTATGTGTGAATGTAACTGGCTGTGTATGTATGTGTGAATGTAACTGACTGTGTATGTATGTGAATGTAACTGGCTGTGTATGTATGTGTGAATGTAACTGGCTGTGTATGTATGTGTGAATGTAACTGACTGTATGTGGTGTGTGTGTGTGTGTGTGTGTGTGTGAATGTAACTGACTGTATGTGGTGTGTGTGAATGTAACTGACTGTATGTGGTGTGTGTGAATGTAACTGACTGTATGTGGTGTGTGTGTGTGAATGTAACTGACTGTATGTGGTGTGTGTGTGAATGTAACTGACTGTATGTGGTGTGTGTGTGAATGTAACTGACTGTATGTGGTGTGTGTGTGTGAATGTAACTGACTGTATGTGGTGTGTGTGTGAATGTAACTGACTGTATGTGGTGTGTGTGTGAATGTAACTGACTGTATGTGGTGTGTGTGAATGTAACTGGCTGTGTATGTGGTGTGTGGGAATGTAACTGGCTGTGTATGTGGTGTGTGTGAATGTAACTGGCTGTGTGTGTGGTGTGTGTGAATGTAACTGGCTGTGTGTGTGGTGTGTGTGAATGTAACTGGCTGTGTGTGTGGTGTGTGTGAATGTAACTGGCTGTGTGTGTGGTGTGTGTGAATGTAACTGGCTGTGTGTGTGGTGTGTGTGAATGTAACTGGCTGTGTGTGTGGTGTGTGTGAATGTAACTGGCTGTGTGTGTGGTGTGTGTGAATGTAACTGGCTGTGTGTGTGGTGTGTGTGAATGTAACTGGCTGTGTGTGTGGTGTGTGTGAATGTAACTGGCTGTGTGTGTGGTGTGTGTGTATGTAACTGGCTGTGTATGTGGTGTGTGTGTGTATGTATGTATGTATGTGTGAATGTAACTGGCTGTGTATGTGAGGTGGGTGTATGCCACTGTGTCCGTGCGATTTTGTGATGTGCCGTTGTCTGGCTCCTAAATTTTTTGGCTGGCTCCTAAAACTAAATTAAATTTGTCAAGCCCTGCCCTAGGGTGTCTAGTTTTCAAAAATATATGGTTTTGTGGGATAGAATACACTTTTTGGCTTCAAAAATGTCCCAAATGGGACATGGGCGCAGGTTTTCTGCACGTCAGAATTCCAAGTTGGAAAACCAAAAAGCGCACCTCTCAAATGTGGCCTTTTAACCCCCAAATAACCTAACCAACCTATACATGGGTGGTATCCCTGTACTCAGGAGATGTTGCTGAACACATATTGAGGTGTTGTTTGGCACTGACATATAACAGGATCTGTGAATTCATGCCCAAAGTTCAATGTATGTGAAAAAAAATTACTACCCAAAACATTGACATAGGCTGGTAGTATAATTAGTGCATGGAAAGTGTTAAAATACTACCATTTGAAATACCCTAGGGTGTCTAGTTTAAAAAAATATATGGTTTTGTGGGGTAGAATACACTTTCTGGCTTCAAAAATGTCCCAAATGGGACATGGGCACAAGTTTTCTGCATGTCAGAATTCCAAGTTGGAAAACCAAAATGCGCACCCCCTAAATGTGGCCTTTTAGCCCCAAAACAAACCAACAAACCTATGCATGGGTGGTATCCCTGTACTCAGGAGATGTTGCTGAACACATATTGAGGTGTTATTTGGAAATACCCCTTCACATTTTAAGGTAATGTTTACCTAAATTGCAATATATGTGAAAAATTAAAAAAAAAGATTTTTTGCTGCAAACTTTGGCATAGATTGGTGGTAAAATGGCTACATGAAATGTGTCAAAATACCCCAAGTTAAATGCCCTGAGTTGTCTAGTTTTCAAAAATATGTACATGTTGGGGGTCATTCATGGATTTAGTACAGAAATCAGTGTTACAATGTCACTATCGCTAATTTTGAAAGAAGGGATTTTAAAATAGCTTTGCACCACTTATAGTTCTGGCCCTGTAACATGAATAAAAAAAGCACAAAAACATAAAAACATGGGCTATTTCTGAACTCAGGACATATATTAGAAACTTTTTAGCAGTGTTTTTTTGTTGTCTCTTGTACATGAGTATACGATTTTTCAAATAAAAGTCATAAAAAAATTATTTTTTCATTTTTTTTGCCATATTTTATTATTTTTTTTACATCAAATTATATGCTATTATCAAAATAATGGTATCAAAAGAAAGCCCTTCTTATGACGATAAAAACGATATATAGTTTGTGCGGGTACACTAAATGAGACAGAAATAAATTACAGCAAAACACAAACTGCTCAGAAATGTTAAAACAGCCCATGTCACCAAGCGTCGGACAAGCCAAAAAAGTCATGTCACTAAGGGGTTAAAGGTTATTCCGCATAAAGTAGTGCTTAGTTATGAAACAGGTAGCCAATTCAATGAATCCAAGGCGTGAAGCTCTGTCTTAGAAAAAGCCATCATGTAACTCTTTGCTTCTCATTGTTGTGCAGCTTGTCTAATGCAGGTTTCCAGCCTTACATAATCATGGTTAGCCATTGTTAGAAACTGTCATTACAGTACAAAGGTTTGTTTCTCCAATATTATGCTTGCCTAGTAATAGCAAACAAAAGTATCAGAGTACAACCACACAATTCCCAGAAGCCATGGTCCTAACATCCTTTCTGCTGGCACCTAACTTTGGCTATTTTCCATAGAACACTATGTATAATTAGACTGGCTCCTGAATTTATCGGTTTGGCTTCTGAAATCTTTTTTAATTTATATTTTATTATGACCAATTTTCTTCATACTAATAATAAAACAAGTATTTCATAATTGTAAATGAGAAACATAGTTGTGCAATGAGAAAATATGTATCTTGTTATTAAAACAGCACAGGATATATGCCAGTGCTAATCTAATAATTTACCATTACTCTTCTTAAAAGTTATTTTTAGTAATTTATGTGCAGATCTTTTCTGTAGTGATTTACTACTTTTCTTACTGGCTTTATATTATATGTTTTGGTTTGATGCGTCCCTTCAATTGTATCAAATGTTCATTTTATTTATATTGCTTCTCATTCCAGTGGGACCTAGGATACCTTGGAAGCTGGAGCAGATCCTGGGCAAATAATTGCCCAGGGGAATGGTTTTTAGAAACTGTCCCACAGTTGGGAATATGGTGTCATAACATAGAACAGAAATGACGTATGGAAGTTTTACTGCAGTGATAAACTATTACACACTGGACATGATAGTAAGTTTTATTGCTGTAGCACTCTGTGATACACTAACACCCCAGTACAAAATAAATGTACACACACCACTCATTACTGTGAATTTTATTGCTCTGGTATATTGCGATACACTACACAATACTGTGAGACATAGCTGTAGTGGTCAGTTATATGCTCACTTATACGGAGTGGGTGAGAGTACATTTATCAAAGTGCCAATACTGTAACTTAGGTGTGTCCCTTTGTAAGGCGTTAGAATGGCATGTACTTTTTAACCATACATGTCATTTTATCCTCTTACCAGTAGCAGCCATGCTTTCCTGTGAAGCATAGAGGCTTATCCGAGTGTCGACTGTCACTCCCTGCTATTGCTGCGAGCAACCACTGTTTTTACATGCCATTAGGATAGGAGACCTTAACTATATCCTCTCTATTGATTAAGTGGTAATACAAGGGTCTCTCTCTGTGCAAGCAGAGATGCCAGTTGGAACAAAACAGACCCGAGTCAGAATTGAGTAGTGTTGTGCCAATTTGACTAGCCATGCCCATCCTGACAGTCAGCATCCACTAGCTTCCAGATTAGCTTGATCTCAACTGAGTGGCAGAGCCTATAGCAAGTCAGCATGCATCTCTAAAAAACACAAAAGGGGTTTAACATTGACAATTGCCACTGTGTTTTAGCATTTGCTTGTATTGGGGAAACAAAAAAAAGCATTTAGAAAATACTTTAGTCTTTTCACATATGTCTTTAAAGCGGCACTAAACACAACTGTGACTCAGCAAATTTGTTACCACGGTGAGGCAATGGAGAGTTAATGCCAGTTAATCCTCTGTCTGGCAGCCATGATGCTTTCACAGACAAGCGTGGAGTGCTCGCCCACCAGTTAGACTTAATTTAGAGGCGGTGGGGAGCTGACCTCCCATCCCACCACCAGATTTACCAAAGCCCCCAAGTTTATACCTAGTTTAAAATCAATAACAATCACAAAATGTTCCCCGTATTCTAAATGGAAATGGTCTAAAATGTATCTTTTTAGTTAAAATGTGCAAAAATCAGGTAATGTAAAACTTCTTCTAACTTGTGCTAATTGTCAACTGACCCCTTCTGAAGTTTAGATGCAGTTTTTTGCATGAAGGGAAAATATTTAACTTGCTTGTCACAGAGTATGTTTAATAATTACACTCGTGTTTGGTAAAGGCATGTAGGTCATTGGTAATAAGACATGTTAACATAGCAAAAAAATCTTTAACTAGTTATGTTTTGCAATAATTATAATTGACATGCTTTTAATGTAACTTACATTGCAATAAATTATATCTAATTCAGAAAGCAAATAGAGGTGGCCAATTGGGCATCATGTCTTGTATCAAGCAGATCTTGCATTAAGACGGGCAATGTCCCCTGGGGCTGAACGTAAATGACCGTGGTCAGCAAAAAAAAAAATTCATCAAGTGTAGGCATTTAAAATATAAATGCTTTAATGAAAGAATACAAGTAAGGCACCTTCTTAAACACACTCTGCTTGTATAGTACTATCAGTGGGCAGACATCTTGGGTCAGATATTTATTCAGCAGACCCAAGAGTATAAATAACATGTCCGCTCCCTGATAGAGCTATAGAAGCAAATAGGACTCAATAAAAAGGCACTTTGTTTGTATTTCGTTAAAACATTTATATTTATGTCTATTCTATAATCTTTCAATGAAACATTACATTTTTTTGCGGACACTTCATTTAAATCTGTCTGCAGCAGGGTTGTAAGTACTTGACATGTGACGTGTAGAATTTAAATGGCGCTGCTGGGGAAGCTCTAAAAGGTTAATAAATTGCAAAACTTATTTACCTCCCATCATATCAGACAGCCAAAGGGTGACACCTTTGTTTATGTGGGAGTGGCTGGAGGTATGGCTTTGAATGGGGCATTACAGAGACATTTTGAGCACTGCCATGTATGCAATTTAGAATAGTATTTCACTTACAAAATACAAGATACAAGATAGAAACATTTACTGCATTTACTGAGTTGAATGGAGAGAATTTTTACAAACTGGCTACTTTGGCCTTAAGTTTCATATTCTCTTGTATTTCCATTTTTCATGAATAAAAGTATGAAACCTTGTACCTTGCAATCCTTGTATCCCATGTTAATTTCTCCCTCCAGTACCTTTCTCTGTACTTTTATTTCATCTTCCTCTACTTTTTAGCATCATTGCCCCAGCAGCAACATTCTGGCACTTGTCTTCAATATTTACACTAGGATATGCATGACAATATCATATGTTTTTGCATTGTGCAATAAAGGCCTTGGGATGATTACACTGCCTGCAGACATATTAAGAAATATACACATCAAGAGCCCCCGTATTGTGCCTGAGGGCCAACCTGCCAGCTTATAACGGCTTCAAATCAATTTCTATATCAATAACAAAAATGTGCAATGAATTCCACTTTTTTTTTGAGGCAGAAAAATACATTAGATTATTTTTGCCTGAACTGCATCTTTTTTTTATAAAAAGTGCAAAAACTTTTTTTTTCTTCAAAATGCAGTATTGTAAAACCTTCCTCTAAGTGCGGTAATTGTAAACGGACCTCTTCTCTGAACTTTAAAGGCATTTTATTCTGAATGGAAATGTTGCCTGAATAAGAGAAAATGCACAAGTTAACAGTGCTCATGTTGGACAAAATCTATGTGACAAAACATGAGAACAACTGTACTAATATTGTAACCATTTAAATAAAAACCCACAAAATAAAAAAAATTAAAAAAAGGGGGGGGGGGGGGGGCGGGCGGAAGAGTACTGCTGGGCAGGGAAAAAACCCCCAGAGAATTATAAAGTCCAAAAAAAAAAAAAAAAGCCACAATTTAATGAAATCATTTTATTTAAAATAAAATTCAGTAGAGCTGTCCTTTAAGTCTAACACTGTAAATTATACAATACAGGGACCACTCAAACAATACATAAACACACACACACAAGTTAATAATGTATATCAGAAAAATTCAGGATGTAAAAACAAGTAAATAGATATAGCTGTGGAGAAACAGAGACACAGGAATAGACATAGCTTGACAGGCAAGCATACATATGTATATGCACAGACTGATAGGCACAAGTAGGCAGACTCAGAGATAGACAGACATTCAGACATACCTGTTAAGCATCACACGCCCGGAAACACTGGCCGTGTTGATGAGGAATTAGATTAAATGGGAAGGGGCAGGAGGCAGGATAGTGACAGCAGCGTGCAGCGCTCCGATCTCCATTCACACTATATATAATCAGGCACAGCGCTATCCCAGCGAGCGGCCCCACTCACTCTCTGCTGACTGGATCGCGCACCCGGGTTTCCTGGAGACTTTTTGTTAACGTTGTCACAAGGGGCAGAGACCCGTCCGTGTAATTTAGAAGGACCGAATGCTGTCTGAATATAGGAAATGGTAGCAGCTAATTTTTTATCGAGTGAAAGGGCGCGGGTGACGTCAGTAGATCATGTGATTGGTTGGTCACATGATACAGAGAGTCATAGTGGGACATTGAAGTGAATGCGCAGGGCTGTCATTTCCTCGTACCGGTGGTGGGCATGAGGGGTAATATGCTAGATTACTGGATACTGAATGAGGAGTGACAACAAAACCGAGTCTATTTTATCTTCCTTTATGGTTGTGCTGGATAGGTAGAGCCAGGTGTAAATGTAACATTTGGTTATGTTTACATCATTTGCAATTATTACCTGGTATGGGAAGGTGTGGTGTAATACTGAAGGGTCAGACCCTGGGCAAAGCACTGGGGACCCTATAATTCCACAGAGAAATCGCTTCACAGACAAAACCCTTCCCCCAGTTTGAGATCAACATGTTTATTTTACAGAGACCACCACATTGTTGACAGGTACAAGTAGTGATGACACCATGTGCAGCAGCGCTGACCGGTCTGAGACAGGCACAAGTAGTGATGACACCAATGCGCGGCAGCACCGACAGGTCTGAGACAGGCACAAGTAGTGATGACCATATGCGCGGAAGCACCAACAGGTCTGAGACAGGCACAAGTGGTGATGACACCATGCGCGGCAGCACCAACAGGTCTGCGACAGGTACAAGTAGTGATGACACTATGCTCGGCAGCGCTGACAGGTCTGAGACAGGCACAAAAAATGATGACATAATGTGCAGCAGCGCTAACAGATCTACGACAGGCACAAGTAGTGATAACACTATGCCTGGTGGTGCTGACAGGTCTGAGATAGGCACAAGTAGTGATAGCACTATGCTCGGCAGCGCTGACAGGTCTGAGACAGGCACACAAAATGATGACATAATGTGCAGCAGCGCTAACAGATCTACGACAGGCACAAGTAGTGATAACACTATGCCTGGTGGTGCTGACAGGTCTGAGATAGGCACAAGTAGTGATGACACCGAGCGGCGTTGCTGACAGGTCTGCCTGTTAGTCTCTCCATAGCCTTCCTCTCTTCCTTTCCCGATCACTGGCAATCACACACAGATGTGCAGCAAACTAATTGCCAGTATTTTTGTTATACCGGCTTCAAGGCTGGATTACCAACTGTGCTGGTAAAAAAAAAAAAAAGGCCACTTGGCAACTCTATGCGTGGATATGATTTCATATCCCACTCTCTACTCTGATTAGTCCTGTACATAATGTGACTGACACTCAGGAATCTCCAGGAGCACACATGAGTTTCCAATATGCACAAGGCCTGTTTATTTCAGATCTCAGCAAGTAACAGAATTCTGCAAAACAAATGGTGTAAACCGATTGTCAGCCTCTCCTTCAAGTTTTCAAACACACTACGACCAAAATAAACTTTGTCTGCCTGGTAAATAGTTGTCTCTCTAACAGACACAGGTGAGCTTAATCAACTTACTTCTAGCAGCCAGGTATAACACAAAACCCGGTCTGGAATTTGTACAGTCACTCTCCCTGAAAGTGGGTTGGAGAACTGGCCCACCCTGCTCTTATGAATAATTGATCCCAAAATAAACATTTTACCTTTAAAAGGTAAAGAACCATAAATATCTTTCCCTGGGGCTGTGTTTTCTCACAATGTAATATTCTTGGTGCTAAATAGCTAAATACATACTTTGCACCATACCTTGCACCCTGTCACAATATATCTAGTGTGAACAGTCGCCATTTTATCTGAAATGTCACAAACTGTAGCACTGTATTTGTAAAAAAGTTCATCTATCAATATGTCCCTCCTCCCTGCTGCTATAACTCATTGCAGGGAAGGGGGACATTTAAGTTACAGCTTGGTCTGTGCCTTTAACACTGGCGCAGATCGTCTCTGCTTCTGACCCTCCTGAGCACCCGGTGCTCGGACACCATAGCAAAATGTGCGATGGGGCGGAGCACCACGCGCACTGCTGTTTAAAACTAAGAATTGTTTTAATCCCAACAGCGAAGGCAGCGGGGATAACTATACCTGGGTGCCAGGTCTAATTTTTTGTTGAGCCATGCCGTAGATGACCAGTGACATGTTAGGTCAGTGGTCTTCTAGGGATACCACAATACATGTTGCTGAACATGTTGTTTATATTGTATTGTTTGGCAATAAATCAAAACAACCCCTGTAAATTCAAACAGTACAGTACAAAAATTGTCTATGGTAAAATTTGGCAAAGATTGCTGGGAAAATGACTGCATGAAAAGTGTCAAAATACCCCAGGTTAAATGTGTTTTGTATGTGGGGGTTATTCAGGGATTTACAACCAATATCAATGTTAAAATGTCACTATCACAATTTGTACTTATTCCCCTGTAACTTGCAAAAACCAACAGAAAAACATATAAACATTGGATATTTCTAAACTCAGGACAAATGTTAGAATATATTTAGCAGGTTTAAATATAAGTGTTTGTAGATGAGTAATGAACCTTATTTACCTTATTTCCTTTTTAAACTTTAGCCTGTAAGAAAATATGATAATAGAGAAAAATATTGCCAGACAATTAAATATTAGATTAAATATTATTGTACATCATAAACATATGAATATTTTATTAAAGGCGCTACTAATGGAATTCTAATGTTTAATTTTTAAAGTATTAAAAAAGAAAAACATTCAGTTTTACAGTAATAAGTAGCACTGTGTGTTCATTAACATGGTCCAGATAAATACCTGTAGCCATTAGAATTCCTATGGATTGCATAACTATCACTATAAAAATAAGTGAACAAAGACATAGTTGGTAATGTTGCATTAGAGAACATGATTAGACTGCAGTGATTCGCTGCTTGACACGACAACCCTATTCGGGATGTTTTAATAACTATAAAAGAGCCAGCATTTTCTGTAACATTACACAATAAGATTATACTAATTCAGCTGAATGGGAGAAGTTTTCCGACTTTTGGTCTCAAAGAGACAGTCTGGTCCCCAAACTCATTTTATAATATGAAAACCAGTAACAAACCACGAGTGAATAAAGTGAAATAATATAATGTCAAAATAATCTTCCTATTGTACTGCAGCTTTCTAATAAGTGCTCCTTGGCCACTTAAGATCCCAACACCCCAAAGTTGAGGCGCATGTACAGGGAAAGAGAATAAAAACACATATATTGTTGGAGCAATAGACCGAAACTATTATTTAATAGGTATCACATAGGTATCCAGGTACATGCACTCCACTGAAAAAGCTGAATCTCAGCGTGTTTTGCCGGCTCCAATGTCGGATTCCCCAGGAGAAAAAATATGGCTGTTTATGTGTGAATCCATATGGTGCATTGACGCCTTAAATATGGCTTTAATCCGCTACACCTGCAATACAGTCAGATACTTAGGGCTCTAACTGATGACTTGATCAGGAGGCTAATCCTCCGTCTTGTGTCATCACAGAGACACAACCTCATGATCCGGACTGGCGATAGAAGGACTCTGCCACTCCACATCCACTCTCCCTCAAACTCCTATCATTGGGCCGAAAAAGATCTGGCTCTCACCCCCCCCCCCCCCCCCCCCGCAGCGACTCCCAGCTGACGTCGGTATGCCCCCCACCAACAAGTGGATAAACATCCCGAAACACATGATCTCCCAAGCAAAATAAAACAAAGTTTATTAAACAATTACAACAACAGAGGTGGCGATCAACAGATAATTTGGAAATTAAAAAAAATTATATATAATAATGAATACATTTATTTTGGTGAATGATGCTATTGGTTGTCACTGATATTTCTCTAAAATGCATTATGAATCCCCAAAAATATGAATATGGCCGATGTCAGCTTGCCACGGGGAGGAGGGCCAGCCCTTTTTCTAAACTCCTGAGAAATGTTGGCAAGTTAAGGAGCAAAAGGAAGATTACAGCTAAACGCAAACACCGCAGAAGTGTTAAAACTGTCTGTGTCACCAAGGGTTAGACATGGCCAAAAACAAATGTCATCAGTAGGTATCAGACAGATTCAAAATCTAGGTTCTCCTATCCATGCATACTGCAGCTTCAAATCTCAAAATGACCAGGTACACCATGGAAGATCTCTGCCAACCCACCAAGATCTATAGAAGGTTTGCTTGCAGTATTATTGAGTCATCTTTTATATTTTGTGCTTGTGAGCAAAGTGTTTCATTGTATCTTACTATCTCGGAGCAAATGTTCTGCACTATGTCATTGTGTGCTATTTTAATGGTATATGGTATGTCAGGACTTTGGATCTAGTGGAGTCATCTATCTCTTAAAAGTGTTTGCTGATTAATGGGAATATTGATTAATATTACACGGTGACTATATTGTACCTTTATTGCAGTGTTGCCAGCATCAGTCATCCCATTGAGTGCTGTGGATTATGAACTGTGGCAGAGCAATACAAGCTATAACTGTTTTCAGCTTGTGTAAAGAGGTAGATAAAATGAGTACCATTAAACTGGGTAATAGTAACATTCCCTGGGTGTTGGGCAAAAGTAAAATCCCTAGGACGTGCTTGGAAACCAGAGGATATCTGTACCTTTCCTGTTATTATTATTTTGCAGAATTGTAATGCATTATTTTTGAAACCCAAATCCCTCTATCTCTTGCATGAGAACATTGCTGTAAGGTAAAGAATCTTTGGCAATTGAGGCAGAGTGTGGACCACAAAATTTGGAGGCTACAGGACTACAGTATCCAGCGCTTTGCCCTACAGTTTGATAACATTAGTACAGGGCTTGACAAATTTAATTTGATTCTAGAAGCCAGCAAAGATTTTTAGGAGCCAGACAATCACGGAAACATACACACAATTCATAAACACACACACACACCAACCCACTTCACATATACACCACACACACACCAACCCACTTAACATATACACCACACACACACCAACCCACTTCACATATACACCACACACACACCAACCCACTTCACATATACACCACACACACACCAACCCACTTCACAAATACACCACACACAAACCAACCCACGTCACATATACACAACACACACCAACCCACTTCACATATACACACACACACCAACCCACTTCACATATACACACACACACACCAACCCACTTCACATATACACACACACACACCAACCCACTTCACATATACACACACACACACCAACCCACTTCACATATACACACACACACACACCAACCCACTTCACATATACACACACACACACCAACCCACTTCACATATACACACACACACACACCAACCCACTTCACATATACACACACACACACCAACCCACTTCACATATACACACACACACCAACCCACTTCACATATACACACACACACACACCAACCCACTTCACATATACACCACACACACACCAACCCACTTCACAAATACACCATTGCTGTAAGGTAAAGAATCTTTGGCAATTGAGGCAGAGTGTGGACCACAAAATTTGGAGGCTACAGGACTACAGTATCCAGCGCTTTGCCCTACAGTTTGATAACATTAGTACAGGGCTTGACAAATTTAATTTGATTCTAGAAGCCAGCAAAGATTTTTAGGAGCCAGACAATCACGGAAACATACACACAATTCATAAACACACACACACACCAACCCACTTCACATATACACCACACACACACCAACCCACTTCACATATACACCACACACACTCCAACCCACTTAACATATACACACACACCAACCCACTTCACAAATACACCACACGCACACCAACCCACTTAACATATACACACACACCAACCCACTTCACAAATACACCACACACACACCAACCCACTTCACATATACACCACACACACACCAACCCACTTCACATATACACCACACACACTCCAACCCACTTAACATATACACACACACCAACCCACTTCACAAATACACCACACGCACACCAACCCACTTCACATATACACACACACCAACCCACTTCACATATACACACACACACCAACCCACTTCACAAATACACCACACACACACCAACCCACTTCACATATACATACACACACACCAACCCACTTCACATATACACACACACACACCAACCCACTTCACATATACACACACACACACCAACCCACTTCACATATACACCACACACACACCAACCCACTTCACATATACACACACACACACCAACCCACTTCACATATACACACACACACCAACCCACTTCACATATACACACACACACACACCAACCCACTTCACATATACACACACACACACACCAACCCACTTCACATATACACCACACACACTCCAACCCACTTAACATATACACCACACACACACCAACCCACTTCACATATACACCACACACACACCAACCCACTTCACAAATACACCATTGCTGTAAGGTAAAGAATCTTTGGCAATTGAGGCAGAGTGTGGACCACAAAATTTGGAGGCTACAGGACTACAGTATCCAGCGCTTTGCCCTACAGTTTGATAACATTAGTACAGGGCTTGACAAATTTAATTTGATTCTAGAAGCCAGCAAAGATTTTTAGGAGCCAGACAATCACGGAAACATACACACAATTCATAAACACACACACACACCAACCCACTTCACATATACACCACACACACACCAACCCACTTAACATATACACCACACACACACCAACCCACTTCACATATACACAACACACACACCAACCCACTTCACATATACACCACACACACACCAACCCACTGCACATATACACCACACACACACCAACCCACTTCACATATACACCACACACACTCCAACCCACTTAACATATACACACACACCAACCCACTTCACAAATACACCACACGCACACCAACCCACTTAACATATACACACACACCAACCCACTTCACAAATACACCACACACACACCAACCCACTTCACATATACACCACACACACACCAACCCACTTCACATATACACCACACACACTCCAACCCACTTAACATATACACACACACCAACCCACTTCACAAATACACCACACGCACACCAACCCACTTCACATATACACACACACCAACCCACTTCACATATACACACACACACCAACCCACTTCACAAATACACCACACACACACCAACCCACTTCACATATACATACACACACACCAACCCACTTCACATATACACACACACACACCAACCCACTTCACATATACACACACACACACCAACCCACTTCACATATACACCACACACACACCAACCCACTTCACATATACACACACACACACCAACCCACTTCACATATACACACACACACCAACCCACTTCACATATACACACACACACACACCAACCCACTTCACATATACACACACACACACACCAACCCACTTCACATATACACACACACACACACCAACCCACTTCACATATACACCACACACACTCCAACCCACTTAACATATACACCACACACACACCAACCCACTTCACATATACACAACACACACACCAACCCACTTCACATATACACCACACACACACCAACCCACTGCACATATACACCACACACACACCAACCCACTTCACATATACACCACACACACTCCAACCCACTTAACATATACACACACACCAACCCACTTCACAAATACACCACACGCACACCAACCCACTTAACATATACACACACACCAACCCACTTCACAAATACACCACACACACACCAACCCACTTCACATATACACCACACACACACCAACCCACTTCACATATACACCACACACACTCCAACCCACTTAACATATACACACACACCAACCCACTTCACAAATACACCACACGCACACCAACCCACTTCACATATACACACACACCAACCCACTTCACATATACACACACACACCAACCCACTTCACAAATACACCACACACACACCAACCCACTTCACATATACATACACACACACCAACCCACTTCACATATACACACACACACACCAACCCACTTCACATATACACACACACACACCAACCCACTTCACATATACACCACACACACACCAACCCACTTCACATATACACACACACACACCAACCCACTTCACATATACACACACACACCAACCCACTTCACATATACACACACACACACACCAACCCACTTCACATATACACACACACACACACCAACCCACTTCACATATACACACACACACACACCAACCCACTTCACATATACACCACACACACTCCAACCCACTTAACATATACACCACACACACACCAACCCACTTCACATATACACCACACACACACCAACCCACTTCACAAATACACCATTGCTGTAAGGTAAAGAATCTTTGGCAATTGAGGCAGAGTGTGGACCACAAAATTTGGAGGCTACAGGACTACAGTATCCAGCGCTTTGCCCTACAGTTTGATAACATTAGTACAGGGCTTGACAAATTTAATTTGATTCTAGAAGCCAGCAAAGATTTTTAGGAGCCAGACAATCACGGAAACATACACGCAATTCATAAACACACACACACACCAACCCACTTCACATATACACCACACACACACCAACCCACTTCACATATACACCACACACACACCAACCCACTTCACATATACACCACACACACACCAACCCACTTAACATATACACCACACACACACCAACCCACTTCACATATACACCACACACACACCAACCCACTTCACATATACACCACACACACACCAACCCACTTCACATATACACCACACACACTCCAACCCACTTAACATATACACCACACACACACACCAACCCACTTCACATATACACACACACACACCAACCCACTTCACAAATACACCACACGCACACCAACCCACTTCACATATACACACACACCAACCCACTTCACATATACACACACACACCAACCCACTTCACAAATACACCACACACACACCAACCCACTTCACATATACATACACACACACCAACCCACTTCACATATACACACACACACACCAACCCACTTCACATATACACACACACACACCAACCCACTTCACAAATACACCACACACACACCAACCCACTTCACATATACATACACACACACCAACCCACTTCACATATACACACACACACACCAACCCACTTCACATATACACACACACACACCAACCCACTTCACATATACACCACACACACACCAACCCACTTCACATATACACACACACACACCAACCCACTTCACATATACACACACACACCAACCCACTTCACATATACACACACACACACACCAACCCACTTCACATATACACACACACACACACCAACCCACTTCACATATACACCACACACACTCCAACCCACTTAACATATACACCACACACACACCAACCCACTTCACATATACACCACACACACACCAACCCACTTCACAAATACACCATTGCTGTAAGGTAAAGAATCTTTGGCAATTGAGGCAGAGTGTGGACCACAAAATTTGGAGGCTACAGGACTACAGTATCCAGCGCTTTGCCCTACAGTTTGATAACATTAGTACAGGGCTTGACAAATTTAATTTGATTCTAGAAGCCAGCAAAGATTTTTAGGAGCCAGACAATCACGGAAACATACACGCAATTCATAAACACACACACACACCAACCCACTTCACATATACACCACACACACACCAACCCACTGCACATATACACCACACACACACCAACCCACTTAACATATACACCACACACACACCAACCCACTTAACATATACACCACACACACACCAACCCACTTCACATATACACCACACACACACCAACCCACTTCACATATACACCACACACACACCAACCCACTTAACATATACACCACACACACACCAACCCACTTCACATATACACACACACACACCAACCCACTTCACATATACACCACACACACTCCAACCCACTTAACATATACACACACACCAACCCACTTCACATATACACCACACACACACCAACCCACTTCACATATACACCACACACACACCAACCCACTTCACATATACACCACACACACACCAACCCACTTCACATATACACCACACACACTCCAACCCACTTAACATATACACCACACACACACCAACCCACTTCACATATACACCACACACACACCAACCCACTTCACATATACACCACACACACACCAACCCACTTCACATATACACCACACACACTCCAACCCACTTAACATATACACCACACACACACACCAACCCACTTCACATATACACACACACACACCAACCCACTTCACAAATACACCACACGCACACCAACCCACTTCACATATACACACACACCAACCCACTTCACATATACACACACACACCAACCCACTTCACAAATACACCACACACACACCAACCCACTTCACATATACATACACACACACCAACCCACTTCACATATACACACACACACACCAACCCACTTCACATATACACACACACACACCAACCCACTTCACATATACACCACACACACACCAACCCACTTCACATATACACACACACACACCAACCCACTTCACATATACACACACACACCAACCCACTTCACATATACACACACACACACACCAACCCACTTCACATATACACACACACACACACCAACCCACTTCACATATACACCACACACACTCCAACCCACTTAACATATACACCACACACACACCAACCCACTTCACATATACACCACACACACACCAACCCACTTCACAAATACACCACACACACACCAACCCACTTCACAAATACACCATTGCTGTAAGGTAAAGAATCTTTGGCAATTGAGGCAGAGTGTGGACCACAAAATTTGGAGGCTACAGGACTACAGTATCCAGCGCTTTGCCCTACAGTTTGATAACATTAGTACAGGGCTTGACAAATTTAATTTGATTCTAGAAGCCAGCAAAGATTTTTAGGAGCCAGACAATCACGGAAACATACACGCAATTCATAAACACACACACACACCAACCCACTTCACATATACACCACACACACACCAACCCACTTCACATATACACCACACACACACCAACCCACTTAACATATACACCACACACACACCAACCCACTTCACATATACACACACACACACCAACCCACTTAACATATACACCACACACACACCAACCCACTTCACATATACACCACACGCACACCAACCCACTTCACATATACACCACACGCACACCAACCCACTTCACATATACACACACACCAACCCACTTCACATATACACACACACACCAACCCACTTCACAAATACACCACACACACACACCAACCCACTTCACATATACATACACACACACACCAACCCACTTCACATATACACCATACACACACCCACTTCACATATACACCTCCCCACTTCACATATACACCCCTCCCCACTTCACAAATACACCCCCCACTTCACATATACACCTCACACATACACAAGTTTTTTTTTCCTTTTCTTAACTTGTGAGTGCTGGGTGTCGTCACGTGACAATCCAGCACTCAGCCGAAAGAGCAATGAAGATCGGCTGCAGCACGAATGTCCCCCCTCCCTGCTGCCTTACCTTATTGCAGGTGAGGGGGAACATTCATGCTGCAGCCGATCCTCATTACTCTTTATGGTGAGTGCTGGGTTGCAATCCGCACAGACTTCCCCCCCCCCCCCGCGCTGCAAAAAACAAACGGATGGCAGTGGCAAGGGGAACATGAGGGTACCGCGGCTCAATTGACCTGGTGCCCGGGGTTTGTCGAGCCCTGCATTAGTATACAACAGTGGTATTAGTTCTCCAGGACTGACACAGCCTAAAATGGTTGTGGTGGTTGCTGCCTTCAGTAAAATGGCAGATTTTGCTTTCTGCCATTATCTAAAGTGGCTGCAGGAAAAATGTGATATCATTTCAAGATGGCTACTTCATTTTGAAACACCTGAGGGCTATTTAAAACATGCTCTCGGACTCTACATCACCTTCGCATTGTCTTTGCCTTGTGTAATTTAACTGTTGATTTTGCTATTGATTTTACTGTTACTGACCTAGCCTGTTACCTGTTCCTGCGATCTGAACTCTGCTCCTAACTCTGATATCTATTGCCGTGATCATTTCGGCTGTGCCTCCCTTTATCTAACTTTTGATCCTGTAAGATGCCCTGCTGTTCATTTTGCTCACTCTTCGGAATAGCCTGTGCCCTAGGAATCCTCAACAATATGCGCTGCAAACCCACCTTCCTAAATATTTTTTAACACATCCTACCGCCTTGTGCTACAATGTAATAACCACCAACCTCACGGACACCATCAATTCTCCCCCTAGTGTAACATCCCTTAAATATCTCTGTCAATATACCTCAATACACAGGGGCGGGCTGGGCCGGGGGGCAGGGTGGCAATTGCCCCCCAGGCCGCCCTAAGCTATTTAAAACACGGCCGCTGGGCCAGTGTTTAAAACAAAATAAATAAAAAATAAAAATAAAATAAAAAAAACGCGCTTGCAGGCAGAGACTGAGAAGGGATCGGAAGATCCCCTCTCACCTCCGCTCTGCCTGCAAAGCTGCACGGGGAGCCGAACAGGCAGCACAGAGAAACCTCCGTGTTGCCTGTTCGGCTCCCTGTGCAGTCTGACACGGAAGTGCCGCCGATCACGTGACCTGTCGGCACAACCGCCGGGAGGCCGAACAGGCAGCATGGAGGGACCATGCTGCCTGCCACCAGGGAAGTCCTCCTGCCACTAGCCACCAGGGAAGTCCTGCCACTAGCCACCAGGGAAAAAGGTAAGGGGGGGGGGGGCTTTTAAACACTGGCATATTATTGGACAAATTGGCTGGCAAATAAGACTGGCATATTATTGGGCAAATTGGCTGGGGAATATTAAATGGCAGAATAACACTGGCATATTATTGGGCAAATTGGCTGGGGAATATTACATGGCAAATAAGACTGGCATATTATTGGGAAAATTGGCTGGGGCATATTACATGGCAAATAAGACTGGCATATTATTGGGAAAATTGGCTGGGGCATATTACATGGCAAATAAGACTGGCATATTATTGGGCAAATTGGCTGGGGCATATTACATGGCAAATAAGACTGGCATATTATTGGGCAAATTGGCTGGGGAATATTAAATGGCAGAATAACACTGGCATATTATTGGACAAATTGGATGGGGAATATTACATGGCAAATAAGACTGGCATATTATTGGGCAAATTGGCTGGGGAATATTACATGGCAAATAAGACTGGCATATTATTGGGCAAATTGGCTGGGGAATATTAAATGGCAGAATAACACTGGCATATTATTGGACAAATTGGATGGGGAATATTACATGGCAAATAAGACTGGCATATTATTGGGCAAATTGGCTGGGGCATATTACATGGCAAATAAGACTGGCATATTATTGGGAAAATTGGCTGGGGCATATTACATGGCAAATAAGACTGGCATATTATTGGGCAAATTGGCTGGGGCATATTACATGGCAAATAACACTGGCATATTATTGGGCAAATTGGCTGGGGAATATTACATGGCAATTAACACTGGCATATTGGGCAAATTAGCAGGGGCATATTAAATTGCAGATAACCTTGGAATATTATTGGGCAAATTTACTGAGTCATATTAAATTGCAGAATAACACTGGCATATTATGGGACAAATTGGCTGGGGAATATTAATGGCAAATAATATTGGAAATGTGTATGTAATGGGGTGATGGAGGCATGTAAATGTGGTGATGGGGCATGTCCTGATGTGCAACGTGGGTTATGGGTCATGTCGTAGGTGTGCAACGTGGGTAGGGGGGGGGTGCCCAAATTTTGGGATATTGGGTGTCTAAATCCTGGCATATTGAGGGGCATAATCCTGGCATATTGAGGGGAAAATCCTGGCATATTGAGGGGGCATCATCTTGGCATATTGAGGAGAAAATCCTGGCATTTTGAGGGGCATAATCCTGGCATATTGAGGGGCATAATCCTGGCATACTGAGGGGCATAATCCTGGCATTTTGTAAGGGAAAATTCTAGCATATTAAATGGCAAATCCTGGTATATTGTGGGGGAAAATCCTGGCAATATTCGTTATAAAACAAGGAAAAGATGGCCGTGGATGGGGAGGCGATTCGATGATGCAATGGGCCACTTGACTGGATTTGCCCCCCAGGCCTAAGGCTGCCAGCCCTCCCCTGTCAATACAGAATGCACTTGTAGTCCGGGGGTGATTATATTTCTTGTTCGTGTTCTGTGTTAAATTTGTTTAATTGTATTTTAATATTATTTTGTAATCTATTGTCACAATGCTATGCTCATGGACACAGGACATATTTGAAAAAAAGAACAAAATCTCAGTGTATACTTCCTGTAAAATACTTTAAAAATACCTAAATCCTGCAGTTTTACTTTAACTTGGGTGGTTCCTAAAAAGGTATAATGGTATCACCTAATCACAATAGTACACCATTTAAGGATTATAATAGTGGACCTTCAGAAACACTGATTTACTGGAAGAAGCTCTAATGGTCAATAACAATTGCTACACATCCTTAATTGATTTAAAATCAATCCATAATTAGACTAAATCTCAGATTTTTACCTAATTCCCTTTTCAAAGTACAGCCTGGAAGAAAGCACAATAATAGAGAAAAATATTTCAGCCATAACCGCAATAAATTCAATTGTACATCATAAATAAGTTTATAAATATTTTAAGTGGCATTAATGGCTATGGATATTTACCTACTTGATGGGCACTAAAAAAAATCTTGTATAAACATGATTATAATGTGCTGATGAGCTGCTCAGCATCAGTAATGCAACCCAATTGGGGATTTAATCATGATTTTTAAAGAATAATACTGAAATAGACAGGCAATGGATTAGTGACACTATGTGAAATGGAATATGACCAAGGCCTTATTCTGAATACTATCGGTGAGATTTTTCTTTTAAATAATGGAGTAAACCCCTACATTTTTCACTTCTAGCTGCAGAGAGATGCTCTATCCCAGGGCTCGACAAACCCCAGGCGCCAGGTTGCCATGGGGACCAGAAAATTTGTCCTGGCTCCCGGTTTCTGTTAGCCATGTGGAGCCCCTTGCTTCTTAAAGTTTCATGAGGGGGGAAAGTCTGTGTGTTTTCCACAGACTGCAAGCTCTGCCCCCTCACGCAATGCGCTCTAGTGCCTGAGTGTCATGTGACATACCGGCACTCAGCAGGAAGACAATCAAGATGGTCTGTGCCTACACGTTGCAGTACGAATCCCCCCCCCCAGTTAGGGAGGGACGACACATTTAAGGGGGGGGGAAACTGCTAACGTTTTTGTGCGATGACTGACTGGATGTCAACTCCCCACCCGTTGATTAGCAACACCCCGCTCCTCATTTTCAGCCCTAATACCATGTGAGGTATTTTTCTGAGCCGCACAAGTCAGTCGGCTACGGAGCTGTCCCTTGGGCTCCCCTTTCCCCATTGCATCTTCATTCTTCTGCTCTTACCTCTCTTCCCCCACCTTCTCCTCTCATTGTGTCTCCTATTATTGTTCTAAATCATACCTACTCACCATATGATGAGTAGTGCAATATTCAGAATCGGTCATCAGAGGGCGCTAAATTTCCATTTTAAGCAGTTTTATGGTTTACCTAGTCTGAAACTTATACATCTATTAATGCATGGAACACCTGGAACATATGTAGTTTATATATGTATAATATTTCGCTTTTAACTATCTGGTGGATACAACTCCCTCTAAGCTTGGTTCATTACACAAGATTCCTCATAGGTAGTGTATGGGGAACATACAAATTCCTTCTTTAACAGTGGTGGATCCTTTTTTGCTGTGGAGCTCTGTGATATACTCACACACTGAACATTACTTTGTTTTTTTGTTTTGGAACTCTAATAGATTCAAACATTACATATTACCGTATGTTTTATTTCTGTGGAGCTTTGTGATACACTCACACTTCACATTTTTGTGAGGTTTATCGCTGTGGAGCTCTGCAATGCACTCATACATCGTAAAGTACATGACTTTTATTGCTGTGGAGTTCTCTAAAACACCCAACTGGAGTCAAAGACACTGCACATCCCACAGATTCTCCATTCCATTGTAATCTGGGGAATTTGGAGGTCAAGTCAACACCTTGAACTCATTGTTGTGTTCCTCAAACTATTTCTGAACCATTTTTGCTTTGTGGCACATTATCCTGCTTATGAAGGCCAATGCCATCTGGGAATACCATTTCCATGAAAGGGTGTACATTTTCTGCAACAATGCTTCGGTAGATGTATGTGTCAAAGTAGCATCCACATAAATAACAGAACCCAAGGTTTCCCAGCAGAACAGTACCTTAATTTCCTTGGTACGAATGGTGCAATAACACTTTTTTTTTTTTTCATATCATCAGTGTGCTGAGCATTTTGGGAGTTTTGCTGTATTAGGAGGATGTGGTGGAGCCTATGCTGCCCACCCTACCTGCTGAGTGCAGCCCTTTCTGCAGCATCCTACCTGGGTAAAATACTATTTTATTAGTTTAGAAAGTCCCATATCTGTGACTAGTTTTTTGTGCAATTTATGGGCATATGGCCAGAACCTTAAAGAAGCTGCTTGATTTACATCCTGGGTACTTCAACATGTCAGTGACCTGCTTGCTTGAAAAAATAGAACTGGAATTCTCACAAGGCAGTAAAGTTACAGCTTTATTCTTCAGACAGAAATAGCCAAAAAATAATGCACACAGGGAAGCTCTGGTGACTTAAGACATAGCAACCATTTTTGCAGCCTGGTTTTTCTGAAAGCTCAATTGTCATTTCATCATGATTCAATTAAAAAAAACAATTACATAATATGATGGCATGCAAGGGTTAATATTTTCAACAGTTTTTAAAATGACAAGGTACGATATTGCTGGTGCATGTTTTACCATTTTAAAATGTAATATAGATCTTGTCAATGGAGTGATTTTTTGTTTTGTTTTGTGAAATTTTAATTTAACAACAAAATTTGCCAGAACTGGAGGAACAGAGTTGGGTTCCAGGCTCACAATACCACTCTTGGGGCGGAGAAGGATAACGTAGCACGTTGCTACGCTCCTGGTACGCGAGTCGAGCGAGCAAAGGAGAGGAAACGCCGACAAACAACATGATCCACTGTACAAACACGAGACACGGCAATCGACAGTGATCCACGAAGGAGGTGAATTGAGATACAGTACTTGGTTAAAGAGTGCGTTACAACTCTGAGCGAAGCGGAGGGGATACTTACCTGGGTGCAGTCGGTGCAGCATAAAGGAGGACCGAGAAATCCTGTGCCAAGAGAGGTATTCAGAGGAGGTAGCGGTTCAGCGGACCCCCTATTTAGAGGAAGAAAAGCAGCAAAAAAAAGGAACAGGGAAGCCAAGATAAGTCTAACTCTTTGATATTGGCCTTTTTTCCATTTTGATCTACCGCCTTGGTCATTCTGATTGATTTTTCGATGTTTAGTTTATAATTAGAATACAGGCGGTATTGATCTATCACTTTCATCACTTCTTCTATAGATTCCGCTGGTTCGCATAGGGTTAGCAGGATGTCAGCTGCATATAGGGCCATCTTATATTCTGCGCTATTTATTTTGAACCCTTTAATTTTCTGATTCTTTTTTATCTCGTTCGCAAGGGGTTCAGTAGACAATAGGTAAAGAGGTGATAATGGGCAACCTTTTCTGGTACCGTTTCTTATGTTGAACCAATCTGATGACAATCCCATCTCTACCGTTCTTGCCTGGGGGGATGTATATAGCACCATCACCGCACCGCCCTCAGCATCCATCCCGCAAATCCAAACGCTTTCAGTGTAGCTTCCAGGAAGCCCCACCTGACCCTTTCGAAGGCTTTCTCTGCATACAACGACAGGGCCAGGAGGGGCGTCCCTGACATCTGTGTTGACTCAACTATATCATATAGCCATCTAATATGGCCCGCTGAAGATCTATTTCTTACAAATCCCACTTGGTCTGTATGGATCAAGTCTGCCAGGACTGTTTGGGTTCTGTTTGCCAACACACTGGCATAGATTTTAGTGTCTGCATTCAGTAGTGAAATGGGGCGGTAATTGGCAGTATATTCTGGTGATTTTTCCGTCTTTAGTATGGGTATTATGTTTGGCCGCAACATCTCTGTGGGTAGTGTTCCTTTGGTTACCATTTCATTGAATGCCTTTTTTAGGTTAGGGGTCAGTTCTTCTTTAAGCAGCTTGTAGAACATATTCGAGAAGCCGTCCGAGCCTGGGGTTTTATTTTTCTTTAAAGAGTTTATTGCTTTATCTATTTCTATTTCTGAAAATGGTACATTCAAGTGTTCCCTTTGCTCTTTAGACAGTTCTTTCTGATTTTTTGTCTTTAAAATAAGCTTCTGGATTTTGTGATTGATCTGTTATATTGTATAATTCTTGGTAAAAACTGTTAAAAGCTTCACCGATTTTGTTTGGTGTTGATACTGTTCTTTCTTTCGTTTTAATCTTATGAATATAGTTTAATGCTTTTTTCCCTTTTTTTGTCTGAAAGTAATTTGTCGACTCTGTTGCCTTTATAGTACCATTTAATACGATATTCAAGGTTTTTATTTACCTGATGTAATAGTAGACCATTAATTTTCTTTTTGATTTCCGCAATTCTGTCTGTATCTTCTTTTGATGGATTGAGTTTGTTTTTTTGTGTGTGATTTTTGCTAGTTTAGTGTACAAATCCGGTAGGGATGCTTCTTTATTTCTCTCTTTTTCAGTCCCTAGTTTTATAAGATGTCTTCTACTTACCGCTAAATATCACTGGTGCTGATACTTCTCCATTTGTGTTCTCCCTAAAAAAAAGTTTTAGTTGACTCTTTAATTGTTTTGATGTCTTTAGGAGTCATTGAGACGCCAGTTTGTTCTTTTCCCTTTTGAGTCTCCCATTTTTAATTACAGTATAACGGCATTATGGTCCGACCATGTGGTGTCTTTAATCCAGACTTTATCTATGTTCTTTGTGGTTATCCTGTTCGTCATTATCATATCGATTCTTCCCTTGGAGTCGCCGTACGAACTGGAAGGTTTCTCGTCGGGCCTCCTCGCTTCGGTCGTTGCCTCGGGGCTCTGGAAGGGCCTGTGGGGCCTGGTCGTGCATCAGAGAGATTCCAGTCGGGAATGTTGAGGTCCGGTAATCCCAGCTCGCTCAGAAAGGCCGCCAACTCGTGGTGGTATCGGAGAGTAGCCGGGCCATCTTCCAGGGAAACAGTAATACTGAAGGGGTGACCCCATCGGTATTGCAACCCAAGTCACCTCAGTTCAAGGGTGAGCGGCCTTAGGGCCCTACGGGCCTGGAGCGTCAGGTCTGATAGGTCTTGACGGGGTAGCTGCTCTTGCTTTTGCCATCACCTGCTCCTTGAGTTGAAAATCGGTAAGGCGGCAGATAATGTCTCTTGGAGGTGCCGAGGGGGGGCCGCGGGGCCTCAGGGCCCGGTGTGCTCTGTCCATGTGGATGGCTGTATCTCTCGGGCGGCCCAAGAGCTCATTGAGGACACAGGTGGCCAGAACCATGGTGTCCTCAGTCTCCTGGTGAGTTTGCTCTGGAATCCCCCTCAAACGGATATTGTTCCGTCTGCCTCTGTTATCGAGGTCCTCCAGCCTGCGACGGTAGTCCGCCAGGTAAGTAGCATGATGTACGGTGGTTCTGGCTACCTGGGTGATTTTTCTGGCATGTAGTGCAAGATCTTCATCGTGCTGCAACACCTTCATTTCCACTTTGGTCAGGTCTGCTTTCAGGCCCAGCACCGCATCGGTCACTGTTTGTTTAAGTTCCGCTACCAGTAAGCTGAAATCAGCTCGCCATGGGGCTGATGAGAATAGTTGTCTCACCTCCTGTGAACAGTTTTGGGCGTCCAGCAGGTCTGGGGTTTGATCTTCACCGTCGTGATCGTCCGAGTCACGGGAGCCCCGTGGTGAGGAGGAGGACTCGTGGCTTTCCGGGGACTGAGGCCCCATAGCCTCCGGCGTGCGGAAATATTCCCTCAGGGATGAAGAAGGTGCCGATGATCGACTCCTTTGTGGTCTGGGGTCGGGTGCCACCTTTTTATTTTTGCCCATGTTGCTTGGGCATATGGTTTTGTGCCGTTATAGGGTTGGGTAGTGGAGGAGCTCTGCAACTAAGCGGCCATTTCTCAGAGCCTCTGGCCACGCCCCCTAAAGTCAATATTTTAACCATTATCGAATTGGACCTGTCTTTCTAGGTATCCCCCTTCCTCTGTGCTGAAACAACAACAATACATATAAATACATTTAAAATACAACAAAGTCAATGGTAAATAACCATTTAAGACCCTGTTTCGCAGGGGCTTATTTCCTTTTATTTTGGCATAAGCCATAATCCCCATCTTGTAAATGAGGAATTGCTGTTGGCATGTCCCGTCTGGGACCTGAGTATCTTGTCTATTTACATCATATATTTTTAGGGCTTTGAGAGGGGTGCGGAAAAACCAATTCTGAGCGAGGGGGAGAAAGGAGAGAAGGAGAGAGAGATGAGAAGAGAAGGAAAAAAGTTAAAAAAAAGTTTTGTTTTCTTTATTCTTATGGGATCACATTAGTTTATTTCTGCTAATTCTATCTATATGGCCATTTATCCATGTTCATTAACTATATTACTAATATGTGTTAAGAAGGCTGTTTGTGTGGTATGTATGTGGAGCTATGTGTATGTGAGATTTTAAGAAGTTTATATGTATAGTGTATGTGTGGGTGAGTGTGTACGTGAGATGTGTATAGGAAGGGGTAATTGTGAGAAGTGTGTGGATCCTTCTGCCTCTTGTTAGTCTCTTGTTAGTTATTCTTGTACATGATTCCGAAGGCTGGGGGGAGCAGGAAAAACAGATGGGGAAAGGGCGAAGGGGGGGGGGGGGGACCCTATTTAATCTATTTTCTCGCTCCATCTCCCACCCCCTCACACTCCCATTATTGTTCTATTTCCATTAGTCCAAATTGATATTTTTTATTTTTATCCAGGCCTCGACCTCTTTTACGGTGTCAAAAAAATCTGCGTTATCTTCCGCAATTATGATTAGCTTTGTTGGGAATCCCCAATAGTGTCTTATATTATTTTTCCTCAGTATTGAGGTGACTGGAGCAAAGGACTTCCTCTTCTTCCTCGTTTGAAATTATAGATCTTGAAAAATCTTAATTTGTTGGAACTTTCCTGTCAAGGTTAGACATCTTGAGGCATTTAAAATGTTATTTTTCATTATAAAAGAATGACATAGGACTAAGACATATCTTGGTGCTTCCGTTGGTAGATATTTAGGCTTCGCCAGTCTATGGTGTCTTTCTAGGAAGTTCACTTTGTCATCAATCCTTATGCCTAGATTGTCAATAATCCTCTCTAGGAATTGTGGTATACTGTCTGTGGATATCTCCTCCAGAATTCCTCTAAAGCGCATGTTGTTACGTCTTGACCGATCTTCGATATCTGTTAATTTTTTGTCCAATTCCTGTATTTGTTGTTGCTGTTTTTTAATTATGTCCTCTTGCTCTATTGAAGTTTGTTTTAGACTATCTATGTTTTCTTCCAAGGTGTTAAGTTTCTGGTTGATGTCTCTTAAGTCTTTTCTAAAGTCCTTTGTTATGTCTTGCATTTCAATTTGTATTTGGGTCAGAAGTTTTTGAGGTAGTCTGCTGTTATTATATGTTGTCCCTCCTTTCCAGGGTCAGCTGGTTCTTATTGTTCTTACATCTCTGGTTTATGTGGTGTTATTAAGTATTGATTCATTCATACTTTTTTCACTCTGCATTGGGGAAAAAATTGACATTCTTTTTTCTTGTTCTTGCTCCTTCCTCTCTCTCCTGTCTCTCTCCTTTTCTTTACTTAGTTGTTTTTGTTCTGGGGCTCTCCTGCTTGACATTTTCCTTTTTCACCCTTACCACTCTCCCTCCCTTCTCCTCTTTATTTTTCAATTTCCCTTTAGCATATATTGTTCTCTCTTTATGGTCTTTGTGACTGTCTTTTCCTCTTTGCTATCTTTAGTTAAAGATTGTTTTCCTAAATTATTTATTGTGAGTCTCAAGAGCCTGAACACCGAGGTATATTTATCATTGGACAAAGAAGTATAGGTTTAGATAACAATATAGATCAGTTCTGAGCAGTTGTTTAAGCAGGTAATGAGGATTCATTTGTATGTGTATAGAATTATGGGAGGGGTCTATTTCCCAAATGACACAATTTACATTTACATTTGAATGTTCCGAGTGTGATTGCCCCCAGATATCAGCATCTGATATTCTATCTGTATATAATTTTTAGTTTGTACTCACGGAGATCTTCTTCCAGTTTCTTACCGCTGCTGTTCTGAAGATTTCTTTTTACTTTTGCTTTCTCTTCACCGTTTCGTTGGGGCGGGAGAGAGACGCGAGGTAAGGGAAACAGAAGAATCCTCGTTTCCAGACTTTACCGCTTCAGATGTCAGTCGAATCCCGGGTAGCTCAGTAGGGGTATTAACTCCACGCTTCACTATTCGGTCCGCTGCTTTTTTCCTCTCTAGGCCCGGCTCTCAGGTCTCAGCGGGTAGCATCGGCAATCAACGTCGCTACTTCATGCTCCGCCCCCTTACCTTCCCAAAACAAAAATTCTTAAATGTAAATACAAATGAAGGCTATATATTCTGGGATAAAAGATGTTTAACACAGAAAGTAATGGGCAAATGTGAAGGGTCTATTTTAAAACAAAATATAGTTAGCTGGCATAAACTTAAGAGTAAAATTGGCTACTTAAGACTAGAATAGGTTACTCCCTTGTCTGCCTATTGGGATAATAACATATCTGATTGAAGACATAGACTTACAAGCTTGGCAGAAGAGCGGTATCCAGCATATACAAGATCTGGTAGAATGAAACAAAATTAAGCCCTTTCAGTGCCTTAGAGAGGAATATCCCACCAGGAGAAGGCTTTAATTTCTTTAGAATAAAGAGCTTTTTAATGAAATATTTGTAGCTAGAAGAAAAAACTGAGTCAATAAAAGGGTTGGAAAAACTACTTTTCCAAGGTGACTGTAAGAATCTTTTGAAGAAATGTTCATACTTGATCAAACGCTCAAGGGAAGTTGTAATACCCCCAATGATTTCTAAATGGGAAGAAGACCTGAATACAGCTATAACTGAAAAAGAATGGTACTGCTCCTTAAGAGAGGTATCTAGAGTAGCTCATTGCCTTAACCTCAATGAGCTTCACTTTAAAATTCTAAATAGATAACACCTTACTCCAGAAAGACTATAAAAAATTTACAAAGGAGTGTTCCACCTTTGTTCGATGTGTGGTTTTATCCCCTGGAGATTTTTTTTTATCACAAATGGTGGATGTGTCACTTAATAAACAGGGTGTGGGAAGATGTGCAAACCAAAGTTAAATGTTTATAATCCCAGACCTAATTTAAACCCCCAAGAGAGCACTTCTACACTTAGACTTAGATTCTATCTAAGTAGAAGAAAAACACATTTTGATCCATATCTTACTGGGTTTCAAACTCGCAATAGCCAGACATTGGAAATATACCTTAGTGCCCAATTGGAGGGATATCACCTCTAATGTATTATATCATTTGAAAATGGAGAGGGGAATAACAAAATGGTATGACAAGTCAATGAAAGGGGCATTAGAACAGTCTATCAAACCTAGGAGAGATATTTGTGTTCAGAACTGTTGGGTGTTTCTGTATCTCCCTTTTCTCCCTTTGTATATTATGTGTTTTTATATGATATATGCACTTGCTGGAATTTAAATGTCTGTCAGCCAGAAGATATTCATCGACTAGCACTTTAAAAAGGCAATCAAAGGGTTAAATAATCCAACCCACACCACCTGAATTGAGCATATAAAAGTACACGCCTCCTCCCCATCTCTAGCATTGAGGAAGTCGTTGATTCGACGAAACGTGTCTGCTGTGAGAGAGAGGGCGGATCTTTCAAAGGACGATCACTCGAGGACGAATTTTCAAAGACATGGTCGTTTACAGCTGGGAGCAAACACATCGGACTTCCGCAAGTGTTTTTATTTTTGCGCATTGACTTTTATCTAAAGTAAGCCTCATGTATGCGGGGGCCATTAAAGTTATTTATTTTTACATCTACACTATGCAGCTTCTCTTGTGATTCCCTATTAAGGTGTTCTAAGTTTGGAGGAGCATATTGTCTGTGTATTCCTACATCACTCTTTTAACACAATTTTGAGGAGACCTTCAGAAGGTTTATCCCAGAGCATTTGTACTAGAGCCGAGTGTAAGGGCTCTGGTACATGTAAGTGGGATACCAGGGGGGTATATATATAGGGGATTTGTACACATTAACAGTTTTACACATTGTTGTGTTTATTTATATTTTTTACATGTACATTGTGGAGCACCTCTGACCAGTTGGGCTGAGTATATTTATCCATTTTTTTTTTTATAGCTCTGAAGCGCATCACCTTTCAAATCACTTATGTACAGAGACGTTGCTAGGTTTCCAAAATATCTGGGGCTATAGCCCATAAGACTTTTTTTTACATTTTTTTTTAATGGAACCATACGGCACTTACTGAGTGAGTGTGTGTGCATGTCAGTGTGAGTGAGTGTGTGCATGTCATTGTGAGCGTGTGCATGTCAGTGTGAGTGAGTGTGTGTATGTCAGTGCGAGTGTGTGTGCATGTCATAGTGAGTGTGTGCATGTCAGTGTGAGCGTGTGCATGTCAGTGTGAGTGTGTGCATGTCAGTGTGAGTGTGAGTGTGTGCATGTCAGTGTGAGTGAGTGTGTGCATGTCAATGTGAGTGTGTGCATGTCAATGTGAGTGTGTGCATGTCAGTGTGAGTGAGTGTGTGCATGTCAGTGCGAGTGTGTGTGCATGTCAGTTCGAGTGTGTGTACATGTCATTGTGAGTGTGTGCATGTCATTGTGAGTGTGTGCATGTCAGTGTGAGCGTGTGCATGTCAGTGTGAGCGTGTGCATGTCAGTGTGAGCGAGAGTGTGTGTATGTCAGTGTGAGTGTGTGCATGTCAGTGGGAGCAAGTCAGTGAGAGCGAGAGTGTGTGAGTGCCGATGAAAGATGAATAAAGATCCGGCTGCAGCAGAAATGTCCCCCTCCACTACTGAGGTAAAGCAGAAGGGAAGGGGGACAATTTAAAATATTTATGGTCTCTTAAAAATAAAAAAAACCTGCTGACTGGCATGTAACTGGCTGTGTGTGTGTGTGTAAGTATGTAACTGGCTGTGTATATGTTGTGTGTGTATAAGTATGTAACTGGCTGTGTAAGTGTTGTGTGTGTGTATGTATGTAACTGGCTGTGTAAGTGTTGTGTGTGTGTGTGTGTATGTATGTATGTAACTGGCTGTGTAAGTGTTGTGTGTGTGTGTGTGTATGTATGTAACTGGCTGTGTAAGTGTTGTGTGTGTGTGTGTATGTATGTAACTTGCTGTGTATGTGTATGTATGTAACTGGCTGTGCATGTGTTGTGTGTGTGTGTGTATATGTATGTAACTGGCTGTGTAAGTGTTGTGTGTGTGTGTGTGTGTGTGTGTGTGTATGTATGTATGTAACTGGCTGTGTAAGTGTTGTGTGTGTGTGTGTGTGTATGTATGTAACTGGCTGTGTAAGTGTTGTGTGTGTGTGTATGTATGTATGCAACTGGCTGTGTAAGTGTTGTGTGTGTGTGTGTGTATGTATCTATGTAACTGGCTGTGTAAGTGTTGTGTGTGTGTGTGTGTATGTATGTAACTGGCTGTGTAAGTGTTGTGTGTGTGTATGTATGTAACTTGCTGTGTAAGTGTTGTGTGTGTGTGTGTGTATGTATTTAACTGGCTGTGCATGTGTTGTGTGTGTGTGTGTGTGTGAATGTCTCTGTCTCTGTGTATGTATGCTTTCGTGATGTGCCATTGTCTGGCTCCTAATTTTTTTTTTGCTGGCTCCTAAAACTAAATTACATTTTTTGCTGTGTATGTGACGTGTGGGACACATTAAGGAATTCATTTTTTCTTTAAAAAAAAACAAACAACCAAACTTGCTGACTGGTGTGTGTGTGTAACTGACTGGATGTCTGTGAGGTGTGTGTATGTGACTTTCTGTGTATGTATGTGATTCTGTATGTGAGGTGTGTGTATGTGACTTTCTGTGTATGTATGTGATTCTGTATGTGAGGTGTGTGTATGTGAATGTCTCTGTGTATGTATGCTTTCGTGATGTGACATTGACCTGGCTCCTACTTTTTTTTGCTGGCTCCTAAAACTAAATTAAATCTTTCAAGCCCTGATATAAACATAAATCCTTCCTATGCTGCTTAGCAGTCATGTAATAAAAAATGTCACACATACACATAACACACATATGTGTGACATTATTTATTACAGGACTGCTAATCAGGATAGGAATGATTTATGATATATATCAGGGCTTGACAAATGTTTTTTTTTTTTGTGTGTTTTTTTTAGCCATCAGACAACCATTGTTTCTAAGGTCCTCTTGATTGAAATTTCAATCAATTTATTTTTAATTGCATCCTTTGGCCATTTATTTTTCTTTTCCCTTTTTTTTATTTTTTTTTTAAATTACCAAATTGTTATTTACATATTCCTATCAGTGTGCTACCCTACTTGGTCTTTGAGTTCCCCTCCCCTCCCCTTAATCCCATCTTTAATTCTACCCTCTTATCTACCCACTCTGAACGCTATTGTGCCTATTTAGCATCCTGAGTGTTACCCCCCCTCCCCCCCCCCTCTATCTTACCCGTGCAAACCCGCCTTCCTTTAAAGTTTGTGTTTATTGCCTATTTCTTTTAATGTGACGGTCAGTGTTTCGAACATATAACATTTAGGACATGGACTACATATATACAGAAGACAAACAGCGACGTGGCTATGTTCCCTCCTCACCCTCGGGCATCTCTGGCTCTCAGCCGGGCCCTATTCAGAGTCTTAAAGGACTGTGTTAGCCTAGTAATGGCAGCCATTCTTCCCCTCTGTTGTTTTTTTCTTTTTTCCCTACACCAAATTGCCTGTCAATTCCTGCTTCCATTTTTAACTGATATTCAATTTGATTTTTCACTGGGGTCCAGGTTGGAACCGTCTCAGAATTTCACTTTCTCGCAATTTCCAACTTGGACGCCAGCAAAATGTGTATAATTAGTTTTTCCTTTTCTTTTGTCCATGTATTTTCTGTTATGTGGAGCAGATGACTCTGTGGAGACAAACTTATTTTTGAATCACAAATTCTATTTACCCTGGTGTTTATCATTTGCCAAAACATTTGGATTGGAGGGCATTGCCACCATATATGAAGGAAGTTGCCCTCCTGTGCCCCACATCTCCAGCAGTTATCTATTCTTTGGGGGTAGATTTTATTTAAGCGTGTCGGAGTCATATACCATCTATTCATAACCTTATATTGTGTCTCTCTCAGATTTAGGCATCTAACTGCTTTATACGTTTTTGACAATGATTCGAACCATTCTTTTTCTGTTATGTTTCCGCTTAGATCTCTGTTCCATTTTTTTAAGGGAGGAACTGTTGTACTAGAGTCGATATTTCTTATGAGTGAGACACATCTGGACAGGAGTTTCTTATTACCTTCTTCTGTTAACAGTTTCCCTAGTTGTTTAGATGCTTGATTTATGTCCGTTTTAATATGCTTTATCTGAAAGTGATATAACCTAACATAGGAAAAATAAGAGTTTTCACTTATCCCGTATTGTGTGTATAAGTCATTAAAGGATTTAAGGTTAGGTTTAAGGTTGGTTTCTGTATACAGGTCGGCAATTCTGTGAATGCCTCTACTGCCCCAGTCTTCCAAATTCAAATCTGTCATATTGTCCCTTAACCTTTCCAGAGCTAGGTCTGTCAGTAAGCCACCTTCAATCCTTAATTTCTTTTTCATTATATACCAACACTCCAATAATCCGTCCATTATTAGGGATTTCCTCTTAATGTTACTTAGCTTTTGTTTGTTTTTCTCTACCCACCAGAAGGGGGTGGCTAGGTCTTCTATTAACAGAAGCTCCTTCTCTATATTATACCATCCCTCCTCTTTTGCACTTGGTTTTTGGGTATTGATTGCATGCATGATTTTACAGGCATTATAGTATTCTAGAATATCGGGGGCCCCCAGTCCTCCTTGATTTGGACTTTTTTTTATACATGTATATGCTATTCTAGCCCTTTTTCCTTGCCAGATGAAATTATTTATAGATCTCTGAACCAATTCAAGCCATGACTTTGGCACTCCAAGTGCAATCATCCTGAAGAGATAGGTCCATTTAGTGATGACATATGCCTTCAAAATGTTTACCCTTCCCCACCAGGACAACCCCATTGGTTTCCATTTTTTTAACTGCATATTTGTCTGTTGTAGTAGAGGGAGAAAGTTCAATTCGGTTATTTCTTTGGGTTCTGAACTTATTTTAACTCCTAGATAGGTTATTGAGGTTTTTGCCCAAATAAATCCAAATTTTTCTGCTAAAAGGATCCTGGTTGGGAATGGAATATTACTTGCCAAGGTGACCGACTTATCAAGATTCAATTTATACCCTGAATATCTTGAGTACTGTTTTATTTCTGTCATAAAGGCTTGCATAGACGTACTGAGGATTTGAAGAGTTAACAGTATATCGTCTGCATACAGATTGATTTTGTAGTTATTCTTTGTTGTTTTTAATCCTGTAATCTGTTGATTTTGTCTAATCGCGATGGCAAGTATTTCAATTGTTATTGAGTATAAAAGTGGTGAAAGAGGACAGCCTTGCCGCACCCCATTATTAATTGGGAACCATTCCGATTTAAACCCCTGTCCCGTCACTCTTGCCGAGGGATGTTTATAGAGTAGCATTATTTCTTTCAGAATTCTACCTTTAAGGCCACATGCCATCAGCGCTTTTTCCATGAATGCCCAGCCGACCCTGTCAAACGCCTTTTCTGCGTCCAGTGACAGGGTCAGCATGGGCACCCCATTTCTGTTCACCAAGTCTAATGAGTCTACCACTCTTCTAACACTGTTAGTGGAGTATCTCCCGGGTACAAATCCCACTTGGTCCTTGTGTATTATAGTAGGGATAATTACCTTCATTCTGTCGGCCAAAATGGCTGCATATAGCTTGATGTCCACATTCAACAGAGCTATCGGGCGGTAATTTGCTGTTTTCTCTGAGTCCTTACCCTGTTTGGGTATCGGGATGATATGTGCCTGTGTTAATTCAGTTGGGATCTTATTATCCTCGACGAAACCGTTAAATGCGGACACCAAACCGGCCTTTATTTTATGTTTTAGGACCTTATAGAACCAACCACTAAATCCATCTGGTCCTGGTGATTTATTATTTTTGAGTCTACCTATTGCGGACAGAATATCCTTCTCTGGGATTGGTTGGTTCAAAGTTTCCAATTGGGATTCTGTAATCCCGGGAATATTAAGGTGGTCAAGATAATCTTGAGTTCCTTTGTCATTCTTTGGTATTGCTAGATTATATAGGGCTTCATAATATTTCTGGAAGGCTGCTCCTATCTTGTCTGGTAGGAGATGAGTCTTGTTCCCTTCTTTAATTTTTGAGACTGTCCTAGCTGCTGTTGTTTGTTTAAATTTTTCAGTCATCCCTTTATATGCTCTGTTGCCTTGGTAGTACCATTTCCTTTTGATCTTGACCAATAATGCGTTAGTTCTCTCTATTAGAATATTATTTATTATTGTCTCCTGCTGTTTTATTTTTTGAGATGTCTCTGCTGTTGGCGCTGCTTTATTTATTTTATTTAAGGAGTCCAATTCTATGTAAGCCTCGGCTAGTGATGTTTGACGCTTTTTTTTTTTTCCGTCGCTGCTAGTTTTATCAAGTGTCCTCTAATCACGCTTTTATAAGCGCACCAGACTGTTGCAGGTTTAACTTCTCCGTTGCTATTTTCCTTAAAGAATAGTTCTGTCATGGTCTCTATAATTTCTCGATTCCTTTTGTTATTTGTCAGATAATTGTTAATTCTCCAATCTGGTTTTTGTGGTCTATAATCGCTTTTTAAATCCATAATTACTGCATTATGGTCTGACCAGGTAATTGTATTTATTTGAATTTTCGTAGTAAGTCTAGCTGTTTGGGCTTTCCCTAAAATTAAGTCTATTCTAGAGTAAGCTAGATGGGATGCCGAAAAACATGAGAAATCACTCATCTCTGGGTTCCAGACTCTCCACAGATCTAAGAATTGATTTTTTTTCATCAGTTCTCTGAAGCGTCTGGACGTATTGATGATATGTCTATTTGGGGGTTTCCCCCTGATATTCTTGGTGTCAATAGTGGGTTCTGGGGGGCAGTTAAAGTCGCCCAAAAGTACTACGTGGCCCTGGGCTACTTGTTCAGTTTTATATAAAATTTGGCTAAAAAAAGAGATTGTGGGTTGGTTAGGGGCATAGATAGACACCAGAGTAAAGCGAGTGTTGTTAATGTCTGCTATTACCAGCAGATATCTGGCCTCTTCATCTCTATCTATATGTATTATATTTACTAACAGGTCTTTAGAGAAAAGAATAGCCACCCCCCCCCCCTTTTTTTTTATGTTGGATAGAGGATTCTAAGATTATTGGGAATTTTTTATTTTTCATTCTACTGCACTCATCTTTCTTCCAATGTGTTTCTTGGATGGCACAAACTTGTATATTTTCTTTTCTCAGGTATTCGAATATTATCTGTCTTTTTTGTGGAGAATTAATGCCTTGTACATTAATGGATGCAAATCTAATAATTTCTGATTTTGTTTGCTATATTCCCAGCTTTCTCCCGAGTCCCTCGGACCCCCCTAGGGGGAGGGAGTAGCCAACGTCGCTGCCACACACAACCACATAACTTAACACACATATACATAGAAACAAAGACAAAAACCCTTCCCAATTTGGTATAACCTACTGTAGGTATACCAGAGACGTATTGGTCGACTCCGTGTCGATCTCCAACGTCACAAAATATTTGTCTCATCTGTCAGATGGGACTACTGGGTCTCCGCCGGACCGGGTAGTATAAATCCTTTCTTCACTCCCCTCAGTTGCTACGAGGTGAGAGAGGGGCGGAGAAGAGAGGGGAGAGAGAAAAGAAAATAAATAAATAAACTCCCTTCATGTGCCTAATGTAAACTACTAGTCGATATTGGTCTTAGTCACTTAGCCTATTATTTCTCTCTATACTATTTCTTGATTCTGGATCATATACTTATTTTACTCCATGAGTCTAACTGTGATTATTATAAGCATTTAAAACTCCCCTCATGTGGGGGGGAAAAGAAAGAAAGAAGAAAGAAAAAAAAAAAAAGAAAGAAAAAACCCTCTCGCCTCCATTTATTCCACCTTATATCTCTCGTTTTTATGTTAACATATTTTCCCTTTTTTCCTCCCCTTTCTCATCCCCGTAGCCCTGGCTTTTAGTTACTCCCTTGCTCCACTTTATTTTTTTCGATCCATTTTTGAAGGACTTCTGCGTTTTCAAATGTCTCTCTATTCCCCTGATAATAGAGGATTATCCCTTTTGGGTTTCTCCATGAGTATTTTATGCCTGCATTTCTCAGAATATTATTTTGAGAGCGAAAAGACCTTCTCATTTCCCTCGTTTGGAATGACAAATCTTGGAAGATTTTTATATTTTCATATTCGGTCTTTGCTAACTCTTTCCCATATATTGCATTCATAATCTGTGTTTTGAATCGATACGAGTGGCAACAGACAATCGTGTCTCTAGGGAAGGAGTCTGCTGGTTGCGATGTTTTATATACCCGATGGTATCTTTCTAGTGTTTTGCATTCTTGTGTTGTGTCCAGCCCAAGAAAGTTAAAGAATTTCCCCAGGTAATCCTCTAGTAGCTGTTGTGGAATATTTTCGGGTATACCTCTTATTCTTAAGTTACATCTCCGTGACCGGTCTTCTATATCTGTCATCTTTTTTTGCAGAGTTGAGATCCTTATTTCTAGGTCTGTTATGGTATCTTTTTGTAAGTTTGATTGGAGTATAGTATGGTCTAACTTTTCCTCTACACTTTCCATCCGCTCTGTAAATAGCTTCAGGTCATCTCTTATATCTTTTTTTGTTTCCGACATATTTTTTGTTATTTCCTGCTTAATTCTGTCGAATTGGAAATCCAGTGCTTTTTGTAGTTGCTCTGAGGTTATTGATTGTGGTTCCGTCCAAGATGAATTAAGTATCTCTCCCCTCAGATCTGAGTGCAGTGCCTCGTCCGTATGTGGCTGTAGTTCAGGAGTTTTTTTATTCCGTTCGATTTTATCTGTTTGGGGCGAAAAGAATGTTGATAGTCTTTTTTCCACTTTTTCTGTTTTTTTCTCTCTTTCCTTCTCCCTTTTAGATGTCTGTTTGTTATCCTCTTTCTTTCTAGTTGCCATATTTGATTCCTTAGTTTTTCTTCGCCTTCTCCTTCCTTACTCTCCCTCCTTACCTTTTCCTCCTTCCAAGGATGTAGTTAAAATTTTCTTTTGATGTCTTGGAGTGTACCTCAGCCCTCTTCTTTGCGTTCTTTTGACCTTGTAGAACCTTTGAGTTTAATTGTCTCAGCCAGGTTTTTAGTTTTTTAGTTATATTCCCCTATCTCTGGGAGCCATCAATTCCCTGGGGCTGGCCTTGATCTCTCCAGTGGGGGTGCAGAAAATTAGTTAGCAGTGTGGGAGCGTAAAATTTGTCTACACAAATTTTAACAGCTAAGTGCGCTAATGTGTAAATTCTAAATCTCAGCTGGTGGTCTTGGATAACCAGCTTTGAACCCTTCAGCAGGACTTAAATCGCCAAATAAACATTTCGGTTCAGGACTCCTGAATTACCCCAAAAATATTAGAGTATGGTAGCACTACCCCCTACATATATTTTAACAGACGTAGTGAAAGAAATCACGTTACATGTCATAAAGTATACATGCAGCACTTAACTAAGTAGATTCCAGATCTTATCCTTCTCCCCTTTCCCTTTCTTTCCTCTCACAAATCCAGACACTGTTTAGACAGGTAATTTAAATGGAAGTAAGGGGATGCGGTATTTCTCACCCTGGTTTAGCAAGCGGGTGCTCTTGAAAATTTAGGTATCAAATCCCTTGTTTAATCGGTGTCCAGATAATAGAACTCTCTCTATCCCCAGAATTTAGATGTCATACACCAGTTTTCCCACCTCTAGGCAGTTATCACCTAGACCGCTTGGGAAACTCTTTAGCAGGGTTTAGTGTCAAATGTGAGCAGATATGCACTATTTATCAAGAGCCATCGATTGCTCAGTAGGTGACAGGGTGCAGCAAGAGAACATTCATCACACCATGTACAAATCCTTTAACAAGCGAAGGGCGGGTTGCCCCGTCGCTTGCAATTTAACTCACGTGTACCCAGAGGATAGATTAGTTTCTCCGGCTACCAAAAAGAACTTCTGCGCGGTGCTGTGCCCGAAAACCGGTGCTGTGCCGAGAGTGGTATAATGCAGCGTTTCTCCAGGCTTTTCTCCCTCAGCTACTGGAAGTGAAGCAATTCTCGGGAGCTTAATCTTCTCTGCGGTCTCTCATTTTCCCCAGCCCGGCGTACGGCCCAGTCCGCTACACGTGGAGACGCTGCGTCACTCACGTCATGCTCCTTCCCCCCAGAGGGCTTGACAAATTTAATTTAGTTTTAGGAGCCAGCAAAAATTTTTAGGAGCCAGACAATGTCACATCACAAAAGCATACATACACAGAGACATTCAAATACACAAACCTCACATACAGAATCACATACATACACAGAAAGTTACATACACACACCTCACAGACATCCAGTCAGTCAAAATATATATATACACATGTAACATAAATCATTCCTATGCTGTTTGGCAGTCCTGTAATAAGGAACCTCAACCCAACAATATATAGCTTAAATACACAAAGGTGGATGTAAATCAGTGACCCCAACCCTCCCCTCTCTCCACCATATCCAGAGCTTACCTGAGTGGGAATAGACCTGCTCTGCATCTCCCACAAGGTGACAGCCAGTAAGGATATCTTCAGAGCTGCTTCACTGTCCCACGTGGAGCTTCCCTCACATCCCTGAAGTCACACACAGTGACCATGCTGTGTAAAAGCCATGCACTGATTGGCTGTAACATCACTCAGCATCCTATCAGTGCAGGGCTTTCACACACAGTGACCATGCTGTGTAAAAGCCCTGCACTGATTGGCTGACACATCACTCAGCATCCTATCAGTGCAGGGCATTCACACACAGTGATGATGCTGTGTAAAAGCCCTGCACTGATTGGCTGACACATCACCCAGCATCCTATCAGTGTAGGGCTTTCACACACTGTCTGTGTGATGTCAGGGTGCGGAGCTATCACAGAGCTGCAGAGACTTGGGGCTTTGCTCAGCACATTCGGGGCTTCAGCCCCCTTATTTCACCCCTAGCGACGCCTCTGCTTATGTATCTCCCTGTTTCTGAGGGCCCACAGACCGTTTTGACATAGAAAATTACAGTTGTCTCTATATTACATAGTATATATTGCTTGGACTGAAAAATCCACTGCATTTTGTCTTTTTTTATATTTTTATATTTTGATGTTTTTTGGTTTTGTATACAAAATGTTTTCTTTAAATATTATTCTTGGAGTATTTATAGACTAAGGCATTGCAATTTGAGCTGTGATAATTTATCTGGGCAAAACAAAAATTGCCAGAATTGAGGGGGAAAAAAGGAACAGAATAATTCAAGCCAAATGTGAAAAAAATGAAATGCAGACACTTTATTAAACAAAAATGCAGTGTTTGTGCAGCACTCTCAAACATACTAAATAATTGAGAGCTTTAGAAGGCATTATACAGCAATACACTTGAAGTTTTCCAAATGCCAAATATGGTAGAACTTAATCTAAACATATTGTGTGGTTTTAACCTTCTGCCTGTGTTCCCCCTACGGCCCATTTAATGATTGGAAAGTAAATGTTTATGGTCTGTTTCCCATCATGGAGTTTTCCTGTATAAAAGAAACTCCTTTATGTCAGACCAAGACAAAAAAAAATATTTGAGGCCTATATTAACTCCTTTATGTCAGGCTACTATAAATCTGTGGGAATGTGAAGCTAGTGAACTCATTTTTTGATAGCATGTTAATTATTGAAATGAATACACATCTACATTTTAAAAATGATATCCTTAAAGAATGCATATTGAATAAGTACCTCTAAGCAAAATGCCCTATTGTAGGATGACCATATGTCCCCTTTAAGGTGGAAAACGAATAATTTAAACTACCGTATTTTTCGCTCCATAAGACGCACCTAGTTTTTAGCAGAGGAAATCAAGAAAACCACTCAATATGCCAGGATTTTGCCATTTAATATGCCAGAATTTAGCCACTCAATATGCCAGGATTTTGCCATTCAGTATGCCAGGATTTTGCCATTCAATTTGCCAAGATTTAACCATTTAAAATGCCAGGATTTAGCCACTCAATATGCCAGGATTTAGCCACTCAATATGCCAGGATTTAGCTACTCAGTATGCCAGGATTTAGCCACTCAGTATGCCAGGATTTAGCCACTCAATATGCCAGGATTTAGCCACTCAATATGCCAGGATTTAGCCACTCAATATGCCAGGATTTAGCTACTCAGTATGCCAGGATTTAGCCACTCAATATGCCAGGATTTAGCCATTAAATATGCCAGGATTTTGCCAATCCATATGCCAGGATTTAACCATTTAATATGCCAGGATTTAGCCACTCAATATGTCATGATTTAACCACTCAGTATGCCAGGATTGTGGAGTAAATAAGCTCACATGCTTAGGTAGCATACAGAATGATAAATATGATGTCAATGAACAATAGGTATACATGGGTATATATCAGGGCTAAATAAATCCCAGGCGACCAGAAAATTAGATCTGACGCATCATTATTGTTGTCCCCGCATGGTGCCCTCGGTGCTGGGATCAATTTTTTTTGTTTTCATCCAGCGTGAGGGAGCACCATCCAACTGTCAGACACACATAACAAGCACAAAGTCCTATGTTTACATTGGCAGAGTAGAAAATATTGTCCATGTTTTTTATATATATACTCATATCAAAGTGAAATTCATGTAAATAAAAACGTGCTTCATTAAATCCTATTGAAGTTTCAGAGTTTTTAGATTCTTTACCTTCTGTGGGTTAACATAATACGTACCGACATAAAATTGACTTACAATACAGTCACAATTACAATTAATGTTACAGTTGGGGGGTTGTACTGTGGCTAGGTGAGGTTTGGTGCGTCGTTAGAGAAGAGGGGTGTTTTCTTTTATTTAATATATATAACCATATAATAACGGTTTTATTAGTTCACATGACTGGTTTAGATGATGTAATGGTTATGTAATAGAAAAACTAAGCAGCAGGATATTTTGCTTCAAGGGGGTGTGGCCTAACAGCACCTTATAAGTCTGTCAGTCTGACTGAGAAGTCTTTGCTCCTTCCCCTACTGACCTATTTCTCAGACCAACATGGAAGCATTTGCACTCACCACGTCCCTTCATGCAGATGCTGGAGTTAGTAAATGCCCTAGTGCTGGGTTTTCTCCACTACTATATAGGTGAAATTATCCAAATAAAACATAATAGAAAGATAATTTAAAAAGTGCGGAACTCCACATAGTCGGGCCAGTTAATTAAACGATTTCAGTTTTTCTCCCTCTTCAACCACAATGCATTGTAAATCTTTAGTAAAAGAGCACTGGAGGACCTCCTGGTCAGATAAACCAAACATAAAGTAATCCCTCCGATTTCAGCCTGTTGAAATAACAAAGTGGAGCTTCCCTCAACGCCAGGCCATCCAGCCCGTACAATAGGAAAAAAAAAAAGGAAGCAAAAACGGTTTGCGGAAGGAGCTCACAATCAAAGCAGGTATGTGAAAATAAGCCAGAGTTTAATGCTTCCGTAAAACAGGCTAGTACAAAAAAGGAAATGAACCACACAGTGAGAAAGGCGCCTTTCAACGATGCCAAGGCTTTGATAACCCAACTCCGGGGGGGCATGACGTGTTGAGGGAAAAGAAAGGCAGCTCACTTTGTATCCTAACTGTTTAGAGTCTTGCACCAATTGTACAAATAAGTTACTACTGATTTATGTCAGTTTTGGGGAGTGGAGTGTTTCTTTCTAAACCCTCCCCCACTCCCTCACTTTAAAATTTCCTGTTTTATGAAAAAAATGCTTTGCTCACCACCCAGGAACTAAACGGATTAAAAGCAACATTATGTAAATGTTTTCTTTGTGACTGGAGCTGATATCAGAGACTTAACCTGTAAACTAGGGTGGGGTTATAGAATTCAAGGCATATTCCTTTTTTTTTTTCCTATTGTACGGGCTGGATGGCCTGGCGTTGAGGGAAGCTCCACTTTGTTATTGCCAAGAAGACAGACGGGAGCCTGAGGCGATGTATTTTCCTCCAGTATGCCGAAGACCCTGCGGGTGTTGTCCTAGCACGCCCTCTCTAGCATAAAACCCACTTGATCAGAGTGAATCAGCTCTTGCATAACTAGTTTTAGTCTCTGTGCCAGAATTTTTTAGTAGATTTTAAGATCCTGGTTAATAAGTGATATTGGGCGATAATTATCCACTCTGGTTGGATCCTTGCCATTTTTCAGTATAGGAGAGATACAAGCCTCTAACATTTCAGTGGGAAATGGGTTATCTGCATCTATTCCATTAAAAACTCTTTCGAGGACCGGAGAGGTCAGGGGATCCAACGTTTTATAAAACTGAGCAGTGAAACCATCTGGTCCTGGGGCTTTTCCTGTCTTAAGATCCTTAATCACTGTTGAAATTTCTAGTTGTGTGAATGGCTGGTTTATTTTTTTTTTTTTCCTTTTCTTTTTCTTTTCTTTTTTTTTTGTGTGACACTCAGTTGTAGTATATCATTCATATAGATATGCAGACATTATAACATCCTTGTGTCTTGTAGTTATATACCTGTTTTTATATTTTTTTTTTTTAAGTCAATCAATTAAGATTCGCAAAACCTCAATTCTTTTACACATAATAGAAAAATTTACATACACTGGTAGGAAAGTAATTTCGTACCTGACGAACATACAGATAAACATGTGGTGGTCAGTTTCTCATTTAACCTTACATCTCGTTAAGCGTATTATCACTGACATCAACATACCGCGAGCATGACTTTTGTCACCATAACGGAACTTACACTAGCTTAACCTATAACAAAGTGGCATTTGTTGCCCAGCCTAGGGAGAGGGGGGGGGGGGAGAACATGCGAGTACAGCCTGTCAACTATATAATTCTGCAGGCGTGCAGGGGAGATGCTAAACATATCGACGGACCTTTTTTTCCCATTGATCCCAGATTTTTTGTTTTTCCAGACCAAATTGGGCCCAACCTATTTCTTTTTCCATTTGTGCCTGGAATAGGAGTTGGTTCTTAACAATGTCCCAGAGAATTTTACCCTGCTTCTTCCAGTTTCGTGCAATAGTGATTGTAGCAGAGATGCAATATTACCCAGGTTATCTCCGCTTGTAATCCAAGTGAGACTCAGGAACAAATAAATAGTAAATCCAAAGGCAGGGTTTCCAGCAGGTCAAATACAGCAATATCCCAACAGCAATCCCAATAACTGGACGACACACAGTTTCAGGAGCATAACTGACCAGAACTCTTTAATGATACAGAAACACAGAATATATACAGTTGAACATCTTGACAAACCAGATTAGACAAAGGAACTATAACAGGATTATAATTTAACCTAAGGAGATACAAAGGGAAATCCTGCCTCACACCTTTCAGGATACAAAGGTGCCCAGCTCAGATACACACAGGAAACTAAATGACTTACATAAGACAATGGGAGAGGTGACAAAAACAGGGATTAAAGATAGGATCCAATCTTAACTTGGGGAAAACACAGTGAATAGGACAAAGACTTGGATCCTCGTAATTACAGTACATTCCTTTGCTTGGGAGATAATTGAGTTAACCTTTGTATCAGCTCAATTATCTCCAAGCTAAAATATACAGGTTCTATACAATATTAATAACTTTCAAAATATGCATCACATTCACATAAAACATACATTTTCAGAATCAGCATACTTTAAATATGAAAATAACTAAAAATCAAACAATTCCACCCAGAAGTTCCAAAGTTACCTTTTTGGGCATTTTTAAAGGGCCACACACCCCAGGGCCATAGTCACAGGGGAGGAGGCTGGCAAACAGGCCTCTCCAAGACCAAGTGGCGAAGGGCACTTCGTCACACATCTCCCCTTTTGGGGGGAGACTAACCAGGTACCTGACCTTCTGTCGGTCAGTACCTAAGTTAGTCGATTCACCCACCCTCAGTAAACAAGTGCCAGAGTAGCCCACCCACAACAAACAATTACTGCACATAGGTATTCCTCTGGGATAACTGGGCAACACGCTGTGGGGGCTTGGGGGGCAGAGGCCAGCTGCGCTCTGCCCCAATGCCAGAGCTTCTGTTAGGGTAGCCTGGTGGGGACTTGGCTGTAGAGGGGAGACATCACTTTCCCCCTCCTCCTTGTACTCCTGCGATTGTAGCTGGGGATTTGGACCGGCTGTCCAGCATCCCTGTGGGTCAGGCACAGAGACCACGGTCCCATCTGCGCCGTCTGGGAGATTGGTGTCTCCCCTTAGTAGGTTAAGCTGCAGCTGGGGAGAGAGGGTGCCGTGCTCCTCTCCCTGGAACACAGGCTGCCCCTGGAGAGGGAGACCGACTGTCTCCACTTCCATAATATTGTCCTGCTGCTGGGGAGAGAGGCCGACTGTCTCTACTCCCTGTAGGACACACTGCTGCTGGGGGGGAAGGATGACACTTTCTTCCCCCTGGGGTGCATCTTGCTGCTGGGGAAGGGGGTCGCCTGTCTCCACTCCCAATACAATACTCTGCCGCTGGGGAGAGAGACCGGTTGTCTCCTCTCCCTGAAACTCACCCTGCCGCTGGGGAGTGAGGCCGATTGCCTCCACTCCCTGTAGGGTACACTGCTGCTGGGGAGAGAGGCCGGCTGCCTCTTCTCCCTTCAGCTTACACTGCCGCTGGGGAGAGAGACCGGTTGTCTCCTCTCCCTGAAACTCTCCCTGCCGCTGGGGAGTGAGGCCGATTGCCTCCACTCCCTGTAGGGTACAATGCCGCTGGGGAGAGAGGCCGGCTGCCTCTTCTCCCTGCAGTTTACACTGCTGCTGGTGAGAGAGACCGGTTGTCTCCTCTCCCTGGGACTCACCCTGCATGGGTATCCACAGTGGCGACCTGTACAACTCAAGCTCGAGGCACCTTGCCGCTTGGTTCTCCACATAAGTCTTAAAAGCCTGGTACGGTACCTTTGGTTTGTTCTCCTGTACCATGGGCACAATCTGGTTCCTCTCTGGAGTTTGTTGGTCCTTCTGTCGTAGTACAAACTCCTGTACCTCCGTCATGGTTTTGGCGATAATCTCTGTTGGTGGGTTTTCCCCATAAAATGACAGCCGGAATTGCAATTCTCTTTTAAATTCCAACTGCCCCTGTTTAATCTGCACCAAAGCCGGACCCTCTTCTGCTCTGTACTCCGCCATGACTTCTGCAACCAGGACTGCCTTGGTCTTGTTGCTGGCAGGAATACCCCTTGCTTCCAGGAGGTCCTTTACAGTGGATCAATTTAAAGTGGTGTAATTGATCTCCATCCGTGATCCATCAATGCTGTTGTCTTTCCTGGTACTTGCTCCTCTGTGGGTCTGGATCCCAGCGCTGCCAACCAATGTAACGGATCGCCTGGCACCCCGACTGGGTACCTCCGTTAAAGGATGCTCCTAGCGCTTCCTGAGGACTCCAAGCACTGCAGCAGACACCACAACCACCAAACCGGAGAAGCATATGAATCCTCCCAAGCATATGAATGCTGTAGACAGTTGAATAGGAACCATACGAATAGGTTTACTCTCCTAGCAGTCAAACTGGAACAGCATACAATAAATCCTTCCCCCAATAATGAGACGACACTTCACTTTGAGGGTTAAAACAGGAACTCTTACAGCAAGATTGAACTACTTTATTTGACAAACAACACAGACTTATATACACCAAACTGCAATCAGATAACACTTGATTAAACAATAGAAAACTTAAACACATCACCAGTAAAGCAGTATCTAGCCACTTTAATCTGGAGCCAGAAGCAAGGTAGTCAGACTGGGTGGCTGACATAACTAAACAATGGAAGGCTTAAACACATTACAGACAGGGTCCATAATCTAAAGGCAAGAGGCGGGCAAGCAGCCCCCTCCAAGGACACGTGGCGAGGCCGGTTTCGCCACATTTCTCCCCTTTACCATCCAAACTAACAGGGTATCTGACCTCCTGCCGGTCAGTGCCCTGGTTAGTCCAGCAACCCACCCACGAAGCACAAACAGCAATACAACCCACCCACAATAACTGGTTACTACACCTGGATAAAATAGCAACTTGTCCATGTCCAGGTGCCTCACCACAGCTGTGCGGGGGGCTGGTAGACTGCCTTGGTGGGTTGCTGAGTGGGCAGAGACCAGCGGTACTCTGCCCGGGTGCCAGCGCTACCACTGAAGTAGCCTGGTTGGAGCCTGGTTGGGGGAGGGGGAGACCGACTGTCTCCCCTCTGGATACACTGCTCTGTGGCTGGGGGACAGGACCGACCGTCCCTGCCCCTGGGGCTGCAAGTGCAGAGACTACGGTCCCATCTGCATAGTTGTGGGGCTTAACATCTCCCCTTGGTGGGTTAGGCTGCCGCTGGAGAGAGGGTGTAACAAGCTCCTCTCTCTGAACTGTAGACTGCCGCTGGGGAGAGGGGGTAACCTGCTCCTCTCCCTGACACTCTCTTTGCTGGTGGAGAGGGGGACCAACTGTCTCCCCTTTCAATATTTTGTCCTGCGGCTGGGGTGCGAGACAGATGGTCTCTGCTTCCTGGGGTACACACTGCCGCTGGGGAGGAAGGACGGCACCTTCATCTCCCTGGGGTACACGCTGCCGCTGGGGAGGAAGGACTGCACCTTCTGCTCCCTGGGGTACACACTGCCGCTGGGGAGGAAGGACGGCACCTTCATCTCCCTGGGGTACACACTGCCGCTGGAGATCTGGGCCGACCGCCCAGCATCCCTGTAGGGCCGGTAGAGAGACCGCCATCCCATCTCCACCTGCCACCTGTGGGTCTTCCCAGGACCAGTCTATGAGGTCCCCTACTTCTGCCGCTGGTAGTGAAGCAGGGGGTACCTCGGCTGCGTTTTCCCAGCTGTAGGTTGGCAGGTCTGGGTCTCCCAGCCAGTTTTCCTGTTCTGTGTCTATGCCCTGTGGCTGACATGAGTTTAGTAGTTCCACATAGTCCATCTCTAGCTGTCGTTCCATGGCAGCCAAACGGTGGAGGTCTTGTCCCAGTCCCCTAGATCTCGGGCCCTGTACCATCTCACCCCGGTAATAAAAAATAGCCCAGTACCGTGACTCTGCTGGACTGCCAAAGTCGACGTCTTCTGCTAAGGCCTTCCACAACAGGCCAGGGCTAGTGTAGTTCTCCCCCTCCGGCTGGATGCCCTCTGCCCTCCATGTCTCTGGCTGGACAGTGCACCACCACAGTGCCCGGTATGAGGCGTCAAGGCTCAGTTCCCTTTCCACGAGGTACTCAAGTTGTCTGACCTGCTGCCCTCCGGGTTGGTCTCCCAGAAGCGGCATCCGCCAGGCCATTTGTTCCTCCAACCGGTATGCGACACCAGGAAGGCGCTGCTGCCGTTGATACTGGACTTCCTCCAGGGCATTGTACCATAGTTCTTGCCGGGCAATATCTCTCCAGTCCAATTCACCCTCTTCCTCAGGTGTGTGAGGTGCCCAAGGATCCACGAACCCCATTTTCCCAAATCTTTATGTAGACAGGGACGCTGTATAAACACTAGCGTCGCCTTCAATTTGTAAATCCAAACGACTGTGTCTCTGAGCTGCTTTACCTCGCACTAGGACGCCATCCCACCGCTGCCACCAATGTAGCAGAGATGCAATATTACCCAGGTTATCTCCGCTTGTAATCCAAGTGAGACTCAGGAACAAATAAATAGTAAATCCAAAGGCAGGGTTTCCAGCAGGTCAAATACAGCAATATCCCAACAGCAATCCCAATAACTGGACGACACACAGTTTCAGGAGCATAACTGACCAGAACTCTTTAATGATACAGAAACACAGAATATATACAGTTGAACATCTTGACAAACCAGATTAGACAAAGGAACTATAACAGGATTATAATTTAACCTAAGGAAATACAAAGGGAAATCCTGCCTCACACCTTTCAGGATACAAAGGTGCCCAGCTCAGATACACACAGGAAACTAAATGACTTACATAAGACAATGGGAGAGGTGACAAAAACAGGGATTAAAGATAGGATCCAATCTTAACTTGGGGAAAACACAGTGAATAGGACAAAGACTTGGATCCTCGTAATTACAGTACATTCCTTTGCTTGGGAGATAATTGAGTTAACCTTTGTATCAGCTCAATTATCTCCAAGCTAAAATATACAGGTTCTATACAATATTAATAACTTTCAAAATATGCATCACATTCACATAAAACATACATTTTCAGAATCAGCATACTTTAAATATGAAAATAACTAAAAATCAAACAATTCCACCCAGAAGTTCCAAAGTTACCTTTTTGGGCATTTTTAAAGGGCCACACACCCCAGGGCCATAGTCACAGGGGAGGAGGCTGGCAAACAGGCCTCTCCAAGACCAAGTGGCGAAGGGCACTTCGTCACAGTGATCTTAAGTGCCATGAATGTATGGGTTATGATCAGTCGGGATGCCAGCGGCATTCTAGGCCAATTGAGATGGAGTAGTGCCATGTTCGGTGTTTTTGTCAATTTCAAACTAGTAAAAGATTCTATTAAGTCGAAAGCCCTCTGCCACACCTCTTGTATCTCTTTACAGCCCCACCATATATGTAAGTGGGTGCCCTCCACTTGGAGGCATCTCCAGCAAACCGGAACTATTGATGGAAACATTTTTTTTAAAGTTGAGGGAACATAATACCATCTGTTAATTATTTTGTACTGAGTTTCAACCAGACTGAGGCATTTAATATCTTTTGAGAGATTGAGGAATGAGTTATTCCACTCTTCAGTGTTTATTTTAATCCCTAACTCTCTTTCCCAAGCGCTTATTGCCGGGGGGTCTATAGTGTGTTCCTGAGTTCTCAAGAGTTTGGAGGCTTTAGTGAATATTTTGCTCACTCCCACACCATCAAAAAATCTGTTTATCTCATTTAAGGTATTTTTATCTTTAATCAGGTGTTGGGATATGAAACTGTTGAGCCTCATGTAGCTGAATAGCTCTCTATCAGGCATGGCAAATTGCTCTTTGATTTGGTCGAAAGGGACCAATTCATTTGTTTTTAACACTTGTTGGATGTCTTTGATTTCCCTGCTTTTCCACTCTCTTAGATTTAGGTCAGCTAGTTGGGATTCCAAATATTCCATACTAATATTGGAAGGGATACTGTCTCTATTCAATTTTAGTAGAGATTTTAACTTAAGCCATTCAGGCATCAGTTGTTTGTGGACCAGAACTGGAGATTTGATTACCTTGTGGTGTGTCTGCCAGACTAAGCTATTTAAGTCTTCTACTTTACATGCTTCGGCCTCAATGTTGTACCAACCTTCTTCCCTATTATCTTCTATTTGGCTTGCATGTATGTGGCACAGTCTAGTGGCCTGGTATACTCTTTTTATGTCCTATGTCCGGGAAGTTTAGACCTCCCTTCTCCATCCTTTGTGCTAGCAGTTTGTTCCTTATTCTAGGCTTTTTTCCTCTCCAGATGAAATTGCTTATGCTGCTCTGGAGCATGTCTAACCAAGGTTGTGAAACCCTAAGTGGGACCATTCGCATCAGGTATAACCATTTCGGGATAAGATAAGAGTTGACTGCGTTCATCCTACCCCACCAAGAAATTTCTACATTCTTTCTTTCTTTAAACCAGACATTTGAAAGTCTAAGTAGGGACAGGACATTTGTCTCCATCATTTTGTTTGGATCTCTAGTAATTTTAATGCCAAGGTAATCTATATATCCCTTGGTCCATTGGAATTCAAACCGGTGCTGGATTTCATTCCTGATAGTAAGATCTAGGTTGGCGTCCATTATAATAGATTTGTTTATGTTTATTTTATAATTAGATACTTTACTGTAGCTCTTGATCATGTCCATCATGCTTTCTAAGGAATGCAGGGGGTTGGTCATAGTAATCATTATGTCGTCAGCATAAAGGGATATTTTCATATGCTTATCTTTTACTTGCCATCCTGCTATATTTTTATTGTTCCTGACGCTTATTGCGAAAGGCTCCAGAGAAAGTACATATAGTAGAGGAGACAGAGGACAACCCTGTCTTGTTCCATTATTTAATGGGAACCAATCCGCTGAGATGTTTGGGCCCTTCGTTCTGGCAGTTGGTCTATAGTAGAGTGTCATTATGGCCTTGAGAATCCAGCCCGTTATTCCAAACGCACCAAGAGTGAGCCTCATATATTCCCAGCTGACCCTGTCAAACGCCTTCTCTGCGTCAATTGACAGGGTCAGCATGGGAATCTTTTTTCTACCGGCATCATCCAATATGTCTATTATTCTTCTTATGTTATTAGTGGAGGACCTCTTAGGTATAAAGCCAACCTGGTCTGGGTGGATAACTGCAGTCAAGACCTTTTTTAATCTAAGGGCCAGTATTTTAGAAAAAAGCTTCACATCCACATTAATTAGAGATATTGGCCTGTAATTTTTCACCTCAGTTGGCTTTTTGTTCTCTTTCAAAATGGGGAGAATATTTGCCCTCAACATCTCAGGAGGAAATTTACCTGTCTCAGCCGCTTCATTAAACGTATCGGTTAAACAGGGTTTTATCTGATTTTTAAATATTTTGAAGAAAAAATTTCCGAATCCATCTGGCCCTGGAGTTTTTGATTTCTCCAGGCCATCGATAGCCACTTGAACTTCAGATTGTGTAATAGGTATGTTTAGAGACTCTGTGCGTCTGAAATACTCGGTATATCTATATTATTTAAATAATGAGATATTTCCCTCTTGTCTGGTAGGGGGAGTATGTTATACAGCTGCTTATAGTATTCGTTAAATTTTTCTCCAATTTCTTTAGGAAGCATATATGTTTGGTCCTTAACTATTAACTTATGAACTCTGTTAACAGCAGACTGTTTCTTGAGTTTATTAGACATAGTTTTATTTACTCTATTGCCTTTTTCGTAATATTTCCTTTTTAATTTGTGCAAATTATTGATGTTATTTTCCATTAATTTATGGTTTATTTTTGCTCGGATGTTTTTTAATTCCTCATACATAACCTGAGTTGGGCAGGTTTTATTTTTTTCCGCTATTTCTTCCAGACGCACATAGAGGGTGGCCAGACTGGCTCCCTGTTCTTTTCTCCTCTGAATTTCTAATTTTATCAAATACCCTCTTATGACCGCTTTAAACGTACACCAGTTATTTAAATGGGATGTGTCTAGTGGGTTATTCTCTAGCATGAATAATTCGATCAATTTTTTTATATCCTCTATATTTTTGTTGTTATGTAAGATAAAGTCTTTCATTCTCCATGAGGTATTCATGGTCTTAACTTCAGAGGCTATTTCCCAGGCCACTATGCTGTGGTCCGACCATGGATTTTCTACTATAGTGATCTTATGGATTTTATTGACCAAATTCCCATTTCCCCAGACCATATCGATTCTCGAGTATGTCAGATGCACTTTGGAAAGGTGGGTATAGTCAAATTCTTTTGGATGGAATATTCTCCAGATATCGAACATGCCATATTTATTTTTTATATTTTTTAAAGTTTGGGCCTGTCTAATAATAGATTTGTCTATCCTATCCCCACTCTTTAGTCTTTTGTCCATCTCTGGGTCCAGGACTAAATTGAAGTCTCCCGCCAATATTATACATCCAATTCTGCTCCTTTCTATTTCCTCCATGATTTGTTTTAAAAGTTTAGTAGGGTGTTTGTTGGGTAGATACAGATTAACCAGTGTATATGCCTCGTTGTTTATCTTACATACCACTATCAGGTATCTGCCTTCTGGATCTTTTATTCGGTGGAGTATCTCTAAATGTAATGAGCTGGAGAAGATTATCGCCACTCCACATTTTTTCTTATCCCGGTTAGATGCCTGTTCAATGGTGTTATAATTTTTGCCTCCCCATGATTGTCTATCGCTCTGTCTCCAGTGTGTCTCCTGCAGGAAAGCTATTTGTATATGGTTTTTTTGTAGGTGTTGATATACCACTGATCTTTTAAATGATGTATTAAGCCCCTGCACGTTTACAGACATCATCTTAAGCATATTACCCGTGTCCTCCCCTCTCCCTGGCTGTTTTGGTTCTCGTTCCGTGAAGACATACTGACACACATATTGACAAACAAAACATAAAAAGAGGGAGTAATACTCCCTAAGTAAGTGGCTACCTGGAGCATGCTCCTGGTGTCCTGAATAGAGTAGTTGACCGCTATCCTATTCCTGTGTCCAAAATGGGCACACGGTGGGGGGGGGGGGGGGAGCCATCTTTGGTCGATCGAATTTAGAAGCTGTTTGGTATTTGGTGTCTATTTCTCGCCTGCCGGTCCATTTTTATTTATTCAGATACATGATCTATGATCTATTCTTCTTCTTGTTGTTCTCTACCCCACCTTTCATTCTTTTTCTCCCTTCCCCCTTGTTCCTTTACTCTACGCCATTCTCTGAGCTAATTAGAGGCTCTGGCGCCTATCCTCCCTTCCTCTCCTTCCACAACTCAGATCCCTTCTCCCGTCAGGTCTTCCCCCCCCCCCCCCCCCAAAAAAAATAAAAAAAATAAAAATAAAAAAAAGATAACGCTCTATCCATGGGAGAAGGGTACATACGTACAAGTATTGTGCTAATATGTGATTGTGTTCATAATTACTGCAATCTCTTTAGATTCGTGCTCTATTCTTATATATGTCTATAGCTTACTACGTCCCCCTCTATCATTCTATTAAGAACCAGTGTGCATTTCTTCTATTATCTAACATTCTTTCCTATTCACCCAGGTTGACCATGGTTACTCTTATTAGATTTTAGATCCCTACCCCGAAAGAGGGAATACCTTCTCTCTTGCTTTATATATCTTCCTAAGTATCCACTCTGTGCCTTCACCAGTAAGAATATTAATAATATGTGATCATTTATTCTTGTGGGGGGGCAAGTTCTGCAAATCTAGTGCTTAATGCGAATTTTACCTCGTGATCATTATAAGTGATTCATATAGGTGATTAATCTTACATTGTATATAGTGGTTCTGCATTTATCTACACTGTTATCTATGTTTACTAATTTCTACCATCCTCCAATTTCAATATTCTCTCCTAATTTTAGGGCTAGAATTTGAAAAGCCTAAATTTGTTGTACGTTGAATCTAAGTCTTTGTTCCCCATTTCCCCCCTGTCTCTCCCCCCCTCCCAGTTCTCCCCTCTCGGGTTGACTTTCAAAATAATCCAATCCTCTTCCCCCCCCCCCCCTCCCCCCTCCTCCCATTCCCTTTCCTCTCTCTGAGATCTGACGCTTCTCAAGTAAGCACATTATACGTTTCCCCAGCATCATGACTTGACTTATACTTATTGCAGTCTCATCCTTCACAGGACTAGACTGGAGGGGAGAGTGGGAGAGAGAAAAAAAAATAAAAATAAAAAGGGTTCCCAACGAGAGTCTATTCACTGGATTAAGTGATTTTTTCCGGATCAAGCCTTATCTTGTTAGATTGGATCCAGATCATGAGATTGTTTGCTGAGTCAAATTCTTCTGATGTACCGTTCCATAGGATTCTTATTTTGGCAGGGTATCTCCAGTTAAACCTAATGTTGTTGTTGCGTAGGATGTTTAGAGCGTCTGTGAATGTTCTCCTCCATGCCCTGGTTTGATAAGAAAGGTCCTGAAGAATCCATATGTTTTCATATTTGGTTCCTCTCTGTGGGCACGTTTTAAATGATCGTATTAATTTATCTTTAAATTGATAGGAGTGAAGATTGACTATTACGTCTCGAGGAGTTGATTCCGGTATTGATTTAGGTTTATTCAGGCGGTGCGCTCGTTCTATCTGGATGTCATGAGGATTGGCCTCTGGAACTATAGTTTTGAAGAATTCTTTTAAGAAATCCATTAGCTTGTCTGCAGTAATAGTTTCTTCAATGTTTCTGAGTCTTATGTTTGTTCTGCGAGATCTATCTTCCAGGTCTTGTATCTTGGCCTCTAGTTTCTCCATTTTTTGCATTAGAGTTTGGTTTTCTTGTTTGAGATCTTCCTGCACTGTATCAATTTTGGACTGTTTGGCTTCCATAGTGGTGACTCTCTCTGCTATTTCATTAATTGATATTTTTATTTCTTTGGAATTATTTTCCAGCTCTTGCTTGATAGATTTAAGTTGTGTATCCAAGCAGTCTTTTAGAAACCCCTGGGAGATCCTTGTATGGTCTTCTGTCTCTGCAGAGTCTTCTCTTTTGGAGTCAGAAGACTCGTTTAGGGCCTTTGATTTCTCTTTGGATGGTAATGGGGAGAAAAACCCAGAGACTCTTTTCTCTTGGCTGACGTCCTTTTTTTCTCTTTTTTTGTCCCTTTCTCTTTCTGATGCCTTTTTTGATGCCATCTTATCAGGATTCTATTGGATCTGTTGTTGTAAGATTTGGAGCGTATATTTAGGACTACTGGTATTTTCTCTTCCTTCCTGGTAAAGTGTGCAGCAGGCAGTGTTTCCAGAGACCCGAGATAACTAATTACATATGTCTCTCCACCAGGGGGGTCTTCATCTTTGCAGCTTTAATTATTGTTTCTTTGACCTTTCCAGGATCCAGATTCCTTACCCAGGTCAATGTTACGGTTTCTTGATTCTCTAAAGGTCGTGACTATTGCAGATTTACCAGTGAGGGAGCAAACAACACTTATCAAATATCGCGACCTTACAGTATTAAAGTTGCACACAGTTTTTTTTTTTCGGCATACAGGTTAACAGTACAGTTCTTGACTGTCTGGATTGCATCCGAGATATTTACTTTACTTTAGAGGAGCTAGGCCAAACAAGGACTTATCAGCTATCACAGCTGTGAGGATTAGGATTCCCAGCGATCTTGCAACCAGATACTTTAGCAATATGTTTTTTGGCAGTATTTAAGTTGTAGTGCAATTAATCCTTTACATTTGGCATTGATGAAACATACATATGATTAACAGATATAACCACCTATTCAATTGCAGCAAGGGTGTTTCCTTAAGTTTTAACGGTGCGCACATAAACAAGTATTTATCTGGAATTGACACCTATAGGTGTCGATCTTTCCCAGGGTTGCTCCCTCTAAGAATTACTTTTCTTGCCTGTCTTTAACTAGCGGCAGAATCAAATCTCCCACCGTTAGCGGTGAGATATAAGTTACATACGCCAGACAGTCAGTATTAGGCTTTCTTACACTTCTTTGCCCAGATTATTCAACAATATTCAATGATTATTCAACATTATATTTTTTGGACGATTTTGGATTGTAGTGTAATTATTCACGTGAATTGAACAGTGAGGAAGACATAAATACACTTATCTGGCATGACGTGCTGTCCCTTTAAGAGTCCTCCCCGCGTCCTGTAGTGCAGTCGCTCTGTTTGATTGCATTTAGGGAGCAACAGGGTGGAAAGACATCCTGCTCTCCAAGCGACGTAAAACTGGCTTTATGTAGAGTTCTTGTCCTCTACCAGGAAGCTTCCTCTTGTGGGCGCCGCTTGTATATTCTGGAGGGCTCGTCTCTTCTAACGGGGAGGGAGCCAAAGAAGGGCTTAGGCGAGATCTGTGGCGAGTCTGGCAGACATTAGACTCTCAGCTCCGACGGCACCCCCCGCTCCACCTCTCAACGCGCGCGTGCACGTGTCACGTCACGCATCCTTCCACGAAAACCGTCTCGTGAATGGCTGGTTTAATACAGAGAGTTTCTCTGTTGGAATTCAGGGAGATTATAAAGTGTTTTGTAATAAGATTGAAAAGCGTTTCCAATCTCTGTTGGTGACAGGCAGATCGTATTCTTATGAATAATCTTTTTAATTCTATCTCTTTGCTTTTGAAGCCTTAGTTTGTTAGTTAGATCTTTCCCTACTGCATTATTCATGCATTGCCATCTCTGTTTTAATTTCATGAGTGAATAATCTGCTCTTTCCTATAATTTCACAATAATCTCCTTCTTTATCTGGGCCATCACTTGTTCTCTACAGACCTCTTTTATTTTCCCGTTCTAATTCGGCTAAATTAATAAAGAGATCTGCCAGTGATTTCCCCTTATTTTTCTTATTCCAAACTACTCTCTTAATCAGGTAGCCCCGGAGAAAGCATTTCATGCTACACCATAAATTCAAATCTGATGTATCACCTGTATCATTCAGTTGCAAGAAAGTTTCTGCTTGAGCTCGGAAATCATTCCTGCTCTCTTCTGATGAAAGAATAGATTCATTCAGCCTCCAGCCCGTCCGAATGCCATACCTCTAAGATCGATAAACACCGGTGCATGATCAGACCAGGTGATAGGGCCAATCCTGGAGCTCCTACAAGACTCCAGGGTCGGACCCGTCATGAAAAAAAAATCTATCCGGGAATATGAAAAATGTGGAGAGGAATCAAACGTAAAGTCCCTTTCACTTGGGTTCTGCACCCTCCAGATATCATATAAATTATATTTCCCAATACACTCCGAGAATCTTTCAGCCTTACGTGATTGGCAGTTTTTAGGGATTTTCTGTCTCTATCATAATCCATAATAGAGTTTAAATCTCCTCCTACAATTACCAATCCTTTGGATACCTTCTCCAATCTGTTCATTGAGGAATTCAGAAAATGTATACCATGTTCTGAAGGAGCATACAAATTCATGAAAGTATACAAGATGTCATTAATCTGGCAAATTAGAATCAATCGTCTACCATCCTTATCTGTTTCATGAAAAATATATTCAAATTTATTCTTTGCAGCTATTAGTAAAACAACCCCTCTCTTTTTTTTACCTTTCATGGCAGACTGGTAAAGGTAGGGATATTTACGATATTTCCAAAACATTTTTTGTTCTTGTTTCCAGTGTGACTCCAGGATCAGGGCTACATCTATGGAATTCTCCATCAGGAGATCATAAAGGTAGGCTCTCTTGTAAGGAGAGTTAAGCCCCCGCACATTCAGTGTTACAATTTTGAGTGCCATCCAGATTCACTCAAACAGATGAGCCGGGCCACCCAGGGTCCCTCCCCTCAGTCCCCCGCGAAGCGCCATGGCCGTCTCCCACAGTCACATTCATACACATCCAACATACCACTTCACTCACATAACTCCTGTTAATCATGTCGACTCTTACCAAGAGTAGACATGTGTCATTTTTACATTCATTCCCGAATTACTACGTAAATCAATCTAATGTTGATCCCTCGGTCGATAAAAATGGTGGTTCGTTCATATCGATAGACAATAAACCATTAAATCTCAATCATTTTAAGTTATCTCAACATTCTCCCTTCCTCCCGATTCTCAGGAGATCTGCATGGCAAGCAAGTTACTTCAGCTGTTCGGCAAAAAAAAAAAAAAAAGTTCCCGTGTTCCAGTAATAAAATTAGTTTACTTAGATATAAAGTGCTTACCAAAACTCCCCCCTTTATAAATAATGTATCCCCCTTGCAATATTAAAGTGCTTTAATAATTATTACTTAAAATCATTATTGTTATTTGTCGCCATGGACTGATGTGGTTCCTTCCATATTCTATGATTTATAATAACTAATTTATCAAAATATTAGTACTTTACTGATAAAAATGTATTCCTATAATAATGTGCCGTTCCCATCGTGAATAATTTGTAATCACACTCATTATTCCAGTGTTTCTGAAAAAATGGGGGATTCTTTTCTTTTTCTCCCCCCCCCCCGCATTAAAGTGCCCTATTTCCCTTAATAATAAAGTGCTTTCTTATCAAAACGTGCATTTAAGTGATCTGTAGTGTTAACCCGATTTCAATGCTTTCAAAAAATTTACTCATCTCATAATACAATACTTCCATGTTCATAAGAAACCATGCCCTGCAAAAAAAAATAAAAAATTCCCCTCTCCCTCTCTCTTCCCCTCAACCCAACAATAATGATTCCTAATATTGCCAAATAATTGATCATTCAATCAAATTATTAGTGTTTCAAATATTACTTTGCTTAATACTATAGTGCTTTCTTATCAAGACATTCGATTGAATGATCTATAATATTAACCCCCTTTTAATGCTTTCAAAAAATTACCGTATTTTCCGGCGTATAAGACGACTTTTTAACCCCTGAAAATCTTCTCAATAGTTGGGGGGTCGTCTTATACGCCGGGTACTGGGATTTACTCACCTATTTTATGCTCTGTCTCCGCTCGCGCTGTTAAGCCGGTCCGTGGCTGTGAGGGAAGCGTTGTGAGCTCCCCTCAGGCCGCGCGGCTTCAATAAAGTCTGTTTAAACTTTTTTTTTAAACAAAACTTTATTGACCGTGCGGCTGGAGGGGAGCTCACAACGCTTCCCTCACAGCCACGGACCGGCTTAACAGCGGGACACAGAGCAGAAAATAGTTAAGTACTGGCGATTGGGTATTGGGGAAAGGGGGAGGAGGGTGGAAAACTCTATATTTTAACCTAAAAGGTTAAAATATAGATGCGATTTTTCCGGCTTATAAGATGACTTAGTTGGGGGGGTCGTCTTATACGCCCAGTCGTCTTATACACCCAGTCGTCTTATACGCCGGAAAATACGGTAACTCATTTACTAATATGGTGCCCTCATGTTCTTTACAAAAGCACATACAAAAAAAAAAAATTTCCTCTCATACAAAGCAATTTTCCTTATGAGTGATTTATGACTTTTCCCGCCTCTGGATACTTTCAAAGAGTTACTCAGGTCGCAAGCCCCAGTTCTGCATTTGTTCTTTAAGTTGGTTAAAATCCTGAAACGTGAAGTTTCTATCTTCATAGGTAATCCTGATTTTGGCTGGAAATCCCCAAGTATAAGAGATATTATTATCCCTCAGGCATGAAGTAAAAGGTGAAAATTTATTTCTGAAGGATCTGGTTGCTATCGAAAGGTCGGGAAATGTTGTTAGCCCGGAAAATTTTGGATTCTTGTTGGGATTTTTCCACATTTCCCTTACTAGGGTTTCTTTAATTTTAAAACTTTGGAAACATAAAATAGTGTCTCTGCTGCTTGTGGAATGGGCGAGGGCCGGAGGTTTAGGGAGTCTATGAATTCTTTCCAGTGGTCTAGGGCCGAACAGGTTAGGATCCACGTATACCGATAATAGTTCTGTGGCATATTGTTCCAGGTCTGTATATTCTTCGGGGATACCCCTTATCTTTAGATTTTGTCTTCTAGACCTATCCTCTATATCTGCAATTTTAAGGTTCATTTTTAGCAAGATCAGAGTCCAAGTCAGCTTTTTGGGACTGTAACTCGGCCACTTTTTGTTGAAGTGATATAATCTTGTTAGCCTGCGAAATCAGGGTAGTTTTTATCTGCACCAGTTCAGCTTTATAGTCAGTTAGATTTTGGTCAAGATCAGTTTTGATTCTTATGTATAGTGCTTCCAGAGCCATTGAGAGATCAGCTTGTGATATATTCCCAGTTGGATGGTCTCTTCTGGATTCCATCCTAGGTTCAGGAGAGAGTTTGTCTGAAAGCGTTGATGTGCTCATCTGGCTACGAGCGGAATAGAATGCATTTATAGATTGCATTTTTGCTTGCTTGGAGGGGTTTTTAGATTTTTCCGCTTTCTCGGCTTTGTCTATTCGGTCAGTTTTTTCAGGCCTTTCGGCCTTATCTCCCTTAGGTGGCATCGGTTAATTGGATCAAATTGTACTGGAAAAAACGTACTGAAACTTCCTATTTCTTTCCTTTCCCCTTTTTCTTTCTCTCTCTTTTTCCTTTCTTTTTCTTCCCCTTCCAGTTAAAGCCACAGTAGTTATGATCTTTCCTCTTCTCTCTCACCTCTCCTCTCTCTCTCACTCCTTGTTGGGTGCAAATTTATTTACAATATGCCTTTATGTTTTATTCCTGTCTTCCCTCTTTCCCTTTTTCTCTTTCAAAGTCAGATAATATAAAAATCACCTTCTGTGGTCATATACCTTCCTTTGAAAGGTTAATATACTTGGGGAAAGTAAGAAAAGCAATATTCACACAGTATCACTCTTCTATCAAACAGTTGTTAGTCTTGATCTTGGTCTTTTGTTATGTAGTTAGTATATTTGACCCGGAATACACCAAGGTTATCTTATTTCTTCCTCCTTCTCTTCTCTCTCCTTTTCCTCCTTATAGAGATTTTAACTGACTAAAAAGTATCTATCGAACTGCCTTCAATAAGGGCCTGGTGTTAAACACATCCCCATCAAAGGGTTTCAGTTTTTCTTTATGCAAACAGCCCACTTGAAAAACTCAGTATATACTAAGTGAAAAAAATGCGAGACAGCTTCTTTCTTTGTAACTTAATTACTTATGTTACAAAAAGTTCCTTATAGTTTTATTAAGGTAGCAGGTATCAGCCAGGCATCAATTTCACCTTATTAAGTCAGTTTAGACAAGTCACACCCCAAGGCTTTCAACCTTTCTTTGTGGGTTCAGCCCTCTTAAATGAGACAGTTGCCTTCCTGTAACTCAGTTACTTATGTTACCAGGAATCGTTTCCCACAGAGCATAATAGTAGGCACCAGATGTTATAATTTCTATCCTCTACTATTTCTGTTTGTTGTATACCCAACTCATGGGCACAATAAAGTCCACTCCGGAAATAGAACAGCGTCATAAAAAAAAAACAATGGGCTTTGTATGTGCCGTTTATATCTCCACGAGGGCCATATGATGGCTCATCCCTGAAAATCCTGCAGGGTAGCAGGATAATATACCTCGGGAAAGAAAAGATTGCTCGAACGCCATCAAAGCCTGTCCCCCCTCCTCCTTACGTCGACGTGTCTACGTCATCACACACCGCACCATATGTATATATATACAGTCAGGTCGATAAATATTGGGACATTGACACAATTCTAATCTTTTTGGCTCTATATACCAACACAAAGTGTTTGAAATGACACAAACAAGATGTGCTTTAACTGCAGACTTTCAGCTTTAATTTGAGGGTATTTACATCCAAATCAGGTGAACGGTGTAGGAATTACAACAGTTTGTATATGTGCCTCCCACTTTTTGAGGGACCAAAAGTAATGGGACAGATTAACAGTCATAAATCAAACTTTCACTTTTTAATACATGGTTGCAAATCCTTTGCAGTCAATAACAGCCTGAAGTCTGTAACGCATAGACATCCCCAGACGCTGGGTTTCATCCCTGGTGATGCTCTGCCAGGCCTCTTCAGTTCTTGCTTGTTCTTGGGGCATTTTCCCTTCAGTTTTGTCTTTATCAAGTGAAATGCATGCTCAATCGGATTCGGGTCAGGTGATTGACTTGGCCATTGCATAACATTCCACTTCTTTCCCTTAAAAAACTCTTTGGTTGCTTTTGCAGTATGCTTCAGGTCATTGTCCATCTGCACTGTCAAGCGCTGTCCAATGAGTTCTGAAGCATTTGGCTGAATATGAGCAGATAATATTGCCCGAAACACTTCAGAATTCATCCTGCTGCTTTTGTCAGCAGTCACATCATCAATAAATACAAGAGAACCAGTTCCATTGGCAGCCATACATGCCCACGCCATGACACTACCACCATCATGCTTCACTGATGAGGTGGTATGCTTTGGATCATGAGCAGTTCCTTTCCTTCTCCATACTCTTCTCTTCCAATCACTGTGGTACAAGTTGATCTTGGTCTCATCTGTCCATAGGATGTTGTTCCAGAACTGTGTAGGCTTTTTTAGATGTTGTTTGGCAAACTCTAATCTGGCCTTCCTGTTTTTGAGGCTCACCAATGGTTTACATCTTGTGGTGAACCCTCTGTTTTCACTCTGGGGAAGTCTTCTCTTGATTGTTGACTTTGACACACATACACCTACCTCCTGGAGAGTGTTCTTGATCTGGCCAACTGTTGTGAAGGGTGTTTTCTTCACCAGGGAAAGAATTCTTTGTTCATCCACCACAGTTGTTTTCCGTGGTCTTCCGGGTCTTTTGGTGTTGCTGAGCTCACAGGTGCGTTCTTTCTTTTTAAGGATGTTCCAAACAGTTGATTTGGCCACACCTAAAGTTTTTGATTACCCTGATCCCTGGTGGATAGTGGCCGGCAGCATGGTGTCCTGTCTGTTCAGCTACCTGCGGTGAGTGTCGATTGGACACGTGACTCGGCGCCTGTCTGACATAATAGCACCAGGTCACGTGACCGGTTATCACTCCACGCCCTAAGAAAAACCGACTATCAGGCTGCTCATGCCTATCAGGCTGCTCATGCATTTTTTTTAGCTGCTGGTCAGTGTTGGGGGGCGCTGCTGCCCCTAGAAATTTGCCTTCCTAGGATGGCTTGCAGTAAATACAGCACTGGCTACATAATTTTATTGCTGTTCATCATGGGATCATCTTATTGCTAAAAAGTATGATAGTGCTACGCAAAAAAAAAGAAGTGAAATAATCCAAAATAAATATACAAACGTATCTCAAAATAGTTCAATTCTGTGTGAGATAAATTGCTTTGGCTCAAATGGTGACATGTGAATAAAACAATGAATAAAAGACATGTGGGGCTCTGTATTACTTATTTAAAATGCAATAGGGTTTCCCCTGTGCCAGCCAACACACATGTGCCATAGCTTCTAGGAACCAGGCTTCAGTGTGGATTACATGTGAGGACGTTAATGGGTATCCTCCAAAAAGCTGTTGTTTTCTTCAAATGAAATAAATCTAAAGTAGGAGAGAGAGAGACGAATCGTGTAATATTGTAACAACAGTCTTAATGCTGCCCACGAAATGTGCCGCTCACTTGATGTCAGCTGAAGACTACATTTCCTATGATGCTCAGTCAGCCAAAGGGCTTTCTTTTGGCTGAGCATAACAGAAAGGGATGAAACGCATAACTGGTAAAATTAAATTACAAGGCTACTCACTTTTTTTTTGAAAGGACATAATAAATAGAAAAGGGGGAGGGATTTGTCTATATGTCAATCCTAAATTAAAGCCCAGCATTAACCCCTTAGTGACCGAGTGCTATGCTTTTAATGTACCTTGAAGACCAGAATTCCATTATTTTTGTCATATGTTTACTGAACTGTGAATTTATTTCTTTGTGTTCAGTACACCCACACAAATTATATATCATTTTTTAAAGGACGTATAGGGATTTTATTTGATACAATTTTTTTCATCATATGATATAATTTACTATTAAAAAAAATATAAAATATGATGAAAATATGCAATAAAAACACTTTTTCTAACTTTGACCTGATTTTTTTAAATAAATAATTACAAATGGTAAAAAAAACCTGTCTATATATTTATAATATTTGTCCTGAGTTTAGAAATATCAATGTTTCCATGTTTGTCTATGTTTTATTTTAACTAATAGGGCAATAAACAATATTAGTTTTTTTTGTTATCTAACCATTTTCTTCTAGTGACCTTTTAACCCCAACCCTAAATTTACCCTAATCCTTAATCTACCCCCTCCCCTTAATCTAAACCTTGTACTCACACGAACCACCCTGTAACTCTAATTATGACCCTAACCCTAGATCTAGGTTTAGTATATCAAGGGTTAGCTTTTTCCATTTATTTATTTTTATTTATTTATTTAACTGTAATGTTGCTCACTGCCTCTAGGGGTAGTCAAGCAACTGTTTCAGAGCGATGGAAGAGATGTTTTTTTCTCTCTTCCGTCGCTCTCTGCTGGGCTTTATGTATCGGGTGATCGTGGTGCCCAGGGGGGCACAGAAGGTGTTGCATGATGCCTAGCAAAGACACTAAAACAAGGTCTTACTTGTAGCTGTATGCTATAAGCCACCAAACATCAGCATTGATGGGGAAGATCAGCTTTTATTGCAAACTGAAAAGGCTGCAAATCTGAATGAAGCTTTAATCATGGGAGATTTTAATTACCCAAATATAGATTAGAATTGTGGAACCATTAGTTCTGTTAAGGGCAGCATTTTTTTTAACCTGCTTACTAACAAGTTGAAGGCACAATTAACAACTATAATGGATGCCTGTCTGTGTCAGGTAATAACAAACAATGAGGAGCTTATCTCAAACATCCAAGTAAGAAAACACTTGGGGAATTGTGACCTTTACATGGCTTCATTTGAAATAAATGCAAAAAAATCAAGATGGTACTTATTCCACCAAAACTCTTAATTTTAGAAGGGCCGACTTTGATGGGCTAAGAGCATCTATTGAACATGTAGACTGGGAAACATTGGGCTTATTGAGTAGGAACACTGTTCGTCAATGTCTTACATAATGCAACTTTTGTTGTTCTGTTTTTAAAGAAATTTAGTTTTTGACCCAAACCAACTGAATTTTCTCCAATGATCCTGAAAAATCTGGTATTTTCCTAATTTACTGGTCAGGAATCAAGCAAACTTCTACATCAGAATGAAGAAACGTCTTTTTATTAAACAACAATATCAAGATTCTACTTCACTCATTAAGTATAGAAATCATTTACTGAACTACAAGAAAGAAATCATTATAAGGTCAGACAAAAACACTATATAGGTCAACAAATTATCCTGTTCTACTACCCAAATCAGAATGAATGAATTGTAATAAATTAATAAGTTAATTATTATAGGAACTAATAATCAGCATGAGGTGCAGTAGGAGGAAGAAAATAATACATCAAAAACCTTTAATAATGTGTCACCTACATTTACCATTCTGAGTTACTAACATGAGTAAGTAACATGTGTACACCAAGTCACCATACTTTAACACCATTCTAAGTGATGTCACAATCTATTATGTCTTCACTAAGTGTGAAACTATAAATACCCTGGGAAAGGTCTTGTGAGACTTGAGTGCATGATACTCATTCCAGAGATTACTCTGTATTTTGGAAACATGATTTGCGATGGTTTGGCTTTCTTGCCCATCTTTCTTATTTTATGGGGATTCATAGGGTTTTCCACCACCTATGTGATATCTGTCAACTATGGTCACACCAACGCCTTTTTACCTTGCATAAGGTAAGCTGAAAAAGTTATCTTTCTTTCAGATAACTCTAGTGAATGAGGCTGTCACAGTTAATCACATTGGTATATGTGTGTGCAGCTAGAAGATAAATCACAATATTACAACCTCCAAATTTAAACATTTCATTTCAATTATGTTTCAGTGATATCGGTGTGTTCTACCCGGAGATTATAATTTTTCAAGTGGTAGTGTCTGTAATGGCCATCTTCGGTAAGTGTTCCTAATGCTTGGGGGTATTAGAGTTATAAATATTATTTATTTAGAATTAACTTTCTAGCAGCATTTGCAGAATGGTTGCAACACTACATACTTGCTAATACTTCCCATAGCTCCCAAGTGTCCCTATTTTGGAGGAACAGCCCCTATTGTTGCCCCAAATCGCTATGCACCTCTTTTTCCCTCCTGTGTCCCTCTTTTCTAGGAGCTCAGCTTTTTGCATGTGTATCACAGAGATCCAAAACAATAAAATTCATCATATAGTGATGTAGTAAATGAGTTTATATATTGTTTTTTTTCCTAAATAAAATACAATATTAATATTATAAATGACTAACTAAATCAAATAAATAGGTCTCAGATGATCATAAAGTCACTTAAAATGCCACATACATGGTGATGGCAAGGTTTGTCGTGGCTGCTTCTATGCAGTCGATTCAATACGACCTTATATTAATAGTATTAGGGTTTAGGAATAGAAGTTAGTATTGGAGTTCGGGGTTAGTATTAGGAGAGAGTAGTGGGGTTCAGGGTTAGTATTAGGAGTTATTATTGGGGTTCAGGGTTAGTATTAGGGTTAGTATTAGGAGATAGTAGTGGGGCTCGGGGTTAGCATTAGGAGATAGTAGTGGGGTTCGGGGTTAGTATTAGGAGATAGTAGTGGGGTTCAGGGTTAGTATTAGGAGTTATTCATGGGGTTTGGGGTTAGTATTTGGGTTAGTATTATGAGATAGTAGTGGGGTTCGGGGTTAGTATTATGAGATAGTAGTGGGGTTCGGGGGAAGTATTAGGAGTTATTATTGGGGTTCGGGATTAATATTAGGAGTTATTATTGGGGTTCAGGGTTAATATTAGGAGTTATTATTGGGGTTTGGGGTTCGTATTAGGGCTTAGGACCAAAGCATTGTCTTATTCCGCCTAGCCTCAATCACAGAGTGATTGGAAGCAAGGGACACATAGGCAGAGGCCAATTCTAGTTCTGTTACTTTTGTTTTTAGAGAACAATACAAGAAGGAAGTGGCACTCACGGATCCTCAATAAAAAAAGGATTTAAGATGCAAATAGACAAATGTATACGGCAACAAAACAGCGTTTCGCGTGTTTCCATGCGTGTTTTTCATCGTCACTTATGATTAAGAGTGGAAACAGGTCAAGTGCGTTCATCCCACATCTTTTCTTTCCGTATACATTTGTCTATTTGCATCACTGCCATTAAATACAACCCTTTTTTTATTGAGGATCCGTCAGTGCCAGTTCCTTCTTGTATTGTTCTCTATATCACGATTTAATGCTTGGTCAGCGTATGAAGGAGGATCCCGTATCAGCCAGCAGACACAGCCGACACCCTTCCAGTGCTGGACGAAAGTATTTGTGCCTTGGTGGAGCCCAGGATATCTCCACTGGGAGAGCAAACCTATTTGTTACTTTTGTTTGTATCGCAAGCATCTCACTCTGTATGGTGTGTCTGTTGACCTGTCACACTGGCCAGAATTCCTGAGGAAAGTTTCTAATAGTTTTTAATATCATTCCTCGTGGCGTATTTCTCACCTGGGGTATTGTCAGCTCTCTTAGATGGGATTTCAAGTTATGACATCATTGAGTTTCCCGTAAACAAATTTTACACATTTCCCATCGAAAGTAGTTCATTTGCACATCACCACAAACACACTTAAACACTATTTTGCTTGCACCTCTGATAACACAATATACAGACTATTTTTATTATCTACATTCACATAAATATTACTGTGATTGAGTTCCTTTAAGACATGATAGTCTGAATCAAACTGTGGTTCTCCAGCTATTGATTAGCTATAAATAAAGCCTGCAATAAATTAATGACTAAACTTGCTTTTCAGGAGCCATAAATATATATGCGATAGGTACATACATCCACCTGAAAGGCCAAGAACATAAGATCTGCCCAGTGTGGTGTATCTTGGCACTCCTATGCATCGGATGGCTCAGTTGTGTAGGGATCATTCTTGCTGGCTTCTTTCAGGTAAGTTAAATATAAATAAATCTGCCACACAATAAAAAAAAAGTCTGTTACATAGAGTTAAGCACCACGAGGCAATTGCAAATATACCGGAGGGAGAGGAGTCAATGTGAACACAAATCACCCACACTTAAACAATAAAAAAAATTCAACAAACAAAATGACATGACAACCTACAAATGTGTATAGACCATAATATAAAAATAATGCAATCGTATACTCACTGAGCACTAAAGAGATTATTCTCTAGTAGAACCCAGAATGACGAATATGTTTTTCAATATCAGTTTATAGTAAATATTAGGATTATATTGCAGCTAGAATTTTTATAAACTACTGTGTTTGTGGTTTGCTAGATTAGATATATTAACTGTCATATATAACTTATAGCTATCCCAGCTATAAGATAGGGAACTGGGGACTAATAAAAGTATTTAGAAAATTGGGCAGACTAGATGGACCGAATGGTTCTTATCTGCCGACAAATTCTATTTTCACTAAAAGGTGAGTTGAGGTGAGATGAAAATTTTATCTCACCAATTTATTTAGAAAGAACTACTAACACTAACATTGTGTTTTACAGGAGTATGAACATACCATCATCCACCATATCGGAGGAGCATTCACATATGTGTTTGGCAACGCATTTATGTCGTGCCTGTCAGTATTAACAAGCCGATCATTGCTTAGAGGGAATAGTGGTGGCATGTGCTACCTGAGACAGGGGCTAGCAATTTTCTCGCTTATTTTGTTGTTGCCATGTATCCTTTTTATACAGTCTCCGGATGTATACACATTGTGTGATGTACTGATTTGCATTTGTTTACTTAGTTAAGCCAAGCACTACTCACGGCAACTAATGGATACTGACAAATGTCAATTCTGGAGTAACTGGGCAGCACACTAGGAGCTTTGGGAATAAATCTTGGTAATGAAATTGTATCTAAACTCACACTCCACGTAATTTAATCCTGCAACACACATGACTTTATTTATCTATTTTATATTCCTTAATGCACCCTGTTTCCAGTTATCTCATGCACCCTGTATGGTGTCATGAAAGGAACTAGAGGCACGCCAATACTAGAGGTATGTATTGATACATGTATGAATTACTTATTACTTAATGTCCTGTTTCTTTGGTAGAGCACAGTGGTGTAACAAAGGTAGCTGTGATACACACTGCAGAGATACAAACTCTGACGAGAGGGCCTTCATATCTAATGATTAGCACACACCAGCATCTACATATAAATATGTTAAGTAATATCACGTCCTTACACCTTGTCCTATTGTCATCTATATGAAGAGCAGGTGGCTAAAGAAAAGTCTACCTTACATATAATGCAAACCCTATCACTACGAAGCATTGCTAATGAGAGGGCAAGGGGTAAGGGGGGCAACGACAAAATATACGTGTATAAGTATTAGGAAATAACAGAGCTATGAAGGAAATAAGAACAAAGTATGTTGAAAGAAGACATAAGTATAAGAGATGGGCAGTAGTAATAAGGAAGGGAAGAGTAAATGAAAATCAATTACTTGAGTCAATACAGTGTAAGAGTACAATGGCTGAGAAGGAAGGGTTTATATGAGACATAAGGCTAATCACTGTTAATGTTTGAGATATTACCATGTTGTTACTGCCATACATACTTGGTACTTCCCTCACTGTTTGCAACAATAAGTACAGAGACTAAGAATGTGAGAACATTACTGTGTAGAGCATGTTTTTGTTGCATGCTGAGATATACAAAAATAATGTATATTTGATCAGGCACTGAACAAGGCATGCTCCACCAAATGCTTACAAACAAATGGTAGGCCATTGACAGTGGTAAGCCAGATAATCCACCCCCACCCCCCCCCCCCCCCCCCACACCAATAAATTACACAGAGACAGGGGTGGCTAGATTGCAGCATTTAGTAATCAGAAAAAAAATGCTGCAACATAAAACTAACAGCTTAAGAAAGCTGTAAACATAAACAGGTAATAATCTAGCGACCAAATGTTTAATAACAACCTGGTATCAATAAACTGTAACCATAGTAATATAAGCATTACTTATCAAGAATATATAAGCGGCAGCGTGTCACTTATCCTAGCCCACCAAGGATACGGCCCGCGTGGATCTGGTGTCCTTGTGGCTACTGGCCGTCGATATTATGCACAGTAGTCATACTTCACTCTCCCAGGATGAGCCCATGGGGAGCCCAGGCAGATAGTTCTCACAGCTATTGCCGCCCGGGTTGGCCATACCCCAAGATGGCCAACCCCTGCACTGGCACAAAACCTCGGGGACCCCTGCACACAAGACAGAAAAACAGTCAAAAAAGGGAAGGGAGGGCGGGAACTTGCCATAATTTTCTCTAACAGGAAGTTTGTTTGTTTTGCATAACAATATATAGCTCAATCCCAGCCCCTTATTGAGATACTAACCACCCCTTGCTGTGCCCTTATTGGTCACAGGATATGATTGACAAGGTGTGTTGTGATGACTGACAACCCCTGTCATGATGGCCTTTTATATATTCTTTATTCCAGGCCAATACTTTCATATGTGCATTGCAACGAGTTTCTACATGCATCAGGCGTCCAAAATGGTTAAAGTTTCACTTTATAAATAATACTTAATGTAACATGTATTGGTGTTTGTTTGTAGTTTGAAAGGGTTCATGAAATCTGGGGATGAACTAATAATTCAGTACAAAAGTCTATATTCTCACTGTGCTCAACTTCCAAAGAACTTAACTTGCATTTTATCACTATTCGACATCGTTCTAAACTCCTCTATATCTAATTACAGCTAATGATTATCAATTTTTTTATCACTGACAAGACAATACGCTTTATTTCTTCATAGAATATTCATCTGGTTGCTGCGATTTCTGAGTGGCTGATAACCATCTGTTTTTTCAGCTTCTTTCTGACCTTTATTCCAGATTTTCAGGTTTGTAAACAAATATTAGAAACATAAAATTATGGCATTATTCATCCGTTCCCCAGTGGATTGATGCCCTTTAGAGAGCACATGATTGTCTCCATGAACTGTGTTAGACAATATACTAGCAAATGTGTCGGAAAGGGGCCTGCTCAAAACTACTGTCAATATACACCTGTAAGGAGACGTATCCTAGGATGGGTAGTCACCTGCTTTAGTAATGAAAGCCAACAAGTCCCAAATAAAAGTCACTGTTCCCTCTGCTCTTTGTCCCAATAATCACACTGACACAGGTCTCAGGTACAGCAGAAAACTAAGGACAGTTATGAAAGCATAACATGGGGAATATATACAGTCAGACATTTGATAACAAAGATTAGGCAATAGATCAAAAATTAGGCAATAGAATAGTAAACGGATTAGTTTTACATACAGTGGGAAACACAGTTGGGACATAACAGGATTATATTAACATTCAATCCAAGGCTCTTGAGCACTCTGAGGCTAGACAAAAGAGGTTTTAATCCACAGTTCTTCACAACAGCGATCAGCCATAACATTATGACTATTGCCTAATATTGTGTAGGGCATGAACTCCACTAGACCTCTGAAGGTGTGCTGTGGTACCTTGCACCGAGACAATACCAGCAGATTTTTTAGGTACTGAAAGTTGCGAGGTGGGGCCTCCATGGATGAGACTTATTTGTCCAAATTACACCTCCCTCTTCTCTATTAATCTACATATTGGATAGATAGAAATATATCCTGGAAATAATACCATACCAAGGAGTAAGTACAGTACGAGGTTTTATAGAAGAAAAAGGAAAAGAGTATATCAAAAGTAATTATTAAAGTCTCCAGGCTGGAACCAAAAAATCATTTGAACTGGTTCAAAGAAGACTGTGTCACTATGATTAAACTTTCAAGGATAACTAACGTTGTTATTCTCTTCTGCTTCTAATATAGACGCACAAGTAACTGATTAGTTGTCCCTAGTATGAGGACACGTACTTTTGATAGTATATGCCAGTTTATGATCTGACCGACAACTACCATGGTTCCCTGGGAGGCAGAGAGCCTGGTCTGGTCGGCACCTGTCTCTCTCGCTCCATCTTTGCTAGTGCAGGGACTGTCCATATTTGCTAGTGCATGGTCTGCTATGTCCCCTCTGCTGATCCCATGAAAAATGAGATACACGTCAAGTTTACTTGGAGGAAAGGGACACATTTTAAAAAAAAAAAAACGTTTATTTCTCTTTTAAAATACAAAACAGTTTTTAGTTCTTTTTAAAATCCATAAATAGATCATGTTAGACTATTCAGCAAAAGAACCAACAGTAATGCCCCTTAAGTGGGATTACCTTCTACAGCATTATTCAAGCCTGCTCATTCAGCAGCTGTTTGACCATAAAACAGCACAACCTGAGCGAGAATCTGACGGTACACATAAAGACGTGAGGAGGCCTGCACTCCCATCACTGCCTGCTCACTGCGTTGTATGTACTGCATAGCACAATAAAGTCTATTGCAAATGGAACAGAGGGAGTAAATTCTCACTTTTTGAACCTAAACTATTTAAACAGAGGGGTCATATAGATCATCCCAGATGTATGTGTCATACCCTTATGATCACCACATACCTCAGACATGACATGGATCTAGAATTAGAATTAGTAACAAGGATGTTTCACGGTAATTGCAATTAACAATCCATGTATTAGATGAAGGTTTATTTCTTATATCAATGTGCCTCATTACAGGTCCATTGTAAGACTCCACTATGAACATGCAGCTCAATTTTTTCAACAACTTTTCAACAAGTTTCAGTGTTTTTTTGGCCATTAATATTCGCCAATCAGTTCACTATTTCTCACATCCTTTGGCCATCTTTTTCATTATACAAACTCCCCCCTCCCCACAACCCCACTACACTTATTTAATTATAATACTATTATTTAAGTTTTATAGGCTAAACATAAAAAAGAGAGGAAGAGAGAAAAAAAAATTTGAAAAAATCCTTCCTCTCCATGATTCAGTGACAGTGAGGAGGTCCCCATATGGAAATATAAGAGGGAAAAGGACCTGTATGTGCCATATCATAAAGTGATCCTATGCTTTTAGTACCACCCCTAGAGAAAAAAAAACAGAATTTTTTTTTACTCCCAGATGTGGGTAAATCTTCAATAACTTCTTTGCTGCCTAATACCCCTTCTCCATTATTCTTTGCTGATTCATCTGGCTCAGGACAATCTCAAAGAGATGACTCCCTGATTCTTCCATTTAAGCAGTTAAATTCTTGATGCCTTTTCTGTAAAAGTGACATTATGTAACTGGAGAAAGTGCAGAGGAGGGCTACAAAACTAATAAAGGAATGAAAAGTTGTATTTATGAAGAAAGAGTAAAACAGTTACATTTGTGTACACTAGAGAAATGATTTCTTAGAGGGGATATAATAACATTATATAAACAGCCAAAGGGGTCTTCTTTACCATAAGACAATATGGAAATCACTGCCGGAAGAGTTAGTGCTATCAAATACGCTATGTGCCTTTTTTAATAAGCAGAATATAGAGGGCTGTGTTTGTTAGTATAGGCATAAATATTTATTTAGCGCTTGGTGAATCAAGGAGAAATCTGATTGTCAACAAGGCATTTTTCCCCATTTTATTTTCAGTACGAAATTGCTGAAATAAAGTGGGGTTTTTATCAACAGTGGTAAACAAGACATAGGAAAAGGGTTAAACTTGATGAACGCAACACTACTATGTAAGCGTATTAGTATGTAAAATGGAATTTATTTTTCTTAATACAGCAACTAAAGGTGAAGAAACCCCAGAATTGTAATGAAAACTGGATCATAATGAGGGAGACAATTCAGGACAGGGAAGTCATCCCATAAACCTGTACCAAGGAATAGAACCAGGATGGCCCAGACAATTAGGAGACCTTGCGGATACAACAATGCTTGCCAAAAAATATATTTTTTCAATAAATTTTACATTTAAACACAGCAATCGAGTACTTAGTCTCTCCAAAATCATGAGACATGACATTAGGTACGTAACATCAGCCTGGAGTACCATGGATTCATAAATGTAACATAGATAAGCGAAAGATAACAGACTGACTTGTAAAGTCAAATGCATAATCAGGCAGTTGTTAGTAATTTAACTACTCCCTCATGTGTTTTAATCAGACCAATTGCCACATGAAAAAATATAAAACCAAGCACATAGCCATGCAGTCTGCATTTGTGGACTGTAATAGGATGCCACCTTTGCAATAAGCCAGTTTGGGGGGGGGGGGGGGGGTTATGATAGAAACATGTAAATATGTAAAGGGAATTAAAACACTAAAGGAGGAGAGTGTATATGAAAGAAGAAAAACTACCACATCTAGAGGACATAGTCTTAAATTAGAGGGGCAAAGATTTAAAAGTAATATCAGGAAGTCTTACTTTACTGTGAGAGTAGTGGATGTATGGAATAGCCTTCCAGCGGAAATAGTAAACACAGTGAAGGAGTTTAAGCATGCGTGGGATATATCCTTTATATAAGATAGGGAACTGGGTGTCACGCCATTTTGTGCAGTGCATTCCTGCATCTGCTACCCAGTACAGATAGCTTGACATTTGTGATGTGAAATCTTTACAACTTGAGTGTTTCCTTTGAAGCAAAAACAGATGGTACAAGGTGTAAAATGTTACACTGAGTAAGTTGCCAGTAAGTCTATCTAGCATTTGTCTGTATCATGCCTCTTTTTTTAATATTTAGACTGGGGAGAGTACACCCTACAGAATGAGTACAAATATGGCTAGTGCAACTTGAGCCATTTGGAAGCTATTGTGAAGTCTGTGGTAGAGTCATGGGTAGCAAGTGTGACATCTATGGACCCCTGGCGGCGGTTTCCTATGGATTTGTTCCCCAATATTCAGTTCAGGCAAATCCCTAGCTGAGGTGTCATATATTGCCTTGAAAACTTGCCTTAACTTTTCTGGTACACCTTGCATCACACAGGGTTCAAGTACCTTGTTGGCTACAGGCAGGGCCGTCTTTAATAGTGATTGGACCCTGGGCAAGCATTTGCTTGGGCCCCCTGGACCCTGCCCCCTCCCCTGCATGCAATCCCGCCATCCATCGCAATGTTACCCCCCCCCCCCCACACACACACATATGCCATAATTGTTGTGCCATTCAGATGCCAGTAATATTGTGCCATTCAGAGCGCAGTATTATTGTGCCAGTCAGAGCCCAGTAATATTGTGCCAGTCAGAGCCCAGGAATATTGTGCCAGTCAGAGCCCAGGAATATTGTGAAATTCAGACCCCAGTAATATTGTGCCAGTCAGATGCCCAGTAATATTGTGCCAGTCAGATGCCTGTAATATTGTGCCAGTCAGATGCCCAGTATTATTGTGCCAGTCAGAGCCCAGTAATATTGTGCCAGCCAGATGCCCAGTAATATTGTGCCAGCCAGATGGGCAGTAATATTGTGCCAGCCAGAGACCTGTAATATTGTGCCAGTCAGATACCAGGAATATTGTGCTTGTCAGATACCAGGAATATTGTGCCTGTCAGATACCAGTATTATTGTGCCAGTCAGAGACCAGTAATATTGTGCCAGCCAGATGCCTGTAATATTATGCCAGCCAGAGCCCAGTAATATAGTGCCAGCCAGATGCCTGTAATATTATGCCAGTCAGAGCCCAGTAATATAGTGCCAGCCAGATGCCTGTAATATTATGCCAGCCAGATGCCTGTAATATTATGCCAGCCAGATGCCCAGTATTATTGTGCCAGTCAGATGCCCAGTATTATTGTGCCAGTCAGAGCCCAGTAATATTGTGCCAGCCAGATGCCCAGTAATATTGTGCAGCCAGAGCCCAATATTATTCTGCCATTCAGATGCCCAGTAATATTGTGCCAGCCAGAGCCCAGTAATATTCTGCCATTCAGATGCCCAGTAATATTGTGCCAGCCAGAGCCCAGTAATATTCTGCCATTCAGATGCCCAGTAATATTGTGCCAGCCAGAGCCCAGTAATATTCTGCCATTCAGATGCCCAGTATTATTGTGCCAGCCAGATGCCCAGTAATATTGTGCCAGTCAGAGCCCAGTAATATAGTGCCAGTCAGCCCCCCGCCCCCCCCACCCCCCTTCCCTAGTACTTACACTTCACTGCTCCGTGTCCCCCGCCGGATGTCTCCTCCGTGCAGTCTTCCCTCTTGCACGAAGGAGGGAAAGGAAACAGTCACTGGATGTGACGCGACGTCACATCCGGCGTCAGTTTTTTTTTTTTTTTTTTTTCGGTCGTCGCATCCATCGCATGCGGCTTGCCTGAAAAAAGCGTTCACAAGCGCAATGCGCTGTGAACGCGGCAAGCAGGGCTGGGGGCCCACGGGACAGCTGCCTTGGGGCCCCCCAGGAGTAAATGGGCCCAGGGCAGCTGCCCCATTTGCCCCGCGTTAAAGACGGCCCTGGCTACAGGTAAGGAGGTCTTCAATCTTCTTTACATCAGTCTCTGTGCCAGACTACTATCCATAGCCTCAGCTCGAGTGTTTCTCCAATCTAAGATGGACTTCCACGGGTCTTTACGATCACTTTTAGCTTTTTTGTATAAGTTCTTCACGGATTCACCTTTGCCATTAGCTTGTGGATGACATGGTGAAGAAGTCACATGTTCAAACTCCCATTCAGCAGCAAAAGTCCTGAACTGTAAGCATACAAACTGCGGTCCATTTTCAGAAGTCACTTTATGTGTTTGGCCATGATGTGCAAACTACGCCTTGCACCGCTTAACTGTAGTCTCAGTGAATAAGTCAGGAAGCAGTTCAATTTCCCAGAAGTCCATGCTGCCAATCTGCCACGGACTTGTAGGTATCTCATGTGACATCTTTAGAGCCTTTCATGCAAGCGATAAGAGGGGAACAGGACATTATGGGTCTGCAAGCGGGGGGTGCACACCATAAAGTTCTAGGTTTCATGGACGACTTACTTTCCAACCTTAAGATAAATTTCACCAAATCGGAAATTATGAATATAAATCTAACCCATGCTGAGACCAATACTTTAACCTCTGCCTTTCCATTTAAATGGTGTAGTCACAAAATTAAATATGTAGGTATATGGCTCACACGTGACCTATCACAACTATATCAGCAGAATTGTGTGGTTTTCCTAACAAAACTCAAGGGGGACTTGGTGACATGGGGCCCTTTATTCATATCTTGGACTGGTAGGGTCAATATTCTAAAAATGAATGTTCTCCCACGACTTTTGTATCTGTTTCAAACTATTCCCATATGACTCCTGAGTGCTTTTTTTTCCTTGTTGCGAACGATGTTTATTAACATACCATGTTCATACCATCTTTTGCATCTATTGGAATGGTCCTACCGACCCCCCCATAAATTGTGGATGCCATTGGAGGCCCATATGCTCAAGACCCCGCTCCAATCAATTATGTGGACCCAGCCGCAGGCATCTAAACGGGTTGTGCACTCCCACCCATTTGCTTCGCGTCCCTGTCGGTCCTACACGGCCTATACAGGGCTCAACAATTAACCACATTCCCTTCCCCACTGACTCCAGTTAGGAATAACCCTGACTTCCCTCCTGGACAGAATGGGGGGGGGATTTCCTGCACACTACGCTAGAAGACAGACCTACAATACTCAGTTTTATGACAGATATAACACCGATACATGTTTCAATGCAGGATTCCGCACTTACGCCTCTCCATACTATGCAATACTTGCAACTTAAATCTTTTTTTAAGAACATCCAGCAGAAACAACTTGCGGAGAGAGCTGACACTCTTCGAAAATTGTTTTAACTCTGATGCCATTTTGCCCCATGGGATCTCTATGTTGTATAAATTATTGATTCATTCTGATGCAGACCACCTCCCAGCGTACGTGGGGAAGTAGGAAACTGCCTTGCAAAAGACATTCTCAAAACCATAATGGGAAAAAATATTTACACTTACCCATAAAAGTTCGATAAATGCTAGGACCCAAGAAATGTCTTACACATTTTAACAAACTGGTACCGCACTCCTAGCAGACTCCATGCTTTATTCCTGCTGGAGATGTGGGAATGCCCCCGGCACTTTGCTACACATATGGTGGGAGTGTCCCCTTATTGTCCCCTTTCGGGTCAAAATCCTGGACACGCTCCCAAAGTTCTCGGATTCCCCCCCCCCCCCCCCCCGCCATTTCACCCTGTGAATTATTTGTTGCACCATACGTCCCAGCCATTGACTATTTACGAAAAATTAATTATCAAAAATCTACTGAACGAAGCTAAGGCCCTGATTCCTCTCCACTGGGGCGCGACCACCCCTCCAACATTTGAGGAGTGGAAGGCGGGGGCGGTGGGAATCAGGGCCCTGGAAATCTTGGCCTTGCAATCAGCAGGCCAACCTGAGAAATACCACCAGATGTGGTTCTACTGGATCGAATTCATTGACGGTCTTAAGACCTTAATCATTTGTATTCTCAGGGGCCTTTTTCCTCTCCCCCCCCCCCCCCCCCTTCTTTTATTATTATTTTTTTTTTTTACGTGTCTGTAAGATCTGATTGTTTCCCAGTTACGACCCTATCTGGGTTCCAACCTGGCCGCTTATAATTCAGGTCTCCTGTGAGCCATTCACGGATTCTGAGAGGTCCCCACACTGGGTATCCCACATAGATTTGTCTTTGTTATTGTGTTTCTCCAAATAAGCTCTCTGTTTCTGTGCCATGAAGTAATGGGAGATCCCCCTCAAGATGGAGCATGGGAGCTTGAATATGCACAAATATGCACAGTGATCTTACATTGTAGGTTATTATGTGAAGATGAATGGTCACTCTGCTGTGTCAGTTGGGATCTGTTCTGAGACCCCCCCCCACCTTTCTTTTCTGCACCTCCCATTTCACTGTGTTATTATTCTTTTTTTTTTTTGCAAATCTTTATTTCTCTTTTTTTTACAAGACAAAGAAACATGCATAGCGATAGCAATTTTATACATTTAAATACATGTGAAAATGGGGACAAAAAAAAGCACAGACATAGAAGGAAAAGATAAAGAAAGAGGAAAAAAAAACAACAACAAGGAGTTTCTTCTCCACTGGAAATAGGTAGAGGTAACAGGGATGAAAAGTCATAGTATCAATAATCAGATTGCCTACGGACATACAGATATGTGCTTGTTAGCTGGTATCCTTTTCCACTCTTGTAACTACTATCCTTTCTCCTGCTTCCTCTATCATAAAATGCTTATAAATTGAACTAAGTGACCATATCTTTCCTCCGAGTAGAGAAAATAATAAAATAAGAGAAAAAAAAAAGGGACAGAAAGGGATATAAAGTAAGAAGAAGAAGAAAAAAAAAATATATATATATATATATACGCATCTGTGAGGGATCCATCGAGAGCGGGGCAGACCGGTTACAGTTTCATTACAGCTTAATTCTTTATATCGTTTTTGGAGACCCGAGGGATGGTCACTCATTCCTTCTGTATCAGAATATGCAGGGATTTACTCTACTACAGGGAAACGAGCCAACCAAGGTAACCATCTTTTGTTGAACTTTCCAATATATCCCTCAGAGTACGCAATGTTTTGTTCCATCTTATATTGATACCAAATCTGATTTTTTATCTGTGTCCAAGTCACTTGTATTTTGATTCCAATTACGGGCGATTAACATTTTAGTAGCCATTATAATATGGATAAAAAGATATTTTTTTTGAAATGCGCCAATCTGAGGGACTATATGGAAGAGGGCTGCTTCTATTGTTTTATCTATCTTGGCATCCATAATTATATCCACATTCCCAAATACTTCGTCCCAGGTTTTTGCAATGTCCGGGCATTCCCACCATATATGTCTATTATCTCCTACATCTTGGGGACATCTCCAGCATTTGTCCGAGTTATTACTATTAAATTTTTTCATAATTTTTGGGACCCTGTGCCATCTGTAGATAATCTTTATCTGAAGTTCGACTATATTTAAAATTTTTATTGATCTCTTGACATCTATCACTGAAGAGTACCAATATTTATTCTCGTATGTCCTACCTATGTCGTTCTCCCATGAAATCCATGCTTTTTAGCTTTTTTAGATATCAGTGTGTTATATAATTTTGGCATAACCTTATTTTTTGGATTTTGATCGAAAATTTTGTCTATTTCACCTTCCAGTAATTCTCCATTTTTATTGAGTACTCTATTTTTTAAATAATGTTTTATTCTTAAATACGTAAAAAGTTCCTTTCGATGGCAAGTCTAGTTCTGTTTTTAGTTGATCAAAAGGTTTTATCTTTTTTTAAAAATGTTCCAATATCTTAATACGTCCTGTATAAATAATGGTACATCTTGTTTGAAGGACTCCCTATCAAAACTCCTATTTAACCAGGGGATTATTGATAGCTCTTTTATCCCTATTAGGTTAGATTCGATTTGGTACCATGGTTCTAATGTTTCTGAACTGTCTTGCCATTTGTATATATGGTATAATCTACTGGCTTCATAGTGTTTTTCCAAATCTGGGATACCCACTCCACCTTCCCTAGGATGTTTTATTAAATGTAATCTGTTAATTCTGGGCTTTTTCCCACTCCATATGTAGGACATGAACAGTTTTTGGACAGTCTGAAGATTGACTTTTGATATTTTTAATGGTACCATTCTAAATAGGTATGTCCATTTCGGCAACACGTAGGACCGGATGACATTTACCCTACCCATCCAAGAGATCTCTTTGAAAAACCAAGTTTTATTTAATTTGCAGTGGGTATCCTGGTGTAGTGTCTCAAAATTTGTGTCTATCATGTTCTGGATGTTCGCCGAGATGTATATACCCAGGTGGGTGAACCCTTTTTCTGTCCATTCAAATGGATACATACTAGTCAATAACCTTCTAATTTCTTTATTTACATTAGTCAGTACAGCTCTTGTTTTTGTTAGATTTAATTTGTAATTTGATACTTTTGAGTAATTTTCTACTTCCTGAAGAAATGCTTTTATAGATTCAGTAGGGTTTATCATGGTAACCACTACATCATCCGCATAGAGGCACAGCTTATATTCCGAATCACCAATCTTGACTCCAGAGATATCTCTATTCTGTCTTATTCTGGTCGCAAAAGGCTCAAGCGTCAAGATATACAGCAGAGGGGCTAATGGGCATCCCTGCCGGGTTCCATTCCCCACCCTAAAATACCCTGAGACCATACCCTGGCCCACGGTCCTAGCCGTGGGGGCAGAGTACAGCGCCATTGTGGCTGAGTGTATATTCCCCGCGAAACCGAATCTTTCCAGCACCTGGGCCATAAATCCCCAGCTGACCCTATCGAAGGCTTTCTCCGCGTCCAACGAGAGGGTCAGCTGGGGCACTCCCTGTTTGTTTATCTTTTGAAAAATTCCCAGCAATCTTCTAATGTTGTTACTAGATTGCCGTCCCTGGACAAAACCTATTTGGTCTCTGTGGATCAAAGTAGGGATTACTTCCTTCATCCGATTTGCCAGGACTGCAGAGTAAATTTTCAGATCACTATTTATTAGCGAGATTGGTCTGTAACTAGCTGTGTTCATACTGTCTTTTCCTGGTTTCAATATTGGCGATATTACTGCCTGCAGTAAGTCTTCTGGGATCTTACCCTTTTCTATAAATTCATTAAATAATTCGGTCAAATGTTCTACAAATTTATGTCCGAACATCAAAAAGAATGTATTATTAAAACCATCTGGTCCCGGTGCCTTATTTTTTTCCAGATGTTTTATTACTCTGAGTACTTCTTCTTTACTAATTGGAAGATTCATCTTTTCTAGTTGGGGGGAAGAAAGTATCGGAAGATGAACTATATCTAGGTATTCCTTGATTTGTTCCCTTGTAGTTCCATTATTTGGTAGATTATATAACTCGGAATAGAAGTTATTAAATGCTTAACCTATCTCTTGAGGGGACGCCTTTATTTGGTCACCAACTTTTATTTTTCTAATTCTTTGCTTTGCTGTAACCCCTTTTAGTTTATTTGTATGAAGTTTCTCTGCTTTATTGCCTTTATAATACCAGAGTTGTTTAAGCTTTGTCAGGGCGTTGTTAGTCTTATCCATCAGCTGAGAATTTATTTTCTTTGTTATTTCTATAATTTTATTGGTAGAGTGTTGTGACGGACATGATTTATTTATCCCCTGCTGAGTAGCCAGTTCCAGGTATAGTAGATTTAGAGGCTGCTGTTGTCTTTTTTTTTATTCCGATCCTAATTTGATAAGGTAGCCTCTCATTACCGTTTTAAATGCCCTCCACACTATCGTTTTTGGGAGACCGTCCTTGGCATTCTCTTCAAAGAAAAAGTCCATCATGTCCGTCATAAACTTTTGATTTTCCTCTCTCCTTAATATTCTGTCATTTAACCTCCATGTGGATGTATTCTGTCGGGGAGGAGATGTATTAACCTGGATAATCACTGCCGAGTGGTCTGACCAGGGTATATCCTCAATAAAACACCTTTCGCATATCTGCAAAAAATATTAATCCACCAAAAAATAATCAAGGCGGGAGTAGGATATATGTACCTTTGAGAAAAAAGTAAAGTCCAGTTCGTTTGGGTGCATTGTGCGCCACAAATCGTACTTTTTGTTGTGTACAATCATTTTATGGAACTATATCGCGTTATTTTTGACAACTCTATTGATTTTTTTCCCCTGACTTAGTTTCTTGTCCATCTCACTGTCGCATACACAGTTAAAATCTCCACCTATTAGGGTAGTGCCCTGTGCTAATCTGTCTAATTTTTTGATCATTTTGTTTATGAAAGACATTGGTCTATAATTGGGGGCATAGATGTTCAGAATCGTATATATTTTGTCTTCAATTTTACATATCAACAACACAAATCTGCTCTCCTTATCTATTTCCTTGTAGATCTCTTCATATTCTATTTTATTAGAGATTAAAATCGCGGTTCCCCTTTTCTTTGTTTTGTAGTAAGAGTGGATTATTACTGGAAAATTCTTATCTTTAATCAATAGGATTTTTTCCTTCCAGTGTGTCTCTTGTAGGAGTGCTATATCGATCTGATTTGCCAGGAGATATCTTGTTAAAAGATGTCTTTTTTGGGGGGTGTTTAATCCCTGCACATTGAGTGTAGCAATTTTAATCATTCAGAGAGTGGCCATCCCTCTGTCCCGCCCGGTACTGAACTCCAACTCGGTGATGTGATCCGTCACATTTGCAATAGATGACGTACAACACAAAACATTTACAAAAATAACCCGCTAGGGTTTTAAAGCATGGCGCGGTCCCCTCCCTTGGGGCCCCGACCATAACTTCCACTTATACCTGTGTTCTACCCTTACTTACAATTATACACTTGTTTGGCTCTCTAACATGAGAGCCCTTATGGGAATGAGTGAGTGTGTATATTTATTATGTTTATTCTGCTACAGTCGCCGTATGAATATTTATTATTTTTATTTAGCTGCCGAACCAAAACAGTAAGCTTAAGCCACAACACAAAGGATAGGAGGGGTAAAGGGGAGAAAGAGAGAGGAAAAAAAAAAAAAAAAGATATACAATTATCTAATAAACACTCATTCCAGTTACCTCCCTTACTTAGTTTAGATTGATTTCCCCACCACCCTCGATTTTCTCGCTAAGGGATTGTATTAAACTTAGAAAATTAAATGCTAATAATGGGTAAACCCTCTTATACAGGGAGTGCAGAATTATTAGGCAAATGAGTATTTTGACCACATCATCCTCTTTATGCATGTTGTCTTACTCCAAGCTGTATAGGCTCGAAAGCCTACTACCAATTAAGCATATTAGGTGATGTGCATCTTTGTAATGAGAAGGGGTGTGGTCTAATGACATCAACACCCTATATCAGGTGTGCATAATTATTAGGCAACTTCCTTTCCTTTGGCAAAATGGGTCAAAAGAAGGACTTGACAGGCTCAGAAAAGTCAAAAATAGTGAGATATCTTGCAGAGGGATGCAGCACTCTTAAAATTGCAAAGCTTCTGAAGCGTGATCATCGAACAATCAAGCGTTTCATTCAAAATAGTCAACAGGGTCGCAAGAAGCGTGTGGAAAAACCAAGGCGCAAAATAACTGCCCATGAACTGAGAAAAGTCAAGCGTGCAGCTGCCACGATGCCACTTGCCACCAGTTTGGCCATATTTCAGAGCTGCAACATCACTGGAGTGCCCAAAAGCACAAGGTGTGCAATACTCAGAGACATGGCCAAGGTAAGAAAGGCTGAAAGACGACCACCACTGAACAAGACACACAAGCTGAAACGTCAAGACTGGGCCAAGAAATATCTCAAGACTGATTTTTCTAAGGTTTTATGGACTGATGAAATGAGAGTGAGTCTTGATGGGCCAGATGGATGGGCCCGTGGCTGGATTGGTAAAGGGCAGAGAGCTCCAGTCCGACTCAGACGCCAGCAAGGTGGAGGTGGAGTACTGGTTTGGGCTGGTATCATCAAAGATGAGCTTGTGGGGCCTTTTCGGGTTGAGGATGGAGTCAAGCTCAACTCCCAGTCCTACTGCCAGTTCCTGGAAGACACCTTCTTCAAGCAGTGGTACAGGAAGAAGTCTGCATCCTTCAAGAAAACATGATTTTCATGCAGGACAATGCTCCATCACACGCGTCCAAGTACTCCACAGCGTGGCTGGCAAGAAAGGGTATAAAAGAAGAAAATCTAATGACATGGCCTCCTTGTTCACCTGATCTGAACCCCATTGAGAACCTGTGGTCCATCATCAAATGTGAGATTTACAAGGAGGGAAAACAATACACCTCTCTGAACAGTGTCTGGGAGGCTGTGGTTGCTGCTGCACGCAATGTTGATGGTGAACAGATCAAAACACTGACAGAATCCATGGATGGCAGGCTTTTGAGTGTCCTTGCAAAGAAAGGTGGCTATATTGGTCACTGATTTGTTTTTGTTTTGTTTTTGAATGTCAGAAATGTATATTTGTGAATGTTGAGATGTTATATTGGTTTCACTGGTAAAAATAAATAATTGAAATGGGTATATGTTTGTTTTTTGTTAAATTGCCTAATAATTATGCACAGTAATAGTCACCTGCACACACAGATATCCCCCTAAAATAGCTAAAACTAAAAACAAACTAAAAACTACTTCCAAAATTATTCAGCTTTGATATTAATGAGTTTTTTGGGTTCATTGAGAACATGGTTGTTGTTCAATAATAAAATGAATCCTCAAAAATACAACTTGCCTAATAATTCTGCACTCCCTGTATAACTTATCGGAGTTCAGCAGTGGTGTAATAGAGTATATAGGAAGAGAAAAAAAAAAAAAGAGGAAGAGAGAAAAGAGAAAAGAGAGGAAGAAAAAAAAAAAAAAAAAAGAAAGCCAATAGCTAGCATTATACTAAAAAGTTATGTGAGAGATTACTTTCCAAGCCTAACCAGTGCTAAGTTGTTATACTATAATGTGAGTCCCGTGTATAATAGGAGAATATCAAGTACGTGTTAATAAAGTAAAGCAAACACAGAGGAAAAAAAAAAATTCAATATGTAGTCTCTAAAGAGTCTATAGAAAAGGAATTATATAAATATTAAATCTAAGAAAAAAAAAAAAGTTTTCCTCTTTTCCCCTTTTTTAATTGTTCTGTTCTACATGATTACAGGAATCTATATCGTGTACCGTGACTTCCGTGCATCAATATCTTATTCCCTGGCCAATGAAATTCCTATGAGAGCAAAAAATATTCGTATTAAGTCTAAGTTACATTTCTAGTATCTGTGATCCCATATCTAAGGCATATTACTCAGTGAAATAAGAAAAAAAAAATAGCAGATGAATATCATTATTTACATTATTATTAAAGCTAATTTCGGGGATAAGTATCTGAAACCGTGTTTTCAGTGCGTTGACTTCAAAACCCTCTGGCTGTTGAAAGTCTTAAGTGACCAAGAAATATTCTTATTTAGTCTAAGTTAAGTTTCTAGTGTCTATGGTCACATATCTAAAGCATATTGCTCAGTGGGTCAGAAGAAAGTGAGGAGAAGAAAAAAAAAAAAAAAAAAATAATTCAAACTTAAACCTCCATCCCTCCGATCTCTTCACCTCGCTACGAGTATATTAGCCAATTCCTATCCTGAGCTATTCTATTTCTTGAGGGATTCCTTTTGCCTTTAGCCATGTAAGCACCTCTTGTCCCTCTGAAAATACTATTCGTGTAGCTTCATACCAAACTATCAATTTAACTGGAAAACCCCAGACATATCTTATGCCCGCCCTTCTCAGTTCAGTTGTGGCTGCAGAGAACGATTTCCTCAGAAGCCTGGTCTTTTTAGACAAATCAGTATAACATATCAATTTCTGAAATTTTTCTGGGAATTTTGTTGTATCTTTAAAATGAATTGCCAGAAGTACCCGATACTTAAAGGCATGGAATCTTACTATGGTGTATCTGGGAATTTCATTTGGGATTCCCTTTGGCTTAGGCAATCTATGAATACGTTCAAATAGAATCTCGTTTGCATATTGTTTGATTTTTAAGCTTTCACATAGTTCAGTCAGATAAGGTTCTAGCTTATTTTGTTCAATATCCTCTGGGATGCCCCGAATTCTGAGATTGATTCTTCTCTCGCGATCTTCTGTTGAGACAATCTTCCCTTCTAGTTCTTCGATCTTATTTTGTAAAGTGTTTGTATGGTCTTCCATCATCTCCAGTTTATTTTTAATTTCTGCGAGGCCCATTTCGTTCTGTTCTATTCTTTTCCCCTGGGATTCAAGTTCTGCTGTTATTTCTTTAATGGATATTTTTATCTCTTGTCGGAAAAGGGTGAACTGAGTATCTTAACATCTCTTTAATACGTCAACCGTTAGTGTCTGAGGTTCTGAATCTGAAGAGGTGTCCAGCTGGGGTCGAGTAATCTCCAGATCCTCCTGTGCGGCCGTCATATCTAGATTATCCTGTGATATGTCTGGCGTCTCTCTCTGAGGAGTTGTCCCAAAAATTGAAGCCATTTTTTTTGTTTTATCCTTTCTGAGCTCCTGAGATTTTTGTTCCTTTTTTTTTGTTGATTTTTGGGTTCGCCTCTTTTGACTGTAGCCATTTTTTCCTGTTGTTCAGTGGGTCGATGGGATGATCTGAGATTTTAATTGGTAGATTTGTCTAAGATTATATTGGATACCCTTTAGTATAAAAAATTTCAGGAACAGTTCGTCTGTATTGTTTAGTAGTCAATTTTCTTTCGATAAATTGTGAGTTTGCTTATGTTAGACCTTTATGTACCGAACACAACAGAATAAACTCTTTCACTGCTCTGATTTGCTTGTAGTATAAGAAACCGCTGTTTTTATAGCTATACAAGTAAGTATTTAGTTACACAGCTACTGAACCCAGTTGCAGGGTCCTGTTCTCTGTTTAACTCAGACTGTGCAGTTAAGACCCTTTTTTATTTTCCCAGGGGGGGTCAGCTCATAAGAGTTAATTTGTTTTCTCTTGTCTCAGCTCCCTTCCTGCTGTTCCTCTTATGGGTTCTTTTTTATCCACTTGGTAATTATCAGATTTTATCTGTATTTTTAATCAGTATGATTTGAGAGTAAACAGTCAAGATAATATAGTAGGGGACCGTGCAGGTGCATTAATCCCTTCTCTCCTCTTTTTCTTCCTGAACTGCACTTAGTGTTCCAGTCATGGTCTCTGCTCTTTTCAAACGCATTAATTTTATGTACTTTTTTTTATATAAAGCTGATAGGGGAGGAGTTTTTGTTTTTGTTTTTTTCTTTCACAGTGGAGGAGAATTTATCAACATTCTCTCCCTGTTTTCCTCATTTCTAATCAGGCTTGTTATTATATCGGTGGGGGAGAGTACTCAGAGAAAAACAACCTAAGGAAACTATTATTCCTTCTCTCTCTTTCCTTCACCCTTGATTTTAAGGGAGAGGGTTTTATGTGAGCTTGATTCACAGTTTGAGACAAATAAAAGAGGATAACTTATCTGTCTTTTCTTATCCAGCTTCCCGGTCTCCGGATACAGGCTGCTGCTTTTCTGTAACTCTGATCCGGGAGCCGCAGTTCTCCAGTCCGTTCTGGTGTGCTGCCCGTGGAACTCTTCCCTCCAGTTGCTCTCCCCTATAGTTTGATCGCTCCTGTATAGTGCGGTCTGCTCAGTCTCCCAGTGCAATATTTTGATGTGTTGGAAGGACTTTCGTTAGCGGGACGTAGCAGAACAAATCTTCGGTCATCGCTGTGGCCACACTCACTCTCTTCCCGGTAGGCTCCGCCTTAGCGTCCTACGTCCTCCCGCCCGCTGGTGTATTCTCTTTCCTCAGAGTCTCAGGCTTAACTGCCTTCTCTCTCCCAGCTGCTGGACTCTGACTGTGTTATTATTCTTGAAAAAAAACAATAAAACATGATTTACAACAACAACAAAAAATATAGAAACAATCTAACTCTAGAGTGTAATAGAGTCATATGAATTTTAAGAATAATTCATTTATTCAGTTTTCCCTTAAATCTGTATTTTTACACATTTTATTATAGGTTAAGCGTCTGCTGAGCTACCATCAATGTAAATTCAAACACAATGTGCAATTCCATAACACTGCTTCTTAATGCACTATAATATCTACATGAATCTGTATGTCATCTTATGTTAAACCTGTGATGGACAAAATAATTAACCAATCAGTGTTTTTTAGAGCTGCTGTTCCAGTCCTCCTTAATGCTATTTCTATTAAGTCATTTTGATGCTCTTTTATCTTGCAGCCTGCCTCTTTCTTGAATAATCCCTGTCTTCTCTGTTTACTCTGCTGAATTCCCTTTGTTAGTATTTTGTGCTTTTGGTAACATTGCTTGTGATAATGTGCCAGCTGACTGGTCATTTTCTTTTGCTTTCTGTCTTCTTGATGAATTCAATTTAAGGGTTTCTTCTTATTTATTCCTGTCACTGCCGAGTCCCTGCAGGTTTCATGTCGGGTCTCCTTTTCAGTACCTTGTGCAGGATTTGCAGTACCACTTAGGTCTTCCCCAGGGATCTTAAATGTTTCCCTCGCCTCCTCTAATGACTTGATATGTATGATTTTTGAATTTAAACTGAATACTAAATGGAAATGTCCAACGATATGGAATCCTCTGCATTTGAAGCCATTTCGTCAACTGTTTCATGGCCTTTCACTTAACCCTTTAAGGACCAAGGGTTTTCCTAGGCCAGTGACCAGAGCGATTTTTACATTTTTGATATGTGATTGTTTAAATGTAATTTTCCCCTTGGAAAAACACTTGGAATTTTGACATGCTCTCAACCTGGGCCTATGTCCCATTTGGGACATATTTGAAGCCGGTCAGAGTATTTTACCCCCACAAAACCATATATTTTTGAAAATTAGACACCCTAGGGTATTTCAAATGGTGGTATTTTAACACTTTCCATTCACTAATTATACCACCAGCCTTTGTCGAACTTTTGGGTAATAATTTTTTTTCCCATACATTGTACTTCAGGCATGAATTCACAGATGCTGTTATGTGTCACTGCCAAACAACACCACACTATGTGTTCAGAAATATCTCCCAGGTACAGGGATACCACCCATGCATACGTTTGTTGGGTTGTTTGGGGGCTAAAAGGCCACATTTGAGAGGAGCCCATTTCCAACGTAGAATTTTGACATGTAGTCAGCCTGTGTTCCATTTGGGACATTTTTGAAGCTGGCCAATGTATTTTACCCCCATAAAACCATATAGTTTTGAAAACTAGACACCGTAGGGCAGTGGTGGGCAATTCATTTTTACCGGGGGCCGCATGAGCAACCCGAGCACTGCTGGAGGGCCACATCGACAATATTTCAAATTAATTTTGCTCAATATTATTTTTGATATACCCTAAGTAACGCAAACGGGTATTACTGTGCATCAAATAATACAAACATAAAGATTAGAGAGCAAATTAAATAATTAAGAAAAAATATATATATATATATATATATATATATATATATATATATATATATATATATAAAGAATATAAAGAATAACAAAGGAAGTTAGATATGAATGATAGTGTGATATGTGAAAATAAAGTAATATGATCACCCTTAAAGTGTACACTTATAAAAATACTTATTTTATTCCAAAAATTCCTTGAAGTCTTCCAATACCAAATATCTCCACAAAGGGTTAACATGCAAAATAAAACAATAACAGGGAGAACATAGTGTGACCTATTTTAATAGAAAATATACTTTTACCAATTACTCATGCAACTTACTCCATACTGAATATGTTTACATATCACATTATTACTAAATATCTATCTTTCTTTGTTATTCTTTTATTATTTATATCTTTTTATTTTATGTTTCTCACCCTAATATATATGTTTGTACACTTACACACACACACAGTCACACTTACACAAATACACATTTAAACACACACTCAGTTACACTTACACACACACACACACACACACACACACACACACACACACACAAATACACATTTAACCACACACACACAGTTACACTTCACAAATACACATTTAAGCTTACATAAGCTTACAGACGCACAGACTTTTAAAAAAAAGATATGTTATATGCCCCTCTCCCTGCTCATTTACCTGTTATGTGCAGACAGGGGTGGTTCAAACAGTGGGTGCCTCTTCTTCTGAACACTAAGATGTTATCTGACACCTGGTACTATGATGAGCGCGAGGGGTCAGAGCATACACCTCTTGTGCTGAGCTCATTCCCATGCGCCCTACGTGGGCGTGCCCACTGAAGCCGGATGTCTAATGCACGGGGAAAAGGTGCCCGCATGCAAGAGCAAAGAGCGCGCTGCTTTTAATCTGTTTGACAGCAGCGCCTGCTCTGCATACGAGTGCCCCATCGACGCCCCTCTTCTCCCTCCTCTTCATAGCGCCTGGGCACGGTGCACTCCGTGCACCCGCCCAGAATCGGCCCTGCACACGGACATACGTCCATAAATAACACTTTTCAAAATAAAAGCAGCACAGTTGTATTGCACGCACGACATAGATGTTTTTTAAAATTTATTTTGTAATTTATGATTGGCCTCACGCGGGCCGGGCAGGGACGCACAAAGGGCCGGATGTGGCCCTTGGGCCGTAAGATGCCCAGGTCTGCCCTAGGGTATTTGAAATGGTAGTATTTTAAAACTTCTCATGCACTAATTCTACCACTAGCCTTTGTCAAACTTTTGGGTAGTAATTTCTTTTCCCATACATTGTACTTCAGGCAGGAATTCACAGATGCTTTTATGTGTCACTGCCAAAAAACACCACACTATGTGTTCAGCAACAACTCCCGGGTACAGGGATACCACCCATGCATACGTTTGTTGGGTTGTTTGGGGGCTAAAAGGCCACATTTGAGAGGAGCCCATTTCCAACGTAGAATTTTGACATGTAGTCAGCCTGTGTTCCATTTGGGACATTTTTGAAGCTGGCCAATGTATTTTACCCCCATAAAACCATATAGGTTTGAAAACTAGACACCCTAGGGTATTTCAAATGGTAGTATTTTAAAACTTCTCATGCACTAATTCTACCACTAGCCTTTGTCAAACTTTTGGGTATTAACTTCTTTTCCCATACATTGTACTTCAGGCAGGAATTCACAGAGGCTTTTATGTGTCACTGCCAAAAAACATCACACTATGTGTTCAGAAATATCTCCCAGGTACAGGGATACCACCCATGCATACGTTTGTTGGGTTGTTTGGGGGCTAAAAGGCCACATTTGAGAGGAGCGCATTTACAACTTAGAATTTTGACATGTGGTCAGCCTACACCCATGTTCCATTTGGGGCATTTTTGTAGCCAGTCTATTCAATTTACCTTCGTCAAACCATATAGTTTTTATAACTAGAAACCTAGGGTATTTTATTTGGTGTCCTTTCAGGCATTTGACGGAGCCATTTTGACACAAATTATTGCCAAACATGGAGGGACCATGCTGCCTGCCACTAGCCACCAGGGAAAGGTAAGTGCTGATGGGAGTCCGAGTGTGTGTGATGGGAGACAGTGTGTGTGACTGAGTGTGATGGGAGTGTGTGTGATGGGAGACAGTGTGTGTGACTGAGTGTGATGGGAGTCAGAGTGTGTGTGATGGGAGACCGTGTGTGTGACTGAGTGTGATGGGAGTCAGAGTGTGTGTGATGGGAGACAGTGTGTGTGACTGAGTGTGATGGGAGTCAGAGTGTGTAATGGGAGACAGTGTGTGTGACTGAGTGTGATGGCAGTCAGAGTGTGTGTGATGGGAGACAGTGTGTGTGACTGAGTGTGATGGGAGTCAGAGTGTGTGTGATGGGAGTCAGTGTGTGTGACTGAGTGTGATGGGAGTAGGAGTGTGTGTGATCGGAGACAGTGTGTGTGACTGAGTGTGATGGGAGTCAGAGTGTGTGTGATGGGAGACAGTGTGTGTGATGGGAGTCAGTGTGTGTGACTGAGTGTGATGGGAGTAGGAGTGTGTGTGTGATGGGAGTATGAGCTTGATGTGAGTCTGAATGTTATATGTGGTCATGAAATGGAGGTGATGGGGCATGTCTGAGGTGTGTAACGTGGGTGTGCAGCTTGGGTAGGGGGGTGCCCGGATTTTGTCTGCCTAGGGCAGCACAAAATCAAGATACACCACTGACTAGATCACAGCAATAGCGGCTGCACAATGGCACTGGAAGGGTTAAATTAATAAAAATTAGCTTTTAAAAAAGCTTTTAAATTAAAAAATGGGAGATTTTTCGCTCATTGGGTCCAGGAACTAAGCCTCGGTTGCGAGGCAAAGTCCTGGACCCGGGAAGAAGCGGTGTGCACGGAGCACACCACTCGTTTACAGCCATGACGAGTTAACTCGTCATAAGGTCGCGATCCCCACGGCTCTTATGACGAGTTAACTCGTCATAAGGACGGGAAGGGGTTCAATATAGTTTTACTACATAAATCAGCAAATATCTGTACTGTTTAAACACCTTTAAATCTTTGTCTCTGTTTTTTTTCTTCTATTTGCAGTAAAAAAAAATTATTTTATCGGTACAAAAACATTTGTGCATTAAATACAGTGCAGTAAAGTGCATATTTAAAATTGGATACGTTTTATAAGATATAAGTATTGTTACAGGTTTCAATTTTTACAGTCTTCAATATAAATATATTTTTTATACATACATTCCTACAATCATCCATCATTCATACATTGGTCTCGTGGTAAGGATCAATATGTCTAGTATATCTGATCTCAGGGGGGTCCTCTGCTTAGGTTTTACTCCTGGAAATCCATAAAATGTTTTGAAAGGCTGGCCGATTTTTACATATGTCCGTTTTTAAATACACATGTCAATAGTTGAAATATATCAGCTTGTTTTTAGGGTAAAGCGCTATGTCTTCTATCCCTTTTTTTCTCTATGGCACACACAAAAATGAGCTATTCAGCTCATGTTCCGTTTTGGAGAAAAATCTAAGTCAGAATCTCGCGAGGCGCGAGAACAGGGAAATCTCCAAGCTGAGATCGCGCGAGATGATGACGAATGCGGAAGTAACGCCAGGACCCGGCAATACCATCGGAGGATAAAAGTGTCATTCTGAAGCAGGGAGTCCAGACGCCTGGTCGAAGCTCATGAAGAGCGAAACGCGTAGCGTTCTGGACTCAACCTGCTATTACTCTACACCATTGTACTTCTATTGTTTTTTTTATATTTAAAGTGTATTTGATACTCCAAACACTACTTGCATGCTGTAAGGATTCCTGTCATTACGTGTGGCGCCCACTTCATGTGACTACCAGAATCCCCATGTAAGCAGCTACTATTTTTTTATTAAAGTATACCTGTCCTATCACTAACTGATGTCCTTTGCTGTGTTTCCATGAGAATTACTACTCTGAAGCCAGACCTCTACAGGACATATTTGAAGTGCTGTCTCTTTTCAAAGAGTTTGTAAGTGTATCCCCTCGAGGGGGACCCACATCATCTCCCTGATTTTTGGGATACAGACCTACTATCTCTCACTGAGAGCCACTATATATTTTTTCACAAAAGGTGCTTAATCACAGGTTGCTCTCAAGCGCATTTATATGTTTTTTATTTATTCATTTCGGAATATGTCTTTAGGTTGTTTGTTGATTTGTAAAAGTACCTCTCCACATTGTATTGAAAGTTTATCTGATTCATGATATTTGACCATGTTGGGGGGCTCTGTTCCTTCCGGCTATGGGCCAGACATATCCTTGATGCCTCAAAGATGTTTATTGCTAGATCTACATTGGCTTTGTTATTTAATGGTATATCTAAATTGAATAGAAAGGTTTGAGGAGTTGGGCGCCAGTTTAGTGTGAATAGGGCTTTAATGAGTTTACTCAGCTCTATCTTTAAAGGGTCCAGTTTTGCACAACTCCACCATAAATGAGACATGGTTCCGTGCATGGCCTGGCATCTCCAACAGCTCCTCGTAGAAGATTAGAACATTTTATGTATAATAGTTGGAACATAGTACCAGGGTTGTACCAGTTTGAAGAATTGTTTGTGCAAGTTTATGCAGTGAACCGCCCTCCTTAATCTACCCTATGCCCAGAACCATGTCTCCGCTGGATAGTCCAACCCCAGTTCCTCTTCCCATTTGGTTATGCCTCTAGTTTTCCCCAGGTCGGTCTCCCGTCTGGAGAGATCGGAAAATCTAGATATAAGATGTTTTTTGTAATGAGCATCCAGGAAGGTATCCAAATCTGAAAACTCTCTCTCTGGGTTATCGTTTAGAAAGCTTTTGACTCGTATATATGTATATTTTTCCGTATTTGGGATATTATATTTACACTGCAGTTCGTCAAATGTCTGTACGGAAAAGGTAGACAGTAAATCTGAAATATGGGTCAACCCACCCTCGTGCCACTGTCCCAGGTCTAGATCCTCTATCAATAGTTGTAGGGTATCCAGAGGAGCTGCCGTGGTTAAAGCACTGAGTGGTTCTATCGTTGGCACATATAACAGGGGGGCCAAAGGGCACCCCTGTCTAGGTCTGGTCCTGATATTTTTGTTTGCGGATTCTTATATAGGGCCATCGTATTGTTTAAAAATGTGCCCGAGAAGCCAAAAGCGTACAGGGTTTATTCTAAAAATATCCAGCTGGCGCGATCAAATGCCTTCTCGACATGTCGTCCCAAGAAGACGGATGGTAGAGCCCTCGATTGGACCTCATAAATGAGATTCATTATCCTTCGGGTGTTATCCTCTCCGTTTCTGCCGGTAATAAAGCCTGTCTGGTCCGGACTAACTATGTTTGCTATGACCTTCTTCAGTCTTTCAGCCAATATTTTTGAGAATATTTTTACATCTAAATTTATTAACGAGATGGCCCTGTAGTTTGTCACGCAACTTAGGTCCTTTCCAGTTTTAGGAATTGGGGTTATTGATGCCTGAAGCATTTCTGTTGGAAAGTCTTGACCTGCTGGTATGCTTCTATAGACTCTCAGTAGTAAAGGTGAGATGATGTCAACCAGGGACTGGAATAAGGGAGCCGAAAAGCCATCCAGACCAGGGGCCTTTTTTTTTTTTTTTAAGTTTCTGATTGCCTCATTTACTTCAGACAACTGGATTGGCACATTTAACCATCCAAAGTTTTCTTCAGAAAGTTTTGGCAGGTTCATCCAAGCAACGAAGGATCTTATCTGCTCAGCGTTTTTACCTACAGCTGGTAGGTTATATAAAGAATTTTAATAATCTCTGAATGCTTTACTAATATCTTTCTGTGATAGTTTAGGTTTTCCCTTCCATATTATCTTATTAATCTTGGTGTGACTATTCCTATACTTTATCTTATTAGTCAAGTTCTTACTAGCTCTATTGCTACTGTAGTACCACTCCTGCTTTAAAGTTTGAAAAGACCTATTTGTTTTTTCAATTAATTTATTTATTATTTTTTGCTGTGTCTCCCCTAATTGTTTGGTTACCGCTATATTTGGGTTTAATTTATTGGGGACTTCAAGCTGGGCTAGTTTCACACAGAGATCTGCTAGTTCAAGGCCTTCAGCTTTTTTAGTTTTAGTTCCCTGTTTTATGAGATAGCCACGCATTGTGAATATAATTGCACACAACAGGGTCATCTCGTTAACTAACCCATTATCATTTTCTTTCAAAAAAAGTGTGGCTTGCTTTCTAAACTCTTCCTTAAATGACGGGGCGGTTAAAAGGGTTCATTCAGTCTCCATTTGGATCTAATGTTATACTTTTTGTTGTTTTCTATATTGACAAAGATTGGTGCATGGTCCGACATGACATGACATGTTACCTATAGAAGACGAAACAAATCTACTAATTGTCCTATTGTTTGTCAAAAACATGTCTATTCTGGAGTAAGAGTGATGAACATGTGAATAGAAGGTATAGTCCCTCCCATCAGGATTTTGCGTTCTCCAGATATTGTAAAGCCTATTCGGGGTTAACCATTCAATAGAAGATTTTGCTAAAGATTTAGACTTATTGTCTGGTTGGAAACCATGCATCAAACGCTTGTCTAATTTTATGTCATGAATACAATTCAGATCCCCACCTATTACTAAGTATCCCTTACAAATCTCTTGGATTCTGGGATATGCTTTCCTCAAAAATCTCACAGCAGCAACATTGGGTGCATAGATGTTGACCAGAGTATATACCACATCATTAAGTCTACCGATCAGAACCACAAATCTCCCCTCAGTATCTGTTTCAACATGGATATATTCAAACTTTAATTTGTTGCCAATTATTATTGCTACCCCTCGTTTCTTTTTGTTGTCCAGGTTAGAGGTGTAAATATTGCGGTATTTCTTGTAATTCCAATATCTAGTAGCACCTGTAATCCAGTGGGTTTCTTGGGCAAAGCATAGATCTACATGTTCACGAACCAACAAGTCATACAAAAAAGCTTGTTTAAATGGAGAATTTAAACCCTGGCAGTTTATATAAACAAGTTTAAGTGACAGAACTTCTAGCATATCCCGCTGTCCCCTCCCCCCCAAGCGCTTGAATTTATTACTCGTATCCACAGCGGTGTAATTTGATGGAGCAAAAAACAAACCAACAAAAGAAGAGAAAAAAAGAAAGAAAAGAAGGGGTGAGTGTAGTTGTTGAGTGGGCTCAAATTGTTAGATATTACATAATTAATATTGTTTAGACTAAGTGTTCAGTGAGTCGGACAAGAGAATGTGAATTGAGTACCAAAATAGTGATATGAGTGTGCCACTTCTGCTATAAAGTAATATGTGATCTTTTATAAATATACACTGAGTGTTCCATGTGTTAAGGCAGAATAGAAGTGTGGGATCTTCTGTGTCATTTATTTTAAGCGTGGTGATACCAAATTGTATTGTGGAGCTTAGTGTATAAAGTTAGAATGGAAGAGAGACAAAAAAAAGGTCTTAACGAATAAATAAAGTGAGGTTATGAAAGTTGTGTTTAAACAGTTGAGTCCAATTAGCATGTCCATATTAGTGCTGATAAGTTTCTTCTATGTTGTGGGTAAAATACAACTGTTATTTTTCTTTTCTTCTTTCTTCCCGCTCATCTCTGTACTCTGCTTTAGATCCATCCTCCCTCCCCTTCCTCAGCTATTTGAGTTCCATGAGCTTTCCTCCATATATGCAGAGGCTATACATTTGTGTAGATGGACAGGGTCTGAAAATGTAAAAGTATTCCCATCTTTTGTTAATATGATTTTTGTTGGAAAACTCCATCTGTATTTGACGTTTTATTCTCTGAGTTTCTTTGTACACTGGCTGAAGTTTCTTCTTTGTTTTCTTGTTATGATTGATAAATGTTTTTTTTTCAATATTAGTTCTCTGTTTGATTTAGTTGTTAGACGAACCAGTATGTCTCCATGTATATTTGCATGCATAGTCTATTTCAATATTTCTTTCAGGTAATACATTTTCAAATAAGCTGACAGTAAAGTCCTTTACATTAACAATATTACTGGGAACATCTCAAAGCCTTAAGTTAAAGCAAAAAGGTGTGCACCCCACGCTAGGACCTATGACTAAGTGTGTCAACACGCGAAACGCGTCAGGTGGTCCTCCCCCTGCGTTTTGACTTACCAGTCCATGGATTTTATTCATCTCGTCTGTATGCATAATTTTTAAAGATAATATAGCACCTTATTTTTCACCATCCTGTAGCGTGGAGTGCACACCTTTTTTCTACTTCTGTGTCTACATATTGCGTCTGTTCAGCGCTGTGGAAGCACCCACCCTTCATGTGTTGGATTGTGTGGAGTGGTGCCGGACTGTGAGCCTTTTTTCTTCAAATTACCTTAAGTTAAAGTGTCTGGCATTATTTTACACTTCTTCCATTTGCTTGTTTACAGATTGAATATTCAAGTTAAGACTGATTTCGTCTTCTTCTATCTCAGAATTCTATCTCTGGTTTTGGGGGTTTTGGTGCTTTTTCCCTTTCGGTGACCACACTTTGTGGCCACTGGCCCCATCAGCAGCACTGTTCCTTTCTGCTGTGTTTTTTTTCTCTCTCTCTTTTCTTCTTTCAGTCTCATCCTTGTTTTATTCCTCCTTTCCTTTCTTTTGTCTTCCTAATTCATTCCTACTCTCTATACCTTTTTAACTGACTCTTCCTTCTTCCCTCTCCTTTCCCCACCTTCTTTCTCTATTTTCCTGTTCGAATTTCATGTGTTGTTATTTTGTCACACAAGGGGTCGCTGTTGTGTTACTTATGTTGCCTGCTCTGTAGTTATAATTGAGTTTTATGTATATCTGGATATCAGACTGTACCTACTCTCTATTTAAGTTAGGGATACGCATGTGAACTACTAATTGTGGTGACTGCCCCTCACATACTTCGACCGGCTCTCTTCTTGAGATTTAAATCTAGAGATATCTTTTTAGGACGTGTGATACTAATACTCTCAATAAAATGATGTCACTCATGTCTTAATTGCTTATGTAGAATACTTTATTTTATTGATATTTTCTAAGGTTAAATAACTATGAATACCAATAAAAACAAAGAAATATATACATATATATATGAAAAAATATCTATTTATTGTGTTAAAAGAAATGTAAGCAAATGTGTTTTAAAGTATTTGTGGTGTTCAAGACATCACCTTGTGGCTTGCCATGAAAATGAACTAATTTCAATGGCACATGTGCAAATCAGGCCAGAGTGTGATGTCATAAAAAGGAGACAACACAAGTGATACCTTAAAATAATTTTCCCCTCCAAATTCATGTGTGTGCTTGCAGTGCTGCTAGTTCTATATATAATGCTACTACCGACAAATTGTGGGAGGTACAAGTATGTGCCACACTGATTGCTCTTAGTGCTGGAGCTACTAATGAATAGTTGCTTGTGGACTGTAATTAAAAAAATAGCTGCAACCAATGTTATACATAAGACATGGTGACTGCATATTTTTTTAAATTTCCAAACATTTTTGTACCAGGCAAATTTTATGTTCACTGCCTTTGAGTGATCAGTAAATAAATTTGGCCTGTGAAAAAGATGTTCTTCAAAGTTTTATTGTTGGGTACATAGACGATTAAAAGCAATTAACAATTCCGGTACACATAGGCTTCCACTAACAGGCAAGAAATCATAATGGTCAATGGACGAATGTGGGTACACGCTTTATACGTTTTGCACGCTTGTGCTTCATCACAAACTGACACAAAATCAAAAAATCTACAGAACACATTTAAAGACACACAATTGAAAATATATATATAGCATAGCTATACACACACAGCGTAGTGTGTTACCAATTGCTTTCTTGGTGACTATGGTCCCAGCTGCCTTGAGATCATTAAAAAGATTCTCCTGTATAGTTCTGGGCTGATTCCTCATCGTTCTCATGATCACTGAAACTCCACGAGGTGAGATCTTGCATGGAGTACCAGACCGAGGTAGACTGAGAGTTAAATTGCGTTTCTTCCATTTGCGAATAATCGCACCAACTGTTGTCACCCTCTCACCAAGATGCTTGGTGATGGTCTTCTAGCCCATTCCAGCCTTGTGTAGGTCTACAATCCTTGGATCCTCCACCATGGTCATGGCCATGGTGGAGAGTTTGGAATCTGATTGATTGATTGCTTCTGTGGACAGGTGTCTTTTATACAGGTAACAAGCTGAGATTAGGAACACTCCCTTTAAGAGAGTGCTCCTAATCTCAGCTTGTTACCTGTATAAAAGACACCTAGGAGCCAGAAATCTTGCTGATTGAACAAATACTTATTTCACTCATTGACATGCAAATCAATTTTTAACTTTTTCAACATGTGTTTTTCTGGATTTCTTTTTTGTTATTCTGCCTCTCACTGTTAAAATACACCTATCATTAAAATAATAGACTGATTGTTTCTTTACCATTGGGCAAACTTTCAAAATCAGCAGGGATCAAATACTTTCCCTCACTGTAAGAATCATATCAAAACCTATGTCTGTAATCAGGGCCGGTGTTCTGACGGATTTCTCGAGCAAATTCTCCCTGCAGTCGCAGGAGAATTTACTCATTGAGCATGCGCACAAAGTTACAGCTGATCACTCAGCTGTAACTTTGTAAAGACTGCGCATGCGCGAGCGACGCTAACAGCCTCCCGCCCCCTTCACACCCCCCTTCACACCCCTTCTTACCAGATGATCGAAGAGGCGAGTACACAGCGCATGCGCACGGCTATCAAGCCCTTTATCAGCCGTTTGGACATGCGCGCGTCGATGGACAAATGTCTCCAGAAGTGTTAAAAACGCTACGGTGGTAAGTAACATGGGGGGGGCAACATAGGGGCAAGCACCCTGGTGAGGGGGGGGGAGCCTTGAGGGCTGCCTCATCTTGATGGGAGTTGTGATCCTCCTGCTGTATTATTGATGCAGCAGGGGGATCACAACTCCTATCAAGATGAGGCAGCCCCTCAGGTACTGCCTTAGCTTCATTGGACACGGGGGGCTCATATAAAGGGGGCATTAAACACGGTGCTCATATAAGGGGGGCAGTAAAGACAGGAGGCACATTTTAAAGGGGGCAGTAAAGACAGGGGGTGCTCATAAGGGGGGCAGTAAAGACAGGGGTTCATAAAGGGGGACAGTAAAGACGGGGTGCTCATATAAGGGGGCAGTAAAGACGGGGTGCTCATATAAAGGGGGCAATAAAGACGGAGGGCTCATATAAAGGGGGACAGTAAAGACGGGGGCTCATATAATAGGGGGCAGTAAAGACGGGGTGCTCATATAAAGGGGACAGTAAACACGGGGTGCTCATATATAGGGGGGCTCATATAAGGGGGCAGTAAAGACGGGGGACTCATATAAAGGGGGGCAGTAAAGACAGGGGTGCTCATATATAGGGGGCTCATATAAGGGGAGCATTAAAGACAGTAGGCACATATAAAGGGAGCAGTAAAGACGGGGTGCTCATATAAGGGGCCAGTAAAGACGGGGGGCTCATATAAGGGGGACAGTAAAGACAGGGTGCTCATATAAGGGGGGCAGGAAAGACGGGGTGCTCATATAAGGGGGGCAGTAAAGACAGGGTGCTCATATAAAGGGGGCAGGAAAGACGGGGTGCTCATATAAGGGGGCAGTAAAGACAGGGTGCTCATATAAAGGGGGCAGTAAAGATAGGGGTGCTCATATAAAGGGGGTGTTCTGACGAATTTCTTGAATAAATTCTACTGTAGAATTTGCTCATTGTGCATCACAGCACATGCGCACACAGTTACAGCTGTCAATCAGCCGTACCTTTGGCAGAAGAGCACATGTGCGAGGAACACACACCATCTCACGCCCACTTCGGAACAGCTGCAGTGACAGGTAAGTATAAGCGTCTTACTGATTATTGTTACTTATTAACGTAGCAATCAATGTATAGTTGCTAAAAGTCCTATAAGTGACATGCTACGCTAGTAAGTGGAAGTCAGACACAGGGGGCTAATAAATAAAGGTAGATCCGTATCTGCACTCAAAGTGTGTGAAGGTGCCGAGGTCCTGGGGCGCCACCCAAGCCAACAGTGCATAAAAAAATCAAATAAAGGATCCAGCACTCAGTCAATTGCAGTGGAGAGTTTTATTCAAAACACAGGCAACGTTTCAACCCTGGTGCGGTTTTTTTAAAAAAACCCCACCAGGGTTGAAATGTTGCCTGTGTTTTGAATAAAACTCTCCACTGCAATTGACTGAGTGCTGGATCCTTTATTAGATTTTTTAGACACAGGGGGCTGGGTGCCTCATCTTGGTGGTAGTTGTGACCACCTCGTTAAGCTCCCTTGTGTCCCACGTGTGTGACTTCCACTTACTAGCATGCCACTGATAGGACTTTTAGCAACTATACATTGATTGATACGTTAATAAGTGACAATCAGTAAGACGCTTATACTTACCTGTCACCGTAGCTGATCCGAAGGGGGCGTGAGATGGTGTGTGTTCCTCGCACATGCGCTCTTCTGCCAAAGGTACAGCCGTAACTTTGTACGCTTGCGCTGTGACATTGGTAACTGGCTTTTACCTTAAAGTTAACTTATTAAACTATTACACTATCTCTCTTTCTCTAACACTGTGTGTCTTTCACTCTCTAACAGAGTTAGATTCACAGATTGTGAGAAAGTGACACTGTGTCCCCACTCTGCTCCCCAGTGACACCCCTGGTCTGAAAGGCATGTGCTTCTGTGTGTGAATGGAGATATGAAAGGTGTGTGAATGGACAGTAACAAGGGTTGAAGCCTTGACGTGGCGTTACTGCTCACATGGGTATCCATGTGCCAATTCAACCAACGTGAGTGACTGTAATACTTATGTGTTTAATATAAACATGTTCTATTATTCTATTCCTGTCATTCTCAACCTGGTAATATGATCACAATTACAATGTTTAACCTGTTATGTTTTCTTCCACAGGGCAGCTCATATCGGGGTGCATGGTTACCTGTCCACACGTGTCCCGCTGGACTATTCTTTGTTTTGGAACCACACCATCCCTCAGTAACAAGACTATGACTGCTTCATACAGGTTCCTGAGATATACAGGCATAAACAGTTTATTTTGGGGACTTTGTGTTTTTTTTAAACATTTTTATTTAGACATATATCAGGTTACATAGACCAATAATGTGTATAAAAATACAAATGATATTGCAGGTTACAATAACAGGTATCAAGTTCACAATCTATAGTTATATCAATTTAAACATGTAGGTTTTTTTGTTTTGGAGAGACAGTACCAGATTGGCAACCAAGTGCGTGAATAAAGCATCAATTATGGGTAAAACATTGAACCATAATATAAGGAATATCATTCAAGAAAATATACAATTTTAGTCGTGTATTTGACGTGGTTATCAAGATCTACGCTTGTTATCTTTAGCCTATGTGAACCTGTGTTTTTTGTTTATTTTATTTCTGATTCAGATTTTTAATAAACGGATAAGCCAACACAAACAAACATATAAACTCGTCTCCTGATATCGGATGACCAAGAGGCTTATCAAGTTAGCAGGGGCTCCCTGATGTGAGGTATGGTGGGATTTAAAATCGGGTAAGATCTCATCTGGAACTTTAGGTCAAGCTGTACAGATTTGGTGTAGTTAGGGTATAGGGTCTTTTCCTTGCAAGATTTGGTCCATGTACCATGGCGAATGTTGAAAAGAGGATTTAATTTGTTGTTTGATAGTCGGGGATAGAGAGTTAATATAGCGTTGCCAATTTTCGAAAAAGCCTCTTGTAGCTTGATTTGAGTTTTGGCGTGCTGTGAGCCAATTCATTCTAAATAGTTGGAATAGCTTGTCTTGAAACATGTGAAGAGAAGGTTCCTCATTTTTTATCCACACTTGTAGAATGGTTTTATTGGCCACGGCCATCAGCACCCTGGCCATTTTCACTCCCGGAAACGGGTTGTGGGTCAGGCCAAAGAGCGCGAAGGCTGCGGTCAATGGGAACCTAATCCCAAGTGTGGTTTTCGCATAATGTTGGACCCTAGCTCGGAATTTACATACAATTTTACATTGCCATAGGCAGTGGCTAAGGTCTGCTTGCGTCTTGTTACATTTTGGGCAATTATCTTGGGTGTTGTTGAACATAATTTTACTCTGGGCCGGGGATATGTATGCTCTGTGAAAAAGTTTTAGGAACATATCCCTGTATGCTGTGGCTTTAATTGTTGTGAGTAGAGTGTTATGTGCCTTAAGTAGATCCTCTGTGGACACATTTGGCATAATCGGCAGCCATTTGTTGGGGCCTGACGTCATGGTGGAATAGTCTATAGGTTTTTCTAGGAAACGTCGTATATGAGTCGTCGAATATTTGGATATCTTTGCTCTATCGATAAAATCATCTAATGGGTTATCCCAGTCAGTCTCGGAGAAACTCGCTGTGAGCTGTGTTGTGAAGCTTTTCACCTGGGCATATGCTAGGAAATGTATAGGTATATTAGGAAGCTTTTCTGTGATACTAGTTAGACTTAGTGGTTCTCTCCTGGGAAGGCAAAGTATGTGTCTTATGTTGTGTATATTAAATTTGTGCCATTGGGTAAGGGGATATTGGGTTTGTCCATGTTGGAAGAGTGGATTTCGTAGAAGAGGTATAAAGGTAGTATTTGTGAAGCTTAAACCTATTTGTGTGCGTATGAGTTGCCACGCCCTTATAGGGCCAAATAGTAATGGGGAGTTACGTACCTCTCCAGGTAGTAGACCTACCGGTGTGTGTAACAGCTCTGCTAGATTGATTGCTGGATGAAGATTTTGGTCTAGTGTAGGGTCTGTGTAATATGTTCTCATATTAATCCAGTCAATTGCGTATCTCATCAGAGCTGCCAAATTATAGGCACGAACATCAGGCATGTTTAGGCCCCCTAATGATGTTGGCTGTTGTAATTTGGTTAGGCTTATCCTAGGGCGTTTTCCTTCCCAAATAAAGTGGCGGAATGCTGAATTCAGGAGTTTGGTGTCTTTGTGTCGAAGTATTAAGGGTAGTGATTGTAGCGGATACAGGAGTCGGGGGAAGCTGATCATCTTGATCAGGGCCACCCGGCCAATGTAGGATAATTTCAACAGGTGCCATGACTTAAGCTCGTTGATAATTTTGGATATTACTGGGGTATAGTTGAGGGAGTATAGTTTATGTTGTTTCTTAGGGATGTGAACCCCCAAATATTGTATAGAGTTGGCTGCCCATCTCAGGGGGGTTGGGGGCATGTGTGGAGGAGTGAGTGTGTTTCCTAGATATAAAGCTTCGGATTTAGCGTAATTAATGGAGAATCCGCTAACCGTACCAAAACAGTCTATGGTATTTTTAATAAGTGGCCAATCTCTACCGGGATCATTCACGTATAGGAGTATATCATCTGCGAACGCCGTTGTTTTTAGTGTCGAAGAGCCTAGTGTTATTCCCGGGATGTTCGGATGTATATGAAATATGTGTAATAGGGGTTCTAGTGCTAGATTGAAGTGAATGGGTGACAGGGGGCATCCCTGGCGTACTCCTCTCTCAATGGGGATGGGAATATTTTCATTTCTTAGCATATTACTTATTTACTAAATTATTGTTTCACACAGTTGTGCCAATATCCCTGCCCTGGTAGCTCATATCAGGAGACTTGATGATTTACTTTTCCTATTTCTTCTAGAAATTGAAGGTGATTACAAGCAAAATTTCCAATTAGCATCATTTGTGACCATGAAAGTGAACGGAGAGATTTATACGTGACTGAAGTGAAGGACATGAGGCTGAAAGCTGAAGACACTGAAATTTGTCAAGCATTTCTTTTATTAAAAATAAATATTAAACTACCTAATGATACATGTATTTGGTAACATTTGAAATTTCACGGTAGTTCGCTGGTCCTGGGGCCGCTTTAAGTTGTTCGGTCGCTCTGAGACGTTCACCACGTGCGCGCACTTCAGTTACTGCACAGGATCAGTTGTGTCCACAGCCGATGCTGTGTGAGAAAAGGTAGGAAGATATAACGGGTGGTTGTGAGTTTAGGGAGAAGCGTAAAGGGGATAAAATACATAGAGCCTAATGGAAAATTGATGACGGGTGGGGGGAGAAAATTATACATACAGGGGTAGGACGAGATGACCGGTGGGGGAGAAAATACATATGTGGGTGAATATCAGACTGAGAGTGAGTGGCAGTGTATGTGTGAGAGTGAGTGGCATTGTGTGTGAGTGAGCGGCAGAATAAATGTAATAAATGGGTATATCACAGTGCTTCCTGGTGTTCTGTAAAATTTATTGAGCAAATTCTACTGCACAGGCGCAGTAGAATTTACTCATTGCGCACCACAGCGCATGGGCACAAAGTTACAGCTGTCAATCAGCCGTAACTTTGTTAGAAAAGCACCTGCGCGAGGGACACACACCACCTCCAGCCCCCTCCGGATCAGCTGCGGTGACATGCAAAGTATAAAGTGTAGCATGCAATTGGTAAAAATTCAATCAGTGACATGCTATGCTAGTAAGTGGAAGTCACACGAGGGGGACACATGGGAACTTAAGGAGGTGATCACAACTACCATCAAGTTGAGGCAGCCACCCCCCTGTGTGTGACTGTGTGTGTTCCCAGTCAGGCCCTGCTCTCAAAGCCGATCCTAGGCGGGTGCAGATGCCACTGTGCACAGGAAGAAGGGGCGACAAATCTGGGAGAACCTGTGTATATTTTTTTTTAATGTCTGTGAAGTTAGACGTGCACCCTGCTACGGCGCCTCCTCAGTTAGAAGAGCTGGCTGGGGAGATGAAATGTTCTCCCCTCATCAGCCCTCCTTTCACACCGACAAGCAGGAAGCCTCTTGCGCTCCCTTGTGTGGAAGTGTCACGTGATGACCCCACGCTCATACTCCAGTGACAGGATTGGAGCATGTTAATATTTTATATTAACTGCAAGTGTAATTGTATGTGTGGCAGAGTGTATGTGGCAGTGTGCAGCAGGGCCAGGGCCGTCTTTAACGCGGGGCAAACGGGGCAGCTGCCCCGGGCCCACTTACTCCTGGGGGGCCCAAGGCAGCTGCCCGGTGGTCCCGCTGCCCCTCCATAACTGTACCTGCACTATGCGATCAGCACTGATCACATAGTACAGGTGCGCCCAGCGTTCTCTCCTCTCTCCGGCTCCCTCTCGGAAATACGATGCTCTGCGTCATTACTACGCGCAGGGAGAGCGAGCAGCATGGATTGAGCTCTCAATGTGTTTAACACACACGGAGCCCATGCTGCCTGCGTCTCCCCGTGCTATACTCACGTAGGAGAGAACACTGGGGTGGGGAGGGGAGGGGGGATAGAGAACACACTGGGGAGTGGAGGGGTAGATAGAGAGAACACTGGGGAGGGGGGGGATAGAAAGAACACTGGGGAGGGGGGATAGAAAGAATACTGGGGAGGGGGGGATAACAATAACACTGGGGAGGGGGGATAGAGAGAACACTGGGGAGGGGGGATCGAGAGAACACTGGGGAGACATTGGGGGACAGAGGAGAGAACACAGGGGAGAGAAGGGGGGCAGGGAGAGAACACAGGGGGGACAGGTGAGAACACTGAAGGGAGAGAAGAGACTACAGATGGTGTAGAGGAGAGATATAGATGGGGAAGAGAAAAGAGAGTGAACTGGGAAGGCAGAGGAGAGACAGACAGAAAGACATGGGAAGCAATGGGAGAGAGACAGACATTGGGAAAAAGAGGATACAAAGACAGACATGGGAAGGAGGACGAGAGAGACAGGCGGACATGGGAAGGGAGAGGAGAGAGACAGGCAGACATGGGAAGGAAGAGACAGACGGAATGTGCGCCCGCCCCCCCCCCCCACATCAGACTCTGGATCCGCCCCTGGGTGCATGGAGTGCACCGCGCCCAGGCGCAGGAATCCAGAGACGCTCCTTTAGTGAGTTCACTCCCTAACAGCGCCTCACCTCGAAGTGCGGACCGCAGGTGAGAGGTAACCGCACCAAGGGGTGGGCACAGCGCGACGGGGGCAAGCTCCGCCCCATCACGCTGTGTAACTTACGGATACTCAGAGAGCATCCGGCACTCTGAAGTAGTTATCGGAGAGTGTTCTGCCTCTGCAGGGATGAGAGGCAGAACACTGAAACGTTATCCTCCCTGCAAGTAAAGGTAAATGTGCAGGGAGTGGGACAAGCAGACACATTTTTATTTTTTTTGGTAAAAAAATAAAATAAATTTAAGCGTGTGACTGTGTGTAAGGCTGGCTAAGAGTGTGTCTGTAAGTGCGCAATGAGTAAATTTTCCTGCGATTGCGCATGAGAATTTGCTTGAGAAATCCGTCAGAATACCGGCCCAAAACATTGCGCTGCCTGGAGCAAAAAACAAAAACTTTTTTTTCCTTTTGGGTATTCTTATATTTTGAATGTTTCTTTCTTCCCAAAAGTAATATTCAAAGCTTGGGGGATCATCTTATAATCAGGGTTGTCTTACATTCAAGCAAATACTGCAATATATATGTATATAAATTAAGAAAACATGTATGGGAAAGTGGGGATAGGCAGATTAAGAATATAATTTGAATCACATGTTTATAGGTGGTCGGGACCATCTATTTTTAAGGTTTTGTTTGTTTTCTTGTCTTGTTTTTTTTAAATGTATATATTCTTTTGTGCAAGTTATTAATGTAGTGTTTGCTTTTTTTATTTGTATTCTACTTGTGTAAAGTTATGTGTATAAATAAAAAGTAGATTAAAAAAACTATCGGTTGCATACAAACTCTTAAAGCTATAGTTTTTCTAAAGGCTACTTAAAAACAACTTTCTAAGCATGGGCGTTCACAGGATTAGTAACCTTTGGCACAACAGGTGCTGTTATTACATTTCTCATGATATTCAGCCAATCAAATGGATAACTGGGGATAATGAGAAGTGCATTCCACAGCAGCTGCATTACTAATCCATAATAACAATACCTAACATTTGCCAATCTGGTTGTTGAGTACTCTCCTTCCCATGATACTTAACACACTGGGTGAGAGTTATGGGGAATGTAGTCTCAACAGCTGGATTATTACCTTCATTTTTATTTCAGAATCCAGCTGTCTGGTTGGTTTTGGCATCGATCGCCGTGGAGCAGGGAGAGACTAAAGCTGTCAAAGCAGCTATTAACATCCGGGCGCTGTGATTGGCTGTCACAGTGCCTGGATGTTTCTGGGGGGGGGCTTCAATGGACATGGCTGAAGTGTCTCGGTATCGAGACACTTAGCCATGTCGTTGGTAGTGCGATCGCGGTATGCCAGCATGCATACCGCGATCAGACCTACTTGACGGTCCTGGACCGTCATTGGTCACGAAGGGAGTTTTCCCTATGACGATCCAGGACCGCCATCGGTCACGAAGGGGTTAATAAAGAGGAGGGAATAAACAAAAACCAGCCAATCCCAAGGTAAAGGAAGTCAGAGAGACCAATATGATGAAAGGAGGGATCTAAGGGAAGCTGGCCAATAGGGTGACATACAAACAGTGACCAATGACATTAGTGAAATCAATGGCAGTTAGAAGAAGCTAAGGGATCTTGGGCGATACCATAATGAAAGGGGTTTAGTGGTGAGTGAAAGAAAGAATAACATTAATAGTAATTTAAACCAATATAATTTCATCCACCCTGGCAAGTAAGAATATAAAAAAAAAAAAAATCTGAAACTATGGGTCTCAAGTAACAGATTCAGTGGACACTGAAAGTGCACTAAAAGTGCAGTTTCCCTATTGCTCAGTGGTAAAAAAAAAAAAAAAAAAAAACCTCCCTGAGAGAGCAGACCAAACCAGGGGGAGTATAGAATTAAATAAATATGTTTTTTTGCTGCAGTTCCCTGTCTGACAGGTGTTTCACAATCTATTTATCTATTTAATATAACCTAAACAGCCTACTGCTTCTCCCTCCCTTGCTGCAGGTCCAATTTCCAGGGGGGGGGGGGGGGGTTTGGCAAGTGCCCCCTTTTCCCCCAATGTGGACGCCCATGTTTCTAAGATAATTGAATTGGAGATTTAGTCATGTTATATGGCCATATTATGCTTAGCTCACTGTTTAATGAAATTGTACAGATCCCTGTGTATTGTTTATAACTATTTGCTCATTTTAGTCTCAACCTGTATAATAAATGCTAGTTCAGGTGAGTACTTCCCTTTGTAGATTTTGTTTGTATATTTGATTCTCTGACCCAGCTTTGAGTTTAGCTCCCCTGACAGGTTCTCCATAAATGGTGACCAGAGAAATCTATATATTGAGGGGGTGTGAGTAGACGAGGTTTCTGAGAGTAAGGGGCTGCATTAAACCTTCTCACCTTAGCTTTACAATCTATCAGCTTGATATTAATGGGGCTTATCAAGCAGAAAACAGTGTTCTTCAATGTCATATATAATGAAACTGTTTTTGTTCTGTTTTTGAAGAAATGGCGGGAGGTTTTGACCAGGACCAACTGAATTTGCTCCATGGATTCTGACAGATCTGGTATTTTCCTTATTTACTGGTCAGAAATCAAGCACTATAAATACCCTGGAAAAGGTATAGACTAGATTTCTTGTGAGACTCCAGTGCATGATACTCATTCCTGAGGTTACTTCGGATCATAGTAAAATGATTTGCGATGGTTTGGCTTTCTTGCCCATCTTTCTTATTTTATGGGGATTCATAGGGTTTTCCACCACCTATGTGATATCTGTCAACTATGGTCACACCAACGCCTTTTTACCTTGCATAAGGTAAGCTGAAAAAGTTATCTTTCTTTCAGATAAGTCTAGTGAATGAGGCTGCCAAGAAATGTGTCTTTAACCATGCTAGGTCACAGTTAGTCATATGGGTATGTGTGTGCAGCTAGAAGATAAATCACTATATTACAACCTCCAAATTTAAACATTTCATTTTATTTATGTTTTCTACCCAGAGAATATCATTTTTAGAGTGGTAGTGTCTGTAATGGCCATCTTCGGTAAGTGTTCCTAATGCTTGGCGGTATTAGAGTTTCTAAATACTGGATTATTTATTTAGAATTAACTTTCTAGCAGCATTTGCAGAATGGTTGCAACACTACATACTTACTAATACTTCCCATAGCTCCCAAGTGTCCCTATCTTGGAGGTACAGTCCCTATTGTTGCCCCATCTCCCTATGCACCTCTTTTCCCCTCCTGTGTCCCTATATTCTAGGAGCCCAGCATTTTGCATGTGTATCACAGAGCTCTAAAACAATAAAACTCATCATATAGTGATTTAGTAAATATGTTTATATATTAGGGTTTTTTTGTAATATTTTTGCAGTTTTAATATTACAAATTACTAACCAAATCAAATAGCTCTCAGTTGATCATAAAGTCATGTAAAATGCCACAAACATGGGGATGGGACTGTTCTTTTTCCTCCTAGCTTTGATCACAGAGTGATCGGGAGCAAGGGACACATAGGCAGAGACCTTATCAGGGTCTTTCCAGAGCCAGTGCGTACCTGTCGAAATCGAGCAAGACTTTGCATTTTGGTAAAATGTAGCACTTTGTCAGACTGAGGTCACTTACAGTGGCCATGTTTGACAGGGGGGTCCCACTGCAGGTGTCTCATTTTGGCTTCCAGCAGTGCTACCTGTTTATTCAGGTCACCTACCTGTTTACGTGAGCTCATCTGGCTTAGTTTGTTTGATGGACATTGCGATAGAGGTCAGTTCTAGTTTTGTTACGATTGTTTGTATCGCAAGCATCTCAGTCCGTATGGTGTGTCTGTTGACCTGTCACACTGGTCCCAACTCCTGAAGAAAGTTTCTAATAGTTTTTAATATCATTCCTCGTGGCGTATTTCTCACCTGGGGTATTGTCAGCTCTCTTAGATGGGATTGCAAATTATGATGTTGCCTTTAAATTAATTTTACATATTTCCCACTGAATGTAGTTCATTTGCACATCACCACAGACACATTTAAACACTTTTTTGCTTGCACCTCTGATAACACAATATACAGACTATTTTTATTATCTACATTCACATAAATATTACTGTGATTGTGACCGTTTCAGACATGATAGTCCACATCAAACTGTGGTCCTCCAGCTATTGATTAGCTATAAATAAAGCCTGCAATAAATGAATGACTAAACTTGCTTTTCAGGAGCCATCAACATATATGTCACCTGAAAGGCCAAGTACATAAGATCTGCCCAATGTAGTGTATCTGGGTACTCAAAATATGCATCGGATGGCTCAGTTGCATAGGGATCATTCTAGCTGGCTTCTTTCAGGTAAGTTAAGTATAAATAAACCAGCCACATAATAAAAAATGTTGTCTGTTATTTAGAGTTTAGCACCACCAGTGACATTAGGTATGTAACATCAGCCTGGAGTACCATGGATACATAAATGCAAACAAAGATAAGCAAAAGATAACAGACTGACTTGTAAAGTCAAATGCATAATCAGGCAGTTGTAGGTAATTTAACTACTCCCTCATGTGTTTCACTCATGCCCATTGCCATGTGTATAAAACAAGGCACCTAGTTGTGCAGTCTGCATTTACACACATTTGTGTAAAAAAAAATGGATCCTTCTGAAGAGTTCAGTGAATTCAAGCTTTTCACTGTAATAGGATGCCACCTTTGCAATAAGTCAGTTTGGGTGTTTTTTGATAGAAACATTTAAATACATATAGGGAATCAACAAAGTAAAGTAGGAGAGTATATTTAAAAGAAGAAAAACTACCACAAGTAGAGCAGTGTTTTTCAACCTTTTTTGGGCAAAGGCACACTTGTTTCATGAAAAAAATCACGAGGCACACCACCATTAGAAAATGTTAAAAAATTTAACTCTGTGCCTATATTGACTATATATAAAGTAATTCTCTTGAACCCAGTAATATTGTGCCACTCAGAGCCCAGGAATATTGTACCATTCAGAGCCCAGTAATATTGTGCCAATCATTGCCCAGTAATATTGTGCCACTCAGAGACCAGGAATATTGTACCATTCAGAGCCCAGTAATATTGTGCCAATCATAGCCCAGTAATATTGTGCCACTCAGAGCCCAGGAATATTGTACCATTCAGAGCCCAGTAATATTGAGCCACTCAGAACCCAGTAATATTGTGCCAATCATAGCCCAGTAATATTGTGCCAATCATAGCCCAAGAATATTGTGCCACTCAGAACCCAGTAATATTGTGCCAATCATAGCCCAGTAATATTGTGCCACTCAGAACCCAGTAATATTGTGCCACTCAGAGCCCAGGAATATTGTACCATTCAGAGCCCAGGAATATTGTACCATTCAGAGCCCAGTAATATTGTGCCAATCATAGCCCAGTAATATTGTGCCACTCAGAACCCAGTAATATTGTGCCACTCAGAGCCCAGGAATATTGTACCATTCAGAGCCCAGGAATATTGTACCATTCAGAGCCCAGTAATATTGTGCCAATCATTGCCCAGTAATATTGTGCCACTCAGAACCCAGTAATATTGTGCCACTCAGAGCCCAGGAATATTGTACCATTCAGAGCCCAGTAATATTGTGCCACTCAGAACCCAGTAATATTGTGCCAATCATAGCCCAGTAATATTGTGCCAATCATAGCCCAAGAATATTGTGCCACTCAGAACCCAGTAATATTGTGCCAATCATAGCCCAGTAATATTGTGCCACTCAGAACCCAGTAATATTGTGCCACTCAGAGCCCAGGAATATTGTACCATTCAGAGCCCAGTAATATTGTGCCACTCAGAACCCAGTAATATTGTGCCAATCATAGCCCAGTAATATTGTGCCAATCATAGCCCAAGAATATTGTGCCACTCAGAACCCAGTAATATTGTGCCAATCATAGCCCAAGAATATTATGCCACTCAGAACCCAGTAATATTGTGCCACTCAGAACCCAGTAATACCCACACACACCTAGACACCCTGACACACACACACACACACACCTAGACACCCATACACAGTCACACTTTTTTTTTTTTACTTACCTTACACTTGGTCCGTCATCCAGGACCTTCTGCCGGATGTCCGTCCACCTGACATCCGGCAAGCAGCTGAAACAGCGCGACGGTGGCGGAGCTTGCACCCGTCGCGCTGTGATCTCTATGGCCAGGAGGAGAGGCTAGGTAGCGAGCTCCCTATAGCAGCCTCTCCTCCCGATCAGCCCTCACCCCCGCGTGAGGTTAATCCTCCGATTCTGGGACTATGTCCCAGACGAAGGAAAGCTCACCGGGGGATTTTTTTTATTTTTTTTTTCAATGTTTCCCACGGCACACCAGGCAACCTCTCGCGGCACACTAGTGTGCCGCGGAACAGTGGTTGAAAAACACTGAACTAGAGGACATAGTCTTAAATTAGAGGTGCAAAGATTTAAAAGGTAATATCAGGAAGTATTACTTTACTGAGAGGGTAGTGGATGTATGGAATAGCCTTCCAGCGGAAGTGGTAGAGGTAAACACAGTGAAGGAGTTTAAGCATGCGTGGGATTGGCACAAGGCTATCCTAGATATAAGATAGGTAACTGGGGACTAATAAAAGTATTTAGAAAATTGGGCAGACTAGATGTACCAAATGGTTCTTATCTGCCGACACATTCTATGTTTATATGATTGTGAAATGTCATCCCTGCTGGATATTCCAATTATATAACCATGGTATTAGATGCTAAAAGACCAGCATATACCTGAGCACCATGGGATGTTACAATAGCTGGGGTGGTAAATATCAGCCATTATTACCTCAAAGTAGCCAACATCGGTCATGTTTCCAGGGACACATATTTGTTCCTCATGCTGCAGAAATTTCCACCCTGATTAATTAATTGGATTCTGTCTGTGCGTATATCCATCCTACATACTGCCAGGTTGCACTTTGTATGGTCTTTCTACAAGCATGTGCACAGTTGCCAACTGTCGCGTTTTTGTCCTGGCAAATATACAGTAGTTGCATTGCTGTCTCGTGCTTTATCTGCAGGATTAAGAACATTGGCTCTCAGACTCCGGAGACACGTGCAAGAGAGAGGAAGCATGAGGGAGGACCATTTCAGACTGCAGCAGCAGCTTGCAACATGGCTAAAAAAAGTAAGAAACACTAAAAATAAATACGGTGGTGACGCTGTGAAAGCTGGTGGAAACATGGACTGCCTTTATCATTTGTATTTCCTTACAAACAGAAGTTTTTTTTTTTAGACAATGTTTTATTTTATTGTTCAGCAGATAAGGTATGACATATGTCAGACATATCGTATCAAAAGTATCACATGTACAAGGTTTTCAAAAGGGTCAATAATAGAAGACTGGTCTTAGTACTAAAATATGCACATATAATGCTATAACTCATTACAGATGCAAGGAGGAAGGTCCAGGTAAATCGAGTGTCATTCCTGGGTCACTAGGCCCTTCGACCCTCCCTCGCAACATGAGGAAAGTTGTCCCGGGACATACAAGGAGGACTGACAAGAGTTCCCACAGTATGAGCACTAAAGATGGAAGAGCTGTCCCTACACTGCCGTACACATACACTGGGGACCGGTGTATTGACACGGTCAGGTATCATTCCCGTTAAGGTTAATAATTATAATTAACTGTAAAATAGAACCAAACAAAACTAAAGACAGGTAACCATTAGGATAGATGTGGCAGCTTTGTAGGTGGCCGCATCACCACAGTATGTAAACCCTCACTTCCATCTTAAGTTGTCCCCCCCCCCCCAGTCAGTCTGCTCCCCACCCATATCGTTCAGTGTCATTTCTCCATCCCAAGTCTCCCCTGTCGCCCACTGTCCATCCTGTCATCATTGCAAATGATATATAGGGTCAATACCTTCCAATAGTTGTTGCGAGTGCCATGTGGTGTAGATAAAAGTCTGGCGTATTTTGGCTTGGATTGTGTGGTCTAGTTGGGTAAAATATTTGTTCAAGGTTTGGAAGAATTTTTTTGTATGCATTTGTTTATTAGTTCTCGCGTTTAACCATTCCATGTGGAACACATGATGTAGTTTTGATTTAAATAAAGAGAGTGGTGGTGGATCTGGCACTATTCAATAATGCAAGATCGTTTTTCTAGCTGTGATCAGGAAGAGTAGCCAGTAGACATACCTAATAACATTGTTAAGGGTGGCATTGAGATGTTTGCCAAGGAGGTCCTGTATGCAAATGCGATGTCCACATTTGGGACAAGCAGATGTCTCCATAGCCCCCAAAGCATATAGCCTTTTGGGTGAGTAGTAAGCGCCATGAACATTTTTTTTAATGCATTTCTTGATATGTTGGGAATGGAGTGAGTTTGAAAGTTTTTAATGTGTGATCACCTAAATATGTAATGTCTAGGTCAGGGATATGTGAGATCCACCCTGTCAAACCTCTCTCTTCTGTTTGGTAATCAATGATATTTCTGGTGAGGTTATATATGTTGCTAATAGAGTACTTTCTGGTGCATGTACCTGTCATGAAGAAATCCAGGCTATTATCCAGACCACGTCCCCCAATTTAGAGATTATGTTCGTGGCAAAACTTGAAACCTGCATGTAGTAGCTATTTCTATTTTTGGAGAAACATAAGTTTTAATAATACATAAAAAAAAAAAATATATATATATATATATATATATATACTGAGCATACTGAGCATACTGAGGGACAAAATCCTGGCATATTGAGAGCAAAATCCTGGCATATTAAATGGAATATTGGGGGGCAAAATCCTGGCATATTAAATGGCATATTGGGGGGCAAAATCCTGGCATATTAAATGGGATATTGGGGGGCAAAATCCTGGCATATTGAGAGCAAAATCCTGGCATATTAAATGGCATACTGGGGGGCAAACTCCTGGCATATTGAGGGGCAAAATCCTGGCATATTGAGGGGCAAAATGCTGGCATATTAAATGGCATATTGGGGGGCAAAATCCTGGCATTTTGAGAGCAAAATCCTGGCATATTAAATGGCATATTGGGGGGCAAACTCCTGGCATATTGAGAGGCAAAATCCTGGCATATTTTGTGGCATAATAATCCTGGCATATTGAGTGGCAAAATAATCCTGGCATATTGAATGGCTAAATCCTGGCATATTGAGGGGTTAAATACTGGCATATTTTAATGGGCAAAGTGATGCTGTGGCATGGTCTGTGGGGCAAAATAACATGTACTATGAGGAAAGTGACACTGGCTAGTTCTGTGGGGCAAAGTGACACTGTGGCATGCCAAATCATGAAGGTGCAATATGAGTGCAAGCCAAGTGCTGTGGGTGCAATATAGGTGCATGGCAAATTCTGTGGGTACTGTATGGTGCTGTGTTAAGTCCTTTAGGTGCAATGTGGGTGCAGAGGAAGGGAATAAAAAATAGGAATGCACGTTTTCAATAACATTTTTAATAAATAGAATATTAAATAATTCAAATAACTATAAATGAAACTAGTTATAGAGAGATGTCTGTGTTTATAGATATGTATTGTTTTCTAATTGTACAATTGTCACCTTGTGGGGCTCCTGTGTGTCACATAATTAATGGCGGTCCCATGTGTGGCATATTTATTGGGCCCCATGTGTGGCATAATTAAGGGGCTCTTTTGTGTGGCATAATTATGGGGCGCTTGTGTGTGGCATAATTAAGGGGCACCTGTGTGTGTGGCATAATTAATTGGGCTCCAATGTGAGGCATAAATAATGGGGCTCTGATGTGGCATAATTTATGGGGCTTTGGTGTGGCATAATTTATGGGGCTCTTGTGTGTAATAGTTATGGGGCTCCTGTATGTGGCATAGTTATGGGCTCCTGTGCGTGGCATAGTTAAAGGGCTCCTGCGTGTGACATAATTTGTGGGGCTCCTGTATGTGGCATATTTAATGGGCCATCTGACTGGCATTACTAAGGATTCTGTTTGGCATGGTATTGGAGGAAATCCAGGGGGGTGACACCATGAGTTACTGCACCGGGTGACACCAACCTTAGTTACGCCTCTGGGCTGTGGCATATTCATGGGCAAGCTTGCTGTAGCATATTTACGGGCAAACTAACACAGGAATATTTATGGGGGGAAAATGAATATATATAAAGTGTTGCACAAAACAATAGATAACGATACTTATCAGAGAAACTTGGCAAAAACTTGGTGGAGAGAGAGGAGGAAAATAATGCAGCATATAGCAACAAATACACTTTATTGGCCCCCAAATACTGAGGTTTACTTTAAAAAGAAATATACGAGCATAAAATAGGTTTCCGCTTTCCTTCTCAGCTCCTCCAAGCAATATTGAAGTAAATGGCAAAGCTTCCTTCTTAGTGGCCGGACTTACGATGCATAAATTGTCTGTAACTATGCCCTTGGGTTAAATGTTTAGACAGCACTGTTATAGAGGAATCCCTTCCATAGAATCTTTTTTATTAGATAATTTAGGCATTAACAGTCTTGAATGTGTATGCGCCAAGATGTCTGGTCAGGTTCATCCACCAGGAGCAAGATGGTTCCACATGTGCTGAAAATTCTTTAACATTGGTTAACTCCATTCTGCTGTCTCCTCCAGGAACTCCCATGCACACGGTGCCCATTACAACCCCATCATGCAGAAGCCAGCGCTTCTTGCTGGTCATTTGACCCTGCCTTCTGCACAGCCCCTGAATGTGGGTATGGCTCATGCAACAATCAACCAGCTCCTCCTCCTCACGCAAGAGACAACACTACTACTCAAAGAAGACAGCAGCCTGGGTGGTCAGATGGGCTAGTTACAGGATGTCCAACTGCAGACTGGGAGTGTAATTAGTAACAGAAATAAAAACAAAACCACTTATAAATGTAATTAAGTTGAAAGAAATCATTTAAATATTATATAAAGTTATACATCAACCTGTAATTGTGTGATTGTTTTCAATATAATGTGCTTGATCTACATAATATAAAGCTTGATGGATTGGCTAAAATTAGCCAAGCGTATACAAATCCATGAAAATCCTCACTCTGTCTGATTTGCTTAGAATCCCACTTCTGTTGATGCAAACTCATGAGTTCTTCTTGGTTAGCTGAACTTCATCAAAACACAGGACTTTTTTTCTAAATAAGTTTTTATTGAGATTAACAAAAGAGAACAAATAAAAGGGGTGGGGAGGTAGGGGTGGGATACAGAAATGAAAGAGGTATGGGGAAAGAGGAAGGGAAACAAGGCAGTGATAAATAACGCAGGACTTTTTTTTATATCAACGTACCTACAGGGTTAAACATTTGGACATATACAGTGGATATAAAAAGTCCACACACCCCTGTTAAAATGGTTTCTGTGCTGTAAAAAAATGAGACAAAGATAAATCATTTCAAGACTTTTTCCACCTTTAATGTGACCTATAAACTCAATTGAAAAACAAACTAAAATCTTTTAGGTAGAGGGAAGAAAAAATATAAAAATAAAATAATGTGGTTGCATAAGTGTGCACACCCTTAAACTAATACTTTGTTGAAGCACCTTTTGATTTCATTACAGAACTCAGTCTTTTGGGGTATGAGTCTATCAGCATGGCACATTTTGACTTGTTTCACTGTGGGTATAGTGTTCTTTTGGTGATGGTTAAATGTGCCAATCCAGTTGTCTGAGGTAAGTGAGGCAATCAGAAACTTAAAAAAACAAGGCCCCTGGTCTGGATGGCTTTTCGGCTCCCTTCTTCCAGTCCCTGGTTGACATCATCTCACCTTTACTACTGAGAGCCCATAGAAGCATACCAGCAGGTCAAGACTTTCCAACAGAAATGCTACAGGCTTCAATAACCCTAGCAAAACATAGTTAGTCCGGACCAGACAGGCTTTATTACAGGAAGAAACGGAGAGGATAACACCCGAAGGATACTGAACCTCATTTATGAGGTCCAATCGAGGGCTCTACCATCCGTCTTCTTGGGACGACATGTCGAGAAGGCATTTGATCGGGCCAGCTGGATATTTTTAGAATAAACCCTGTACGCTTTTGGCTTCTCGGGCACATTTTTAAACAATACGATGGCCCTATATAAGAATCCGCAAGCGAAAACATCAGGACCAGACCTAGACAGGGGTGCCCTTTGGCCCCCCTGTTATATGTGCTAACAATAGAACCACGCGCTGCTTTAATTCGCCAAAACAATAAAGTAGAAGGCATAACCACAGGTCCGCAATCTCATAAGATCATGCTATATGCGGATGACATTTTACTAACCCTGGGTAATCCAGAAGTGTCGGTTTCAGAAGCATTAACACAGATAGAAGAGTATGGATCTTATTCTAATTATAGCTCAATCTCAAAAAAACGCAAGTAATCCACTTTAATTTAAACCATCAATTTGTGTGTAACCATAAAACCAAACTTCCCATCAATTTCGATCAGATATACATTGAATTTCTAGGAATCCAAATCCCCCACAATCTCAAAGACATGGTAAGTGAGAACTATTCCCACCTACATAATAAATTAAAATCCCAATTTTTGACCTGGAAAGGTTATGAAATTTCATGGTTGGGCAGGCTGAACATCATAAAGAGCTATGTTCTTCCTAAATTAATGTACCTTTTCAGAACTATCCCACTTCCAATACCTAGTAAAATTTTAAAACAGTTTGAAGTAATATTCTCTTCATACATATGGAATGGGAAATCTCCAAGAATAGCAAGGGCTACTCTGAGAAGGAAATTATCCCAAGATGGATTTAGCTATCCAAATATCGTTGAAATTTATGAAATATGTATGGTTTACCATTTCATAGTCTGGGAATATAAACAGGGCTACAATCCGGGCTGGTATAACTACGAGAAGTGGAAATGCAAAAATTGCAAACCTATCTGTCTCTATTGGCTGACAGGAACAATTAAACAAATTTAACATCTCAAACCCCATTATTGTAAATATTGTCGAACAGATGTTTAAGTTTAAAAGGAAATGTGCCTCATATGATTCTTTAACCACGGCAGATCCTCTGGAGACCCTACAACTATTGATAGAGGATCTAGACCTGAGATAGTGGCACGAGGGTGGGTTGACCCATATTTTAGATATACTGTCTGTCTTTTTCGTACAGACATTTGACGAACTGCAGTGTAAATATAATATCCCAAATACGGAAAAATATACATATATACGAGTCAAATGCTTTCTAAATGATAACCCTATGAGAGAGTTTTCAGATTTGAATACCTTCCTGGATGCTCATTACCTGGGGAAAACTAGAGGCATAACCAAATGGGAAGAGGAACTGGTGTTGGACTATCCAGCGGAGACATGGTTCTGGGCATGGGGTAGATTAAGGAGGGCGGTTCACTGCATAAACTTGCACAAACAAATTCTTCAAACTGGTACAACACTGGTACTATGTTCCAACTATTATACATAAAATGTTCTAATCTTCTACGAGGAGCTGTTGGAGATGCCAGGCCATGCACGGAACCATGTCTCATTTATGGTGGAGTTGTGCAAAACTGGACCCTTAAAAGATAGAGCTGAGTAAACTCATTAAAGCCCTATTCGCACTAGACTGGCGCCCAACTCCTCAAACATTTCTATTCAATTTAGATATAACATTAAATAACAAAGCCAATGTAGATCTAGCGATAAACATCTTTCTGGCAGCAAGGATATGTCTGGCCCAAAGCTGGAAGGAACAGAGCCCCCCAACGTGGTCAAATATCATGAATCAGATAAACTTTCAATACAATATGGAGAGGTACTTTTACAAATCAACAAACAACCTAAAGGCATATTACGAAATATGGACCCTGTGGCAGAGCCTCAATTAGAAACTTGACCAAATTAGAGATGAACCAAAGTTTAAAAAATCAGGAGTAAAACCTAAGCAGAAGAACCCCATGAGATCAGATATACTTGACATATTGATCCTTACCACGAGACCAATGTATGAATGATTGATGATTGTAGCAATGTATGTATAAAATATGTTTTTATATTGAAGACTGTAAAAATTGAAACCTGTAACAATACTTATATCTTATAAAACTTATCCAATGTTAAATATGCACTTTATTTAATGCACGGATGTTTTTGTACCGATAAAATTATTTTTTGTACTGCAAATAGAAGATGTAAGAAAATAAAAAGAGAAAAGAGAAATAGATTTAAAGGTGTTTAAACAGTACAGATATTTGCTGATTTATGTAGTAATACTATAGGTATAAGTGAAAGGCCATGAAACAGTTGACGAAATGGCTTCAAATGCAGAGGATTCCATATCGTTGGACATTTCCATTTAGCATTCAGTTTAAATTCAAAAATCGTACATATCAAGACATTAGAGGAGGCGAGGGAAACATTTAAGATCCCTGGGGAAGACCTAAGTGGTACTGCAAATCCTGCACAAGGTACTGAAAAGGAGACCCGACATGAAACCTGCAGGGACTCGGCAGTGACAGGAATAAATAAGAAGAAACCCTAAAATTAAATTCATCAAGAAGACAGAAAGCAAAAGAAAATGACCAGTCAGCTGGCACATTATCACAAGCAATGTTACCAAAAGCACAAAATACTAACAAAGGGAATTCAGCAGAGTAAACAGAGAAGACAGGGATTATTCAAGAAAGAGGCAGGCTGCAAGATAAAAGAGCATCAAAATGACTTAATAGAAATAGCATTAAGGAGGACTGGAACAGCAGCTCTAAGAAACACTGATTGGTTAATTATTTTATCCATCACAGGTTTAACATAAGATGACATACAGATTCATGTAGATATTATAGTGCATTAATAAGCAGTGTTATGGAATTCCACATTGTGTTTGAATTTACATTGATGGTAGCTCAGCAGACGCTTAACCTATAATAAAATGTGCAAAAATACAGATTTAAGGGAAAACTGCGGTAATCAGATAAATTATTATTTAATTCAAATGATTCTATTACACTCTAGAGTTAGATTGTTTCTATATTTTTTTTTTGTTGTAAATCATGTTTTATTGATTTTTTCAAGAATAATAACACAATGAAATGGGAGGTGAAATGGCAGAAAAGAAAGGTGGGGGGTTCAAATCTATGTGGGATACCCAGTGTAGGGACCCTTCGGAAAACGTGAATGGCTCACAGGAGACCTGAATTATAAGCGGCCAGGTTGGAACCCAGATAGGGTCTCCCCCAGATAGGGGAGGGAGAGGAAAAAAGCCCCTGACAATACAAATGATTCAGGTCTTAAGACCGTCAATGAATTCGATCCAGTAGAACCACATCTGGTGGTATTTCTCATGTTGGCCTGCTGATTGCGAGGCCAAGCTTTCCAGGGCCCTGATTCCATCCGCCCTCGCCATCCACTCCTCAAATGTTGGAGGGGTGGTCGCGCCCCAGTGGAGAGGAATCAGGGCCTTAGCTTCGTTCAGTAGATGTTTAACCCCTTAAGGACAGAGCCTTTGAAACATTTTTGTCCTTTCTGGACAATGCCTATTTTAACATTTCTGTGCTGTTTGTGTTTAGCAGTAATTTTCTTCTTTGTCATTTGCTGTACCCACACATATTATATATTGTTTTTATCGGGACAAGAAGGGCTTTCTATGGATGCCATCTTTTTGATCATATCTTATCATATTATTAAAAAAAATAATAAAATATGGTAAAAAAAAAAAAAATACACAAATTTCTTTGTTTTTATTTGAAACAACTTCTCCTCATCGACAATAGCGAACGGAAAAACATGCTAAATAGATTCTACTATTTCTCCTGAGTACAGGGATACCACCCATGCATAGGTTTGTTGGGTTGTTTGGGGGCTAAAATGCCAAATTTGTGAGGTGCAGTTTTTTGTTTTCCAGCTTGAAATTTTTACATGCAGACAGCCTGCACCCATGTCCCATTTGGGACATATTTGAAGCCAGCTAGTGTATTTTACCCCATCAACCCATATATTTTTTAAAATAAGACACCTTAGGCTATCTCAAATGGTGGTATTTTTACACTTTCCATGCACTAATTCTACCACCAGCCTTTGTCAAACTTTGTGGTAGTAATTTTTTTGTGTTTTTTTTCCACAAACCTTGTACTTCAGACATGAATTCACAGATTTTGGTATGTGTCACTGCCAAATAACACCCTAATAAGTGTTCAGCAACATCTCTTGAGTACAGGGATACCACCCATGCATAGGTTTGTTGGGTTGTTTGGGGGGTAAAAGGCCAAATTTGGTAGGTGCAGTTTTTGGTTTTCCAAATTAAAATTTTGACATGCAGACCGCCTGCACTCATGTCCCATTTGGGACATATTTGAAACCAGCCAGTGTATTTTACCCCATCAACCCATATATTTTTTAAAAGAAGACACCTTAGGCTATCTCAAATGGTGGTATTTTTACACTTTCCATGCACTAATTCTACCACTAGCCTTTGTCAAACTTTGTGGTAGTAATTTTTTTGTGTTTTTTTTTCACAAACCTTGTACTTCAGACATGAATTCACAGATTTTGGTATGTGTCACTGCCAAATAACACCCCAATAAGTGTTCAGCAACATCTCTTGAGTACAGGGATACCACCCATGCATAGGTTTGTTGGGTTGTTTGGGGAGTAAAAGGCCAAATTTGGTAGGTGCAGTTTTTGGTTTTCCAAATTAAAATTTTGACATGCAGACCGCCTGCACCCATGTCCCATTTGGGACATATTTGAAACCAGCCAGTGTATTTTACCCCATCAACCCATATATTTTTTAAAAGTAGACACCCAACGCTATTTCAAATGGTGGTATTTTAACACTTTCCATGCACTAATTCTACCACCAGCCTTTGTCAAAGTTTGTGGTAGTAATTTTTGTGTGGTTTTTTTTCACAAATATTGTATTTTAGACATAAATTCACAGATTTTGGTATGTGTCACTGCCAAACAATAACCCAATATGTGTTCAACAACATATCCTGAGTACAGGGATACCACCCATGCATAGGTTTGTTGGGTTGTTTGGGGGCTAAAGGGCCACATTGTGAAGGTGCGCATTTTCAACTTGGAATATTGACGTGTAGTCAGCCTGAGCCCATCTTTCATTTGGGACTTTTTTTTAAGTAGGACAGTGTATTTTACCCCAAAAAGTATATTTTTTGTAAAAGTAGACACCCTAGGCTATTTTAAATGGTGTTATTTTAACACTTTCCATGCACCAATTCTGCCACCAGCCTTTGTCAAAGTTTGTGGTAGTCATTTTATTGTGTATTTTTTCCCACATACATTGCACTTTAGACACAAATTCACATATTTCGGTATGTGTCACTGACAAACAATACCACAATATATGTTCAGCAACATCTCCCGAGCACAGGGATACCACCCATGCATAGCTTTGTCAGCTTTGTTAGGGGTTGGAAGGCTACATTTGAGAGGTGCGCTTTTTGATTTTCAAACTTGGAATTTGAACATGTAGAGCAAGGAAGGGGTTAATAGCTCTTATAAGAGCCTTTGTAGTACTGTACAAAAAAATTAACCCCTAAAAATGCACAGACAAGAAAAAAATTTCTGCTGTGCAGTGATCAGTGGCAGGGAAGGAGTTAATACACTACACTATACAAAAGGTATGGCTTTTATAAAAGCCCTTGGGACTCACAATTTATTAACATTTTATTTAATTTATTACAATTTAAAAATTATGTTATACAGATCTGTCTCTTTCCCTCACTAAAACTCAAGTGAGGAGAGGGAGGCAGATCCATATGGGTCAGAACAATATTTACGAACCAGACGAATGGTGATGCTCATCTGAGAAATCACCAAACCACCTTTGCCACTGATCGGCTGTTACTGATCGCTATACACGCGTTCAGACAGCTTCAAAAGGAATACACGTAATCCCCTAGTGGGTATAATTAACCCCTAGTGAGTCTGACAAAAAAAATGCTGATAGCAAAAAAAAATCCTTCGGCGACTAGATTGCTCCATATGCGCTGCTTAGGCAGTGACCATATGCACTGCTTAGGCAGTGACCATATGTGCTGCTTAGGAAGTGATATACGGCAAGGAAGGGGTTAATAGCTCTTAAAAGAGCCTTTGATATACTGTAATAAATCAAAGTAAAAAAAAATAACCCCTAAAAAAATGCACAGACAGCAAAAAATGTGCTGCTGTGTAAGATCACTGCGTACACAGCGATCAATTGCAGGGAAGGGGTTAAATACTGGAAACGGCTTTTATAAAAGCCTTTGGGTCTCAATTCTATTAAATATATTATAATTAAAAACTTACATTATACAGCTCTGTCTCCCTCACTAAAACTCAAGTGAGAGGGAGGCAGATCTACACGGGTCAGATCAAATATTTACACATATTGATCTAACCAGACGAATGGTGATGCTCATCTGAGCAAACGCCAACCCGCCATTGTCACTTATCAGCTGTTACTGATCGCTATACATGCGCTCAGACAGCTAAAAAAAATTTTTTACGTTAAACGTAGTCCCCTAGCGGGTATAATTAACACGTGACGGGTGTAAGCCGTCAGGAGAGCGACCACCATCGGCTCTGGGGAGCAGCACGGTGTTGTAAAGTGCCTCGCTGGCACTTTAACAACACCGGAGATGCTTAGAAAGCGAACGATCGTTCGCTTTCTAAGCACATGTGTGCAGCGGGCGCAGCCATTTTTAAATGGCTGCTACGATCACTCCATGGAGTGATCGTAGCGTGCCCCTGCACATTTGGGGGGTGTTGCACAATGCCTCTACCTAGAGGCATTGTAGCAACACCGTTAGAGTAAAGAAAGCGACCGCTGGTCGCTTTCTTTACTCCATTTAGTGCATGACGTGCCAGGCACGTCAGCTGTCGGCAAGTCCTCGATTTGCCGTGACGTGCCTGGCACGTCACCTGTCGTTAAGGGGTTAATAATTGATTTTTTTGTAAATAGTCAATGGTTGCGATGTATGGTGCAACAAATAATTTGCAGGGTGAAATGGCGCGGGGGGGGGGTGGTATCCGAGAACTTCGGGAGTGTGTCCAGGATTTTGACCCAAAAGGGGACAATAAGGGGACACTCCCACTAAATGGGGAGCAACGTGCTGGGGGCATTCCCACATCTCCAGCAGGAATCAGATCTATCAGGAAATATCGCATGGAGTCTGCTAGGAATGCGGTACCAGTGTATTAAAATGTTTAAGACATTTCTTGGGTCCTAGCATTTATCGAACTTTTAATTTATATTCATAATTTCGGATTTGGTGAAATTTATCTTAAGGTTGGAAAGTAAGTCGTCTGCGAAACCTAGAACTTTATGGTGGGCACCCCCCGCTTGCAGACCCGTAATGTCCTGTTCCCCTCTTATCGCTTGCATGAAAGGCTGTAAAGATAGGACAAACAGTAGGGGGAGAGCGGACACCCCTGCCTGGTCCCATTAGTAATAGCAAAAGTATCGGAAAGGGCCCCGTTGATCCTCACTCAGGCACAGGGTCGGGAATACAGGGAGGCCACCCAGGCCATCATGTGGGGTCCAAAGCCCATAGAGGGAAGGACCTCCAACATATAGGTCCAGTTCAGACGGTCAAACGCCTTTTCGGCATCTGTTGATAAAAGTAACGATTCGGTGAATTAAATTAAGTGCTCTGAGGGTACTGTCCCTGGACTCCCGACCCGGTACAAAGCCCGATTGATTTGGGTCGATCAAGTCCGGAAGGAAAGCTTGCATTGTTTCTATATTTTTACAGACATTTCATTAGGATTATTTTACTAAAAATACTTGTACTTCATTTTTATTTAAATTATTTGTTTTATTTTTCCACTTTATTTACTTTAGTCTTAGGTTTTCATATAAAGGTTGTAATAATTATATTGTTAATATTAGATTGTTTCTACTAAATACATTACCATCTTTCACAATATTCAGACTGCAATAGAAGAGCACATATATTTCACAAATATGACACACGTAAACATTTGAAGTATATGTGAGAGAATTTAACACTCCTAATAAAAGATGTAAAGCTTTCCAATGCTTAAAAAATCTAAACTGGACATTATATTCATGCAAGAAACATTTTCTCCCAATAAATCATCCAAAAATTATTAACTGTCTGTATAAGAAATTATTCTTAGAAAATAGTTCTAATAGAAAACGAGGAGTAGCAATGATTATAAGAAATGATACCCCTTGCATACACCATGATGTTAATAGTGATCCTAATGGACAATATCTAATCATTACGGGGACTCTGAATGGAGAGGATATTACATTAGTCTGTGTTTATGCCCCTCAATCCAATCAAAAACAATTATTTTCAAAACTAAAGCTAAAGCTAATTAAATATAAAAAGGATAATCTAGTACAGGGGTGTCCAAGTTTGTTTTGCAGTGGGCCACTTCACCGTAAATCTTTTTGTGCGTGGGCCGCATTAATGTTTCCTTGAAAGTAAATGTATGTATGTATGTATACACATACATACATACATGTGGATATAAATATCACCGTAACATGCAGTGTAAGTGTATCACAGATTCCCCAGTAAGACAGCAGCAATAAAAAAAAAACTCACATTCAATGCACACACATTTACATGTGAATACGCAAATAGGCAGTCCCACTTCCACACACATTCACACATAGTCCCACTTCCACACACACAGTCCCACTTCCAGACACACAGTCCCACTTCCACACACATTCACACACATAGTCCCACTTCCACACACATTCACACACACAGTCCCACTTCCACACACATTCACACACACAGTCCCACTTCCACACACATTCACACACACAGTCCCACTTCCACATACATTCACACACACACAGTCTCCCTTCCACATACATTCACACACACAGTCCCACTTCCACACACATTCACACACACAGTCCCACTTCCACACACATTCACACACACAGTCCCACTTCCACACACATTCACACACACAGTCCCACTTCCACACAGATTCACACACACTGTCCCACTTCCACACACATTCACACACACAGTCCCACTTCCACACACATTCACACACACAGTCCCACTTCCACACACATTCACACACACAGTCCCACTTCCAGACACACACATAGACATTGCTTCTTTTTTTTTTATTTTTAAGAACCCCTTTCCCCCCCCAGCATGTTGTCAGATGGTTTGTTCCCCCTCCCTGCTTGTTTACCTGTATCTGCAGGGAGGGGGATTGTCCCATCTGTGGGCTCCCATTCTTCATCTGAGCACCGGGATGTCACTGACACCTGGTGCTCCATCGGGGTCAGAGTGCGAGGGGCGGAGCTTTCTCCAATGTGCGAGGGGAGAAAGCTCAGCCCCCTCGTGCTCTGACTTTGTTAAAGCACCGGGTGTCAGTGACATCCCGGTGCGCATTTTGTTGGAACAGCTGAGAGGTGCGGCTACCGCTGCCACTCTCAAGCGGGCCGCACCTCTCTGGCCTGCAGGCCGCATCTTCTAAGGTGTGTGAGCCATTGAGAATACTTCTGGACAAAGATGCAGTTTGGTATTGGCTTCCCAAGCATAAGACACTTCCAAAACCAATTGAGTTTTCAACTGAGAATGGAGAGATCTCTCTCTAACATTCTGGACTCCACAATTCAAACACCAGCAAAATGGGCGAAGTGCATGCAAAAATATGAAATAGGCAAGCTGTGGATATAATATGGTAAGGGGGGGGGGTGGCTGGGTCTGCTTTCTCTCGAACGTGGGATACTCCCCTCCAGGCATGAACCCCATCAGTATGTAAGAATGTATTAAGTATGAATGGTACGATGCAAGTGGGGTATATATATATATTTTTTTCCCTTCTCTCTCTCTTCTCTTTTGTTTATTCCCCACTTTAGCACCTAATGCTTGACTTAGCGCATGATGTGTACATTTGTAATTTGTATGTTTCTCTTTGTGTATCGTATTGTTAAAAAAAAGAGAATACTTCTGGACAAAGATGGAGTTTGGCATTGGCTTCCCAAGCATGACCAGGCAGTGGAGGAAATAAAACGTTTGGTCACAGCTGCTTCGGTTCCAAAATACTATGATGTTAAAAAGCCTGTTACTATACAAAGGGACTCAAGCAAAAATGGTCTAGGTATTTGTGTCCAGAGCACTCTCTTCATCTGAGAAAAATCATGCTCAAATTGAAAAGGAATGTGTAAGAATTGTTTTTGCCTGCCAGCGTTTCAACCATTATCTCAATGGCCGGGATGTAATCAGAGCTGAAACTGATCACAAACCGTAATCAAGAAGCCTCTTTTGTGTGCTTCCAAGCATTTATTTCCAAGCCAGGATGTGAAATGTACATGAGTGACACGCTAAGCAGAGCTACAACAGACTATATGGTACTTGGAGGCAGGGCCGGCGCTACCGTAAGGCAGCACAGGCGGCTGCCTTAGGGCGCACCAATGGGGGGGCGGGAAAATCGCCAACTCCCCCAGACCCCAGTACTTACCTCCATGCCGCTGTTCAGATCCGTGGCTGAGAGGGAAGCGCTGTGCGCTCCCCTCAGGCCGTGCGCATTCAATAAAGTGTGTTGAAACTTTTTTTTTCAACACACTTTATTGAATGCGCACGGCCTGAGGGGAGCTCACAACGCTTCCCTCTCAGCCACGGACATGAACAGCGGCATGGAGGTAAGTACTGGGGTCTGGGTAAGGGGGGAGGAGGGAGGTATAGGAGCAATTCCTGGGCATCTGACTGGCATAATATTCCTGGGCATCTTAATGGCATAATATTCCTGGGCATCTGACTGGCATAATGTTCCTGGGCATCTTAATGGCATAATATTCCTGGGCATCTGACTGGCATAATGTTCCTGGGCATCTTAATGGCATAATATTCCTGGGCTATGACTGGCATAATATTCCTGGGCATCTGACTGGCATAATATTCCTGGGCTATGACTGGCATAATATTCCTGGGCATCTTAATGGCATAATATTCCTGGGCTGTGACTGGCATAATATTCCTGGGCATCTGACTGGCATAATATTCCTGGGCTATGACTGGCATAATATTCCTGGGCATCTGACTGGCATAATATTCCTGGGCATCTGACTGGCATAATATTCCTGGGCATCTTAATGGCATAATATTCCTGGGCTGTGACTGGCATAATATTCCTGGGCATCTGACTGGCATAATATTCCTGGGCTATGACTGGCATAATATTCCTGGGCATCTGACTGGCATAATATTCCTGGGCATCTGACTGGCACAATATTCCTGGGCATCTGACTGGCATAATATTCCTGGGCATCTGACTGGCATAATATTCCTGGGCATCTGAATGGCACAATTTTCCTGGGCATCTGACTGGCATAATATTCCTGGGCATCTGACTGGCACAATATTCCTGGGCATCTGACTGGCATAATATTCCTGGGCATCTGACTGGCATAATATTCCTGGGCATCTGAATGGCACAATATTCCTGGGCATCTGACTGGCATAATATTCCTGGGCATCTGACTGGCACAATATTCCTGGGCATCTGACTGGCATAATATTCCTGGGCATCTGACTGGCATAATATTCCTGGGCATCTGACTGGCATAATATTACTGGGCTATGACTGGCATAATATTCCTGGGCATCTAACTGGCATAATATTCCTGGGCTTCTGACTGGCATAATATTCCTGGGCTCTGAGTGGCATAATATTCCTGGGAATCTGACTGGCATAATATTACTCGGCATCTGACTGGCATAATATTACTGGGCATCTGAATGGCATAATATTCCTGGGCATCTGAATGGCATAATATTCCTGGGCATCTGACTGGCATAATGTTCCTGGGCATCTGAATGACATAATATTCCTGGGCATCTAACTGGCACAATATTCCTGGGCATCTGACTGGCATAATATTCCTGGGCTATGACTGGCATAATATTCCTGGGCATCTAACTGGCATAGTATTCCTGGGCATCTGACTGGCATAATATTCCTGGGCTCTGAGTGGCATAATATTCCTGGGAATCTGACTGGCATAATATTACTGGGCATCTGAATGGCATAATATTCCTGGGCATCTGAATGGCATAATATTCCTGGGCATCTGACTGGCATAATGTTCCTGGGCATCTGAATGACATAATATTCCTGGGCATCTAACTGGCACAATATTCCTGGGCATCTGACTGGCATAATATTCCTGGGCTATGACTGGCATAATATTCCTGGGCATCTGACTGGCATAATATTACTGGGCATCTGAATGGCATAATATTCCTGGGCATCTGAATGGCATAATATTCCTGGGCATCTTACTGGCATAATGTTCCTGGGCATCTTTATGACATAATATTCCTGGGCATCTAACTGGCACAATATTCCTGGGCATCTGACTGGCATAATATTACTGGGCTATGACTGGCATAATATTCCTGGGCATCTAACTGGCATAATATTCCTGGGCATCTGACTGGCATAATATTCCTGGGCTCTGAGTGGCATAATATTCCTGGGAATCTGACTGGCATTATATTACTGGGCATCTGACTGGCATAATATTACTGGGCATCTGAATGGCATAATATTCCTGGGCATCTGAATGGCATAATATTCCTGGGCATCTGACTGGCATAATGTTCCTGGGCATCTGAATGACATAATATTCCTGGGCATCTAACTGGCACAATATTCCTGGGCATCTGACTGGCATAATATTCCTGGGATATGACTGGCATAATATTCCTGGGTCTCTAACTGGCATAATATTCCTGGGCATCTAACTGGCATAATATTCCTGGGCATCTGACTGGCATAATATTCCTGGGCTCTGAGTGGCATAATATTCCTGGGCATCTGAATGGCATAATATTCCTGGGCATCTGAATGGCATAATATTCCTGGGTATCTGAATGGCATAATGTTCCTGGGCATCTGACTGGCATAATATTCCTGGGCATCTGACTGGCATAATGTTCCTGGGCATCTGAATGACATAATATTCCTGGGCATCTAACTGGCACAATATTCCTGGGCATCTGACTGGCATAATATTCCTGGGCTATGACTGGCATAATATTCCTGGGCATCTAACTGGCATAATATTCCTGGGCATCTAACTGGCATAATATTCCTGGGCATCTGACTGGCATAATATTCCTGGGCTCTGAGTGGCATAATATTCCTGGGCATCTGAATGGCATAATATTCCTGGGCATCTGAATGGCATAATGTTCCTGGGCATCTGACTGGCATAATATTACTGGGCTCTGACTGGCATAATATTCCCATTGAAATACTGGTAAGTTTGTTGATTTAACTTTACTTCATTTTAAATATTGTATTTGTTCCCATTTTGTTTCTTCTCTTCAAAATAAGATATATGCAGTGTGCATAGGAATTTGTTCATAGTTTTTGTTTTTACTATAGTCCGGCCCTCCAACGGTCTGAGGGACAGTGAACTGGCCCCCTGTTTTAAAAGTTTGAGGACCCCTGGGCTAAATACTGGCATATTGAGTGGCAAAATAGTGTGTCTCAGGTTATGTGTGAATTGGTGTAACTGTGTGTGTGTAAGTGGTAAGGGTGTCTGTGTGTGTGACTGCAAGGGTGTCTTTGTGTTTTAGGGTTTCAATGTGTCATACATTTAGAGCATGCGAGTTGAATATTTAGATTTTTTTTTCTACACTATACATTATTTATATATATATATATATATATATATATATATATAATGTAAGGAGGCTTAATGGTGTGGGAGGCGTGGCGGATCAGAGCAGGGGGGCACCAAAATGCACCTTCGCCTGTGTAGACGAAAATCCTTGCACCGGCCCTCCTTGGAGGTGAGCATGAGCATCTTGCAGTATGTTTTCTGCAGCAGAAACTCTTTGCACAAGTCAATCAAGCAGACTATCTTAATGTCACAGATCAAAGGCTACATCAGCTCATACAGCACACAGAAAGAGATGCGACTTTGCAAGCACTGAAGTCTATAGTTGTGATGGGGTGGCCAGATGAAAAGGATGCAGCACCTGCAATTGTGAAGAAATATTGGTCCATCAGAGATGAGATCAGCATACAAAATGTTATCTTGTAGAAACGTCCACGAGTCATAGTGCTGAAGTCACTGAGAGCAGAGATGTTAGTATGCATACACTTAACATGCAATGTGAAATCAAAGACTTTGTCAGCAATTGCCCTGTTTGCAATGAATATTCACACCTGCAAGAAAAAGAAACCATGATGTCACATGAGATACCTACACGTCAGTGGCAGATTGGCAGCATGGACTTCTGGGAAATTGAACTGCTTCCTGACTTATTAACTGAGACTACAGTTAAGCGGTGCAAGGCGTAGTTTGCACGTCATGGCCAAACACATAAAGTGACTTCTGAAAATTTGAACATTGAACATGTGACTTCTTCACCATGGGAAAATAGGTAAGAACCTAATACAAAAAAGCTAAAGTTTATCTTAAAGACCATATTTTAAGACTATGTCCTCTAGTTTTTCTTCTTTCATATATACTCTCCTCTTTTAGTGTTTTAATTCCCTTTATGTATTTAAATGTTTATATCATAAACCCCCCCCCCCCCCCAAACTGACTTATTGCAAAGGTGGCATTCTATTACGGTGAAAAGCTTGAAGTCATTGAACTCTTCAGAAGGACCCATTTTTTTCCACTGACTGTATGTCTAGGTGCTTGGTTTTATGTGGCAATTGGTCTGATTGAAACACATGAGGGAGTAGTTAAATTACTAACAACTGCCTGATTATTTAACTTTACAAGTCAGTCTGTTATCTTTCGCTTATCTATGTTTGCATTTATGAATCCATGGTACTCCAGGCTGATGTTACGTACCTAATGTCATGTCTCTTGATTTCGGAGAGAATAAGTACTCGATTGCTGTGTTTATATTTAAAATTTATTGGAAAAATATATTTTTTGGCAAGCATTTTTGTATCTGCAAGGTCTCCTAATTGTCTGGGCCATCCTGGTTCTTTTCCTTGGTACAGGTTTATGGAAAGACTTCCCTGTCCTGAATTGTCTCCCTCATTGTGATCCAGTTGTCATTACAATTCTGGGGTTTCTTCACCTTTAGTTGCTGTATTAAGAAAAACAAATTCCATTTTACATACTAATATGCTTACATAGTAGTCTAGGTTGAAAAAAGACTTTTCCTATACCTTGTTTACCACTGTTGATAAAACCCCCACTTTATTTCAGCAATTTCGTACTGAAAATAAAATGGGGAAAAAAGCCTTGTTGACAATCAGATTTCTCCTTGAATCACCAAGCGCTAAATAAATATTTATGCCTATACCAACAAACACAGCCCTCTACACATAGCGTATTTGATAGCACTAACTCTTCCGGCAGTGATTTCCATAATGTCTTATGGTAAAGACCCCTGTGGCTGTTGAGGATGAATTCTCGTTTCTTTAAGTCTTAGCGGGTGACCTCTTGTACTGTTCTGTTAATGAACAGGTCTTTGGAGAGCCCTTTGTATGGGCCCTGACAATATTTATACAATGTTCTCATATCCCCTCTAAGAAACCATTTCTCTAGTGTACACAAATTTAACTTTTTTACTCATAAATACAACTTTTCATTCCTTTATTAGTTTTGTAGCCCTCCTCTGTACTTTCTCCAGTTACATAATGTCACTTTTTCAGAAAAGGCATCAAGAATTTAACTGCTTAAATTGAATAATCAGGGAGTCATCTCTTCGGAGATTGTCCTGAGCCAGATGAATCAGCAAAGAATAATGGAGAAGTGCTATTGGGCAGCAAAGAACAGGTATTCAAGATTTACCCACATCTGGGAGTAAAAAATGTTTCTGTTTTTTTTCTCTAAGGGTGGTACTAAAAGCATAGGATCACTTTATGATATGGCACATACAGGTCCTTTTTCCTCTTATATTTCCATATGGGGACCTCCTCACTGTCACTGAATTGACAATCATGGAGAGGAAGGATTTTTTTTCTATTTTTTTTTCTCTCTTCCTCTCTTTTTTGTGTTTAGCCAATAAAACTTAAATAATAGTATTATAATTAAATAAGTGTAGTGGGGTAGTGGGGGAGTTTGTATAATGAAATGAAGATGGCCAAAGGATGTGAGAAATAGTGAACTGATTGGCGAATATTAATGGCCAAAAAAACACTGAAAATTGTTGAAAAGAAAAAAGAAAGAAAAAAATTGAGCTGCGTGTTCAAAGTGGAGTGTTACAATGGACCTGTAAAGAGGCACATTGATATAAGAAATAAACCTCAGGTTGTGCTGTGTTATGGCCAAACAGCTGCTGAATGAGCAGGCTTGAATAATGCTGTAGAAGGTAATACCACTTAAGGGGTATTACTGTTGGTTCTTTTGCTGCATAGTCTAACATGATCTATTTATGGATTTTAAAATGAACTAAAAACAGTTTTGTATTTTAAAAGAGAAATAAACGTTTTTTTTTAAATGTGTGCCTTTTCTCCAAGTAAACCTGATGTGTATCTCATTTTTCATGGGATCAGCAGAGGGGACATAGCAGACCATGCACTAGCAAAGATGGACAGTCACTGCACTAGCAAAGATGGAGCGAGAGAGACAGGTGCCGACCAGACCAGGCTCTCTGCCTCCCAGGGAGCCATGGCAGTTGTCGGTCAGATCATAAACTGGCATATACCATCAAAAGTACGTGTCCTCATACTAGGGACAACTAATCAGTTACTTGTGCGTCTATATTAGAAGCAGAAGAGAATTACAACTTTAGTTATCCTTGAAAGTTTAATCATAGTGACGCAGTCTTCTTTGTACCAGTTCAAATGATTTTTTGGTTCCAGCCTGGAGACTTTAATAATTACTTTTGATTTACTATTTTCCGATTTTCTTCTATAAAACCTCATACTGTACTTACTCCTTGGTAAAGTATTATTTCCAGGATATATTTCTATCTATCCAATATGTAGATTAATAGAGAGGAGGGAGGTGTAATTTGGACAAACAAGTCTCATCCATGGACGCCCCACCTCGCAACTTTCAGTACCTAAAAAATCTGCAGTTAACGTCTTGGTGCAAGGTACCACAGCACACCTTCAGAGGTCTAGTGGAGTTCATGCCCTACACAATATTAGGCAAGTGGTCATAATGTTATGGCTGATCGCTGTTGTGAAGAACCTCTTTTGTCCAGCCTCAGAGTGCTCAAGAGCCTTGGATTGAATGTTAATATAATCCTGTTATGTCCCAACTGTGTAATCCGTTCAGGGGCGGATCCAGAGTCTGATCTCGGAAGGGGCACATGTCCGTCTGTCTTTTCCTCTCTCCCATGTCCGTCTGTCTTATCCTCTCTCCCATGTCCGTCTGTCTTATCCTCTCTCGCATGTCCGTCTGTCTTATCCTCTCTCGCATGTCCGTCTGTCTTTTCCTCTCTCTCATGTCCTTCTGTCACGCTCCTCTCCCTTCCCATGTCTGCAGCACTCCTCTCACTTCCCGTGTCCCTCTGTCTCTCTTCCTTCCATACCCGTTTCTCTCCTCTTCCTTCCCATGTCCGTCTATGTATCCTCTTCTTTCCCATGTCCGTCTGTCTCTTCTCTCATTTCCCATCTCTCTGTCTCTCCTCTCCCATCCTATGTCTGTCTGTCTCTCCTCTACCATCCCATTTATGTCTTTCTCTTCTCCCTTCCTATTTATGTCTCTCTCCTCTCCCTTCCCATGTCTGTTTGTCTCCTCTCCCCTTCCCATATCTGTCTGTCTCTCCACTGCCATCCCATATCTGTCTGTCTCTCCTCTGCCATCCCATGTTTGTCTGTCTCTCCTCTGCCTTCCCATATTTGTCTGTCTCTCCTCTGCGAACCCATGTCTGTCTGTCTCTCCTCTACCATCCCATTTATGTCTCTCTTTTCTCCCTTCCCATGTATGGCTCTCTCAGCCAATTTGCCCAATAATATGCCAGTGTTAGTTGCCATTTAATATGCCCCAGCCAATTTTCCCAATAATATTCCAGTGTTATTTGCCATTTAATATGCCCCTACCAATTTTCCCAATAATATGCCAGTGTTATTTGCCATTTAATATGCCCCTGACAATTTGCTCAATAATATGCCTGTGTTAGTTGCCATTTAATATGCCCCAACCAATTTGCCCAATAATATTCCAGTGTTATTTGCCATTTAATATGCCCCTGCCAATTTGCTCCATAATATGCCTGTGTTAGTTGCCATTTAATATGCCCCAACCAATTTGCCCAATAATATTCCAGTGTTATTTGCCATTTAATATGCCCCTGCCAATTTTCCCAATAATATGCCAATGTTATTTGCCATTTAATATGCCCCAGCCAATATGCCCAGTAATATGCCAATGTTATTTGCCATTTAATATGCCCCTGCCAATTTTCCCAATAAGATGCCAATGTTATTTGCCATTTAATATCCCCTGCCAATTTGCCCAGTAATATGCCAGTTATTTGCCATTTAATATCCCCTGCCAATTTGCCCAGTAATATGCCAGTTATTTGCCATTTTATATGCCCCAGCCAATTTGCCCAGTAATATGCCAGTTATTTGCCATTTTATATGCCCCTGCCAATTTGCCCAGTAATATGCCAGTTATTTGCCATTTTATATGCCCCAGCCAATTTGCCCAGTAATATGCCAGTCATTTGCCATTTTATATGCCCCAGCCAATTTGCCCAGTAATATGCCAGTTATTTGCCATTTAATATCCCCTGCCAATTTGCCCAGTAATATGCCAGTTATTTGCCATTTAATATCCCCTGCCAATTTGCCCAGTAATATGCCAGTTATTTGCCATTTTATATGCCCCTGCCAATTTGCCCAGTAATATGCCAGTTATTTGCCATTTAATATCCCCTGCCAATTTGCCCAGTAATATGCCAGTTATTTGCCATTTAATATCCCCTGCCAATTTGCCCAGTAATATGCCAGTGTTAGTTGCAATTAATATTCCCCAGCTAATTTGCCCAATAATATGTCAGTGTCATATCATTAATAAGCCCCTGCCACTTTCCCCAGTACATTCCCCCCATATCCCCACTCCCCAGCACTTACCTTATCCCCTGGTGGCTAGTGGCAGGCAGCATGGTCTCCCCCATGCTGCCTGTTCGGCTTCCCGGCGATTGTGCCGACTGGTCACGTAACCCAGCGCGCGTATGACGTCAGCGCGCCGGTCACGTGACCTGTCGGCACTTCCGTGTCGGCACACTGCACGGGGAGCCAAACAGGCAGCACGGAGGTTTCTCTGTGCTGCCTGTTCGGCTCCCTGTGCAGCCTTCTTACCTCCGTCTCTGCCTGCAAGCGTGTTATTTTTTTCTTTTTAAAGTGTCTTTTTTTTTTCTTTTTTTTTTATAGTTTTTTTTTTTTCTCTCTTCTCGGGGGGGGGGGGGGCAATTGCCCCGTTGCCCCCCCCCCCCCTGGATCCGCCACTGAATCCGTTTACTGTTCTTTTGCCTAATCTCTGATCTATTGCCTAATCTTTTTTATCAAATGTCTGACTGTATATATTCCCCATGTTATGCTTTCATAAATGTCCTTAGTTTTCTGCTGTACCTGAGACCTGTGTCAGTGTGATTATTGGGATTAAGGAGCAGAGGGAACAGTGACTTTTATTTGGGACTTGTTGGCTTTCATTATCTGCTAAAGCAGGTGACTACCCATCCTAGGATACGTCTCCTTACAGGTGTATATTGACAGTAGTTTTGAGCAGGCCCCTTTCCGACACATTTGCTAGTATATTGTCTAACACAGTTCATGGAGACAATCATGTGCTCTCTAAAGGGCATCAATTCACTGGGGAACGGATGAATAATGCCATCATTTTATGCTTCTAATATTTGTTTACAAACCTGAAAATCTGGAATAAAGGTCAGAAAGAAGCTGAAAAAACAGATGGTTATCAGCCACCCAGAAATCGCAGCAACCAGATGAATATTCTATGAAGATATAAAGCGTATTGTCTTGTCAGCGATAAAAAAAAGTGATTATCATTGGCTTTAAATAGGTATAGAGGAGTTTACAACGATGTCGAATAGTGATAAAATGCAAGTTAAGTTCTTTGGAAGTTGAGCACAGTGAGAATATAGACTTTTATACTGAATTATTAGATCATCCCCAGATTTCATGAACCCTTTCAAACTACAAACAAACACCAATACTTGTTACATTAAGTATTATTTATAAAGTGTAACTTTAACCGTTTGGACGCCTGATGCATGTAGAAACTCGTTGCAATGCACATATGAAAGTATTGGGCTGGAATAAAGAATAGATAAAAGGCCATCATGACAGGGGTTGTCAGTCATCACAACACACCTTGTCAATCATATCCTGTGACCAGTAAGGGCACAGCAAGGGGTGGTTAGTATCTCAATAAGGGGCTGGGCTTGAGCTATATATTGTTATGCAAAAAAAAAAAAAATCCTGTTTGAAAAAATTATGGCAAGTTCACGCCCTCCCTTCCCTTTTTTGTGTGTTTTTCTGTCTTGTGTGCAGGGGTCCCCGAGGTTTGTTGCCAGTGCAGGCGTTGGCCATCTTGGGGTATGGCCAACCCGGGCGGCAGTAGCTGTTCGAACTATCTGCCCGGGCTCCCCATGGGCTCGTCCCTTGGAGATTGAAGTATGACTACTGTGCATAATATCGACGCCAGTAGCCACAAGGACACCAGTTCTACGGGGGCCATATCCTTGGTGGGCTAGGATAAGTGACATGCTAGTGTTTATATATTCTTGATATTCTTAGCCACCTGCTCTTCATATAGACGACAATAGGACAAGGTGTTAGGACGTGATATTACTTAACATATTTATATGTAGATGCTGGTGTGTGCTAATCATTGGATATGATGGCCCTCTCGTCAGAGTTTGTATCTCTGCAGTGTGTATCACACCTACCGTTGTTACACCACTGTGCTCTACCAAAGAAACAGGACATTAAGTAATAAGTAATTCATACATGTAACAATACATACCTCTAGTATTGGCGTGCCTCTTGTTCCTTTCATAACACCATACAGGGTGCATGAGATAACTGAAAACAGGGTGCATTAAGGAATTTAAAATAGATAAATGAAGTAGTGTGTGGCAGGATTAAAATGCATGTGGAGTGTGAGATTAGGTACAATTTCATTACCAAGATTTATTCACAAAGCTCCTAGTGTGCTGCCCAGTTACTCTAGAATTGACATTTGTCAGTATCCATTAGTTGCCGGGAGTAGTGCTTGGCTTAACTAAGTTAACAAATGCAAATCAGTACATCACACAATGTGTATACATCCGCACACTGTGTAAAAAGGATACATGGCAACAACAAAATAAGGGAGAAAACTGATATCCCCAGTCTCAGGTAGCACATGCCACCACTATTCAATCTGAGAGATGATCGGCTTGTTAATACTGACAGGCATAACATAAATGCGTTGCCAAACACAAATGTGAATGCTCCTCCGATATGGTGGATGATGGTATGTTCATACTCCTGTAAAACACAATGTTAGTGTAAGTAGTTCTTTCTAAATAAATTGGTGAGATAAAATGTTCATCTCACTTCAACTCACCTTTTAGTGAAAATAAAAACATAGAATTTGTCGGCAGATAAGAACCATTCGGTCCATCTAGTCTGCCCAATTTTATAAATACTTTTATTAGTCCCCAGTTCCTTATCTTATAGCTAGGATAGCTATAAGTTATATATGACAGTTAATATATCTAATCTAGCAAACCACAAACACAGTAGTTTATAAAAATGCTCGCTGTAATATAATCCTAATATTTACCATAAACTGAAATTGAAAAACATATTCTTCATTCTGGTTTCTACAAGAGAATAATCTCTTTAGTGCTCAGTGAGTATACGATTGCATTATTTTATATTATGGTCTTATACACATTTGTAGGTTGTCATGTCATCTTGTTTGTAAATTTTTTTTATTGTTTAAGTGTGGGTGATTTGTGTTCACATTGACTCCTCTCCCTCCGGTATATTTGCAATTACCTCGTGGTGCTTAACTCTATGTAACAGACTTTTTTTTTATTGTGTGGCAGATTTATTTATATTTAACTTACCTGAAAGAAGCCAGCAAGAATGATCCCTACACAACTGAGCCATCCGATGCATAGGAGTGCCAAGATACACCACACTGGGCAGATCTTATGTTCTTGGCTTTTCAGGTGGATGTATGTACCTATCGCATATATATTTATGGCTCCTGAAAAGCAAGTTTAGTCATTAATTTATTGCAGGCTTTATTTATAGCTAATCAATAGCTGGAGGACCACAGTTTGATTCGGACTATCATGTCTTAAAGGAACTCAATCACAGTAATATTTATGTGAATGTAGATAATAAAAATAGTCTGTATATTGTGTTATCAGAGGTGCAAGCAAAATAGTGTTTAAATGTGTTTGTGGTGATGTGCAAATGAACTTCTTTCGATGGGAAATGTGTAAAATTTGTTTACGGGGAACTCAATGATGTCATAACTTGAAATCCCATCTAAGAGAGCTGACAATACCCCAGGTGAGAAATACGCCACGAGGAATGATATTAAAAACTATTAGAAACTTTCCTCAGGAATTCTGGCCAGTGTGACAGGTCAACAGACACACCATACGGAGTGAGATGCTTGCGATACAAACAAAAGTAACAAATAGGTTTGCTCTCCCAGTGGAGATATCCTGGGCTCCACCAAGGCACAAATACTTCCGTCCAGCACTGGAAGGGTGTCGGCTGTGTCTGCTGGCTGATACGGGATCCTCCTTCATACGCTGACCAAGCATTAAATCGTGATATAGAGAACAATACAAGAAGGAACTGGCACTGACGGATCCTCAATAAAAAAAGGGTTGTATTTAATGGCAGTGATGCAAATAGACAAATGTATACGGCAAGAAAAGATGTGGGATGAACGCACTTGACCTGTTTCCACTCTTAAGCATAAGTGACGATTAAGCATGGAAACACGCGAAACGCTGTTTTGTTGCCGTATACATTTGTCTATTTGCATCTTAAATCCTTTTTTTATTGAGGATCCGTGAGTGCCACTTCCTTCTTGTATTGTTCTCTACAAACAAAAGTAACAGAACTAGATTTGGCCTCTGCCTATGTGTCCCTTGCTTCCAATCACTCTGTGATTGAGGCTAGGAGGAATAAGACAATGCTTTGGTCCTAAGCTCTAATACGAACCCCGAACCCCAATAATAACTCCTAATATTAACCCTGATCCCCAACAATAACTCCTAATACTTCCCTCGAACCCCAATAATAACTCCTAATATTAACCCTGATCCCCAATAATAACTCCTAATACTTCCCCCGAACCCCAATAATAACTCCTAATACTAACCCCGAACCCCAATAATAACTCCTAATATTAACCCTGAACACCAATAATAACTCCTAATACTTCCCCCGAACCCCACTACTATCTCCTAATACTAACCCCGAACCCCACTACTATCCCCTAATACTAACCCTAATACTAACCCCGAACCCCAATAATAACTCCTAATACTAACCCCGAACCCCAATAATAACTCCTAATACTTCCCCCGAACCCCAATAATAACTCCTAATATTAACCCCAAACCCCAATAATAGCTCCTAATACGTACCCCGAACCTCACTACTATCTCCTAATACTAACCCCGAACCCCAATAATAACTCCTACTATTAACCCTGAACCCCAATAATAACTCCTAATACTTCCCCTGAACCCCAATAATAACTCATAATACTAACCCCGAACCCCACTACTATCTCCTAATACTAACCCTAATACTAACCCCGAACCCCAATAATAACTCCTAATACTATCCCCGAACCCCAATAATAACTCCTAATACTAACCGTGAACCCCAATAATAACTCCTAATATTAACCCTGATCCCCAATAATAACTCCTAATACTTCCCCCGAACCCCCCTACTATCTCCTAATACTAACCCAGAACCCCACTACAATCTCCTAATACTAACTCCGAACCCCACTACTATCTTCTAATACTAACACTAATACTAACCCTGAACCCCAATAATAACTCCTAATATTAACCCTGATCCCCAATAATAACTCCTAATACTTCCCCCGAACCCCACTACTATCTCCTAATACTAACCCTGAACCCCAATAATAACTCCTAATACTAACCCTGAACCCCAATAATAACTCCTAATACTTAATCCGAACCCTAATAATAACTCCTAATACTAACCCTGAACCCCACTACTATCTCCTAATACTAACCCTAATACTAACCCCAAACCCCAATAATAACTCCGAATACTAACCCTGACCCCCAATAATAACTCCTTATACTAACCCTGAACCCCACTACTATCTCCTAATACTAACCCTGAACCCCACTACTATCTCCTAATACTAACCCTAATACTAACCCCGAACCCAATAATAACTTCTAATACTAACCCCCGATCATCTGAGAGCTATTTATTTGATTTAGTTAGTCATTTATAATATTAATATTGCATTTTATTTAGAAAAAAAAACCCCAATATATAAACTCATTTACTACATCACTATATGATGAATTTTATTGTTTGCTGAGCTCCTAGAAAATATGGACACAGGAGGGGAAAAGAGGTGCATAGGGATTTGGGGCAACAATAGGGGCTGTACCTCCAAAATAGGGACATTTGGGAGCTATGGGAAGTATTAGTAAGTATGTAGTGTTGCAACCATTCTGCAAATGCTGCTAGAAAGTTAATTCTAAATAAATAATATTTATAACTCTAATACCACCAAGCATTAGGAACACTTACCGAAGATGGCCATTACAGATACTACCACTTGAAAAATTATATTCTCCGGGTAGAACGCACCGATATCACTGAAACATAATTTAAATTAAATGTTTAAATTTTGAGGTTGTAATAGTGTGATTTATCTTCTAGCTGCACACACATATACCCATGTGATTAACTGTGACAGCCTCATTCACTAGACTTATCTGAAAGAAAGATAACTTTTTCAGCTTACCTTATGCAAGGTAAAAAGGCGTTGGTGTGACCATAGTTAACGGATATCACATAGGTGGTGGAAAACCCTATGAATCCCCATAAAATAAGAAAGATGGGCAAGAAAGCCAAACCATCGCAAATCATGTTTCCAAAATACAGAGTAATCTCTGGAATGAGTATCATGCACTGAAGTCTCACAAGACCTTTCCCAGGGTATTTATAGTTTCACACTTAGTGAAGACATAATAGATTGTGACATCACTTGGTGTTAAAGTATGGTGACTTGGTGTACACATGTTACTTACTCATGTTAGTAACTCAGAATGGTAAATGTAGGTGACACATTATTAAAGGTTTTTGATGTATTATGTTCTTCCTCCTACTGCACCTCATGCTGATTATTAGTTCCTATAATAATTAACTTATTAATTTATTAAAATTCATTCATTCTGATTTGGGTAGTAGAACAGGATAATTTGTTGACCTATATAGTGTTTTTGTCTGACCTTATAATGATTTATTTCTTGTAGTTCAGTAAATGATTTCTATACTTAATGAGTGAAGTAGAATCTTGATATTATTGTTTAATAAATAGATGTTTCTTCATTCTGATGTAGAAGAACAGAACTACAACAGTTTCATTATGTAAGACATTGAAGAACAATGTTCCTACTCGATAAGCCCATTGTTTTCCAGTCTACATGTTCAATAGATGCTCTTGGCCCATCAAAGTCGGCCCTTCTAAAATTAAGAGTTTTGGTGGAATAAGTACCATCTTGATTTTTTAGCATTAATGTCAAATGAAGCCATGTAAAGGTCACAATTCCCCAAGTGTTTTCTTACTTGGATGTTTGAGATAAGCTCCTCATTGTTTGTTATTACCTGACACAGACAGGCATCCATTTTAGTTGTTAATTGTGCCTTCAATTTGTTAGTAAGCAGGTTAAAAAAAATGATGCCCTTAACAGAACTGATTGTTCCACAATTCTAATCTATATTTGGGTAATTCAAATCTCCCATGATTAAAGCTTCATTCAGATTTGCAGCCTTTTCAGTTTGCAATAAAAGCTGATCTTCCTCATCAATGCTAATGTTTGGTGGCTTATAGCATACAGCTACAAGAAAGGCCTCGTTTTAGTGTCTTTGCTAAGCATCATTTAACACTTTCTGTGCCCCCCTGGGCACCACGATCATCCGATACAGCGTGCCCAGCAGAGAGCGACGGAAGAGAGAGAAAAAACATCTCTTCCATCGCTCTGAAACAGTTGCTTGACTGCCCCTAGAGGCAGTGAGCAACATTACAGTTGGAAAGAAAAATAAATAAATAAATGGAAAAAGCTAACCCTTGATATCCTAAACCTAGATCTAGGGTTAGGGTCATAATTAGAGTTACAGGGTGGTTCGTGTGAGTACAAAGTTTAGATTAAGGGGTGGGGGTAGATTTAGGATTAGGGTAAATTTAGGGTTGGGGTTAAAAGGTCACTAGAAGAAAATGATTAGAAAACTAAATCTAAAAAATCTAATATTGTTTATTGCCCTTTTAGTTGAAATAAAACATAGACAAACATGTAAAAATTTGTATCTCTAAACTCAGGACAAATATTAGAAATATATAGACAGTTTTTTTTTTACCATTTGTAATTATTTTAAAAAAATCAGGTCAAAGTTAGAAAAAGTGTTTTTTATTGCATATTTTCATCATATTTTATATTTTTTTTTAATAGTAAATTATATCATATGATGAAAAAAATTGTATCAAATGAAATCCCTATACGTCCTTTAAAAAATGATATATAATTTGTGTGGGTGTACTGAACACAAAGAAAGAAATTCACAGTTCAGTAAACATATGACAAAAATAATGGAATTCTGGTCTTCAAGGTACATCAAATGCAGCATAGCACTCAGTCACTAAGGGGTTAATGCTGGGCTTTAATTTAGGATTGACATATAGACAAATCTCTCCCCCTTTTCTATTTATTATGTTCTTTCTAAAAAAAAAAGTGAGTAGCCTTGTAATTTAATTTTACCAGTCATGCGTTTCATCCCTTTCTGTTATGCTCAGCCAAAAGAAAGCCCTTTGGCTAACTGAGCATCATAGGAACTGTAGTCTTCAGCTGACATCAAGTGAGCGGCACATTTCGGGGGCAGTATTAAGACTGTTGTTACATTATTACACGATTCGTCTCTCTCTCTCCTACTTTAGATTTATTTCATTTGAATAAAACAACAGCTTTTTGGAGGATACCCATTAACGTCCTCACATGTAATCCACACTGAAGCCTGGTTCCTAGAAGCTCTGGCACATGATTGTTGGCTGGCACAGGGGAAACCCTATTGCATTTTAAATAAGTAATACAGAGCCCCACCTGTCTTTTATTCATTGTTTTATTCACATGTCACAATTTGAGCCAAAGCGATTTATCTCACACAGAATGGACCTATTTTAAGATACGTTTGTATATTTATTTTGGATTATTTCACTTCTTTTTTTTTTTGCGCAGCACTATCATACGTTTTAGCAATAAGATGATGTAGCTACAATCAGTTGAATATCCATTGAACGTTGAACATCAGAAAACAGAACATAAGTCCCATGATGAACAGCAATAAGATGATGTAGCCAGTGCTGTATTTACTGCAAGCCATCCTAGGCCGGCACATTTCTAGTGCGGCAGCGCCCCCCAACACTAACCAGCAGCTAAAAAAATGCATGAGCAGCCTGATAGTCGCTATCGGGATGCCCGCGGTTTTTTTCTTAGGGTGTGAAATGATAACCGGTCACGTGACCCGGTGCTCTGATGTCAGACAGGAGCCGAGTCACGTGTCCAATCGACACTCACCGCAGGGAGCTGAACAGACAGGACACCATGCTGCCGGCCACTAGCCACCAGGGATCAGGGTAAGTCCAGGGGTGAGGGGGCATGCAATGGGGGTAATGGAGGCATATAATGGGGTGATGGAGCCATATAATTGGGGTTATAGGGCATGTAATGGTGGTAATGGAGGAATATAATGGGGTGATGGAGGCATGCAATGGGGATGATGCGGGCATATAATGGGGGTGATGGGGCATGTAATGGGGGTGATGCAGGTATGAGATGGGGTCATGTAATGGGGTGATGTTGGTTATGGGGCATGTCGTGCGTGGGTAGGGGGGCGCCCAAAGTTTGTCTGCCTAGGGCAGCACAAAACCAAAATACACCACTGGATGTAGCTACAATCAGTTGAATCTCAGGTAAACAGTAAACATCAGAAAATAGAGCATAAGCCCCAGGAAGAACAGCAATAAGATGATGTAGCTACAATCAGTTGAATCTCCAGTGAACTGTGAATAAACAACAATGGCAGTCTCCAAGTTTCCATGTAGAATGATGTCTTTCTACACATCATTTTACAGTGAGATTCATAAGAAGCTGAGGGAGCAGCTATTGTTTCCTATAAAGAATGCTTCCTCCAGAGTCATCTGCCGCATTAACAATGGTTTTATGGTCTTAACAACTGGAGCATAATTATCAATGTTAAAAACTTCTTCTATATCCGCTTCATCCAGCTTACTGAAGGTGCATTTTGGCATATGCACGGAGATCAGACATCATACTTTTCTCATTTGATAAATAGAGTCCTTCAAAGTCACCACCTTGTTCATCATCATCAGCATCATAAATGAACATGGTAGCAGGCCAGATGTTGTGCCAGGCATGCACAACTGTGTCTTTAGTCACTGTGTTCCAAGCATTTGACAACAGCCTATACAGCATCTTTAAGACCAAACTTCTTTCGAAAACCTTCCACACCCATGCTGCTGTTCACTGCTGTTAGCATGCTGTTCAAGAAAGTGTTTTTATAGTTACTCTTCATTGATCTTAGGACACTTTGATCACATGGCTGAATTAATGAAGTCACATTTGGAGGAAATAACATGGAATAGACATTTTTTTTAAATGTGATTTTCAGCTGGAGAATGAGCAGAATAGTTGTCAATGAATAACACAATCTTGCAGTGGTCATCTAGTCCAACTTCCCTGCAGTGAGCATGAGCTGATGGTACAGAATGTTTGTTAAACCAATCAGAAAAGATCTCCATGATCTTATGTTTTTTTTTTTGTTAGCATAATAATGGACTGGTAATAAATTCACTCCTTTAAAACTGCTCAATTGTATCTAATGTTGGCAACAGGGAGTTAGGAATTGTCTGTATAGAGCATGATCTTTCTTCAGCTGTAGAATTTAAAGCAACAATTCATTTGCTTATAAGCTGTTATATTCTTTGTGTGGTACAATTTTTTAGATTTAAATCTAATTTTTTTTTTAGATTAAAGAGCAGACCTGGCTGCACCACCAATTTAATCAACATCAATCATATGCCTAAAGCTTTGTAACCCAAAATATATAGTAGATATTTGCATTCCACCTTGTTTAAACAGCAGTAATTATCATGGTATAAAGTTTTGAGTAACTGTTCAATTGTATCTAATGTTGGCAGCAGAGAGTTAGGAATTTGTCTGTATAGAGCATAATCTTTCTGTGGCTGTAGAATTTTAAGCAAAAATTAATTTCCTTTTTTCTCCCCATTTTCTCACTGAGCAGTTATATTCTTTGTGAAAAAGCCTTAACAGATACAAGGAATTATTTGTGCTAAAGTGACTATCAGCTGCAGAATTCATCTTAAGGGATTTATCAATTAATATGTGAACGCACATGGGTGAATTTCAGTGGTTCTGTGCTGCGATGGGAGGAAGCCGTTCTGCACTATCATTTGAACAACTATCTATACCGCAAGAACATAATCGGAAAGAAGGACTCTGGACTGATATTTATCTCCGTTCTAGACTGAGGAAGGGCATTAAGCTACTAACTATATACAATCAAATACCTGATTGGGTAAACAATCAGGGGAATAAATATCCGACACCAACAAGAAGTATTGGAATTTTTAAGTATCAGAGCAAAGCTGAGGTAACCCTTTAAATTATACAAAATAACTACCCACACTGGGTGAATAAGATCAGAAATAAGCAGCTTACCTCGACACCTTAAACAAATATCAACAGAACAAAGCCTGAAGGAAGGTCTAGTCTAAAGACAATTACTCCTTTGAAAGCAGTAGCGCCAGTCATCTCCCTTATATACCAGACTTAAACCTTTTGATCTGGAAAACCAATAGCATAGCTCATGTATCAGATTTAATGAACAGTGATGGACCAATCACATTCCTATCGGCCAAGGAAAAATTTGCCCTTCCTGAGTCAGAGACTTTCACATTTATTAGAGTCCAGAACTATCTTAGAATGAACAAATTGGCTCCTGAAGATACTCTAGACAAATTTATTACAGCCCACCATAAATCAAAATTAATATCAAAACCAATGGTACATATGGACCAAGGTCAGAATCTTTCACTCTCTGCTTCTATTATCAAATGGGAAAGAGATCTTCAGAAATCTTATTCTGAGGAACAATGCTATTCAGCGGTGGAACGGTCGAACGTCTCCACAGGTTCCAGACCAATACTTCAAATTTGTGCTGGAGGTGTGTGGGACTTTTGGGAACCATGTGCCACATATGGTGCCATATATGTGGGAAACTGAGGGAGATAAAAGATAATCTACAGCTTCTTCTGGAGGAAACCTGCGGTCTCCAGGGACCTCTTACCGCCCCTTATTCTTATTTATGTTGGATTGCCCAAATATAACTAAACCCCATCAAAATCTTACTCTCCGCAACTAAAATCTGTATGGCCCGATATTGGAGAAGACCCGATCCCCGGGTCTCCCCAGATGGCAGGAGATAATGGCCCAAATCAGATACCAAAATCAGAGGGAAAAGCCCCTCTTTAAATCAGAAGAAAAATATCATGAGATATGGTCGCCTCTAAAAAAATATTTGGACCCTTGACCTTTCCTCTATGGGAACCCTCCTCCCCCCCTTTCCCCGCCCCGGGACAGATCCTCGGCCGAGCCTACAACTTTAACCGAACCAGTGAGTGCACTGATAACTGCTGAATGCCTGTGTGTTTGCTAGGAACTTACATTATTGACTTATGGCTGTATGATTAGAAGAAATATTATACTTACTTGCGTCTTACTTCTTTTTCTTTAGACAGTTAGATACCAACTGTACATATACGCCTTCTGAGCCTTGTAGCTAGATCAGTAATTGTTTACATGTGGGTTATTCTACAAACATAGCTGCCGATATGCACGCCACCTTTACAACAACACAATTTGACTGTGAATTTTCTAGTCGCGCGCACCTCTGCAGCAGTGGGAGTAGACAAAGAGTGGTTGGGTAATTACTTGGCTGTACCCACCATACTCAAACTGAACTTTAATGATTGAAAAAGGATGTACCCATGATATGCAATGGAATGTTTGCTGCACTTCAGATAGTACTGATGCTTGTATTGTGATGTTTATTGCACCTAGAAAAAAAAAAAAAGAATTTCGGTGAGAGGACAATTGAACAAGCTTTTTTCAGTAATTGGTTAACTCATGATACTTACATGTCCTGTGACTTCCTTTTGTCATATGGATTTATATTTATGACTAAAGCTTTACCTAATTACTGTTCTTGCATTCCGTTTAACACTTTAGATGACGATCTATAGTAAAGAAATTTAATTTCAATCATTTATGGGAATGCAAGATTTATTTTAATCACCATTTCACTTACCTCACGGTTTTTCTTACTTTACTTGTTTGTTATATATGTGTCATTTTATTCATTACTAATAAAAGTTAAGTCTTAATTCATCCAGATTCCACATTCATGTACATATATTTCTTGCCTAGTTTTAGTGTTAACCTCTAGTGGAATTAAAGCTATATTAGAGATCCTTTATTTACATTATTGGGGTAACAAGGCTCATAGATCACTGGCACATCAACTGAAAATAGAAATGACTAGTCATCCACATTAGAAGGATAAAATATATAAATACAAGTATGTGTCAAAAATACAGGAAATAGTGAACTATTTGAACACAATAGCAGACCCTGGTCTCGACAAGGGCCTCATCAGAGGGGTCAGGCTGGACTCAAGAATTAGGAAGAGTGCGGATTTATTCGCAAAATTCTTGTCAACGAATGACCTATATGATACCTGGCAGGTTAATCACCCTCATGAGAGAGATTTTACTTTATTTTCTAACGCACAACATTCCTACTCCAGGATTGATTTTTTTTTCTTATGCGTTCGGTCTATTTGGAGAGCTGTGAGGGAGCCCACATAGGCAACATCACCTGGTCGGATGATGCTCCCATATTTCTCGATATTAGAGATAATATAGAATATGGAGTAAGAGCCAAATGGCGCTTAAATTAATCCATCTGCCTTGGCCCAGGAATCAACGACAATGGCGAAGTTAGGGACCATACTCTGTGTTGCTCATTTAAGTTCTATATGCACGGAATTCTGATTAAGTTAAACCACTCTCTGATCTCTACATAGATCTTGCTAGATTAGAGAACCACAATAAGCAACACCCTACTTCTGACATCATTAAATCTATTGGGGAGGTGCAACGAGCAATTAAGGTGAAAATGGATGATCAATTTAAAAAAGCAATATCCCGCATGAAAGTTTAGTGGTACATTAGCAATGGTAGACCAGGCAAAACACTTACAAATCGGATTAAGTTCAGGAACCATCAATTTCAAATTAATAAGATCTATTTTGATGGTAAGACCCACCTTTCACAACGCCAGAGAGGAGATGCCTTTAGACAATATTACAATTAGGATATCCGTGGAGAGACTGTCGCTCTTGAATCAGCCGATCTCAGAAACAGAATTGACCTCGGTTTTGAGGATCATTAAAAGGGGCAAGGCTCTGGGACCTCGTGGCCTCTCATCTCTTTTCTATCTAACACTTCAATCAGATATAACACCAGTACTACTTAGGATATTTAATGAATCATCCCAGCTGGGTACATTCCCTCCAGAGATGCTGGAAGCATATATTTCTCTAATCCCTAAAAGTGGTAAAGATCCATCGCTTATCGCTAATTATAGGCCCATCTGTTTGATAAACCTAGAAGTCAAGCTCTTCTCCAGGATCCTAGAAGAAAGGCTGGGGCTTGTGGTCCCTGACCTTATCCATCCGGATCAGACAGGTTTTATACACAATAGCTCGGGGGACGATAGCATCAGGAGGGTTTTGAACCTATTGCATCGGGTTAGAGCCGATCGGGTCCCTGCAGTTTTCCTCACCCTCAATGCCGAGAAGGCATTTGACAAGGTTGACTCTTGAGGCCGACGTACTTCTTTCCTTGGTATCTCCTGAAATATCTGTACCCCAGGTCTTCCTCTTAATTAATCAATATGCCTCTTATTACAACTAAAAATTAAATCTAGCCAAGACACAGGTCCTTATGACCTCTTTATCACCTTTCCAGCTTGGTGAACTCAAATTTAGAAAATATTAAATGGCATAATAACACACTAGATTATTTGGGGATTAAGATCGCCCCGGATCTCGATCTGAATATGGGTCAAACATGCAATTAAGCATACTCTAACCTTCGATCATTCACCACTGACCCCACTGTATAGAAACAGAGACTTCCCTCCGGGCAGGACCCCCTCTATCTTTAGGACATTCAACCAAGGCGATATATCTCGGGTCTATGACCTGTTTTCAGGTGGGCAACTGAAAACATTCAATGCTCTATCCAAAACCATGACTCTTAAACCTTCTGACTTCTTTCAATATATACAGCTGAAAGACTACAGCTCATCTCCAGCAGTTCGTCAAGAGGCCCTGACCAGACCATCCTGGTTTGAGAAGCTTTGCATGGACTATCCCAGACAAAAGAACTGATATCATCTCTATATACGGAACTCTCTTTATCAGCAGCAGACCTTCCCTTATTCTACATCGCGGCGTGGGAAAAAGACACCGGTCATATCATCGACAGGGAGAACTGGATAGAAATCTGGGCAGCAACCTCGAAAATCACAATCTGTATCATGTAGGCCACTCCCCACTATGTTGGAAAGGCTGTGGAGCAGTGGGCACGTACTTCCATGTGTGGTGGTCCTGCCCAATCATCCAGAATCTCAGGAAACAAATTCAGAACTCACTTACTCGCATTCTTCACAAACCAATACCGCTGGATCCAGGCATTTTCCTTCTCTCTCATCCCCTGGAGTCTTGTACCACTAAAGAAAATCAACTAGTTGCTAGGATAGTTCTTGCTACCCGTAGAGCCCTTGCACAAGTGTGGAAACAACCTCAAACCCCAATGTTACTTACAGTGATTGGTCTGACCAACAACGTAATCGACATGGACCAACTGAGCGATTTAGTACACGACACCCCGAATAGGACCGGAAAAATATGGCTAACATGGTTGACCTATTTCCAAACTTAGACGAACATTGACTGACTATACTCATATACCAAAAGCAGTATAAATTTCTCTTGCTCGCCTCTGGAGAGGGCAGGACCTTCCTACATGGCTTGATATTCATAAACAGATAGAACTCCAGCTGTCTGCGGAGATGGTATTTTATCTCTGGAATAGGCCAAAGAAGAGATCTGAGGAGATTTGGACTTTTTGGGAGACCTTAGGGTTAAATATTTAGTCGGAAATTAGATTTTGCTCTTCCTTTGGGGGCAGGGCGAGGGGCGGACGCGGGACGGACGTGGGGAATCCTGGCCGGGTCTTTCTTCTTTTCTCTTTCTTCTGTTTCTTTTTCTCTTCTCTTCTTTTGGAGGTATCTGCCAAATTTGTAATTACCCTGGGACGATTGATTTGCACTTTCCACTTTGCACTTTCCACCAGAACTGTGTTTGTAAGTGTAATTATGTATATGTGTATGTTTGTTTTTATTTCTATATGTATGTTGAAGTATAATAATTAAATAAATATTAGAAATGAAAAAAAGAGAGGGAAAAAAATACAGGAAATAGTGGAATGTTTTTTTAAAAAATTATTAAAATCTATATAGTAATAATAAACATAGATCAAATAATTTGGTTGATAAAATTTCCATATTCTTAAATAAATTAAAATTACCCAAATTAAATTTAAAGTCCCAAAATTATTAATAAATAAATAAATACATTTCCACTGAAGAATTAGAACATATAATAAGCTCCTTTAAAAACGGGAAAGCACCAGGACCAGACACTTTCAGCATACTGTATTATAACAAATTCAAATATATACTTATTGCTCTTTATTCCTTATTCCATTTAATATCTATATACAACCATATTCTAGAAACTAATGATGTCTCCCCTGAAATGCTGAACGCTCATATTAGTGTGATATTAAAACTAAAAAAAGACCCAGAAATCTGCTCCAATTATAGGCCTATAAGCCTCTTGAATTTGACATAAAAATCCTTACAAAGCTGGTAGCATGTGGGTTACAAACTTTTCTACCACATTTAAAAAATAAAGATCAAACTGGATTTATCCTCCAAAGAAGTACATGGGATAATATAAGAAAGATGATTAATAAATGTAATTATGCTCAAAACAACAACAAACGAACAGGCCTTCTTAGCTTAGATCTGAATAAGTCATTTGACAGTGTGTGTTGCACCTACATGGATTCTGTAATCCATATGGTCTTGAAGGTATTATAAGCAAAACTGTAACCTTGCTTCATAATAAACCAAAAGCAAGTACCAGAATAATGGGCTGTGAATCTGAGAGCTTTAACATCATATGTAGAACTTGCCACGAATGACAACTTTCTCCAGCGATATTTTTTCACTTTGTATGGAACCATTAGCTGAGTTTATAAGAACTAATAAATACAACTGGCCTAACTATTAACAACATACAGGGAAAAAAAATAGTCTTTTATGCGGATGATGTGATCATTATAGTGTCTTATCCTATAATTAGTAGACATGTGCAAAACTAAAATTTTTGTTTCGTTTTCGTCCATTCGTTCATTACTGCATTCGTTTCAGACGAATTTTGTTCATTATTTTCATTTCATTTTATTCGTTCGTTTTATAGAAAGAATACGTGGATAATGCTATTGGCTTTCTATAAACCGAACGAGAGCCCCATTCATAAGAAATTCTTATGAATGGGGCTCTCGTTCGGTTCATAGAAAGGCAATAGTACTACACGTTTTCTATAAGCCGAAAGTCTATAAGCCGAAGGTAGTTCGGTTTATAGACTTTCGGTTTATAGAATACATAGATCGATTGATGCAGAGAAAGCATTCAACAGGGTCAGCTGGAACTATATGAGACTCACCCTTGAAGCATTTGGGATGACAGGATGAATTATTGAAGCTATTATGGCCCTTTATCACAGACCAACAGCGAGAACTATTGGTCCAAATATAACATCAGACTGGTTCCCGCTAAACAATGGAACAAGACAGGGGTGCCCTCTGTCCCTCTTGCTTTATGTTATAGCATTGGAACATTTAGCAATAAATGTCAGAAATAACATCAATATTTCAGGTTGGAAAGTTAAAAATAAAGAAATGAAAATATTTTTCTATGCTGATGATATAATGATTACCATGACTAACCCTTCTCATTCACTGGAAAATCTTATGGACATGATTAAAAAGTATAGTATAATATCTAACTATAAAATAAATATGAATACATCCACCATTTTGGACCTCATCTCTATTAAGGAAGTACAACAGTCCTATGAATTCCAGTGGATTAAAGGCCATATAGAATATCTGGATATCAAAATTAGTAGAGATATTAATAAATTAATGGAGGTAATTTTTTTATCTCTACTTAAATTTTCGAATGCCTGGCTAAAAGACAGAAAAAATGTTGAAATATCTTGGTGGGGTAGAATGAATTCAGTTAACTCATACCTGAGTATTGAGAATGGTCCCTCTTAGTGTTCCACAAGCATGGCTAGATATGCTTCAGAGTAGTATAAGTAACTTTATATGGAGAGGGGAAAAAACAAGGATAAGAAATAAACTGCTCTCTCAAAGGCTTGAGAAGAGAGGCCTGGGTCCTCCAGATATTAAGAAGCTTTATCACGCCACTATATTATGTCACATACACGCGACCCAAGTAAAAAAAAATAGAGAGGAAGGGTGGTACGTCTTGGAGGCCGCGGCATGTGACCTAAAGGACTTAAATAGCTTAATTTGGTAGACACGTAATAAAATAATTGAATCTCCATCATTGGTCCATAAACAGTAAATACCGGAATGGACTAAGATAAAGAAATTGTTAAAAATAGCTAGAGATAATATGCCATCTAACCTATGTCTTAATTATCTAGAATCTCAAATGGACAACTTAAACTTGAGAGTATGGAAATCCTGTGAAATTAATTCTATACAACAACTATTAATAGCAGAGAAAATAGACTCCTTTGTCCATATTAAGGAACAATTTGCCCTCCCAGATAGCGAGATATTTAGCTACCTAAGGATCGAAAAATGTATAAATAATAACTTGATTAAGGATAGTAATACCTTAAATATTATAAATCGATTTTTTGATGGTATGTAAACACATAAGGTATTGACGAAAGCTTCAAAATTATTAAGAACACAGGAACAAATAATAATTTCTTCAGCTATACTGGCTTGGGAAAAGGAGCTAAGGATCAAAATAGATGCTGGGGTATAGTATGACGCATTTATTAGAGCCTCAAAAGATATCAAATGTTTGAGTTTAGTCGAAACACAATACAAAATTACCAACAGATGGCATCTCGTCCCAACATCTGTATTAAAATGTTTCCCTCTAGCATGTCACTCTGTTGGAGATGTTTCCAAGAAATGGGCTCTCACTCGCACTTATGGTGGAGTTGTAGAGACATACATGACGTGTGGTTCAAAGCTTTTACCATAATTGAATCTCTAGCAAAGATAAAAATTCCAAAAAAACTCTAGTGTGGCCCTAATGCATCTTAACTGGCCAAATGGAAAAAGAGATTAGCTGGGCCCAACATAATATGAAAAAACAAAAAATTTGGGAATCTTGGGAAAAAGAATTATGCAGTTTGATTTATAACCCCTGACACACGTTTACATATCCTTAGATACAAGACAGCTCAAATGGTCATAATACCATACCCTCACCTTCGCCCCTGACTGGCAATTAAATAATTAATTAAGAAGATGTAAAAGCACGGCGATTCTCTCATGGAAAGGAAGAGGGAAAAGGGGAAAAAGGGAAAGGAGAAAGATAGAAAAGAGAAAGGGAAGAGGGAAATAAAGTATAAAGTAAAATAATTGGGCTGAGGAGATTCACTTTAGAAGTAAATAGCACACTTCTCACTTTGTTGTAATACATTATAGGTTTCCACTTGACTCACACAAGTCTTTTTTTTATATATTTATCTACCTATTCACTCTCTGTGAACTATATATATCCTGAGCCCTACCTTTCCCCTTCCCAATGTCTTATAATGCCCGTGAATGGTTTTGTATTGTATTGTTTGTTAACTATATGTATGTTATGTCATATGTTACATTTGAAAAATTAAAAAAGAAAAAAAGAACTTATATGTGAACCATTAGATGATGAAAAGTGGTCAGAAAGATTGGAAGAGACAGCAAAATGTTCTGTGTCAGTCACCTTCAAAGAACAAGCATATAAAAGGTTACATAGTACATATGTAGTGTTTACATTATTAAACAGGATGTATGCTGATGTCAATGAAAATTGCTTTAGTGGCTGTATGGAAAGAGGAGACAACATACATATATGGTGGAAATGTGTTATGGATGTTATAATTGGTTTACATGCAACTAACTCTATGGTTTATTTTCTATTGCTCTTGTTTCCTGTGTGGGTTTGTTCTTCCTTCCTGTATCTCCAGAACATGGCTGCCATACACTAATATCTTGCAGTGTCTTTATTTACACCACATGAAACATGGTGTCAGAAGTATCTGAACCTGGTCTATTTGCACACTTGATGCTAGGAGATTGCAGGTCTTGCAGTGAGGGACTTTTAGAAATGATTGTTCCTCCTGTACCAATTACAGTTACTACTGTCCTGCATGCAGTACATTGGAAGCAAGAAGCCAGCATCATGGCAGCTGCTAATAGCATTCCACTACCTGAGGCAATGAGGGTGAGTGGGGATTGCAGCAATAACTGGGACAACTTCAGAGCTGAGTTTGAGGATTACTCCCTAGCTACAGGGCTGAATGAGAAGCCTGCAGCAGTGCAGGCAGTCACACTGAGGAGAGTGATGGTCAGTGAGTGCCACCATGTTTACAAGCATAACTTGAACCTCACAGAGGAGCAATAGAATGACACTAAAGCCATCCTGGGTGCATTAGACGCTTTCTTCAGACCTTCAAATAATGTAATATATGAAATATACATATTTGGCTGCTGCAATCAAGAAGCATATGAAACAATAGACAATTTTGTCACCAGGCTAAGAGAAAAATCTGTAAGCTGTGAGTATGGCTCTCTGAGAGATGAACTTATTCATGATATAATAGTTCAGGGCATTAATACTAAAAGTACACGCTGCCTATTGAGGGAACATGATTTTACCTACAGGCAGCAACTGAGATATGTCGTACTGCAGAACTTACTGACACACATATGAAAGCTATGGAGCAGGATAAACAGACTGACAGTGTCAGTGAAGCCTACAAACAACAGCTAAGCTTGAAGAATCACCAAAGCAACTCACCTGTGAGCAAGTCTACATCATGCATGTACTGTGGCAGTGTACATGTGAGAGACAAAGAACAGTGTCCTGCATACAGGGAAATCTGCAGATCATGTGGTAGGCTAAATCATTTTGCTGGAGTTTGTCTGTCAAGAGAAAAGGAAGCAAGGAAGCTGCCCACAATTGAACAAATGTCTGACCATGAGGACACACAACTGCTTATCACTGATGTGATTTACTCAAAAGAATGCATTGGTCCTTTAAAATCTAAAGGCCAGAAATGGTTTGTAAATCTCAGTCTGAATAATACATGCCAACACTGCCAGCTGGACTCTGGTGTAACATGTGATGTCACGAGTTTGAAAGACAAGGTGAAACTGGCACCTTGGGCACCCCTTCAGCCTAGCAGCACCAAGCTGAAAGTATATTCAGGGAAACTAATATAATCATTGGGAATTTTCCAAACAGAGTGCAGCATACGTGAAAAAAATACACAAACTTGAATTTCAGATGGTTAAAGCCAATCAGAAACCGATATTGTGTGGTTCAACATGTGAGCGCCTGAGACTGATGCAATTCACAATTCCTGCCAAGCTACACAATGATGATAATCCGCTTGCGAAGCCCCTGACTGGACCACAGACAAAACAGCAAATCCTCAATGTCTATAATGATGTGTTTAACGGCCCAGTGGTATCTGTTCCAGCAGTGGTTCATTTTGAACTTGATCCTACCATTCCACTAGTACAATGTGCCAGTGCCATTAAGCCACAAGTAAAAGCGCAACTGGATATGTATGAAGCTGACAGACATCTTACATCAGTATCACAGTCAACTGATTGAATAAGTAACATGGTAGCCTGAGAAGATTAGAATTTGCATTTATCTGAACATGGCCCTGAGAAGGTCACACTACAACATGCCAACACTTGATGATGTTTTGCACAAACTACCCAAAGCATGAATATTCACCCTTGTTGATGCAAAAGATGCCTTTCTACAGTGCAAACTGGATGAAGAGAGTAGCTACATGACCACCTTCTGTACACCCTGGGGTAGGAAGAGATGACTCAAACTGCCATTTGTAGTGTCTGTAGCCCCAGGGGTATATCACTGAAAGCAGAATGAACTGTTAAGTGGGCTCCACGGAAGTGAGCCAATAGTGGATTACATTCTTATAATTGGATGTAGTAATGCAGATGAAGAAGCTGAACATGACCATGATGAGAAGCTAGTGGCACTATTGGATAGTTGCAGGCAGGTAACGCTGATACACATAAATTGCAAGAAATTGCAATTCATGTTAGAAGAAGTCTGCTTCCATGGACATATCCTGTCTTCACAAGACTTAAAAGCTGACCCAGAGAAGATTAGAGCCATTGTGTACATGCCACTGCCTGGTGACACCAAAGCGGTACAGCTTTTTATTCGCTTTGCCACATATCTAGCAAAATTCATGCCACACTAGGGTGTGTGAGCCATTGAGAATACTTCTGGACAAAGATGGAGTTTGGCATTGGCTTCCCAAGCATGACCAGGCAGTGGAGGAAATAAAACGTTTGGTCACAGCTGCTCTGGTTCCAAAATACTATGATGTTAAAAAGCCTGTTACTATACAAAGTGACTCAAGCAAAAATGGCCTAGGTATTTGTGTCCAGAGCACTCTCTTTATCTGAGCAAAATCATGCTCAAATTGAAAAGGAATGTGTAAGAATTGTTTTTGCCAGCCAGCGTTTCCATCATTATCTCTATGGCCGGGATGTAATCAGAGCTGAAACTGATCACAAACCATAATCAAGAATCCTCGCTTGTGTGTTCACAAGCAGTTATAGAGCATGATGCTCACATTGCAGCATTACAACCTCAATGTTGTGTACAAGCCAGGATGTGACATGTACATGAGTGACACGCTAAGCAGAGCTACAACAGACTATATGGTACTTGGAGGACATAGTCTTAAATTAGAGGGGCAACGATTTAAAAGTAATATCAGGAAGTATTACTTTACTGAGAGGGTAGTGGATGTATGTAATAGCCTGCCAGCAGAAGTGGTAGAGGTAAACACAGTCAAGGATTTTAAGCATGCGTGGGATAGACACAAGGCTATCCTAGCTATAAGACCGGGAACGGGGGACTAATAAAAGTACTCCAAAAAAAAATTTGGGCAGACTAGATGGACCGAATGGTTCTTATCTGCCGACACATTCTATGTTTCTATGTTTCTATGGAGGTAAGCATGAGCATCTTGCAGAATGTTTTCTGCAGTAGAAACAGAAGCTCTTTGTACAAGTCAGTCAAGCAGACTATCTTAATGTCACAAATCAATGGCTACATCAGCTCATACAGCACACAGAAAGAGATGCAACTTTGCAAGCACCGAAGTCTATAGTTCTGATGGGGTGGCCAGATGAGAAGGATGCAGCACCTGCAATTGTGAAGGAATATTTGTCCATCAGAGATGAGATCAGCATAAAAAATGTTATCTTGTAGAAAGGTCCACGAACAGAGATGTTAGTATGCATACACTTAACATGCAATGTGAAATCAAAGACTTTGTCAGCAATTGCCCTGTTTGCAATGAATATTCACACCTGCAATAAAAAGAAACCATGATGTCACATGAAATACCTACACGTATGTGGCAGATTGGCAGCATGGACTTCTGGGAAATTGAACTGCTTCCTGACTTATTCACTGAGACTACAGTTAAGGTGCAAGGCGTAGATTGCACGTCATGGCCAAACACATAAAGTGACTTCTGAAAATGGACCGCAGTTTGCAATATTACAGTTCAGGAAATTTGCTGCTGAATGGAAGTTTGAACATGTGACTTCTTCACCATGTCATCTACAAGCTAATGGCAAAGCTGAATACGCTGGGAAAATAGTGAAGAACTTATTCAAAAAAGCTAAAACTGATCGTAAAGACCCTAATTTAAGACTATGTCCTCTAGTTCAGTGTTTCCCAACCCAGTCCTCAAGGCACACCTACCAGTCCAGGATTTAGGGATTACCTGGGTGTGTCTAAGGTGTTTTTACAAAGAAGAAAAAAAACACCTTAGACACAACTGGGTAATCCCTAAATCCTGGACTGGTAGGTGTGCCTTGAGGACTGGGTTGGGAAACACTGCTCTAGTTTTTCTTCTTTCATATATACTCTCCTCCTTTAGTGTTTTAATTCCCTTTATGTATTTAAATGTTAATATCATAAACCCCCTTAAACTGACTTTTTGCAAAGGTGGCCTCCTATTACAGTGAAAAGCTTGAATTCACTGAACTCTTCAGAAGGACCGATTTTTTCCCACAGACTGCATGGCTAGGTGCTTGGTTTTATGTGGCAATTGGTCTGATTGAAACACATGAAGGAGTAGTTAAATTACTAACAACTACCTGATTATGCATTTGACTTTACAAGTCAGTCTGTTATCTTTCGCTTATCTATGTTACATTTATGAATCCATGGTACTCCAGGCTGATGTTACGTACCTAATGTCATGTCTCATGATTTCGGAGAGAATAAGTACTCGATTGCTGTGTTTATATTTAAAATTTATTGGAAAAATATATTTTTTGGCAAGCATTCTTGTATCCGCAAGGTCTTCTAATTGTCTGGGCCATCCTGGTTCTATTCCTTGGTACATGTTTATGGGATGACTTCCCTGTCCTGAATTGTCTCCCTCATTGTGATCCAGTTTTCATTACAATTCTGTGGTTTCTTCACCTTTAGTTGCTGTATTAAGAAAAATAAATTCCATTTTACATACTAATATGCTTACATAGTAGTCTAGGTTGAAAAAAGACTTGCGTTTATCAAGTTTAACCCTTTTCCTATCCCTTGTTTACCACTGTTGATAAAAACCCCACTTTATTTCAGCAATTTCGTACTGAAAATAAAATGGGGAAAAAAACCTTGTTGACAATCAGATTCTCCTTGAATCACCATCTATATTCTGCTTTTAAAAAAAGGCACATAGCGTATTTGATAGCACTAACTCTTCCAGCAGTGATTTCCATATTGTCTTATGGTAAAGACCCCTTTGGCTGTTGAGGATGAATTCTCGTTTCTTTAAGTCTTAGCGGGAGACCTCTTGTACTGTTCTGTTAATGAACAGGTCGTTGGAGAGCCTTTTATATGGGCCCTGACAATATTTATATAATGTTATCATATCCCCTCTAAGAAACCATTTCTCTAGTGTACATAAATGTAACTGTTTTACTCATAAATACAACTTTTCATTCCTTTATTAGTTTTGTAGGCCTCCTCTGTACTTTCTCCAGTTACATAATGTCACTTTTTCAGAAAAGGCATCAAGAATTTAACTGCTTAAATGGAAGAATCAGGGAGTCATCTCTTCAGAGATTGTCCTGAGACTGTTTTTTTACTCTACTGGTGGTACTTAAAGCATAGGATCACTTTATGATATGGCACATACAGGTCCTTTTTACTCTTATATTTCCATATGGGGACCTCATCACTGTCACTGAATTAACAATCATGGAGAGGAAGGACTGTTTTTTTCTATTTTTTTTTCTCTCTTTCTCTCTTTTTTTGTGTTTAGCCAATAAAACTTAAATAATAGTATTATAATTAAATAAGTGTAGTGGGGTTGTGGGGAGGGGGGAGTTTGTATAATGAAAAAAATGGCCAAAGGATGTGATAAATAGTGAACTGATTGGCAAATATTAATGGCCAAAAAAACACTGAAAATTGTTTAAAAGAAAAAAAGAAAGAAAAAAGAAATTGAGCTGCATGTTCAAAGTGGAGTCTTAGAATGGACCTGTAAAGAGGCACATTGATATAAGCCTTCATCTAATACATGGATTGTTAATTGCAATTACCGTGAAACATCCTTCTTACCATTTATAATTCTAGATCCATGTCATGTCTGAGGTATGTGGTGATCATAAGGGTATGACACATACATCTGGGATGATATATATGACCCCTCTGTTTAAATAGTTTAGGTTCAAAAAGTGAGAATTGACTCCCTCTGTTCCATTTGCAATAGACTTTATTGTGCTATGCAGTACATACAACGCAGTGAGGAGGGAGTGATGGGAGTGCAGGCCTCCTCACGTCTTTATGTGTACCGTCAGATTCTCGCTCAGGTTGTGCTGTTTTATGGTCAAACAGCTGCTGAATGAGCAGGCTTGAATAATGCTGTAGAAGGTGATCCCACATTACTGTTGGTTCTTTTGCTGCATAGTCTAACATGATCTATTTATGGATTTTAAAATGAACTAAAAACTGTTTTGTATTTTAAAAGAGAAATAAACTTTTTCTTTTTTTTTAAAAGTGTCCCTTTCCTCCAAGTAAACCTGACGTGTATCTCATTTTTCATGGGATCAGCAGAGGGGACCTAGCAGACCATGCACTAGCAAAGATCTACAGTCCCTGCACTAGCAGGGAGCGAGAGAGACAGGTGCCGACCAGACCAGGCTCTCTTCCTCCCAGGGAACCATGGCAGTTGTTGGTAAGATCATAAACTGGCATATACTATCAAAAGTACTTACTCCTTTTTTTCAAATGTTCACTCAACCTACTCGAGGATCGATTACTTCCTGGTACGGGGCCACATGCTGAGCAGATGCATGGACACCCGCATTGGGAATATCACATGGTCTGACCATGCTCCAGTCTATATCGATATAAAAGATAATCCAGAATTTAAATCACGCGATAACTGGAGACTGAACGAAGAACTTTTGAGATCAGAGAGAAATAGAACGGACCTGATAGAACAAGCCAGGAATTTCCTGATAACAAATGATACCGAGAACACCTCAGACCAGACACTCTGGTGCACGATGAAGTGCTTCCTGAGGGGACACCTAATTAAGCTGGGATCATGGACAAAAAGAAATAGGGGTAAAAATCTAGCAGAATTATACGCAACACTTGCCGAGCTGGAGCTTAGGAATAAAGTACAAACTACCCCTCAGACAACTACCGAGATACAGAATGTACAGGGGCAAATCCAGACAGGTCTTAGATTTAAAGCCGAAGCCGCAATGTCTCATCTAAAAAGTAAATGGTACATCAGCAACAATAGGGTAGGGAAAGATCTAACGAAAAAACTGAAATCCCAGATCTCCAGAACTAGAATAAATAAAATTGTTAAAGATAATGAGACCTACCTGTCCCCAGACCAGATAGCTAGGGCTTTTAAAGTTTTCTACGAATCTCTATATAACCTACCACAACCTAAAACAACTAAGGAGGAATTAGAAACCTTTCTATCATCTATTAATCTGCCCCGTCTCTCGACTGAAAGTTTAGATTCCATCAGCCATCCGATCACTTTGGTGGAAGTTTCCACCACCATTATAGAGATGAAGGGGGGAAAGGCTCCGGGACCTGACGGTTTTTCATCAATCTACTACCAGGTTCTGGAGCCAGTTATCTCGCCGATTTTGGTGAGGCTCTTTAGCTCAATTATGGGGGGTGGAAGATTCCCAGATGAGATGCTCGAGGCCTCTGTTGTCCCTATTCTGAAGCCAGGAAAGGACCCAGAGTCGGTGACTAATTATAGACCCATCTCACTTATCAACCTGGACGTAAAGATCTTTTCCAAGATCCTGGCTAATCGCCTTAAGTTGGTGATTGGAGATTTGATACACTCCGACCAAGCGGGCTTTATCCCCGACAGGGAGGGCCGAGAAAACACCAGGAGGGTTTTTGGCATAATCGAGACGGTACAACAAAGGAAAATCCCCTCTGTCATAGCCGCTCTGGACGCAGAGAAGGCTTTTGACAGGGTGGACTGGAGGTTCCTGTCAGAAACCCTCAGGGTGTTCGGTCTTCTTGGGCCATTTTATGACGCAACAATGGCACTATACACCAACCCACAAGCGAGGATAAGGGGTCCTTTCCTGGCTTCCGAATTTTTTAACATCTGCAACGGGACAAGGCAGGGTTGTCCTCTGGCACCTCTTCTGTACGCCCTCGCTATAGAACCCCTGGCCCAATATTTGAGAAATTCTCAATCAGTCACTGGTATTACGATTGGGACAGATGAACACTTGATTACACTCTATGCAGACGATATCCTCCTAACTATTTCCCATCCACAATCCTCAATTCCAGCACTACTTGGAGCCCTAGAAACATTTGGTTCGCTCTCTAATTATAAAGTCAATCTGTCTAAAACACAGATTATGACTTTTTTTCTACCAAAAGCGAATACTCGAATAACAGAGCTCCTAGGTAAAAAAACAGGTAAAAATGACTCAATTGATTATCTGGGGATCAGGATTACTCACCAAATAGAAAGAACAGTCTCGGTAAATTATAATATACTATCCGCAAACATCCAAAAAAAATTAACACACTGGCACAGATTAGAACTCTCATGGCTTGGGCGGGTCAACATCCTGAAAGCATATATTATCCCAAAAATACTCTATCTCTTTAGAACTATCCCATTTAGAGTTCCAATATCGACTCTGCGAGAGTTCGATCTGATGTTCGCGAAGTTTGTATGGTCTGCCAAAAAACCACGGCTACCGGGCAGACTACTTAAACATAAACTACAGCAGGACGGACTGGGATATCCAGACCTCCGGGGAATATACGAGGCATCCCAACTGTCCCATGTGATCGCATGGAAACATACAAGCCTCAAACCCGGTTGGTTTAATTTAGAAAAGGCTATGAACGGAGATCTGGATATGACACTCCTTTGCTGGCTGCCCCAAAAAATATATAAAGATATTGGCCTCTCCCTTAGGACAGTTACGGATTGTATGACCTCACTCTATAAGATTAAGAGGAAACTGAAGGTGAATGACACATTGTCAAGATTAGCACCCTTACAAATTGTCTCAATATGTATACCCAACTTTTCTTTATCTAAATGGGTCAACGCAGGGATCACCACGCTGGGAGATGTATATACAGGCAACCGCCTGCTTTCCTTTGATACCCTAAAACATAACTTTAATCTCCCAGAGACGGAGTTATTTAACTATATACGACTTAAGTCATTTCTGGCAGAATTCCCTCCCACGGAACAAGAATGGGATACATTTATGGCCACAGTAGGAAAAAGGAATAGCATAGCGACTGCTCAGAGATTCCTCGACAGGAGGGTGACGGTCGAGAAGTCTCGGGCAGTCCAACAATGGGAAAACGATCTGGGTAAGATGTTCCCCATACAGATGTGGTTTAGGGTATGGCAGGAAATAAGGAAAGTGAACCATTGCATAAATGTCCATGAGCAATACTATAAAATAATGCAAAGATGGTACCTGGTCCCAACTCGTGTAGCCAAATTCGACTCTAATATAACCGACCTTTGTTGGCGATGTCAAAGAGAGGTTGGTTCCCACATGCATACCTGGTGGGAATGCCAGGAACTAGAGCCACTTAAGCATAAGGTGTCGGATATTCTAAAATGGATCACCCCCAAAAGGGGGAGGCTCACCCCACAGACTTTCCTGTTTCATCTGGAACTAGAGGAGGTAGATAAAGTTCGAAGGGCATTTAGCATTAATGTTCTATCAGCCTTTAAAATAACCATGGCCAGATACTGGAGGAGGACAGAGATTCCCACCTGGACAGAGTGCAAAGCACAAATTAAACTTCAGGTAGAGGCGGAAACATACTTCCTCCAAAAAACCCATCAGCTACGAAAGAAAGAGGAGTTTAGGAGACTGTGGGACGGCTTTGCCGCAGCTTTCCCCTGACAACCCCAATGGGGGATAGTTTGAACAATTCCATGTAACAGTAACTCTTATGACCCGCAGCCCAGCCCATTTGCAGCTGCCCCCTGGTAGGAGAATTGCCCCCCGCGCCCCCCTCCCCCGCTCCCCCCCCCCCCTGGGCCCCATCTTTATAGCGGAGTGCACGAGAAGTGAGGTATGGATGTGGTATGAAAGAGATGCGACCGTTACTCCCTGCACAGTACATATTACTGCCAAACGGACATTAAAAGATATTTGTTGACTGCCAGCGGTCTGCCACACAGTACTCAATATTTCCTAACCAATACTGCTCTGCGTGTCTTCCCATTGATCTTGAGGTGCAAGGGAAATATATGTATATTTTAATTTCTCCCTTTTTGTAAAACAATAAAAGAATGAAATATAAAGAAAAGTACTTGTCCTCATACTAGGGACAACTAATCAGTTACCTGTGCGTCTATATTAGAAGCAGAAGAGAATAACAACGTTAGTTATCCTTGAAAGTTTAATCATAGTGACACAGCCTTCTTTGTACCAGTTCAAATGATTTTTTGGTTCCAGCCTGGAGACTTTAATAATTACTTTTGATTTACTCTTTTCCTTTTTTCTTCTATAAAACCTCGTACTGTACTTACTCCTTGGTAAAGTATTATTTCCAGGATATATTTCTATCTATCCAATATGTAGATTAATAGAGAGGAGGGAGGTGTCATTTGGACAAACAAGTCTCATCCATGGAGGCCCCACCTCGCAACTTTCAGTACCTAAAAAATCTGCTGGTAACGTCTTGGTGCAAGGTACCACAGCACACCTTCAGAGGTCTAGTGGAGTTCATGCCCTACACAATATTAGGCAAGTGGTCATATTGTTATGGCTGATCGCTGTTGTGAAGAACTGTGGATTTAAACCTCTTTTGTCCAGCCTCAGAGTGCTCAAGAGCCTTGGATTGAATGTTAATATAATCCTGTTATGGCCCAACTGTGTTTCCCACTGTATGTAAAACTAATCCGTTTACTATTCTATTGCCTAATCTCTGATCTATTGCCTAATTTTTGTTATCAGATGTCTGACTGTATATATTCCCCATGTTATGCTTTCATTAATGTTCTTAGTTTTCTGCTGTACCTGAGACCTGTGTCAGTGTGATTATTGGGACAAAGAGCAGAGGGAACAGTGACTTTTATTTGGGACTTGCTGGGATACGTCTCCTTACAGGTGTATATTGACAGTAGTTTTGAGCAGGCCCCTTTCTGACACATTTGCTAGTATATTGTCTAACACAGTTCATAGAGACAATCATGTGCTCTCTAAAGGGCATCAATCCACATTTTTTGGGGAACGGATGAATAATGCCATAATTTTATGTTTCTAATATTTGTTTACAAACCTGAAAATCTAGAATAAAGGTCAGAAAGAAGCTGAAAAAACAGATGGTTATCAGCCACTCAGAAATAGCAGCAACCAGATGAATATTCTATGAAGATATAAAGCGTATTGTCTTGTCAGCGATAAAAAAAATTGATTATCATTGGCTTTAATTAGGTATAGAGGAGTTTAGAACGATGTAGAATAGTGATAAAATGCAAGTTAAGTTCTTTGGAAGTTGAGCACAGTGAGAATGTAGACTTTTATACTGAATTATTAGTTCATCCCCAGATTTCATGAACCCTTTCAAACTACAAACAAACACCAATACATGTTACATTAAGTATTATTTATAAAGTGTAACTTTAACCATTTTGGATGCCTGATGCATGTAGAAACTCGTATTGGCCTGGAATAAAGAATATATAAAAGGCCATCATGACAGGGGTTGTCAGTCATCACAACACACCTTGTCAATCATATCCTGTGACCAATAAGGGCACAGCAAGGGGTGGTTAGTATCTCAATAAGGGGCTGGGCTTGAGCTATATATTGTTAATGAAAACAAACAAACTTCCTGCTTGAAAAAATTATGGCAATTTCCCGCCCTCCCTTCCCTTTTTTGAGTGTTTTTCTGTCTTGTGTGCAGGGGTCCCCGAGGTTTGGTGCCAGTGCAGGGGTTGGCCATCTTGGGGTATGAAGTGGTGAAGTATGACTACTGTGCATAATATCGACACCAGTAGCCACAAGGACACCAGATCCATGGGGGCCGTATCCTTGGTGGGCTAGGATAAGTGACATGCTGCCGCTTACTTGATAAGTAATGCTTATATTACTATGGTTACAGTTTATTGATACCAGGTTGTTATTAAACATTTGGTTGCTATATTATTACCTGTTTATGTTTACAGCTTTCTTAAGCTGTTAGTTTTATGTTGCAGCATTTTTTTTCTGATTACTAAATCCTGTGTAATTTATTGGTGTGGGGGGATAGATTATCTGGCTTACCACTGTCAAGGGCCTACCATTTGTTTATAAGCATTTGGTGGAGCATGCCTTGTTTAGTGCCTGCTCAAATATACATTATTTTTGTATATCTCAGCATGCAACAAAAACATGCTCTACACAGTAATGTTCTCACATTCTTAGTCTCTGTACTTATTGTTGCAAACAGTGAGGGAAGTACTAAGTATGTATGGCAGTAACAACATGGTAATATCTCAAACATTAACAGTGATTAGCCTTATGTCTCATATAAACCCTTCCTTCTCAGCCATTGTACTCTTACACTGTTTTGACTCACTTAAGTGATTTTCATTTACTCTTCCCTTCCTTATTACTACTGCCCATCTCTTATACTTTTGTCTCTTTCAACATACTTTGTTCTTATTTCCTTCATAGCTCTGTTATCTCCTAATACTTAAAAATGTATTCCTTGTCGTTGCCCCCCTTACCCCTTGCCCTCTCATTAGCAATGCTTTGTAGTGATAGGGTTTGCATTATATGTAAGGTATCACTGTGCTCTACCAAAGAAACAGGACATTAAGTAATAAGTAATTCACACATGTAACAATACATACCTCTAGTATTGGCGTGCCTCTAGTTCCTTTCATGACACCATACAGGGTGCATGAGATAACTGGAAACAGGGTACATTAAGGAATATAAAATAGATAAATGGAGTCATGTGTGTTGCAGGATTAAAATGCATGTGGAGTGTGAGTTTAGCGACAATTTCATTACCAAGATTTATTCACAAAGCTCCTAGTGTGCTGCCCAGTTACTCCAGAATTGACATTTGTCAGTATCCATTAGTTGCCGTTAGTAGTGCTTGGCTTAACTAAGTAAACAAATGCAAATCAGTACATCACACAGTGTATATACATCCGCAGACTGTGTAAAAAGGATACATGGCAACAACAAAATAAGCGAGAAAACTGATATCCCCAGTCTCAGGTAGCGCATGCCACAACTATTCCCTCTGAGAGAAGATCGGCTTGTTAATACCGACAGGCACGACATAAATGCATTGCCAAACACATATGTGAATGCTCCTCCGATATGGTGGATGATGGTATGTTCATACTCCTGTAAAACACAATGTTAGTGTTAGTAGTTCTTTCTAAATAAATTGGTGAGATAAAATGTTCATCTCACCTCAACTCACCTTTTAGTGAAAATAGAAACATAGAATTTGTCGGCAGATAAGAACCATTCGGTCCATCTAGTCTGCCCAATTTTATAAATACTTTTATTAGTCCCCAGTTCCTTATCTTATAGCTGGGATAGCTATAAGTTATATATGACAGTTAATATATCTAATCTAGCAAACCACAAACACAGTAGTTTATAAAAATGCTCGCTGTAATATAATCCTAATATTTACTGTAAACTGATATTGATAAACATATTCTTCATTCTGGGTTCTACTAGAGAATAATCTCTTTAGTGCTCAGTGAGTATACAATTGCATTATTTTTATATTATGGTCTTATACACATTTGTAGGTTGTCATGTCATTTTGTTAGTTGAATTTTTTTTATTGTTTAAGTGTGGGTGATTTGTGTTCACATTGACACCTCTCCCTCCGGTATATTTGCAATTACCTCGTGGTGCTTAAGTCTATGTAACAGACTTTTTTTTTATTGTGTGGCAGATTTATTTATATTTAACTTACCTGAAAGAAGCTAGCAAGAATGATCCCTACACAACTGAGCCATCCGATGCATAGGAGTGCCAAGATACACCACACTGGGCAGATCTTATGTACTTGGCCTTTCAGATGGATGTATGTACCTATCGCATATATATTTATGGCTCCTGAAAAGCAAGTTTAGTCATTAATTTATTGCAGGCTTTATTTATAGCTAATCAATAGCTGGAGAACCACAGTTTGATTTGGACTATCATGTCTTAAAGGAACTCAATCACAGTAATATTTATGTGAATGTAGATAATAAAAATAGTCTGTTTATTGTTTTATCAGAGGTGCGAGCAAAATAGTGTTTAAATGTGTTTGTGGTCATGTGCAAATGAACTACTTTCGATGGGAAATGTGTAAAATTTGTTTACGGGAAACTCAATGATGTCATAACTTGAAATCCCATCTAAGAGAGCTGACAATACCCCAGGTGAGAAATACGCCACGAGGAATTATATTAAAAACTATTAGAAACTTTCCTCAGGAATTCTGGCCAGTGTGACAGGTCAACAGACACATCATACGGAGTGAGATGCTTGCGATACAAACAAAAGTAACAAATAGGTTTGCTCTCCCAGTGGAGATATCCTGGGCTCCAACAAGGCACAAATACTTCCGTCCAGCACTGGAAGGGTGTCGGCTGTGTCTGCTGGCTGATACGGGTGCCTCCTTCATACGCTGAAGGAACGCTGAAGAAGGAACTGGCACTCACGGATCCTCAATAAAAAAAGGGTTGTATTTAATGGCAGTGATACAAATAGACAAATGTATACGGCAAGAAAAGATGTGGGATGAACGCACTTGACCTGTTTCCACTCTTAAGCATAAGTGACGATTAAGCATGGAAACACGCGAAACGCTGTTTTGTTGCCGTATACATTTGTCTATTTGCATCTTAAATCCTTTTTTTATTGAGGATCCGTGAGTGCCACTTCCTTCTTGTATTGTTCTCTACAAACAAAAGTAACAGAACTAGATTTGGCCTCTGCCTATGTGTCCCTTGCTTCCAATCACTCTGTGATTGAGGCTAGGAGGAATAAGACAATGCTTTGGTCCTAAGTCCTAATACGAACCCCGAACCCCAATAATAACTCCTAATATTAACCCTTATCCCCAATAATAACTCCTAATACTTCCCCCGAACCCCAATAATAACTCCTAATATTAACCCTGATCCCCAATAATAACTCCTAATACTTCCCCCGAACCCCAATAATAACTACTAATACTAACCCCGAACCCCAATAATAACTCCTAATATTAACCCTGAACCCCACTACTATCTCCTAATACTAACCCCGAACCCCACTACTATCCCCTAATACTAACCCTAATACTAACCCCGAATCCCAATAATAACTCCTAATATTAACCCCAAACCCCAATAATAGCTCCTAATACGTACCCCGAACCTCACTACTATCTCCTAATACTAACCCCAAACCCCAATAATAACTCCTAATATTAACCCTGAACCCCAATAATAACTCCTAATACTTCCCCTGAACCTTAATAATAACTCCTAATACTAACCCCGAACCCCACTACTATCTCCTAATACTAACCCTAATACTAACCCCGAACCCCAATAATAACTCCTAATACTAACCCCGAACCCCAATAATAACTCCTAATACTAACCCTGAACCCCAATAATAACTCCTAATATTAACCCTGATCCCCAATAATAACTCCTAATACTTCCCCCGAACCCAACTACTATCTCCTAATACTAACCCAGAACCCCACTACTATCTCCTAATACTAACCCCGAACCCCACTACTATCTTCTAATACTAACACTAATACTAACCCTGAACCCCAATAATAACTCCTAATACTAACCCCGAACCCCACTACTATCTCCTAATACTAACCCTGAACCCCAATAATAACTCCTAATACTAACCCTGAACCCCAATAATAACTCCTAATACTTAATCCGAACCCTAATAATATCTCCTAATACTAACCCTGAACCCCACTACTATCTCCTAATACTAACCCTAATACTAACCCCGAACCCCAATAATAACTCCGAATACTAACCCTGACCCCCAATTATAACTCCTAATACTAACCCTGAACCCCACTACTATCTCCTAATACTAACCCTGAACCCCACTACTATCTCCTAATACTAACCCTAATACTAACCCCGAACCCAATAATAACTTCTAATACTAACCCCCGAACCCCACTACTATCTCCTAATACTAACCCCGAACCCCAATAATAACTCTTAATACTAAACCTAAACCCCAATAATAACTCCTAATATAAGGTCGCATTGAATCAACTGCTATTTATTTGATTTAGTTAGTCATTTATAATATTAATATTGCATTTTATTTAGAAAAAAACCCCCAATATATAAACTCATTTACTACATCACTATATGATGAATTTTATTGTTTGCTGAGCTCCTAGAAAATAGGGACACAGGAGGGGAAAAGAGGTGCATAGGGATTTGGGGCAACAATAGGGGCTGTACCTCCAAAATAGGGACATTTGGGAGCTATGGGAAGTATTAGTAAGTATGTAGTGTTGCAACCATTCTGCAAATGCTGCTAGAAAGTTAATTCTAAATAAATAATATTTATAACTCTAATACCGCCAAGCATTAGGAACACTTACCGAAGATGGCCATTACAGACACTACCACTTGAAAAATTATATTCTCCGGGTAGAACGCACCGATATCACTGAAACATAATTGAAATGAAAATTAAATGTTTAAATTTTGAGGTTGTAATATTGTGATTTATCTTCTAGCTGCACACACATATACCCATGTGATTAACTGTGACAGCCTCATTCACTAGACTTATCTGAAAGAATTATAACTTTTTCAGCTTACCCTATGCAAGGTAAAAAGGCGTTGGTGTGACCATAGTTGACTGATATCACATAGGTGGTGGAAAACCCAATGAATCCCCATAAAATAAGAAAGATGGGCAAGAAAGCCAAACCATCGCAAACCATGTTTCCAAAATACAGAGTAATCTCTGGAATGAGTATCATGCACTGAAGCCTCACAAGACCTTTCCCAGTGTATTTATAGTTTCACACTTAGTGAAGACATAATAGATTGTGACATCACTTAGAATGGTGTTAAAGTATGGTGACTTGGTGTACACATGTTACTTACTCATGTTAGTAACTCAGAATGGTAAATCTAGGTGACACATTATTAAAGGTTTTTGATATATTATTTTCTTCCTCCTACTGCACCTCATGCTGATTATTAGTTCCTATAATAATTAACTTATTAATTTATTAAAATTCATTCATTCTGATTTGGGTAGTAGAACAGGATAATTTGTTGACCAATATAGTGTTTTTGTCTGACCTTATAATGATTTATTTCTTGTAGTTCAGTAAATGATTTCTACACTTAGTGAGTAAAATAGAATCTTGATATTGTTGTTTAATAAATAGATGTTTCTTTATTCTGATGTAGAAGTTTGCTTGATTCCTGACCAGTAAATGAGGAAAATACCAGATTTGTCATGATCATTGGAGCAAACTCAGTTGGTTTGGGTCAAAAACTCAATTTCTTTAAAAACAGAATAACAACAGTTTCGATAAGCCCAATGTTTCCCAGTCTACATGTTCAATCAATGCTCTGGCACATGTGTGTTGGCTGGCGCAGGGGTAACCCTATTGCATTTTAAATAAGTAATACAGAGTCACACATTTCTTTTTTTCTTTGTTTTATTCACATGTCACCATTTGAGCCAAAGCGATTTATCTCACACAGAATGGACCTATTTTAAGATAAGTTTGTATATTTATCTTGGATTATTTCACTTTTTTTTTTTTGTTGCGCAACACTATCATACTTTTAAGATGATGTAGCTACAATCAGTTGAATCTCCACTGAACGTTGAACATCATAAAACAGAACATAGGTCCCAAGATGAACAGCGATAAAATTATGTAGCCAGTGTTGTATTTACTGCGAGCCATCCTAGGCCGGCAAATAATGCAATTTAAAAATGCATGAGCAGCCTGATAGTCGCTATCGGGATGCCTTTGGGTTTTTTCTTAGGGTGCGGAGTGATAACTGGTCACGTGACCCGGCGCACTGATGTCAGACAGGCACCGGGTCACTTGTCCTATCTACACTCACTGCAGGGAGCTGAACAGGCAGAATGGTAGGACACCATGCTGCCTGCCACTAGCCACCAGGGATCAGGGGTGAGGGGGCATGCAATGTGGGTAATGGAGGCATATAATGGGGGTGATGGGGCATGTAATGAGAGTAATGGAGGGAAATAATGGGGTTGTGGAGCCATATAATGGGGGTTATAGGGCATGTGATGGGGGTAATGGAGGCAAATTTAATCGGGTGAATGCGAGGAAGGCACTAATAGAAGCTATGTTTTAATACTCAGGGACAAGGTAAAATAACTGCCTCATTAATAATTGATTATGGAACACATTTGCTTGGAATTGGTATGTATATATAGGATTTTTTTTATCGTTCCAGGATAGGAAGTGGCGTAGTGCACGGAAGGTGTTTAACCCCAGTTTTGTGGTGTTTTGGAACCACAACACTGGAAAATGGAGATTTTTTGGGGGGGAATTAGAGAATAGGAGATAACACATGTCTAAAAATCCACCAGGAAGAATGTTGTTAGAATATACAATGATGCAAGCTGGGTGCATCTATGGGGTTTGGACCTGGAGTAACTACCCTCTGGGGCAGCTCAGAGGAGCTGTATTTATGTGAATACATTAAGTGTTTTACTGCCAAGACATGTTGTGCATGCTTGGGTTGGAGCAACATGAAGGGTACGCTCAAATTTATAAGCTTTAACACTCAAGGCTTAAACAGCCCACAGAAGCTAATAACCTTGATAAATATGTTATCTAAAGACAATGTGGATATCGCAGCAATCCAGGAAAATCACTGGAAAAGTTCCGATTCTTCTAGATTTGTCTTTAAAAAATAGTGGTTGTTTCATCTATGAAAACGGAAAAAAGAAGGGGGTGGCATTGCTGTTCTCTAAAAATATAAAATATCAACCCATTTATAAGATCCAGGACAGATATGGAAGATTGTATCTGTGGTCTATAGGTTGAATGACCAGATTTATTCTATTTTGAACCTGTATGCTCCAAACAGAAGGCAGGTGCATTTCCTGAATGGAACCCTGAACATGGTACGGGATCGCATCCAGGGAACTTTTATTGCCTTCAGGAATTTTAATTGACAGAACCCGAAATGGACAGGAAGGCCCAAAAATTGGATAGACCCAGCGGCAAGTGGTCTTGCAAGGGCCTTTCAGACTATGTTAGGAAAGAATGGTGTCTACGATGTGTGGAGAACATTCCACCCAGATGATAGAGACTAAACAGTTTTTTACATTCGTCAGGGATCCTTTTCACGAATAGATCTCATTCTGATAGAACAGAAGTCAGTTGTAAATTGTGTAAAAACGTATATAGGGGCAGTGGCATGGTCTGATCACGATACAGTTTTTATGTTGCTAAAAGACACTTTTGATAGATCCCATAGGCCTTGGTGGCTGGACAATTCACTACTTGGTGCGCCAAGAGAATGTTGACAGCATATTACAAGTGGGCCATGATTTTTTTAAGGAGAACCAGACAAGGGACGTGAGTACACCGATGGTATGGTGCGTATTCAAGGGTGTGATGAGGGGACATTTGATTATGCTGGACACGCTTAGGAGGAAAAAGGGGTATAACAGCTTGGCGGCATTGTACGCTAGGTTGGCTGATTTAACAAATCTCAATAAAATTTCACTAGATGAGGGGAGATTGAAGGAAATGTCTTTGATTAGGAGCACAATAAGAGAACATCTGAATTGGCGTGCCAATGTATAAAAATAAGCAGAAATGGTACTACATGAGGAATAGGGCTGACAAACTTCTCTCTAGTCAGAATTCCCATAATTTAGAACAGAAAGAGCTCCTCGGGCGTCCTATGAGCGAGTTGGAAATTAGTGGAGCGATTGGAAATCTCTAATTGAACAAAGCCCCGGGCCTGGATGGGTACTCTAATTTGTTTTATAAGAAGATGGCTGCCCTTATAGTACCGCAGTTGAAAAGTACCTTCAATAACATTCAGTTAGGGGGTTCCTTCCCTTCGAAAATGCTTCAGGCGGTTATAGCTCCTATACAGAAATCAGATAAAGATAATCTGATTTAAAGATAACAACAAGTGTATCAAATTTTTCGCCCTATATCTCTTATAAATATAGACACCAACATTTATTCAGCAGTACTAGCCAATAGCAGGGGCGTTTCTAAGTTCCCAAAAGATCCGGGGCTAGAGCCCATAGCAGATGTGATAGCACTGGCGTAGAGAATATCACATGCTTGGACAGGCATATACATGCACATAAAATACATGTGTGTATGGATATATATATATATACATATACATAAATTTTTACATTTCTATTAATAAGATCTGCATGCACATATGTGATAAAGGAATATAGAAATCCAACTGTTGACCACTGCTATCATATAGAAATAAATGAGATATGTGGAAAGAAAATAAAGCTAGAGTCATTTACGACAGTTTTTTAATTAAAAACAAAAAATTGCTGTACAAAAGAGATCAATGAAAAAACAGATGTATACAATGGCCTTGCACATTTGTACAAGTTAAACCTGAGGTCTGCAGTTGTACAACCCAGTGAAGATACCTAGAAACATAGAATGTGTGGGCAGATAAGAACCATTCGGTCCACCTAGTCTGCCCAATTTTTTTTGAGTACTTTTATTAGTCCCCCTTTCCCGGTCTTATAGATAGGATAGACTTGTGTCTATCCCACACATGCTTAAAATCCTTGACTGTGTTTACCTCTACCACTTCTGCTGGCCTGTATATATTTAAAAAATATGTTTTAGGTTCCTAAGATAAGCAAGTAAAACATCAATACTTAGACATAACACATATATGTAATATATTAACAGCTTTAAATAGTTTGGTACAAACAAGTGAATTTGTAGAGACATTTTAATTTTTAAGGTATCATCGTAACATGTAAACAATAGTGCAAAACAATAAATATCTTCACCAGCAACAGATTTAGTTAAAGGAATGGTATCACCTAAACACAGTTTTCTCTTCATTCACACTAAAAATGATGATTGAAAATGATCTATACATTGTGTTAGCAAAGTTGCATCCAAATGCCTAAATTAGGAGAAAAATAATAATTGAGAATTTAATGATTTGGTTTTCAATGGGAAATGTATAATTTGCATACCGTACCACAGGGGATGTCAAACAGGAGACTCTTCAAACACATTTAAAACACATTTTGTCTCCAAATTTAGGCAACTGCTTGCAGTTCTGCTAACATAATGTATAGATTATTTCAATCATTATATTCTCTTCATTCAGTAAAAGCAATGTTTAGGTGATAAAGTCCCTTTAACTACTGTCCATTACCAATGAATAGCTTATTTTTTTCAAACTCCTTCATATGAAAAATAATTAAAATAGATGTAAACAATGTGCATTAAGTGAAACTGAGGTATGCAACTGTACATCACAGTTAAAGTGCTAAGATATATAACAAACATACTACCTATGTAATTAAGACATTCTTCACAAAAACTTTGCATTAAATTATATAACGTCCACGTAAACGCTTAATTTCAATTTTCAACTAGCACCAACATATGTTAGTGCTTGTCTTCTTGTTTGTTTATGGCCAAAACGATCAATGATATCTTCCGCAGAAAAAAGAACCTGTTTCTCTATTGAAAGAATTGCAAGATTGTTTAATCTAGGCTGTCCCATTGTACATCTTAACCAATTATGAAGCCGCCTGAGTGCACTAAAAGATCTCTCGCAACTGCAACTGCTCACGGGAATAGTTAGAGCAATTTGAATAATTTTTTTTACAGTTGGGAACATTAGCGGATCTAACTGCTGATAGATCTGAACCATTGACAGCTGTTCACCATGCTGTTGTTTCCGTTCAAAAAAAATGTTTGGCAACAAGCACTTCCTCACTTTTGAGTTCCACTTTGTAATGCCTACCAATCTCAGCTAAATCCTCAGAAAGAAAGTTTGGGGAAACCGGACTGCAAGCCTGAATCCCTTTCATAAGTTCTTTTTTGATACTAGAAAATCTATGGTCTAGTTCAGATAGCATGCGGTCTACACATGGAAAAAATAACTTTGTCCTGAAGTCATCTTTGGAACCAATAACTTCCCGAGAAAAACTAGGTTCAGTCACACATGTCTTCCATGTACTTTTGTTTTTTTCTTTGCGTTGCTACTCCCTAATCTTCCGTGTTGATACTAGCTAATAAGGTTTCAGCTTTTTGAAGCAGCTCTGAAGCTTTTTCTGTTGTGCGCATGGATTTTTAAAGTACTACAAACTGCTTCTTTTAGGTCAGCTGCTTTAGCTAAATCTAGATTTTCTTTTTGGAGCATTTTATGGAAAAATCTGTTATGCTAAACAAACTTTGGAACATAAAAAGACAAAAAATCACTGAGATTTTTTTTAGTTTTGAAAATAGGCCAGTTGCAGTACTGGATTTCATCTCGGAAAGGCACTTGTAGCCTGCAGCAAAGTTTGTGACAAGTGCATTCACAGAACGTATCTGGCAAGACCAGCACGTTTCAGACAGTTGAACTAGCTCCCTTGTTTTAAGCCTAAAGTAGATTGCACATCTTTAAACTTCTGATGGTTAATCAGAGATGTGCTAAAAAATGAATATAGATTTGCCATGGTATTGAAAAAGTCCTTAGCATCTTTTATTGCCTTGCAAGTATGGCACAATATAAGGTTGAGTTCATGGGAATAGCGGTGCACTGATATTGCTTCAGGGTGTTATGTTTTGAATTTAGCCTGTACACCACCACTCGCTCCACTCATTACTACTGCACCATCATAGGTTTGCGCAACACATAGAAGACTATCTAGCCCATTCTCTTTTAAGCATTCCTGCAAAGATTCAGTGATTGAATCCGCACTGAAATTTTTTAGTTCCTTGAAAGAAAGAAAATGTTCTTTTATTTCACCATTTTCAGGTAAAATATAACGGATACATTTGGCCAACTGCTCTTATTCGTGATCTCTTGCCTCGTCTGCCATGATCGAATAAATACCAGAAGCCTTCAGCTCACTAACTATCCTGCTTGTAACTTCCTCAGAGCAGCACTGAATCATTGCATTCTGAGATGAAAGGGAAGTATAAGTAGCATTGGCAGGTGGTGAATAATTTTGGAGGAAAATGTCAAATTTGGAAAGCAAATGCAAATATTCCTTAAAATTTCCTGTATTGTGACTTTCTTCTGTCTCTTCGTGACCCCTAAATGAAATGCCTTGCTTACCAAGGAAGGTTGTGATAGCCACAATACGTTTTAGATATTGTCTCCTTTCTTGGATTTGAGCATCACTTCCTGTCTGTATTTTCTCCACCACATTGCCATGTACTATGCTATCTTTGTAAGATGACCACGCCAGCATACTAGACTTATGACTGGATGACTTTTCATGTTCTTTAAACGAGTCTAGAGCTCTTTTCCAGTTTTTATATCCACTTTTACACACAAGTGAATCCAAATGTGACCGACTTTGTTTTGGCCCAAAGTTTCTGCCAGCAAAACAGAATGTGGCATTTTTTTTGAAGTGAATACTCCAACCAGTTATATTTTTGAAACCACTGAAACTGAAATAAACGTTTGTGTGCCAAAAAGTTCATAAGGATATTGTGCCAGTTTTAGGCTGTACTGGACCTTTTTCAACATCACCTAGGTCAGCAGCCTCACATACTGTACTAATATGTACAGAGCTGCTCCCTGGTCTTTCTGTCAGCTCTTCAAGTCTAGCTGTACATGATCTTGACCCTTCCCCAGCATCCAATGGATCATCATAAACCTCAATCATTTGTTCAGCATTCTCTGATTCTTCCTGCTGCTGCGGAGACTCATCTGATGGTGACGTTGCTGCAGCTTTAGCGAGAAATAACTTTCTAATATCCATGTCCTATAAAAATGTATATAAAAAGGATCCCATTACATTAAGTGCGGATAAGCACTTTAAATAGGCAGCATAGATGCAAGTCCAGGTGTAATGGTCCATACTGCGAATCAATGTAAGTTAAGGACCACATTTGTCTCTAAATGGTTTCATTTTTGTAAACTGTTCCTTTTTTTTAATAATTTTTTGAGATTAGAGTGCTGACAGAGTAAGTGGTCAGAGTAAGTCAACAAGACTTGGTGGCAACTTGGGTTCCTCACTGTTGGTGGCTATATTTTTAACTTGCTGCTTAATGGCAAAGTTTTAAGAAAAATAAAGATAACTTTACGCAGGGGCGTTGCTAGGTCTTCGGATGATCTGGGGCTAGAGCCCAGATGAGCTCGGTCACACACAGGGGCGTACCTAGAGCATTTGGCACCCGGGGCGGACCCCGAGTGTTGCACCCCCCCCACCCCATAATAAAAATGTAAGAAAACACCCACAAATTTTTCAGTGTTTGAAAATTGTACAATTATAGATACCAGTAATATTGTGCCACTCAGAACCCAGTAATATTGTGCCAGTCAGATACCAGTAATATTGTGCCATTCAGAGCCCAGTAATATTGTGCCATTCAGAGCCCAAGAATATTGTGCCACTCAGAGCCCAAGAATATTGTGCCACTCAGAGCCCAAGAATATTGTGCCACTCAGAGCCCAAGAATATTGTGCCACTCAGAGCCCAAGAATATTGTGCCACTCAGAGCCCAAGAATATTGTGCCACTCAGAACCCAAGAATATTGTGCCACTCAGAACCCAAGAATATTGTGCCACTCAGAACCCAAGAATATTGTGCCACTCAGAACCCAAGAATATTGTGCCACTCGGAACCCAGTAATACATACACACACACACACACACACTTTTTTTTTTTACTTACCTTACACTTGGTCCGTCATCCAGGACCTTCTGCCGGATGTCCGTCCACCTGACATCCGGCAAGCAGCTGACACAGCGCGACGGGGGCGGAGCTTGCACCCGTCGCGCTGTGATCTCTATGGCCAGGAGGAGAGGCTAGGGAGCGAGCTCCCTATAGCAGCCTCTCCTCCCGATCGGCCCTCACCCCCGCGTGAGGTTAATCCTCCGATTCTGGGACTATGTCCCAGACGGAGGAAAGCTCACCGGGGGATTTTTTTTTTTTTTATAGCCCTGGAGTCTCGGGGCTAAAGAATACTTTAGCCCCAGAGTCTCCATTCGGGGCTATGAAGGGGGGACTCGGGGCTATAGCCCCAGTAGCCCACCCCTAGCGACGCCTCTGACTTTACGCATATAAAAACCAGAGTCTCTGTAAGTTATTGCTTCGAGTGCAGCTATTGTGAGGGTTATATGGAAATAGCTGGCTGAGGGTCATGAGAGCTTAGGGATGCAATGATTATATTATATAATCATTGCATCCCTAAGCTCTCATGACCCTCAGCCAGCTATAGGATCAGCATCAGTGATGCAAACCCCCCCTCCCCTCCTCTCCTCTCCCGTCACCCTCCGCTCCAAGTTAAATAAGTAGATCTTTCTTTTAAAAAACATTTATTTTTAATTATGTGGAGAGGAGCTCTCACCTCACCAGTTACTGCGTGCGGAGGGAAACGCCCGATCTGTGCGCACTGTAGCTCTGCCGGATGTGACCTCGTATGATCATATCCAGCAGCACGGCAACAGGAGCACCTTAAGGGATCGGGTTATAAACCAGTTTCCTTAAAAAACGGAGGAAGGCACCTGCAGGCAGGTTAGAGACTCGGGTTTAGCCCCCTAGAGTCGCAATTCGGGGCTATGGAGCTGAGACTCGGGGCTTCAGCCCCAGTAACCCCCCCCCCCTAGCGACGCCTCTGGCCAATAGAATGAAATTGGTTATAGAATCCATTAAACAGGTTTTCTAAAGAGATGCCAGGCAGTGATAGATCTTATCAAATATGTTACCTCTCATAGGATTCCCACTAAACTGATGGCCTTGGATGCTGAGAAGGGCCGAGTCGACTGGGGATTCCTAGAGGAGGTCCTAAGGGAGTTTGGATTTGGGGACTCCCTGGGTGGCTTGGTCATGGCCTTGTACACCTCTCCTACCGCTAAAATATGTAACGGACCGCTGTGCCGTGATGGGCTGGAGTCACAGTGCAGGGTTAGGGTGCGATTCAAGACCCTGCGCAGGGTGGTCAGGAACAAGCTGAATTCTTTTTTTTTTATCTTTTTATTTCAAATTTTTAACATATATCTTAAATTATATAATTTATATTTTATCTTATAATTTAAGATTAATGTTAATACATTACATATTTAAATATATCAACAATATTATATGTCAGTAATACTATACATTTTTTAACAAGATTTTAAATATAGTTATTAACAATAAAATATGATCATATATAATATGCCACTATTATTTAGCCATTTAATATGCCAGTATGATGTAGCCAATTAATATGCCAGTATGATGTAGCTAATTAATATGCCAGCATTATTTAGCCATTTAATATGGCAGTATTATTTAGCCATTTAATATGCCAGTATGATTTAGCCATTTAATATGCCAGTATGATTTTGCCAATTAATATGCCAGTATTATTTAGCCATTTAATATGCCAATATGATGGAGCCAATTAATATGCAAGTATTATTTACCCATTTAACATGCCAGTATTATTTATCCATTTAATATGCCAGTATTATTTTGCAATTAATATGCCCCAGCCAATTTGTCATTTAATATGCCAGTATGATTTTGCCAATTAATATACCAGTATTATTTAGCCATCTAATATGCCAGTATGATGTAGCTAATTAATATGCCAGTATTATTTAGCCATTTAATATGCCAGTATTATTTTGCCATTTAATATGCCAGTATTATGTAGCCAATTAATATGCCAGTATGATGTAGCTAATTAAAATGCCAGTATTATTTAGCCATTTAATTTGCCAGTGTGATGTAGCCATTTAATATGCCAGTATGATTTTTCCATTCAATATGCCACTGTTTAGCTATTCAATATGCCACTATTACCGCACCGGGTGATACCAACCCTAGTGACGCCTTTGGTGTACAGCAGACCGCATTGTAGGAGGAATTTACACTGTATGGGAGTTTGGGGATAAAGAGACTTCTTGATAAGGGACAGACACTTTTAAGGGAAGATGAACTGAATTTGGAAAAAATGTCCCCAAATATGTAGCGCTTCACAAATGACAAGAGAAAGTGTAAAAGTGATAGAGGGTCCTTCTGATTCCATGGCACAAGCAATAACCTCCAAAGTAAGAATACACATGCTAATGCAAATAAGAGTCCAGAATATCTACTGCTGTGTAAATACAGTGATAAGAGAAACAAAGAGAAATGCCCAGCTTATGGACAGACACACAGGGATTAAAGCATTCATCTTTCTACACTATGCAAGCTGAAAGAAAGAATTAAGCAAATTAAAGTACATGCAGTCACAGAGGACACAGAATGTGAGGATGTAATGTTAATTCACTTACAACTTACAGAAGACAGTGTAAATGTGGTTCAATAACTAGCGGCAAACAGTGCAACCCAGCTCTTTGAAACTATGATGCTGGTCCATTCACTTTCAACTAGATTAGGGAGCAAGCTGTAATGCTATTCCATCTCATCTGCTCAAAAGTCCTGCAGACATACAACATAAAGTTTGAGGGTGTACAATAAAAATATTCTTAAACCTGTGGGTCAGTGCACAATTAAATGAAACAAAAAACTTAACAACAAAAGTTACAGGATGGTATTTACAGTGGTAAAAGAGGGTGGCCATGTTTCTCTGCTGGGAATAAACACTGTCCTGGCAATTAATTTAATACAAGTGCAGCTTCACAAGATTATGGCAAAGGATTATCACTCAGGGCCAAAGCAAACGGACAGCTAGGCACCTATAGATTTGCATACATTACGAGTTGGATGTCTGGAAGGTAGATATAAATTAGAAGTGAATAATAACATTGAATCAACAAGATTACCCAAAAGGATGCTACCTCTGTCCATGGTAAAGGCTTTGAAAGAAGAACTCCAGGACCTTCAGAAAAGAGATATAATAGCACCAGTAGAAGAGAGCACAAATTGGATAAGTAGCCTAGTGAAACCATCAGGAAAATGGACACTCTGTAATCACCCAAAACCTCTTAATAATGCTCTTAAAAGAAACCGTTTCCCACGGCCTACAATCGATTACATTTTACCAAATCTTTCAAAGGTTAAAATATTTCAGCCTAGGACGTCCAAAATGGACATTGTCATGTAGAGTAAGATGAGAAATATAGCTATTTGACAACCTTTGAATGTTTCAGCAGAAGCTCAAGCCAGCTCTGGAGGGACTTGTATGAAACAAAACAGATGATATTCTGGTGATAGGAGAAGGTGAAAATATGGAGTCTACTATATATGATCATGATCAAAAAATTCACTTCATTTTTAGAAAGATGAAGGATATGTCCTAACATCTCCTGTGCTCTCCCCAACTCAGCTATACCAAGTTCAGGAATCTGTCTCACACAAGAGGCAATACTCCTGAACAGAGCTTGAGCACCAGAGGTCTCTGTGTTGGGCAATCACATCCGATCATATGACAAAGTCAGTATTTTCAGCAGTGTCCTTCTCCTTTACGGTGCTCATTTTAATTTCTGCATTTAATTATAATTTTTTTGCCATTAGAAATTTTTTTTTGTATTATAAATGAAGTTAAGTTTACCCACGATGTCTCCGACCAGTACATTGTACTGCGCCAATTTTTTTTTTCTGGGAACCTTGGTTATTCTTTTTCTTAGTTAGTTGGTTGGGCAGTTGGTTGGGATAAGTGGGTTCATGTTTTGTTGTTGTTTTTTGCTGTGAATTATATTGTATTCATATTTTCATATTAAGAAATGTTAATTCATTTGAAAAGAGCCTATGCAGTGACATATTCAGTTTAAATCAGTGTACATTAAACATTTTCAACAGTATAGTCATCAGGGAATAAAGAGAATATAAAGGAGGGGGTACAGAAGAGTTGGAGGAGAAATAAAGAGGAAAAAAGAGGCGGGGGGGGGAATGTAAAGATTTGGGATTAAACTCCAGGTGGGAAAGACCATCTGCAATGGGAAAGCGTTGCAAAAAAGAGGCAAAATGGCCAGAAAGAGTTCAAATCACCAAAACCAATCCCCAGCCGCAGCGGGTTAACCATACACTGCCAGTCCTTTATTAAAGCACGTTATCATTGAAAGGAGTGTGGATTGCCCATCATTTAATTATTACCACATGTGGGTCAGAGATGAATGCCATGGGTGGTGGTACTCCCACAGTCTCAACGTCCAAAGCCACACATTCAATGTTTAAAAATAAAAATGCTGTTCTCCCTTTAGTTTGGTGTTACTTGTGTCAGGAGTATAGATCAAGCATTTACACCGCTGAGTAAGGTGGCAGGGTTTCTTAGTGGGGTCAGGAAGGTTGTTGAGTTAGACCAGTCAGGCACTGTTAGATTTGGCAGTGCCAGGCCACTAAGGAAGGGAAGGCAGAGAGAGTGGATTCTATTATTCTTTTTCACCCAAGTCCCCCAAGTGTAAGCGATCTCTCAGAGCCAAAGTAACCAGCTTAGGGCTTGTAGAGTCGTATCTGATAAATAAGTGTATAGCGAAATTTAATTTGCTGTCTAGTTTCATAGGGAGCTTAGATCTGTATACCAACAGAAGTGCATCCCGGTCTGCTGAATAGTGTATACAACATAAGACATTGCAGGATGAAGAGGACAGTGATCCCTTAACATTGCATGCACAATAGATGCTGTTGATTTCTACTGATTCCGTTGGTGTCCAGAGGCCAAACAAGGTCAAATAAATCGTGAGTTTTAGCTTTTGGGTCAGCTTCATTCTGTTGTTCAGGGACACCACAAACTTGTATGTTGTTCTTACAGTATTTATTATCGATCTCCTCCACCTGTTGTTGGAGAGTATATATTTGGAGCTCTTTTATCTGTATATACTTATTCAAAGCATCAACAGTGTCAAGGAGTCATGGAGATTGTCTTTACCCTAGATGGACTCGTTCGTCCATAGCTTTCAAGTCATTGTGTATTTCCACTATATGGGCCGCCGTGGTTGAATAAGGGTTTGTATCGTTGTTTGAATTATGTTCACCATGTCATGCTTGGTAAGAAGGAGTTTCTCTAAAGTCTCCTGGAAGTGGCTGTCGAATTTCAGATTCTGGTGAGAAATTCCATGGGAGAGTGTTTCCCGGAGTGCCGGAAGCCTGCTTGGACGGGACTGCAGCTCCTCCGGCGCTCAGTGAACATCCAAATAACTTGGTTGGCATTGGGTTTCTGCTTGTTCCCCTGGGGCAGGCTTATTCTGCCATCACTTCTTGGCAGTTATTGGGAAAATCAGGCCGTAGCACCATATTTTTCATGGCCAAAATGGCCGGCAAGCCCCGTCACCAAGTGGGTTAATGTTAGTGTTGCATTAGTTTTGTAGAATTTAATTGGGAAAATAGTGCAAAAATCCCTCCTTTTATATGGTTTTTAACACTAAATTGTAGTTTATACCTGTGCATGTTGTATCCAAAGAAAGCTCTAACTAGCCTTTTAAAAACAACATTTACATTGGGTGACTGCATTAATAGAAAATTTAATTAATTAAACCACACGTCAAAAATGGAAACCATGCTCTGGCTTTAACACTTAAGTCCCCTTCCTTAAGGGGTTAATGTGTGCAATGGTAGAGCTATCATTCCTGTGGTATAAGTTTATTTGTCGAGTCACTTAGAATTTGTGGTTTAGCATTCAGTTAACTGTTGTCTAAACGTCGTTGTGTGGTCAAAATGAGTATAGTAGATATTAGACATGTGCATTCGTTTTCGTACGAATGCATTTTCGTCCGAAAATAGCATTTTCGTCCATTCGTCCGAAAAACGAAGAACGAAAATGCTAAGCTAACGAAAGCCGAATGAACGAATGGTTAATAAACGAAAATCATTCGTTCATTCGTCCATTCGTAGTACTATTGCATTCTATAAGCCGAAATAGAGTCGGTTTATAGAATACAATAGCATTTAACTATACGGAGACAGAGTCTCCATTCATAAAATTATGAATGGAGACTTTGTCTCCGTATAGTTAAAAGCCGACAGCCTATAAACCGAACGTTCGGTTTATAGACTTTCGGCTTATGGAATACATGTATTCCTATTGCTATTCTATAAACCGAACGTTCGGTTTATAGAATAGCAATAGGAATACATGTATTCCATAAGCCGACAGCCTATAAACCGAACGTTCGGTTTATAGGCTGTCGGCATTTTACTACACGGAGACAAAGTCTCCATTCATAATTTTATGAATGGAGACTCTGTCTCCGTATAGTTAAATGCCCACAGCCAGGGGCGTTGCTAGGTCAACAAATGATCAGGGGCTTGAGCCCAGATGAGCACAGTCGCACACAATCTCACCCCGTCTCTCTCCCTCTCTTTCTAACACACACCGCCTCTCTCTCTCTCACACACACTCCGTCTCTCTATCTCACACTTCCCGTCTCTCTCTCTCTCTCACACTCTCCGTCTCTCTCTCTCTCACACTCTCCGTCTCTCACACTCTCCGTCTCTCTCTCTCTCACACACTCTCCGTCTCTCTCTCTCTCACACACTCTCCGTCTCTCTCTCTCTCTCTCTCACACTCTCCGTCTCTCTCTCTCACACTCTCCGTCTCTCTCTCTCTCACACTCTCCGTCTCTCTCTCTCACACTCTCCGCCTCTCTCTCTCACACTCTCCGTCTCTCTCTCTCTCACACTCTCTGTCTCTCTCTCTCTCACACACTCTCCGTCTCTCTCTCTCACACTCTCCGTCTCTCTCTCACACACTCTCCGTCTCTCTCTCTCTCTCACACTCTCCATCTCTCTCTCTCACACTCTCCGTCTCTCTCTCTCACACTCTCCGTCTCTCTCTCTCTCACACTCTCCGTCTCTCTCACTCACACTCTCCGCCTCTCTCTCTCACACTCTCCGTCTCTCTCTCTCACACTCTCCGTCTCTCTCTCTCACACTCTCTGTCTCTCTCTCTCACACTCTCCGTCTCTCTATCTCACACAGCGTCTCTCTCTCACACTCTCCGTCTCTCTATCTCACACAGAGTCTCTCTCTCTCTCACACTCTCCCTCTCTCTATCTCACACAGCGTCTCACACTCTCAGTCTCTCTATCTCACACAGCGTCTCTCTCTCTCTCTGTCTCTCACACTCTCCGTCTCTCTCTCTCACACTCTCCGTCTCTCTCTCTTACACTCTCCGTCTCTCTCTCACACTCAGTCTCTCTCTCTCTCTCTCTCTCTCTCTCACACTCTCAGTCTCTCTCTCTCTCACACACTCTCCGTCTCTCTCTCTCTCACACACTCTCCGTCTATCTCTCTCTCACACACTCTCCGTCTCTCTCTCACACACTCTCCGTCTCTCTCTCTCACACTCTCCGTCTATCTCTCTCTCTCTCTCACACTCTCAGTCTCTCTCTCTCACACTCTCAGTCTCTCTCTCTCTCTCACACTCTCAGTCTCTCGCTCTCTCTCTCACACTCTTAGTCTCTCTCTCTCTCTCTCTCTCACACTCTTAGTCTCTCTCACACAGCGTCTATATCTCACACAGCGTCTATATCTTTCTCACACACACTTACACATACACAACCTGACACACACACCCTCATACACTTATGCAAACACCCTGACACACACACACCCTCATACACTTATGCAAACACCCTGACACACACACATCCTGACACACACACCCTCATACACTTATGCAAACACCCTGACACACACACCCTCATACACTTATGCAAAAACCCTGACACACACACCCTCATACACTTATGCAAACACCCTGACACACACACACCCTCATACACTTATGCAAACACCTTATGCAAACACCCTCACACACACACACCCTCATACACTTATGCAAATACCCTGACACACACATCCTGACACACACACTCTCATACACTTATGCAAATACCCTGACACACACATCCTGACACACACACCCTCATACACTTATGCAAATACCCTGACACACACATCCTGACACACACACCCTCATACACTTATGCAAACACCCTGACACACACATCCTGACACACACACCCTCATACACTTATGCAAACACCCTGGCACACACACACTTATACACATTGCTTCACCCACGCAGACACTAACACACATTTTGAAATATTTAAAAAAAAAAAAAAAAACCTTACAGCGTTGGTCCCCCTCCCTGCTAAATTACCTTTGTTTGCAGGGAGGAGGACGTCTCCGATGAGAAACTTTCTTCAGCCGGATGTCAGATCCGGCGCGCAGCCAGACTCACAGTGCGACGGGGGCGGAGCTTGCACCCGTCGCGCTGTCAGTATGGCCAGGAGGTGCGGTCACCGCAGGCACTTGCTTGTGGGCCGCACCTCCAGGAGGAGGGGCCAGCAGCAGTGCCTCTCCTCCTCACCCCCCGCACGAGCATAAACCTCCGATTCTGGGACTATGTCCCAGACGGGGGAAAGCTCTGCGGGGGAGATATATATATTTTTTTATATATGAATATATTTTATCATATGAATGGAGACTCTGTCTCCGTATAGTTAAATGCCCACAGCCTATAAACCGAACGTTCGGTTTATAGGCTGTCAGCTTTTAACTATACGGAGACAAAAGTCTCCATTCATAATTTTATGAATGGAGACTCTGTCTCCGTATAGTTAAAAGCCGACAGCCTATAAACCGAACGACTTTCGGTTTATAGACTTTCGGCTTGGGAATACATGTAATCCTATGGCTATTCTATAAACCGAACGTTCGGTTTATAGAATAGCCATAGGATTACATGTATTCCATAAGCCGAAAGTCTATAAACCGAAAGTCGTTCGGTTTATAGACTTTCGGCTTATAGAAAACATGTAGTACTATTGCCTTTCTATGAACCGAACGAGAGCCCCATTCATAAGAATTTCTTATGAATGGGGCTCTCGTTCGGTTTATAGAAAGCCAATAGTATTACATTGTATTTCTATAAAACGAACGAATTAAAATTAACGAAACGAAAATAATGAACGAATTTCGTCTGAAACGAATGCAGTAATGAACGAAATTCGTTTTAGACTAAATAAATAACATTTTCGTCCGAATGGATGAAAACGAAACGAAAATTTTAGTTTTGCACATGTCTAGTAGATATGTTCGATATACTTATAATAGGGAATGTTCCAGTGTAATTTTTCAGGGTGATGCTGATTACAAGTAGCATCTTATTGAATGTGGATGGAAGAGATTTTTGTTCATAAGCTTAAAGATTTCTATGTACGCAAAGGAAAACACAGTTGGGATACTCAAGAAATATTAGAGCTCTGAATTGTATCCTAAGTGCACCTGTACTTGTATTGCACTTACATTGTTAATAGATCCGCTAGTGTGGGTAACCTGAGTTCTTGTTAATGCAAACCTGAGGAGTAAGTTAAAGCGCTGGGTGAAAGGTTGTAGCTATGACAGTTGCATAGACCACACAGTGTAAGCATTGGCTGGTTGGAGAGATCTTCATTATAGGTCCAGAGAGCAGTATAGCATCCCCAGTGCCGTTGCCTACTAGAGTTGCCACATAGCCCAAATCTTACCAGTAGGCAGATAAAAAAATGTCTTCATGTCAATGTTAAGTGTATGGAGGCAATAGTATAGTCGCTATCTTTGGTAAGAAAAGGTGGAAAATCTATTGCATAGGCAAATACATAATTCCCCTTGCCGGAGAAAAGATAGCCTAGAAATAGATCAAGCTGACTTGGGAAAGTCAACAGCATCCTCTGGTGGCTAAACACCAGACTGCAAAACAAAATGATAAACTCACTAACTAGGAGTGCAAAGCAGAATAAGAAACATTCAAAGAAAACAGGACAGTTGTCAGAAATGTTGGGTTATTTTGCCCACATGAATATTTAGGCCTATAGCAGAATATAAGGGAGCGCCTTACAGTCTTCCCTTCAACTATTTTGTAATATTATACTCAGCAACAAAAAGTTTGGGGGATGCGGTGGCACTGTAAGAGGTGGGAGGTTGGACCCGCTGAGGGTGTTGACTTGAGTCAGACAATCGGAGATCCATCCCAAGCAAGGGTGAAGATGACAGGGGCCATAGCTTGCAAGAGCTGCCAAAAGGTACAATTACTACATTATTTACATTTTATTGGCTTACTAAAATGGATAGGTTATGTAGCAGGGTTTACACATTTTTTTACATCAGTTGTCCTTTAAATTTAAATATAAATCTTACTAAAAACTAAACTTCATTACTTAATTTTACTCGAAGAAACTTTTTTTTTTTACTAGAAAAATAAATGCAGCTGTATTAAAGGACTAAAAGCATTGGTTTCCTTTACTAGCACATAGGCATCATCTAACACATGTGTACACAAACACTTACCAAACATTTTCCTCTATGTTTCATTATGGGGGACTAAATACTGGGTACAGTCACAGGTTATCTTACCTGTTCTTGCTGCTGGTGCCTCAAACACTTCTCTGTACATATAGAAAGGGGACAATTGTTTTTTTTTTGGCTCTTATCATTAGCCCAAATAAATTGTCCAATACTTTTTCTACTTCAAAATACTTATCTACAGATTACTAGTTTCCATCAACCGACATGGATTAAAATTATCCAAAGTTTTTAAGATTGAGAAAGAACTGCTTGAATGATTTGCACTTCAAAAAAAAAAAAGATTCGGAATAGATTCTTGGAAAATGGTTATAAGAGGAAAGACATGTCAATGGCTCTTGTAGGTGCCAGGAACACTGAAAAAAGAAAAACAGCAAAGAAAAATTGCATTAATCGGATTAATGGTGATTTGTTAGATGCGCCAACAAGTAATGGTGAGAATTTTTAATCTTCTCGCCATTACTAACTATTCTGATAGAATTCCAGAGATTAAGACGAATATAGATAAATAGTGGGAGATCCTTATGAAGGAAGGACCCAATCTTAAATACCGTATTACCTCCCAACAGTAAGATTGTCTATAGAAAAAAAACAGAAGCTTGAAAAATGAATTGGCTCCTCCATATATCACCAGAAAAATCCAGTCTTCTAACTAATCCAGTAAAGATTTTCTTCCCCTGTCAGGCTGGTATAGATGTAACCAATGTGGTGATTGTAGTAGATGTCCAAAAAAGCAGAGTTACAAAAAAAATTAGAGTAATGGCAATTGAGCAAATAAAAGTGAACCACAGGAGAGGAGATAGACAGTTGAAACTTACTCAAAGAGAAACTCACTGGATACTTAAATTAAATACTCTGTATCCTAGAGGCCTTAAGGAGGGTTTTGATTTTGTGTCCTTCTTGTGAATTATATATGTTTTTACTTCCCCTTATTTGATAATAATGCTTAATATGTGTAGAGTCTGTATTTTTTGAGCACTTGTTGCTTCGAGCCCTCTATATGTATATACATTGTTTTAAAATGTGTTTTAAATTTGTTTTAAATGCACAGGCATACTTGCCAAATGTCCCGGATTTGCCGGGACAGTCCCGTGAAAACCAAGATTGTCCCCGGGACAATCCTGGCAATTTGCACTGTTTTAGCGCAATCGCGGGTCACGTGACGTCATAGCGCGACGTCACGTGACCAACGCAGTTCACTCTGTGAACTGAGCTCACATCAGCCTGCTGTAGCCATCCCTGCCACACGCGTCTGCTGGAAATAGGCAGGATGCGTGTGACAGGGTTGGTATCAGGCTGCTGTGATCTCAGCTCTGATACTGAACGGAGCGGGGACTTTTTTTTTTTTTAAACTTTATTAATAACAAACAAACTTTAGTTGCTGGTGCACAGAGGAAACTGCATATTACTGGGCAATTAGACTGGCATATTACTGGGCAATGAGACTGGCATATTACTGGGGGATCAGGCTGGGCATATTACTGGGGGAACAGGCTGGGAATATTACTGGGGGAACAGGCTGGGCATATTACTGGGCAATGAGACTGGCATATTACTGGGCAATGAGACTGGGATATTACTGGGGGATCAGGCTGGGCATATTACTGGGCAATTAGACTGGCATATTACTGGGGGATCAGGCTGGGGATGTTACTGGGGGATCAGGTTGGGCATATTACTGGCCAATGAGACTGGTATATTACTGGGGGAACAGGCTGGGCATATTACTGGGCAATGAGACTGGCATATTACTGGGCAATTTGACTGGCATATTACTGGGGGATCAGGCTGGGCATATTACTGGGCAATGAGACTGGCATATTACTTGGGGAACAGGCTGGGCATATTGCTGGGCAATGAGACTGGCATATTACTGGGCAATTAGACTGGCATATTACTGGGGGAACAGACTGGGCAATGAGACTGGCATATTACTGGGCAATTAGACTAGCATATTACTGGGCAATTAGACTAGCATATTACTGGGGGATCAGGCTGGGCATATTACTGGGCAATTAGACTGGCATATTACTGGGCAATCAGGATGGGCATATTACTGGGCAATTGGACTGTGGCATATCACTGGGCAATTGGACTGTGGCATATTACTGGGCAATCAAGCTGGGCATGTTACTGGGCAATCAGGATGGGCATATTACTGGACAATCAGACTGTGGCCTTTTACTGGGTAATCTGGTTGTAGCATATTACTAGGCAATCAGGTTGTGGCATATTAATGGCCAGGCTAATAGTGGCATATTAATGGTCAGGCTAACAGTGGCATATTAATGGGAAAATTGACTCTGGCCATGGTGTTGCTGTGGCATGTTCTGTGGGGAAAAAATAACATGTACTATGAGGCAAAGTGACACTGTGACGTGTTCTGCAGGGGCAAAGTTACACTGTGGTATGTTCTAAGGGGCAAATTGATACTGTGGCATGCCAAAATGTGTGGGTGCAAAGTGCTGTGGGTGCTGTATGGTGCGGTGTTAAGTTCTTTAGGTGCAATGTGGGTGCAGAGGAAGGGACAAAAAAAACATTTTTATTACATATAAAAATAATTGAATACAATATTAAAAAGTTCATAAAAGTATAAATGAAACTAGTTATATACATATATTTGGGGTCCACCTCAAGCTTTTCAAAATGCTGGAAATATTTAATATTTTAATGTTTTTTTGTGGTCAGAAACTTAATATTACTTTTCTGAGAGGGTGGTGTGTGTCCATGGGATTCATCGGGTCCTCCACCGAGGAATCAGAGTCATCTGTATATCCAGCATGTGAGGCCGTGTGTGAAATCGACACTGACTTTTGAGGCCCACTCAGGAAGGTAGAGATATCGTGACTTGGAGCGTGTTTCTGCTTCTCCTGTTTCTTGGCGTTGCATCCCATGGCTGCACAAGCGTCTGGCTGTCTAGCCTTTTTGTTTAAGTTAGCCATGTGGACATTAAACTTTAGTGCTTATAGGGTGCAGAGCTCTGCTACCCTGCGTCTGCTCCCTTCAACAGTTAGCTCTGACCCGCATTTAAAGTTAATTTAACTGTGTGGTTCTCTGATTTCTCATTCTAAGGATTGCTGATGACTTATATTGTATAAATAATTACACTCTCATAATTAGGTATGTTTTATATTTTTATTTATTTCCACTTTTGGCGAATTAAGATCTACTCACTTTACACTATATTTGCAAACCGATTTTCGGATCTCAGATGTGGAAGCTCTGATGCCCTAGATTTCCTGCTGAAGCAGCCACTTGTATGTTTTTCTTCTTTATCATCATCAGCAGCAGCAGTAATGGTTTCATGTATTTCTGGATCCTTTTGTGGTGTTTGAGCATCATTAGCATAGCACAGGTCTAGTGATTGTACATCAAAAATCTGCAAATACAGGATAAGCAATTGTATTATTCTGATAATGATGTACTTACTTGTAAAGGTCTGAATTTTCATAATACTTTAGGTTTTATTAAAAGTTTGTAATATACATATACAGCACATGTATACACAAATACATACATCACACAGCTTGGCAGATACAGTTTATTATAGCAATATATAGGTCTATGATTGGGGTAGAAGCAATTTGAAGAATTATCTGTATTATGTCTCCACATTTCGGTTGTTTGCTAAGAATTCACTAACATGTCCCTGGTAATAACACCCATTGCCCCTAGCTACCTCACCCTATCTCCACCGTCTCCTCTTCCTCTCTCGCCCTATTACTTACCCTATATCTTGCCTCACATAATTTTTCATGCTCTGCATTCACAGAAAAAACAATGTTTAGGTGATACAGTCCCTTTAATGGAAACACTCCACCACTCTGTGGAAAAGCCTTATGAGGTGATAAAAATTTCCAGGTCAAGCATACGTATACTGGGATCTCTAGAACTGCTCCTGATGCTTCACTCTGGTCCTTGGTCACTTTATACTTTATTACTTGTATTGACTGTGAGCACCTTATGGCCTTATAGACTTTTAAACCATTCTTTAATATTTGTTCATTAAAGATCACACTTTTTTCATTTAAAATGATCTCTTCTTGATTGCTTCTGGACTCCTGCAATATTCTATTTGGCATTTATACACTGAACAAAATTATAAACGCAACACTTTTGTTTTAGCCCCATTTCTCATGAGGTGAACGCAAAGATCTAAGACTTTTTCTATGTACACAAAAGACCTACCGTATTTCTCTCAAATATTGTTGACTTCTACATCTCTTACATGTATACCTAAACACCTTAAAGATATACATGACCTCAATATTCTTAAATGATAAGTTCAAGTTAAAAAGTAACCGATTAGCATGGAGAGAAATAAAAAGTAATCCACTGAATGTTCCTGATGCTGGTAACGGCGGCTTCTTCCACGCACAGTCCCAGCTGCTACTGTCATAATGCATTTCGCTCCACCCTAGCTTCATCAGGTGAGTCAAGTATATTGTGAACCACCCTTGCGGTGGTGTTCACCATCAGTACGAGTAAGCATTTTAACTTTGTATATTAATAAAGCTGTTAAGACCTTTCACTATTTCCGGACCTCTCTCTCTCTCTTCATGCTAATTGGTTACACTGGATAAGTGGAATCAGAAGCTAATTGCCTGGCAAGCAGATAAAGCCTATATGTTCAAATGAGTACACTGAGCAGTTATATTCTGCTCCATCAAATGTGAGTGTTGAAAAAACGCAATTACGCTATATATACATCTGATCTTTATTTTTCATGTGATTGAGACATTCAACAAAAGAAAGCAATCAAGACTGGGTGAGAATTTAAGTATTTATTTGCAATATAACTTGTCACAGAGGTGTTACATGTAATTATAAGCACTCCACATCTTTTGCTGTGTTTTTTTTTATATAAAATAATGTTAGCCAGCATTAGGGATTTGTCAAGTTCTGGTTGACTGACATGCACACTCTCCCACAGTACTATCAGCCTACGTACACTGCTACACTGAGGCTATGTACAGACTTTCCCAAATACATACAGAGAGAGCGAATCTACCGGTCAGTTTCGTTCATCTGCAGTAATCTCCAATTTTTGCCTTTTATTTACCCTTTCATGTCAATGAGAGTACCGTTTCGTTGCCACATTTTAACACGTGTTGTTGTTAAGGTGCATTGCTTGTTTTCCATTTATTGCTGTCCGGCTGCTGGCTCTGTTACCCCCACTGATGTGCTCCAGCCTACCCTGGTAGGTGAAACTAGGAGTTTTAATGCCACAGGTGGTCTGTCTTTCTTGGGGATTATTCCCCCATCTATTAATATTTTAAGGAAAACTATTTTAAAGTTATAAAGAATTGTGTCTGTATATCCAGTGCAATCAAATGGGAATAATAAAGAAACCAAGCATATTTGCATCACATGTTGTCTCTTGCTACTTCCATTAGAGTAAAGCTACCTTGGTCTTGCATATTTACACAGACATTTATTTATATATAATATTTACTATGTAATCATCACAGCATTACAACCAGTGAAGGCCCAGTTCACGCACATGTCTAATGTGATTATGAATATTTGGATTTAACTATTTTAATTCTGACTTTAAAAAACGGAATTGACAATAATTATACAGTGAGTGAAATATGTCATGATGACCAACACAGTTGTTTTAGGTGGTTGAATTAAGATTACATGACATAAAAGTCTGCTGTGTTTATATATGGATTATGTTACCATCCAGCAATAAAACAAATGTTATGAAAAGATAACTTTTTACTGGATGGCAGGGTCATATAGATGTTTGACTTTGCACAGGAGAATTCAATCCTAAAGTAGTTTTTTTTTAATGTTTTCATAATTTCATGGGAAATGTAGTAAATCTTTTACTAGCACCTCTTGCTAATAGACCTATATAGTATGACCTCTAGTAGAGCTGACTTCATATTCTGTGACAAGCATTTTCCTAAATGTGTTTTTTTATTGAAAGTGATCTGTAAGCAAATAACATACACATTATGTCACCTCCTTCTTCTACAACATATTCTTATTTTCTCATGGGTGACTTGGTATATGGTTAAAAAGGGGCAGTTATCGAATGATTGGCAAAAGGATAAACTGATCTCCCTCCCCTGAGCCACTCTCCTAAATGTGCCAGGGCTGTACCACTTTTCATTTCTAAATGCACCCAGCCTGAGGTTCGTTGTCTTAGGAAGCCACCCTCATGAGAAAGCCCCAAGGTCAGATACATACTTGCCAACTGTCCCGTTTTTGCCGGGACAGTTCCGGCAAGTTAGAGATTGTACCAGGAAAATAACCGTGTCGGGACTGTCCTGGCAAACGGCGTTGTCGGGTGTATGAAATGAGTTCACTTGTCAAATTATTTCACGATTGTGACGTTGGGTGTTTGAAATAAGTTCACCTGTGCTTCACTTGTAAATCCTTTTGTCACTATTGCAGTGTCACTGGGTCACGTGATGTCTTTGCGCGACATCATGTGACCCACAGAGGTCCGTCTGTGTATCTGCCTGCATTACCTACCCAGCCCTGTCACACGCTCCTGGGAGTAATAAAAGTGCTGTCTAGAGTTGAGCAAACCCGAAGCCCAAAGTTCAGGTTCATACTGAACATTACGTTTTTTTGACCCCGGGTTTGGCGATTTAATGGCGCTTTTTGAATGGCTGCAGGGAGGCTAAAGCCTCCTGAATGCCCCTACTTGCGGCATTGCCGTGAGTAGGAGCATATCGTCTAAACAAATGTAAAATTACAAGTGACTGGACAGCTATTGATGCCCAGTCACTAGTGCAATAATCCTCTTATGGCACAGGTAAAATCCTGCTGCCCCTACCTGTGCCAGCCCCCCTCCCTGCAAATAATAATGAGGGGGGAAACTAATGTCCCCCCCCCCGGGTCCCCACCAATTGCCCACGGGTGGGGACCTTAAAATAATAATGAGGGGCGGGAAGAAAAAGAAGATGGATTATATTTCACCCGTGGATTATTATTTTTTTTGCACTTGGTTTCTTTTTTGCAGGGCGTATTATGGTTTTTTATTTGGCCTTTTTTGGGGCTGAAGAAAGAAAAAAGTAGAAAGAAAAAAGAAGACATCAAATGGTAAGTATAAAATTGTTATTTTTTACAGGTTAGTTTATTGCCCACCCCCCTCACTATTATTAGGGTGAAGGGGGGGTAGGAAGGCATTTTTTTTATTAGGGGGGGAGTGACTAGGGGCTGGGCACCCCTAGTCACTTTATTTGTGGTCCCCACCCGCCGCTCATGGGTGGGGACCGGGGTCCCCCCCTCATTATTATTTTAAGGTCCCCACCCGCGGGCAATGGGTGGGGACCTGGGGGGGACATTAGGTTGCAGTTGTTGGCAACTAGGCAGATATGCTCTGTTCTAGTCTTTAAAGCGGGGCATATGCACTTGTAGGAGAGGCCCTTTGTTGTCTCCACATTCTTAGCCTTCCTCTCCCCACTAGATATATGTATCAGAGAGAGGGAGAGAGGAGGTGATAAAAGGCTTTTGGAGACTGGGTAAAAATGCAGTGTGGACCAAATACATTCTTTCTATCCAACTGTCTTCCTGTCTATCAATTTCTGCACCTTCTGTCAGTATATTGGTATTGCGTGTCTGGCAGAGTCTATCTCTGATAGTTGGACAATGCCTCTAACAACCTGTGTGCTTCTTTTTGGTTCAGAAAGTCCTTGTTGTTGGGAGAACAACCACAGATGCAGAGCACACACCACTTCTGAACCATTGACATGTTGTGCATATTTGCAGTTCAGACCACAAAATCTTTGAATAGGAAAGAAGCTCCGAATAAAAGTGACCCCTGCCCGGCCTGCTTATGAAGACCGTCTACTTCCCCAGACAGAAATAATCAACTGAGTAAACAGTTTTCTAAAGCTTGGCCGACGGTACATCTTCCATAAATCTTCAGTCATTCACAAAACATTGAAGGGGACATCTGAGAAGTGTTTTATGACAAGCTCTTCCTCTTATTAAATGGCTGCATGTCTGAAGATTTAGCCAGGGATATTTTAGACCTTAGCTTACCTGGGAGTCCTAGGACACAGAGGAGTTTGGATTAAAGAATCGCAAAACATTTACTTGTCACAACATGATGGGAACTTTTTTTTTTTTAGCTACAGATAAATGTAAAACCTTATTTGGTTAATAGTTATGAGTAATCTAAATACTTAAAGTAAGCCCACAAAATAAAGGCACATTTCATTGCTTTCTTTAATACACTATATAACAATAAAAAATATGATCAATTTAATAGGATGCTGCAAATTCTATAACCAGTGTTATTTTGCCATTAATAAACCACAGCCAATTTACCCAATCATTTGCCAGTAATGAAAAGACCTGCTAAAAAGGTTCTACTGTTTCTCCTGAGTACAGGAATACCACCCATGCATAGGTTTGTCGTATTTTTGAGGGGCTAAAAAGCCTCATTTGAGAGGTCCACTTTTTGGTTTGAATTTTTTTTAAAGTTGATACCCTAGGGCAGGGGTCCTCAAACTACGGCCCGCGGGCCACATGCGGCCCGCCGAGGACATTTCTGTGGCCCGGGGGGGGTGCTGCCGGCACCCACCCCGTTTACTTTTTTTTTTCTTTCTGGCAGCCGCAAAGGATGCGGCTGCAGGAAGAAAAAAAAAAAAAATTCACCGCGACCGGATGTGACGTTACGTCACATCCGGATCCGGTAACTTTCCCTCCTCCACAGGAGGACACCGCGCGAGACGTCCGGGGACACAGCAGCTGGAGGTAAGTGATGGGGAAGCGGGGGAGGAGGGAGGGATATTTCTGGGCTTCTGAATGGCATAATATTCCTGGGCATCTGACTGGCATCATATTCCTGGGCATCTGACTGGCATCATATTCCTGGGCATCTGACTGGCATCATATTCCTGGGCATCTGACTGGCACACTATTCCTGGGCATCTGACTGGCATATTATTCCTGGGCATCTGACTGGCATAATATTCCTGGGCATCTTACTGGCATCATATTCCTGGGCATCTGAATGGCATCATATTCCTGGGCATCTGAATGGCATCATATTCCTGGGCATCTGAATGGCATCATATTCCTGGGCATCTGAATTGCATAATATTCCTGGGCATCTGAATGGCATCATATTCCTGGGCATCTGAATGGCATCATATTCCTGGGCATCTGAATGGCATAATATTCCTGGTCATCTGAATGGCATCATATTCCTGGGCATCTGAATGGCATCATATTCCTGGGCATCTGAATGGCATCATATTCCTGGCCATCTGACTGGCATCATATTCCTGGGCATCTGAATGGCATAATATTCCTGGGCATCTGAATGGCATAATATTCCTGGCCATCTGACTGGCATCATATTCCTGGGCATCTGAACGGCATAATATTCCTGGGCATCTGAATGGCATAATATTCCTGGGCATCTGACTGGCATAATATTCCTGGGCATCTGAATGGCATAATATTCCTGGGCATCTGAATGGCATAATATTCCTGGCCATCTGACTGGCATAATATTCCTGGGCATCTGACTGGCATCATATTCCTGGGCATCTGACTGGCATCATATTCCTGGCCATCTGACTGGCATCATATTCCTGGCCATCTGACTGGCATAATATTCCTGGGCATCTGACTGGCATCATATTCCTGGGCATCTGACTGGCATCATATTCCTGGGCATCTGACTGGCATCATATTCCTGGGCATCTGACTGGCACACTATTCCTGGGCATCTGACTGGCACATTATTCCTGGGCATCTGACTGGCATATTATTCCTGGGCATCTGACTGGCATCATATTCCTGGGCATCTGAATGGCATCATATTCCTGGGCATCTGAATGGCATCATATTCCTGGGCATCTGAATGGCATCATATTCCTGGGCATCTGAATTGCATAATATTCCTGGGCATCTGAATGGCATCATATTCCTGGGCATCTGAATGGCATCATATTCCTGGGCATCTGAATGGCATCATATTCCTGGCCATCTGACTGGCATAATATTCCTGGGCATCTGACTGGCATCATATTCCTGGGCATCTGACTGGCATCATATTCCTGGCCATCTGACTGGCATAATATTCCTGGCCATCTGACTGGCATAATATTCCTGGGCATCTGACTGGCATCATATTCCTAGGCATCTGACTGGCATCATATTCCTGGGCATCTGACTGGCATCATATTCCTGGGCATCTGACTGGCATAATATTCCTGGGCATCTGAATGGCATAATATTCCTGGGCATCTGAATGGCATAATATTCCTGGCCATCTGACTGGCATAATATTCCTGGGCATCTGACTGGCATCATATTCCTAGGCATCTGACTGGCATCATATTCCTGGGCATCTGACTGGCATCATATTCCTGGGCATCTGACTGGCATCATATTCCTGGGAATCTGACTGGCATCATATTCCTGGGCATCTGACTGGCATAATATTCCTGGGCATCTGACTGGCATATTATTCCTGGGCATCTGACTGGCATAATATTCCTGGGCATCTGAATGGTATAATATTCCTGGCCATCTGACTGGCATAATATTCCTGGGCTCTGACTGGCACACTATTCCCATTGAAATACTGGTAAGTTTGTTGATTTAACTTTACTTTAAATATTGTATTTGTTCTCGTTTTGTTCAAAATAAGATATATGCAGTGTGCATAGGAATTTCTTCATAGTTTTTATTTTTACTATAGTCCGGCCCTTCAACGGTCTAAGGGACAGTGAACTGGCCCCCTGTTTAAAAAGTTTGAGGACCCCTGCCCTAGGGCCTAGGCTATTTCAAGTGGTAATATTTTAACACTGTACATGAACTAACTCTACCACCAGCCTTTGTCAAAGTTTGTGGTTGTAATTTTTTGGTGTTTTTTTTTTCACATAAATTGTACTTCAGACTAGGGTTGCCAACTGGCAAGTATTTTACCGGCAGGCCAGTAAAAAATTAGCTTGAAACCAATGTTAAGTCTATTGAGGCAGTAGCAGGGCCGGTATTTTCTGAAGAAAAGGTGGCAACCCTAATTCAGACTTGAATTCACAGAGTTTGGCATGTGTCACTGCTAAACAACACCCCAATATGTGTTCAGCAACATCCCGAGTACACGGTTACATAGGTTTGTTAGCTTGTTTGGGACATTTTTTAAGCTAACCAGTGTATTTTGCCCCATCAAACCATATATTTTATAGTCTATATAAGTAGACACTCTAGGCTATTTCAAATGGTGGTATTTTAACACTTTCCATGCATTCATTCTACCACCAGCTTTTGTCAAAGTTTGTGGTAGTACATTTTTGGTGGGGGTTTTTCACATACATTGTACTTCAGACACGAATTCACAGATTTTGGTACGTGTCACTGCCAAACAACACCACCCATGCATAGGTTTGTCAGATTGTTTGGGGGTTAAAACGCCACATTTGAGAGGTGTGCTTTTTGATCTTCCAACTTGGAATTTTGACATGTAGAGCAAGTTAATAGCTTTTATAAGAGCCTTTGTAGTACTATAATAAATAAAAAATGAACCCCTAAAAATGCACAGACAAGAATAAAATGTGCTGCTGTGCAGTGATCAGTGGCAGGGAAAGGGTTAATACACAGGGTATGGCTTTTATAAAAGCCCTTGGGTCTCACAATTTTATAACATTTAATTAAAAATGTACACTATACAGAACTATCTCTCTCTCACTAAAACTCAAGTGAGGAGAGGGTGGCAGATCCAGACAGGACTGATTAATATTTACCAATACTTATCTGACCAGGCAAATGGTAATGCTCATCTGAGCAATCACCAAACCACCTTTGCCACTGATCAGCTGTTACTGATCGCTATACATGTGCTCAGACAGCTTAAAAAAAAATATTTACTTTACAAGTAATCCCCTAGTGGGTGTAACATTTTTTTTTTAAAATGCAGATAGCAAAATTAATGTGTCTATGGCTTATGCAGTGATCTATGGCAAGGAAGGGGTTAATAGTGCCTTTTTGTACTGTAATAAATGACAGTAAAAAAGTAACCATTAAAAAAGATGCACAGGCAGCAAGATATGTGCTGCTGTTCAAGATCACTGCGTATGCACTGATCAATGGCAGGGAAGGGGTTAAACACAGGGAATGGCTTTTATAAAAGCCCGTGGGTCTCACAATTTTATTAAATGTATTGGAATTAAAAACTTACATTATACAGCTCTGTCTCTCTCCCTCACTAAAACTCAAGTGCGGAGAGGGAGACAGATGTACATGGGTCAGATCAATATTTACAAATATTGATCTGACCAGGCGAATGGTGATGCTCATCACTATACATGCGTTCAGACAGCTTAAAAAAATATTTAAGTTAAACGTAATCCCCCTGCATACGCAGCAATCAATGGCAGAGAAGGGGTTAAACACTGGGAATGGCTTTTTATAAAAGCCCTTGGTAATTAAAATTGTAATAAATATTATTTAATTTACTACTATTAAAAAATTACATTATCTAATCTGTCTCTCTCCTTCACTAAAACTATATTGAGGAGGGACGCAGATCTATACTTGTCATAGACAATATTACTTATAGTTGCCAACATCAGCCATGTTTCCAGGGACACCTATGTGTTCCACATGCTGCAGACAGAGCATGCAAAGTGCAGCCCGGCAGTATGTAGGATGGATATCCGCACAGGCACAATCCAATTAATTAATCATGGTGGGTCCTTTGAGATTTCCACCCTGATTAATTAATTGGATTCTGTCTGTGCGTATATACAAACTACATACTGCCGGATGTTGGCAACTATGTATTACTAAATATTGTCTTTGACAGTATGGTAAGAGCTCATCTTACCATACTTTGCGGCACACAGATCACACTGATCTGATGTGCCGGCATCCTGCAGCACCACCTAGAGCAACGGAAGTGAAAAACATCTCCGTTGCTCTTGCCAGTAGAAGGGAAGCGCCATCTCTAGAGGCAGTGCTCCCTTCTACCAGGCTGATGTTTGCTAAGTGCCTCGCTAAACTTTAGTTTGTTTCTTAAGCACACGTGTGCAGCCCGCGCCGCCATTTTTAAATGGCAGCTATGGTCACTCCGGGGAGTGATCGTAGCGCGCCCCTGCACTTTTGTTCAGTGTTGCACAATGCCTCTACATAGAGGCATTGTATCAACAACGAAAGAGTAACGAAAGCGACCTTTGTCACTAAGGACACATTTTTGCGTGACGTGCCTGGCATGTCATATGACGCAAAGGGGTTGAAGGATAACTAAACTTTTTATTTTTAAACTCTTGCTTCCTTAACATAGTGTCCTGTTCTCCCAAGTCAACCCGATTTGTGTATTTTTTACAGAGACACTCAAGTTTTCTCTCTGCTCGAAGTGGACATGCGCACAGCCAACCAATGCAGGTTCATCTGATCGGACTCTTTATGTAAAGGGAGGTTCTCTCTGTTACCTAGTTAAGGTCCCCTCTGCTGATCCTGTTTGAAAACAAGGGTCTTTCTGCACTCCCAGGGAAGCATGGCAGCTGCCAGTCAAAGTATAAACTGTCATGTACTGTCAAATTAAAATGCCAGTGTATCCTCATACTATATTGGAAACACAAGTGGGGGGGGGGAAAGTTCACTTGCCCTTTAATGTGGCCATTTATGTGGGGGGGGGGTGTCATTTTTTGACTTTACTGCAGTTAAATAATTCTATTTTTAACACTAAGCATGTCATGCTTCTGTCTTTTTGATGCACAATATGTATTGAGAAAAATGGATGAGTATTATACATGGGAATATCCACATTTATATTGAGGGTTTTTTTTCTGAAAAATTGTTTGGCAATCTAAACAATAGGGTGGTATCAGCTATATCATTTGTGGAGTACATAAATGTTAAAAATGAATAAATCCTATAAACCTTTATTCTTACTCAAGCATGCAAATACATTTATCTCAGTGTTCTTGTATTTTGGTTCCTATAACTGAGCTGTATCCTCAAAGACTTTGTACAACAATTATCTATAATATTTGCCATCCTAAAGACACAACTGTCAGTTCTGTACAGTAGCCATAGAAAGCATACAGTTTACACCACTTTGTTTGTTTTTTAGAATGTTGTCCCATAATTCCTAATAATCAGTTCCTGAGCCAGGATAGATATTATTACCCAGTGAATGGTATTCCTTTATCAACCTTGGAAGGATAAAGGTCTGAGTTTACCTTGCCAGGATTTGAACCTGCAACCTTGAGCTTTGAATAGGCTCTGCAGGCAGGGAATTTACAGACTGAGCTACCATGCTGGTCGCCTATAGTTACATTTGTTGGGAAATGCAACACTGGAGGGCATGTAAGATGTACCAAAGTCCCTGCACTGCAGCATCTGTGATGTATGGTAAATTTGCAGCTGTGGTGCCTCTCAGGGAAAATTCTGTTTAAGGTACATTTTCTTAAACATGTGTTCCCTTCACTGCCATTTGACTGTTATTACTAATTTAAAGGGATCTGTCATCTGGAACTAACAGTTCTATTTATCACAGACAAAAAGCAAAACATTCAGTAGGCTGTGTTGTGAGCTATTGTGTATAACATTGGCTGGCAGCCAATCTGACTAGCCTATTATTTGGCTACAACAAGCTGATATCTTCCACATTGCAGACGCTTAGCAGCAGAAAAATAACACTGTTATCTTTATTTGCAGTGAGCTAATTACTTAAAAAGTGTGTACTAAACCAACAACCTAATCCAAATATGGTCCCACCGCCTGAAGTAACTGTGACCTCTAATATGTGACCAGTGGGAATCTAGCATAGCACATTTTACTTCATATAACACAACCCTCTGAGATTTTGCAAACAAAATTCAAAGAAAAGTACGCAGCAGAGATTTTTATTTTGTGTTTCAGGCATTTGTTTCCAACTGCACAGAGGTAGTGCTCTATTATTAAGTAACTAGGGGTTTGAATATGGCCATATAACTATGGCCCTATAACTATGGCCCTATAACTATTACCCTATAACTATGGCCCTATAACTATGGCCCTATAACTATGGCGGCTGCTCAGCTGCAAATCCCATAACTTCTAGCTTTCTAGAATACCAGAGCATTGTGGTTAGGGTTGCCACCTTTTCTTCAGAAAAATACCGGCCTTGGTGCTGTCTCCATAGACTTAACATTGGCCTGATGCACACATTTTTTTACCGGCCTGCCGGTAAAATACAGGCCGGGTGGAAACTCTAATTGTGGTAGCTGTAGTCCAGAAACAGCTGGGGGGCCACTGTTGGAAGCCTAGAATATAGTGGATGTTCATATATTCTCGAGGCCTAGCGTTCATGGTTAGATATCTTGTTTCAGGATGGATGTGGCAAGAATAAGCTTACCTTCCACTTTATTTCCTTTTCTTTTGCGTATGAACTTATCACCGTCATATCTACTATCGCTATTTTTCAGCCTAGTTGTTCTTATAGAGAATCTGTGATGGAACCGGTGGTAGTATGTGTTTTATCTGCTGACGACTCTGTTGAGTGATAGTAGTTTATTTTTATAATTAAGGTCCTCCCTGGTGATCTCATGAGAAATGAGGTCTTTCTCTGCACTAGCACTAGGAGAGTCAGTTGCCAACCAGGTCGGGGTGCCTGCTTCTTGTGGAAACTGCCGGAAAGAGGATAAACTGGCATGTACTAGCAAAAGTAGATGACAGTTTATCATACTAGGGATTACTACTTTTTTCACTTGTGCTTCTATATTAGAAGCACAAGTAAAAAAAATATAGCGTTAAAGGGAAACTTCTATATCCCACCATTCTTTCTCATGCCAGAACCCTAACTAGTTTGTAAGTATTGTCTGTTTTAATAGCTTCCTGCATGGATGCAAGGGTTAAGAAATATGTTTTTAGTTGTCCTTTAAGCTCTGATATGGCTTTTCCATGCATGCCTAGATTTCCCCACAAAAAAATGATTTTTTTTCAAACATAACTTGTATTAAATATGAAAAAAACAGTTTACATGTGAATTAATATTTACAAGTAAAAGTTTTTTTCTGTAGGGTATTATTATATGCAGGCCTTTTCTTTATTTCCTAAATGAATATCCCAAATTTTGGGGGCTGTCTTATATTAGAGCAATTACGGTATATCCATTATCCAAAATGCTTCTGGTCCCAAGCATTTTGAATAAGGGATATTTATCCTGTAAGTGCATGTGATTCATAGTCTTCACTGAGTGCACTATAGGAAAAATGATCTATGTTTAAATTGGACAAGCCAACATATAATGGTTTCTTTTTTAATCATGAGCAGAGGAGCACCAGTGTCATCCGAGGTCAAGTGCAATATAGGTGCATGGCAAGTGCTGTGGGTAGTGCTGTGTATGGTGCTGTGTTAATGGGGTCCCGTGTGTGGCACATTTATTGGGCCACCATGTGTGGCATAATTAAGAGGCTCCCCTGTGTGGCATAATTAATAGGGGTCCTGTGTGTTGAATAATTAATAGGGGTCGCATGTGTGGCATATTTATGGGGCTCTTGTGTGTGGCATAATTATGGGGCTCCTGTGTGTGGCATAATTATGGGGCTCCTGTGTGTGGCATATTTATGGGGCTCCTGTGTGTGGCATAATTATGGGGCTCCTGTGTTTGGCATAATTATTGGGCTCCTGTGTGTGGCATAATTAAGGGGCTCTTGTGTGTAGCATAATAAATGAGGCTTCTGTATGTGGCATAATTTGTGGGGCTCCTATGTGTGGCATAATTTGTGGGGCTTCTGTACAGCATATTTAATGGGCCTTATGACTGGCATTACTAAGGAATCTGTTTGGCATGGTATTGAAGGAAATCCAGCGGGTGATACCAACCCTAGTGATGCTTCCGAGCACCACCACTTTTAGCCTGATGTGTTTCACACTCATGCTTAAGGTGAACCATCACACTTAAGTGAAAAATACAACAAAAATGGAACAATAGCAGTGTTAAAAAAAAACCTAGAAGGACTTTCATGTCAGATTTGGAGTAAGACGTGCATTGCACCTTTTTTCCCTTCCCGATTCATTAAATTGCAGGAAGCTTTGTGTGTAGTGTTGAGCGAACCCGAACCGCACTGTTCGGGTTCGTACCGGACATTACCGTGTCCGTGCCAAGAACCCGAACCCGGACATTTCACTGTATGTCCGTGTTGGAGTTCGAGGTTCGGCTATAAACCGAAAATCTTTAAACCGAAAGTCATTTGGTTTATTGACTTTCGGTTTATGGAATAGTCAATAGCATTACATGTATTCTATAAGCCGAAAGTCTATAAACCGAAAGACATTCTGTTTATAGACTTTCTTTTTATAGAATAGCAATAGCATTAAATGTATTCCATAAAACGAAAGTCTATAAACCGAATGTCTTTCGGTTTATAGACTTTCGGTTTATGGAATACATGTAATGCTATTGCTATTCTATAAACCGAAATAGAGTCCCCATTCATAAGAATAGTTCAATTGAATGGGAACGGTCAAATACTGTGCTTACAGCGCACTTTGAAAAATTCTAATAGTTTTGGGTGCTAAATAGTACAGTATTTTTAATTTGTATGTATTTTATGTTTTTTGAAGTTATTTCCCTATCCATATTTGTTTGCAGGGCACTACTCTTACCCACATTTTAATTCCTTTTGCAGCCCTCTTGCCCTTTCCATGACTTTTTTAGAGGCATTTTAGTGACCAAAAGTCCGTGTCCCCATTGACTTCAATGGGGTTCCGGGTCAAGTTCGAGCACGGACCCGGACTTTTTTCCGAAGTTCGGTCGAACCTCTCGAACCCGAACATCCAGGTGTCCGCTCAACTATATTTGTGTGTTTATATCTTGAGATCTGAGGAAACTGAGATAAAACATTAGAAATATTTGGTGATATAAGGTATATATATATATATATATATATATATATATATATATATATATATATATATATACATATATAGGTATTGACTGTATAAAAAATAATTCTGGGGGAAGGCCTCACTGTGAAGCAAATTTTGTGTTCCTATACATTCCATAAAGGGGAAGCTATATGCCATGTAATGTACAATTAAATATGGGTGACTTTGGTAAAGTCAGAGAAGCTCATTTAAATTGGGTACTTATCTGTGTATGTCTTGTGCTCATGTTCAATTTTGTGAAGTAAAAATTCAAAGTCATGCTGTACTTTGAATAAACGCTTTAATGGTTTTAGCATAATAAAAGAGCTCTGTAAGCTCATGTTACTGCAAGCATTTCATCTGGTAAAGTGGAAGGTGGATCCAGTCCCTTAGCCACCAGTTCACACAAGCAAACTATGTACTGTAACTTTAATGTGTGAGTGTATCACAACCTTCCACAGCAATCCGAGACAGGTTAAAGAAAAAGTGTAAATACTTTAAGACAAAGGAAAACTTGGAAGAACTGGAGTAAAACCCATGGAAAAAAAGATTAGAGAGAGAGAGAGGAGAGTGGTAAATAAAAGGAGAAAAGAGGCAGAGATACTTGGGAGATGTTGAAAAAGTTGGGGTTGAAGATAATGAGGTGAGAGAGGTGGGTCACACAAAGAGGTAGATCTTTTGTTTTGCCCACATTCCATTCCTATATTTTGTTACGTTTTTGTGTTAAGGAATTGGGCAAAATCAATAGACCTTGATCATTGAGGGCAGTGTTACCTGTAGGCTCAACTCCTACCTGCAGCGATGGTCCTAGTGTCCCCACTTGTCTGCCTAATGGGTAATATGGTTGTTTTTATGTGAGTCTTAAAAGTCAACTTATCCGCTGGTTTAGCACAGGATATCCCAAACTTTCTGAATTCCCATGCCACAGACTCCATTTACTCATAGACCTCAATGACTTACATGTTAGCTGTGTTTTGTATTTGTGCCTAGGCCTAGAGCAATAGTCGTGTATGGTGCAAGAGCTGAGCCAGGGCTTTCATTGTCGGTGGTACATCCTCCTTCGCTGCCTTGTGCTGCCTTCACAGACATCTGGGCAGGCAGTGGAAAGGAATGTGGGGCAGTCTGGCATAGTGGAAAGCTACGCGAGAAGGGGTGCAGCCAATGAGGTGGGTGGGTTGCATGAGTTTAGTCAGGTCTAGGGCAGGACAAAACTCAAATAGTCCACTACGTGGTAGACACCATCTATCAACCGTGGTATGCATTTCTGGACCTTCCTTTCCCTGCACTTACCCCTCTCTGTGTTGCTGAAACAATACGTATATATGCCACCAACTCTTGCTTGCAGTATTCTTCCCTCTCCACCCCATCCCCCTAATACATCATGTGACACTTCTCATGTTGAGAAGCAGAACTCTATCATATATACCGTATTTGCTCGAATATAAGAGCAAATGCTCTGAAAAAGACCCCTCGTCTTAGATTTGAGGTCGTCTTATAGTCTGACCTCAAATTGAGGTCAGACTATAAGACATGGATCCAGGTCCCCCGCAGAGCTGCAGGGGACCTGGATCCCCCTCGCTAACAGCCGGTGGATGTCTGCGCAAAGTCCTTCCGGCTTCATCATATAAGTCCCGGCGGAAGTGCCGGGCAGCAGCGGAGGATGTCTGCACGTACCGTGCAGACATCCTCCGGCTGCCTTCACTACCCACCAGGAGATTTGGGCAGCCGGGGGATGTCTGCACGATAGTTCAGACATCCTCCATGCTGCCCAACACTTCCATCTATTATGACGGACCGGCTGTCCGTCATAATAGACGTAAGTGTTGTGCAGCATGGAGGATGTCTGCACTATCGTGCAGACATCTCCCAGCTGCCCCCACTAGCCAACAGGGAGCGAAAGACAGGTGAGGGGGAGGGGGGAGAGAGAGACGGGGCAGAGAGAGACAAGGGGAGGGGGGCAGAGAGCGACAAAGGGAGGTGGGGCAGAGAGACAAGGGGAGGGGGGACAGAAAGAGACAAGGGGGGGCAGAGAGATACAAGGTGAGAGGGAGGGGGAGAGAGAGAAAAGGAGGGAGGGAGGTGGAGAGAGATAGAAAAGTTTGGGGGGAAGGAGAGACAACATGGGAGGGAGGGGGAGAGAAATAACACTGGGGGAGAGAGAGAGACAACGCTGGAGGGGAGAGAGAGAGACAAAGCTGGGGGGAGGGGGAGAGAGAGGCAGCATTGGCACATAAAAGGAAATAAAAACAAGAATGTTTTTTTAATATAATAATTTACATGTGAATATGTACAAGTTAAACTTTTTTCCTATAGGGTAGTCTTATATTCAGGCTTTTAGTTTTTTTCCTAAAGGAATATCCAAAGTTTGGGGGGTCGTCTTATAATCAGGGTAATCTTATAGTCGAGCAAATACGGTACATACACACAAACCATGTTTTGATGCTTGGGTCATTATATCCTTTTGTTATTTACACAACAGTTATTTTGGTCAACGTTTTAAATGCTGTTGCAAAATTTATAGCACCTTGGTGAACACATCCCTAAATGTTTCTTCTGTGTTAAGTAAGCAAATAAAAACATTTTATATGTACATTTCTTCTACTCCACCTGTTTTGAGACAGTACCTCCAATTACTCTAAGGCAGCCATGTTTGGAGAGTCCAACAGCTAAAGTGCCAAAGTTTTCCAGAACTTGCCAAAATCTGCACAGGAACAGCTGTTCATGTCACATAGAGGTGATTATGAAACATCTGTAAAAACTTAAAGGCCCAGCGTATAAACACAGGGGGAAACTGCAAGCTCTGTGATTTCTATCCCTATACCAGAGGAGGCCATAAATTGCATTGTTGTTCCTTGAAGATCTGTCCTCCGAGAACAAATATTTGTGTAGGACACAAAGCGTTTCAGCCAGATATGGTAAAAATAACCGAGCCGCTGGACTTTGAGAAGACAGCTGCAAATGATTTCATCACCCCATAAAACAAAAATTTAGGAAAACACCGAACACCAAGCCAAAAGTCCCCGAGGCACTGTCCATCCTAGAAAATCATTTCTATCCCCATTGTTAGTGGAAAAGCCATTATATAGGCTCACTCACTAATAGGTTCTATAAAACCAGACTTTTTTTTTTTTCTTGTACTTTATACTAAGAAGATGACCTCCCAGAGCTTGTTGCATTAATTTAAAGGACCATGCTGACTTACAAAATGACCTACCTTTTCTAGGCATAGTAAAAATAACTAATTGTTGTACAGGTGGAATTACCAGGTCTGACAGTGTTTTGCTGGACACATAACTTATACATGCTCCCCTGCAGAATGTAGAATACAAGTGTGTCCAAAAATGTGATACCTTGAGAAATTAAAATAATTTCCCTCTAAACATATGAAGTAATTCTGCAGAGCGGCATGTAAAAGTTATGCATACCTAAACTGAAGTGGCTGATCATACATGTGTATTACATTACATTAATATTTATTTATATAGCACTAATCATTTACGTAGCGCTATAATAAGTTCACTATTTAGTTTGTTTTCAATTGAATGTGATATATATATATATATATATATACATATATATATATATATATATATACATATATATATATATATATATATAAAAATCCAAAATAAAGCAAGCACTCACAGGACTTGATGCAAAATGGGTCGAAATGTTTACTTACTCATACAGGTATTACAGGTATGCAGTACACATGAGCATGAAATCGACGTTTCGGTCCACACCGTGGACCTTTATCAAGACTGTCTTGATAAAGGTCCACGGTGTGGACCGAAACGTCGATTTCATGCTCATGTGTACTGCATACCTGTAATACCTGTATGAGTAAGTAAACATTTCGACCCATTTTGCATCAAGTCCTGTGAGTGCTTGCTTTATTTTGGATTTTTGTATACTATAGCTGCATAGCACCCGGGCCATGAATTGTGATGATTGCCTGTAGCTGAGTGCACCATATTTTGGATTTTTTTATATATATATATATATACATATATATATATATATATATATATATATATATATACATATATATATATATATATATATATATATTTAGTAAATGGACAATTGCCAAGTAAGCAAAAGTATTTTTCTTTAAGAGTGCCAGGGAGTGAGCAATGCATTATGTTGCAATCTGACAACCAAAGATTGAATTCAAATGAATAGGTTGCAGACCCCAATATCCTAATGCCATGGAACTCAATTTGGGGAATATAAACTCAGATCATGTCCAGCTGTTTCTTGCCTTATCCATAACATAAATGTAGACAACAGGATTCCATGCCACATGTGGTGCAGACAGAGTGGAGTCTACGTATCAAAGAAAAGTGCTTTAATAGGGATTTTTTTTATTATTATTATTATATAGTGCAGCCTGTGGGTTTATCATATTGAAGTGATGTAACTACAAAAAAACAAGTACCAACAGAGCAGGAATACGCAGAATGGAAATTACTTGCAGATTCAGCTTGATAATAATTTGGGTTTTGTATATTGTTCTTTTTTACACTTAAAAAAACCTGTTGTGCGATGTGCATTTTCTTTTAAAGTCGCTGTACGGTCTAAACAAAACCAAATAATCAAGGTTGTTGATGAAATGACAAAAACAAACAAACAAAAACTACTGTGGCAACAAAGCTTTTCAACCAATCCAGACAGTTTTGGATTCATGTAACTACACTATGGAAGCTATTAAATACATTAGTTGTAGACTAGTGTTGGCATCCAAAGTCACAGTGATGATGCCTAGTTCAGAAGAGTAGTGTACATTAAACAGCTTGCCTGAAATTCGATTGTGTTTTCGTGTATCAAAGTATACGAATTAAAGAGGGACTAAACCTAAAATAGAGTTTTAATCAAACCGTGTATGACTGTAAGCTTGCAAGCTTACTACCTCATGTATAGATCTCTGTTTTATGTAATCTGTCATTCCCCTTTATGCTTCATGCAAAGTGCTGTGGTAATTGTTGGTACTATATAAATGGTAATGTAATAACGACAATTTTATACATCGCTACCCTTTCATGTGTGGGTAAATCGACGGTTTGACGATTTATTTCTGCGTGCGCCTAGTTATTAAAGAACCCCTCCATTTCTTGCACTTTTGCTTACACAGCTTGCCACCTTTTCCTTCCAAAATATACTGGTCCTGTTATTAACTACCAGCTGGGTGGTAACTCTATATACATCTTTGTTCTGGCCTTTAAAAAAACAACACAAAAAGGTTCTACATTCGTGGATAAACAATGTTTAAATGACTCAGTCCCTTTAAAACTGTATTTTAGGCTCAATCCCTCCTTAATCAAACCAAATAGTAGACATGTGCATTCGTTTTCGGACGAATGCATTTTCGTCCAAAAATAGCATTTTCGTCCATTCGTCCAAAAGTCGAATAACGAAAATGCTATGCTAACGAAAGCCGAATGAACGAATGGTTAATAAACGAAAATCATTCGTTCATTCGTCCATTTGTAGTACTATTGGCATTCTATAAGCCAAAATAGAGTCGGTTTATAGAATACAATAGCATAGTACACTACATTCCATAAACCGACATAATGAACGACTTTCGGTTTATGGAATGCATGTAAGTCTATTGGCATTCTATAAACCGACTCTATTTCGGTTTATAGTAATGCCAATACTATAGCACGAATGGACGAATGATTTTCGTTTATATTAAACCATTCGTTCAACTTCTTAGCTTTCTATAAACCGAAACAGAGTCCCCATTCATACATTTTTATGAATGGGAACTCTAGTTCGGTTTATAGAAAGCCCATAGTATTACATGTAATCCATAAGCCGAAAGTCTATAAACTGAACGTTCGGTTTATAGACTTTCGGCTTATGGAATACATGTAATCCTATTGCTATTCTATAAACCAAACGTTCGGTTTATAGAAAAGCAATAGGATTACATGTATTCCATAAGCCGACAGCCTATAAACCGAACGTTCGGTTTAAAGACTTTCGGCATTTGTAATGCATGTAATAGTACTATTGGCTTTCACTACACGGAGACAGAGTCTCCATTCATAAATTTATGAATGGAGACTCTGTCTCCGTGCAGTGAAAGCCAATAGTACTACTATTTATATTTCTTATGAATGGGGCTCTCGTTCGGTTTATGGAAAGCCAATAGTATTACACGTATTCTATAAAACGAAACAAATAAAACGAAACATAATGAACGAATTTCGTCCGAAACAAATGTAGTAATGAACGAAATTCGTTTTAGACAAAATAAATAACATTTTCATCCGAATGGACGAAAACTAAACGAAAATTTTAGTTTTGCACATGTCTACCAAATAGCAGTACACTCTTTTGCATTTCTTGGCGGTGTGATGCTATTAGGCCTCAACTGACAAATTGCTTAATCTCCTTTACAGACCACTGGAATAAAATACAGAGGTGAAACAGAGTTTTAATACCAGTCATATTTCATGCGACAAGGCTTAATGTATGAGAAGGCTTTTTACCCGCAAGCTGCCCCATCTAAGGAGATTAACAGGCAGCATGGTAACTCTTGAGTGAAGTCTACCACTGACCTCTTTTTGGGGCCAGTTAGCTGCCAGTCAGCCTGCACACATGGCCTGTTATACCGTTTCCTGCAAAAACTCCTTGTGTAACCTCCGTCTCCTGCAATAAAATAGCTTCACCTTTATGTTTGTGTCTTGGCTGCAGTGTGGTGTGATGTCATACTTAACAAGGCTATGAAGTGGAGAAACTGATGTACAGCACTGAAAAATAATTATGAGTGGACATGGTTTTTATTCCCTTACAGCTCCATTGAGTTACTGTGGTGGATGTGGAAGGAGTTCCCAGTTCTGTTAGCACAGCTGTGTGTATTTTAGCACAGGCCAATAGAACTTGCTGAGAAACTGCAGACAGCAAGCTGGCCAGGATATTAGTGTTACCGCTGTAGAATGTTAAGGGACCAGCCATGTTGTAAATAACTTCGACACCGGAAAATAATACGGTGACTATACAGAGTGCGGTGGGTGGTATTTGAAATAATGCTTCATTGATTTGCTTTAATACTAATTATTCAGTTAGTGTTTGTGGGATAATTCAAAATGAATGAGGTAATGGGATAGTTCTTGTAAATTCAAATGGAAGCCAGCGAGCCTGCATATAGTGCATGACGAGAGGCTGACATTTTACCAAAGTTACCATATTCGTGAAGGAAACGCTGGTTTGTCTCCTTTAAAATCCCATTAAAATATAGCTTTTAATAATGGATGCTTTCACTGGCTCTGTGAAGGTTTTAAACATCAGTACCATCGTTAGAAGTGTATTCTTAACTTTACAGTTTAGCAAAGCATTAAATAATCAATGCGGATGGAAGTGCAGAGTAAACAATGAAATAACGGAGCATCCGTTCAGTTATTGATGGTGACAAAACAGCACATCAGTATGTAACTGTCCTATGGATACGATCAGTATAGTCCATCCAGTCATCTATAGACTGTATAGTGTAGTAACTGTAATCCTAAACATATAATACCAATCTTTAGCCTATTTTCTGCAAACCCTTTGATCTACCCCATCACCTCCTGTTACCTCTATGCCCCTTCATATTTGTCCGCACCTTCTAATTCTTCTTCATCAAGGCTTCCCATAGAGTGAGCTCTTAACCACCTGCAGGCACTTATACAGACTAACTTTAAACTTTCTCGTCTTATAATATTACACGAAGTCTCCAATTGTGTCTGCTCTCACTCAGCCAGTACTGCAGGGTTAGTGGAATCTTTTTAAATTAGTGTGGACTTGTGAAATTCTTCACGTTCTTTATGCAGACTCATGTCCTCTACAGTTAAGTGGCCTGGCACTTTATTCTTCACACTTTTTTTTAGCGATAGATGAGCAGAGAAGTCGGACAGCTTCATTTGACTTCACTCTATTACTGAATGATTGCTGATGAACACCACTAATCATGGGTATCTGGAGATGTTGCAAGAGGGTGCTCTTCCCCTCCCACCACCCTTTGGGAACTAAAAAAGCCCCACTGGAGTAGCAACAAGCAAGGGAGAAGTAGCAGGCTGTTTAGCATAGCTTTACTAGACATAGAGAGCAGATAAACACCTGACAGGCAGTGGAGTGCAGCAAAAAAAGCTTTTATTTCATTCTATGCACTCCCTTGCTGTCAAAGTGGTTTTGGTCCGCTCTCTTCTTTTCCCTCCAGCAGCTGGTCTCCTCCCTATTCATTTTGTCGCTGCTGCTTCGCATGCATAGAGTCCCCGTCTGGGCAGAGACAAGAGTTAATGTATTCAAACATGTATTTTAGATCCAAGCCTTTTTTGTGTGTAATATTTCAAAATGTTGCAGTGCATCACAGAGCCACACTACACTACACAACATTAACTTTTGTTGACTGCACCTTCCATGATGTTGCACACACTACATAGCAACTTTTCCCATAATAATTAACTTGGTGGGTTGACGCAGTACTTCTCAAACCTGTCCTCAAGACCCCCTCCAACAGTCCAGGATTTAGGGATTACCCAGTTGTGCTTAACCCCTTCATGACTGGACTGTTTTTGGAATGTTGTGCGTTAGTGACCGAGGCTGTTTTAACACTCCTGAGGTGTTTATGTTTAGCTTTGATTTTCTTATTTGTCAGTTGCTCTACCCAAACAAATTAGTTATTTATTTTCAGGACAAGAAGGGCTTTCAGCTGATGCCATTATTTTGTTCATATAATTTATTGTATTATGAAAAAAATAGTAAAATATGGTTACAAATTTTAAAACAAACAACACTTTTCCTGAATGTTCTTTGTAAAATCTTTTACTAAGCTCCAAAAGCTAATGAAAAAAACCTGCTAAATGGATTCTAATATTGGTCCTGAGTTTAGAAATACCCAATGTTTATATTTTTTTTGCTTTTTTGCATGTTATAGGTTAATAAATACAAGTAGCAAATAGCTGTTTCAAAACCATTTGTTTAAAAATTATGGTTTTTAATCGTTGAATAACCCCCCCCCCCCCACACACACACACACACATTTTTATAAAGTAGACATCCCAGGGTATTCAACTTGGGGTATTTTGACACTTTTCATTCAGTCATTTTACCACCAATTTTTGGCATAGTAATTTTGTGTGTGTTTTATTTCCACACACTTTGAACTTTAAGTATGAATCTAAATGGGTTTGTTCTATTGTATTGCCAAACAAAACACCACTATATGTTCAGCAACTTCACCTGAGTATAGCCGTACCCCACATGTATAGGTTTGATAGGGTTATGTGGCAGCTACAGGGCCAAATTTGGGATACGGCCATTGCAGCTTCAAAACGTGTATTCAATAAGTAAGGCTTGTGACTACATAGCCTATCATGCTCAGCAAGCTAATTTACAAACCCTGATTCTAACTATAGCTCAGTGGCTCGGTATCAAGACACTTACCCTGGCAAAATGACATGGCTGCATACCGCGATCGGATCTGCATGACGGTCCTGGACATTCGGTTTATAGACTTTTGGTTTATAGAATACATGTAATGCTATTGGCTTTCTATAAACTGAACTAGAGTCCCCATTCATAAGAATTTCTTATGGATGGGGACTCTAGTTCGGTTTATAGAAAGCCGATAGCATTACATCTATTCCATAAACCGAAAGAATATAAACCGAAAGACATCCTGTTTATAGACTTTCTTTTTATAGAATAGCAATAGCATTACATGTATTCTATAAAACGAAAGTCTATAAACCGAATGTCTTTCGGTTTATAGACTTTCGGTTTATGGAATACATTTAATGCTATTGCTATTCTAGAAACCGAAATAGAGTCCACATTCATACGAATAGGTCAGTTGACCTATTCGTATGAATGGGGACACTCACCCACATTTTACTTCATTTTGCAGCCCTGTAGCCCTTTCCAGGACTTTTTTAGAGGCATTTTAGTGGCTAAAAGTTCGACCCCGAACCCGGACTTTTTTCCGAAATTCGGCCGAACCCGAACATCCAGGTGTCCGCTCAACTCTAATTACTATTTAGTACAGTAATGGGACTGAAGATGTTTGCGAACTCCATCTCCCATGATAATTCGTCATCCTTAAGACTATCATGGGATATGTAGTTTCCAAACATCTGTAGTGCCAAGGTTAGCCATTACTGCCTTAGTCGACGCCACCACCACATAACTCAAAATTACATTAGCACTGCTAGCAGAAAAATGGGCACACCTGCGCTAATGCACCTTTTCAATAGCTCTGATAACGTGACTGCATGGATCAACCCTGCACTGCTTGCTTGATAAAAAAACAATATAAAATACGCAACACAGAAATACTAAAAAGTATATTGTCTTTATTGGGGCAGAAAATGAATCATTCAATATTTACAGAATATTATCTATCGGTTTCAGAAAGTAAAATGAATGCTGCACACATTTAGATTGCAAGGTTAAAACATGTACACCACACAAATGCAGAAATACATTGACAGTTAGTGTGAAAACCATTTGTTAAATATGTATCGCCTATGGGCATTTTTAGATTTGTTTATTTAGGAAGTAAAATGTATAGTATGAAGCCTTGTTATTGTGCTTTGCATGGACTTCTTGCCAGGTTATATGCTGTGTATGGAGATCATTTGCATTGATAAATTCCTGTTGCAGAATAAAGCAAGTTACTTATTGCTCTAGCTTAGGAGAAATCAACCTGTGACCTCTCAGCTGTTGTTCAATTGCATTTCCTATGATTCTCAGCCAGCCATTAGAGACATTGCAGTAAACCACTTACCTTTTTATATTGAAACCCCCCCCCCCCCCCCCCCCACAAAAAAACGACACCTCTGTAGATTTTTCTAGTGTTTATTTTCCCCTGGAATCTAATAGGAACATACTATAAAATCCCTCCAGTGAGGATAGAGTTGTGGTAACTTTTGCACTTGGCTCTGAGCAAAATGAAAATTGTAATTCAACAACAGCTGGGGAGTGAGGAGTTACTCCTGGTATTGACTGTAAGGCACTGAGCCCTCTGTAGCAACAATGGTTACTATGGTATATTAGACAAGTTCAACTTTGGCATTGGGGTATACGGCCACAACGTCGTATCCTTCGGGGGGCTTGACTCTCTCCTTGGCGTGAGTTTCGCAGTAGAGTTGCTCTTCAATGAAGAAATAGCCTCTCTGTTTGAGGTTTAGCCCACAGTCATCACACATGAAACATTCTGGATGATAGAGCTTGTCTCTTGCTTTTACTATCGTGCCACTGTACAATAAGGGGAGAAAAACGATTAAAGCATAGCAGTGACGGGCAGAGTAGCACTAAACAGTAAGAAACGGCTTATTCTGTTTTAATGTTTATCCTTGACAATTACCCCCTTAATGAGCCAAGGATGTACTTCAAAGACTTAGTGACGGCATGAAATGTCCAGAGTAAAAATCTGCAGTGCCCAGCACAAACAGCGGCCGGTAAACCCTGTTTCTGGGTGCCTTCATCAAGACTTGCCATGATCTCTCGTAGTACTAGTTATAAGCTACCTTGGCTCCAGATTTCTATGTAACTTTGGTGAATTAAAGCCAGTCAGAGTTTAGCCAGCATGTGCTGTCTAGGTCATTCTTGGTTCACCAACAATCTAAGAATTACAGTTTCAACGGTTAAGAAAATAATTCTGTTGCCTAAGTTGTCATGTCCTACTGGAACTCCATGAACAGAATGCTTTGCATATGGGAAGCAATGTTTAGCTTGAGCATCCTAGTGCCACCATGAAGAGATGAAGAGTCTTAGAAGTCATCTTTAATTAGAAAGAAGATCCACAATAAATTGTGTAAACCAGAGTCATCTGGGGAAAGCCATTTACCAATTTGAATATGTACTGTGTGCAATGATTTATGGCAGTCATACAAACAAATGTAGAGTGCGATGGCTATGCACTAAGCAGTGATAAAGCTCTCAAGCATTTATTAAATGTGTCCAAGCAGTGCCAGAATTCATCTCACGTTTCTCATTTTTCTGTTACATTAGGGACCATGTTTTCTGAGCTAAGTGCGTAGTTGGCCAACATTTTTCTGTCCAGCTGTGGTTAAAAGCCTCCTCCTGTCATCCTCACTAGTACACCAACAGATGGGGTAACACAGGCTGTCAGAATATGTCTTGTACCCACTTAATTCACCCTAGGTGCAGCTAAGAGTAAACTATAACCTACACACAACAGCTCAAAGCTTCAACAGCAACGTTATAATAATTCTATTTCCAGATGCATTTTTACTTAGGGGAGGAAGTGAGGAGTAAATGTTTTAATAAGGCTTCAAAGTGTTTTGTCTTATGCAATGTTAAAAAAAAAGTTAAAATATTTAACATTTGTCCATTTCAACTCCAAAATATTCTATAACACAAAACGCCAAGTAAAACACAGCAGTAAAGGGCTTCCTTTGCCAAGTACAGAAGGTACCTTCCTATATAGACCCTAAACACTTACACATAGCTAGCTAGTGTAAATGTTAAGCTCCATGTGGGAACATATTTTGTCTAAAAAAAAAAGTGGATAATTAATTTGATTTAGTAGGTGTAACATTGCATTATCATTGATCAAAAAAAACATTTCTAAGAAAAAATAAATAAAAATAATACAATTATATATATATATATATATATAATGAGATAACATTTGTTTGTGACTATTACTTACACAATCCCATTTCCACATCTGGTGCATTCAGGGAGCAGCTGTAAGCCAGTCAGTGGGCTGCTAAGTTTAGACACTGGTGATTTGATGCTTCTTGAGCTGGCCGGTCTTTCTGGCTTATCACCTGCAAAATAATGCAACTTATTATGGTGTAAATGCCATTCAAAGTACTAAAAAAAGTTCTGACAATGATTTGAAATATGGCTCAGTCAGATTTGACATTCTAAGAAAGGTCCATGTGGCACATGACAGAAAGACTGGAAATATTGTATATTATAGATTCATTAATCCAGAACAAGAACTTGGAATGGAAACAACCAAAAGTGATGCTGTGTTGTATTGTGATGTTAAACACAAGAGAACCATTGTGGAAAGTGTCCAGGAATTTTAAGGTTCAAATTCAAGTCTGTCTACGCCTATCCAATGGCCAGCTTGGAGACAGCAGAATCCTAGGTTTTTTTTTAAGTACAAATTTGTAAAATGAGACAAGTTATTAAGAATTGCATTAAGAGGATTCAGAGGAGAAAATACACTTTTGCACATGGAGATGAAAAAGAAGCACATGACCTGGAACAATTCCACTACTGGATTTGAACTGGTCAACACATGTCAACCTGTTTTTGCATATACAGCCAATTTTAAAATTAAGCATTCAAAAAGCTCAGATTCCTTGTGTTTGTATCATGAGCCAATTGCGCTCTCAGACTTTTCTGAACTAAAATAGTCACATGTAATGGAGAGCATTTCTGACTGATTTTTCCGATTTCCTGCTTGACCTAATGTCTTATGATTTAAGCAATTAGCTCATGCAAACAACAAGCTAATGGGCGTGGGAGTGTAATAAGTTGAAATAAAGATTCTTCGCTCCTAAGAAGAATTCCCTTGACTTTGACTAGAGTTTTATAAAGCATACTCATTTTAATGAAAGTTTTATACAGAATTATTCCCACATTCCTGCTGGCTCATTGAATGATCAATTCCCTCTCTTTCATTAGAGCTTTTTAAATACTCTCATTCAGAAAGAACTTTGTATTTTGGGATCTGTATTGCCATATTTGTGGAACTAGCTCATGAGGAGGATTTGTATATAAATGACAAACATGCTGAAATAACTGTCTGGGATTGTGGATCTAGACTAGGGAGGTCACAGTGAGGCCTTCCATTTGCTGATGGCCTACATCTCCTATAATATTCTGGATGGCAGGAGAGTATGGGAGATGCAGTCATTCAACAGCTGGAGGGCCTCACTGTGACATCCCTGGTCTAGAGGAAAATAAATTTGCCAGATCTATTGGATAGACCTCATGGGTAGAAATTTTACACAGAACTATGTAAATCATTGTATATTTCTAAACATGTAACATATTCCATGAAGGCACAACAAGTGATTGAAGGGTGACAACCACTGCACTATTAATTCCTCAGTGACACAGGCAATTTTACATTTGTGCTGTGATGGTAAAGCCCGGGATTTAAGTATTACAGGAAGGGCTCTATGACTAAAACCAGATCAGGGGATTTCCCACTAGATAGATAAAATGGAGACTGTGTGTTAAACATTGACCTAAGTCATGGGTCAACCGTGAGTGACAGGCAGTATAGTATAGTATATACTATAGGGGTGGGAAGAAAATTGTTATACAAGCTAGGGTCTTCCCATAATCAGCTCATTACAACAATTTTACCCAAGCTGGTTTCCCTCCCTCTCCCATTTTTGGGTTAGGCATTCCTGAGGCGTGGCAGGGGGTCCTAAGAGAATGGGCTCCAGAGCAGGAGGTGGCCCTCACAGGGAGGGCTACACTGGGTGTACTGTCCAGTGGGCGGTAGTGCACGTTCTCCTCAAGGGCTGGGCCCTGAGTGGTTATATGGGCAATTGTACCACCAGTTAGGAGGAGGCGGCTGGTGGTTTTCTTTATCATCGCGTTTTGCTGGTGCTATTGCGCCTGGGGTCAATTCTCGTGGGATCTTGCCAAGGAATAGGCTAATATTATGCTAATATTTGCCTTATGTTACATCATTATTAATGATGTTGGTTTTAAGTGTAATATATGTTCACATATATGCTACTATATGTGTTATAAAATTTATATGAGTATAATAAGTTGTTACAGTGTGTTTGGAAATAAACGCGGTGGCCTCCGGACTGCAACCTGTGTGTTGAGTCCTCAATTGGGGGGCAGAGGGGGGGATATGTTCCCAGTGGATTAGCTGTAATTTTCCTCTCTCATTTAATGTACCAACACATATTATATACTGGTTTTATCACCATAAGAAGTGCTTTCTTAAGATACCATTGTTTTCATCATATATTATTTACTATAAAAATATAAAATATGATGAAAAACAAACACAAATTTTGAGCTTAAAAAAATCTTTTACACATCTACAAACTGGGGGGGGGGGGGGGGGGGGGTTCACTAGCCATTTTCCTCTTGTGACCTTTTAACCCTGACCCATATAATCAACTTGGCTCTAACCCTAACCAATTGCATTATTATTATTTTTATGTATAATGTTGCTGACTGCCACTGATTTACCGCTTCCAAATCTCTTGCCCACAACAGGGTAGCTGCCTCTCTGGTATGGAGCAAACTATCGCTATGAGGAGTGATCGTATATGCACCAAAGGTTTTTTTTTCAGTGGCCTGATACCGCCAAATGGAGGCATCATGGCAACACTGTTTGATCGTTGGGAGTTAATTGATTGCCTCTGGTCATTTAGACGTGTCATTAAAGGTTTAATCTGCCCTTGCCACAATAAAAAAAATGATAATAAATCCATAATGAAGCCAGGACACTGCAGTTATTACTTACTATTGCACCAAAATAGAGGGGCATGATACGTATTTCTTTCTTATTATTTAAATCGGCATGAAACGTAATGCCCTCCAGAACAGCATTTCCGTAGTAAAGAAATGTTATAAAATAATATCATCTCCTTCCAACAATTATACTATAACCAGGGAGACTCAGTGCTGCAGCTCATTCTGAAGCCTCTATAGCAGTGAGGAGGTGGATTCTGCATGAACCTCCGGGAGAAGCGGATTGCAGGAAATGTCAAGATGAATGACACTTCTGACCCTTGCCTTTGTTTTGTCTCCAAGAACACAAAGGGATCTGTAGATCTTGTGAGTATTTAATGAGATAATAGCTGGAAATGGACCAACAATTCAATGTGTTGCTAGGCTGGACATACATAGCTCAGCCATTTCTATGTTCTGAATGAACGCCCGGAGGAAGACTCCAAAACATCCCACGCATTCTTGTCTATTGTTTTAAGAAAACTTTTGGATCTGTGGTTAACGTGCTTGCTTTAAGATAACACTGCTTCTTCATACAGCTCTCGTCAGATCTGCAGGCAGGGTCCCTTTCTTAGTACTGGCAGATGCAGAAGGGACTTGTTGCTTTTGGCAGAAAGACTATACCTCATTATGTATAAAGACAGAAACCCACACCGCAGCCCTTCCTGAATTATCATGGCTGGCGGAATTTCTCTATCAGCTTCGATCATGAAAAGATCAGAACATGCTGTCTCTGCACAGCAAGAGGATGGTTAACTATATGAGTGCCAAACTGTCAAGCAACACTTCCACATTATCTTTATTACACAGAGCTAAAGACAACATGTTATATTGATGTCAGTTCTGTCCAGTTTTGATATTTCGAAAAACTGAGGCCTCTTTTTCAACCCCACTCTTTTAATAACAATTGAAATCCTTTTACATAGACAATTTAGGGTATTGCTGTCTGGTGGGAAATGATGGGAGTTGTAGTTCTGCAGCAGTTGGACACCCAGGCTAAGGCATAATGTTGATGGAACAGTGGCCTGGTGACATGTTTGTTGTATTAATGATCAAATAAGCAAGAACTTTTTATAAAGCTATATTTCTGTATCTTCCTTACATTACACGGGTAGGTTTTAATACAATTTATAATTACATCCACACTTGGCTGAAACATGTCTCACTCTCTGTTTGGACGTATGCTACTGTGTCACCCGGTTGTGGACTTCGTCTATGGTAGCTATTCACGAAACGATTACTTGAAGTGACGTGCTTAATTGGCTATTCATTGTGCAGGGACCAAACTAGCATGCTTCTCCTGGTAGAAGTGTTCAGTTGACCCTGCATAGAGCTAAGTTAAATGTTTAAACACTAAAGAAATGTTTGTCTCACTTCAGTTCACCTGCAGCTCACTTTTTAGCATACAGCCCTACAGAGGCGTCACTAGGGTTGGTGTCACCCGGTGCGGTCCGCACCCCCCGCGTGACGCCACTGCAGCCCTAAATGTTGAAGTTTGTGGTTTCCTATTGCCCATGCTGTGGAGAGCTATGTTTCTTATGCTATGAATATTGACGAACTCCACTAAGTATATTTATATACTTTTCTGTATTTCATTCCTTATGCTGCCATATTTTCTTGCCAGCTTCACAGTAAATTTTGGGTAAAAGTCCATTGGTTATTTGGTCTAAAAAAAAAAAACCCTGTATGATTCCTTAGAATGTACAATATGAATAACTGCTCCCACTGATTTGGGGACCATCACTAGCCTAAGTTTTCTGCACCTAACTAAATTTGGTCTTCTCAAAACTCTCTACTTTACTCTTAAATAAAATAAACATATTTTTATGTGAAGTACCATACGTACCATTCTCCCCCGCCTCCAGCATGCCTTGCAAATACTTGAAGGAGCCAGATTGCTTGGGCTGTGACACTGGTTCCTCCTGATCTTGAAGCATTTTGTAGACATCAGAATCCAGATCAATTCCGTTCCTGCTTCTTGGAACAGTCTTTAAGGGATCAGCACTATTAAATAAAACATATTTATGTTTGGTTTGGATTACCTGTGACACCTGTGTAGTAAGTTTCAATTTGAAAATAAGAAAAGGATTTTAATAACTGCCAACTGTTTGCCAACCCATTTCTTTACTTTTTGCAAAGATCCCCTATCAATAGCACAGGCTTATCTGCCAGACCAATACATGGGCAGGTCTATCCACATCAGACCACACCATCTTTAAAGATTCCAGAATGCAGATCTCTTCCTGGTTGGTTTCTCATCAGTGATAGCTTCCAAAATGAGACACGATAAAGTTTTAAAAAGTTTTAAAATGTTGGCACTGCTCCCTCTAAGTGTTGTTTAAAGGATATATTGAGGTTTATAAAACAGTGACTTTCAAACCAGTCCTTGCAGAACACCAAAAAGACAGGTTTTGCCATTTGTTATATTTAATAACATATAGTAATCCTTAAATCCTGGGCTGTTGGTGGGTCACGGGGAGTGGTTTGGAAAACACTGATAATCAAGGCATGTTTGGGGAAAGAGAAGAAGGTTAGAGAGGTTTACCCAGTCAGTAGACCACTTCAGACAGAAAGCCGACATTTAAAAGCCACATAGGTTCACATCTACCCAAAGGCCTCCAATTAGATATTAATTATCAAGATCGCAAGCTGTGTTAATAATTAGTGGATTTCAGAACATACCTCCCTTTGCTTTTATAGGCCATATTAAATATAACTTCATAAAACATTCTACTTTGCAAACTAATAATTGTGTTAACCAAATGGTTGTTACACCATCTGAATGGAAACCGGCAATGTTTGATTATAAGACTAAAAGCCAGAATCCACACAGAGCTGAAGGGGACTTGCAGGCAGTTGGTGGATGCCTGTGCATAGACCTCCTCCAATGCCAACAAACCCTTCCGCCCGGACTTCTGCGACGGAATGCCAGAAGGATACATGACCTCTAGGCATTACATTTCAGAAGTCCCGGCGTAAGTGTTGCGCAGCATCTGAGGAGGTCTATGCACAGGCATCCACCAACTGCCCCCACTAGATACCAGGGAAGTCTGTGGGTGCCTTGACCGTCCTGGGATGCAAGGCTTGGGATGCATTGCCATTCCTTTTTATTAAATATGGAAAAACAGTTTACATGTGAATATTTACTAAAATATAAAATAAATCTTATAGGGTAGTCTGATATATATGGACCCTAAATTGGGCAGTCGTCTTATAAACAGGATCATCTTGTATTCAAGCAAATGTGGTATTTGAGCTTTTAGGTCCAGATGTTTACCATCAAAATTAACTCGCCAGAAATGATATTCCCTGCCCTACTTATGTTACCATGCATTGTATCTATCATTATTAGCAGACTGTCAGAATGGATATATCTCCAGTAACAAACTGGTGCACACCACTGTGTATGTTGGGTATCAAAAAACATTTTTGAGAAATAGGTTAATATCCAGTAAAGTGAACTCAATCGAAAGTGAAATCGATAGGATTTTCGATCAAAAACCAAAAAGGAAGGTCATGCCTAGATTATTTAATCTGCTGAAATTAAATAAAAATGATAAAAAAACAAAAGCATGGGCCTCTTGGGAGATAGATATGGATAAGAGGCTTGAAAAGAAACAATGGTATTCCATAATTACAGATCTTAACCCCTTAAGGACAGAGCCTTTGAAACATTTTTGTCCTTTCTGGACAATGCCTATTTTAACATTTCTGTGCTGTTTGTGTTTAGCAGTAATTTTCTTCTTTGTCATTTGCTGTACCCACACATATTATATATTGTGTTTATCGGGACAAGAAGGGCTTTCTATGGATGCCATCTTTTTGATCATATCTTATCATATTATTAAAAAAAATAATAAAATATGGTAAAAAAAAAAAAATACACAAATTTCTTTGTTTTTATTTGAAACAACTTCTCCTCATCGACAATAGCGAACGAAAAAACATGCTAAATAGATTCTACTATTTCTCCTGAGTACAGGGATACCACCCATGCATAGGTTTGTTGGGTTGTTTGGGGGCTAAAATGCCAAATTTTTGAGGTGCAGTTTTTTGTTTTCCAACTTGAAATTTTTACATGCAGACAGCCTGCACCCATGTCCCATTTGGGACATATTTGAAGCCAGCTAGTGTATTTTACCCCATCAACCCATATATTTTTTAAAAGAAGACACCTTAGGCTATCTCAAATGGTGGTATTTTTACACTTTCCATGCACTAATTCTACCACCAGCCTTTGTCAAACTTTGTGGTAGTAATTTTTTTGTGTTTTTTTTTCACAAACCTTGTACTTCAGACATGAATTCACAGATTATGGTATGTGTCACTGCCAAATAACACCCTAATAAGTGTTCAGCAACATCTCTTGAGTACAGGGATACCACCCATGTATAGGTTTGTTGGGTTGTTTGGGGGGTAAAAGGCCAAATTTGGTAGGTGCAGTTTTTTGTTTTCCAAATTAAAATTTTGACATGCAGACCGGCTGCACCCATGTCCCATTTGGGACATATTTGAAATCAGCCAGTGTATTTTACCCCATCAACCCATATATTTTTTAAAAGAAGACACCTTAGGCTATCTCAAATGGTGGTATTTTTACACGTTCCATGCACTAATTCTACCACCAGCCTTTGTCAAACTTTGTGGTAGTAATTTTTTTGTGGTTTTTTTCACAAACCTTGTACTTCAGACATGAATTCACAGATTTTGGTATGTGTCACTGCCAAATAACACCCCAATAAGTGTTCAGCAACATCTCTTGAGTACAGGGATACCACCCATGCATAGGTTTGTTGGGTTGTTTGGGGAGTAAAAGGCCAAATTTGGTAGGTGCAGTTTTTGGTTTTCCAAATTAAAATTTTGACATGCAGACCGCCTGCACCCATGTCCCATTTGGGACATATTTGAAACCAGCCAGTGTATTTTACCCCATCAACCCATATATTTTTTAAAAGTAGACACCCTACGCTATTTCAAATGGTGGTATTTTAACACTTTCCATGCACTAATTCTACCACCAGCCTTTGTCAAAGTTTGTGGTAGTAATTTTTGTGTGGTTTTTTTTCACAAATATTGTATTTTAGACATAAATTCACAGATTTTGGTATGTGTCACTGCCAAACAATAACCCAATATGTGTTCAACAACATATCCTGAGTACAGGGATACCACCCATGCATAGGTTTGTTGGGTTGTTTGGGGGCTAAAGGGCCACATTGTGAAGGTGCGCATTTTCAACTTGGAATATTGACGTGTAGTCAGCCTGAGCCCATCTTTCATTTGGGACTTTTTTTTAAGTAGGACAGTGTATTTTACCCCAAAAAGTATATATTTTGTAAAAGTAGACACCCTAGGCTATTTTAAATGGTGTTATTTTAACACTTTCCATGCACCAATTCTACCACCAGCCTTTGTCAAAGTTTGTGGTAGTCATTTTATTGTGTATTTTTTCCCACATACATTGCACTTTAGACACAAATTCACATATTTCGGTATGTGTCACTGACAAACAATACCACAATATATGTTCAGCAACATCTCCCGAGCACAGGGATACCACCCATGCATAGCTTTGTCAGCTTTGTTAGGGGTTGAAAGGCTACATTTGAGAGGTGCGCTTTTTGATTTTCAAACTTGGAATTTGAACATGTAGAGCAAGGAAGGGGTTAATAGCTCTTATAAGAGCCTTTGTAGTACTGTACAAAAAAATTAACCCCTAAAAATGCACAGACAAGAAAAAATGTTCTGCTGTGCAGTGATCAGTGGCAGGGAAGGGGTTAATACACTACACTATACAAAAGGTATGGCTTTTATAAAAGCCCTTGGGACTCACAATTTATTAACATTTTATTTAATTTATTACAATTTAAAAATTATGTTATACAGATCTGTCTCTTTCCCTCACTAAAACTCAAGTGAGGAGAGGGAGGCAGATCCATATGGGTCAGAACAATATTTACGGACCAGACGAATGGTGATGCTCATCTGAGAAATCACCAAACCACCTTTGCCACTGATCGGCTGTTACTGATCGCTATACACGCGTTCAGACAGCTTCAAAAGGAATACACGTAATCCCCTAGTGGGTATAATTAACCCCTAGTGAGTCTGACAAAAAAAATGCTGATAGCAAAAAAAAATCCTTCGGCGACTAGATTGCTCCATATGCGCTGCTTAGGCAGTGACCATATGCACTGCTTAGGCAGTGACCATATGTGCTGCTTAGGAAGTGATATACGGCAAGGAAGGGGTTAATAGCTCTTAAAAGAGCCTTTGATATACTGTAATAAATCAAAGTAAAATAAAATAACCCCTAAAAAAATGCACAGACAGCAAAAAATGTGCTGCTGTGTAAGATCACTGCGTACACAGCGATCAATTGCAGGGAAGGGGTTAAATACTGGAAACGGCTTTTATAAAAGCCTTTGGGTCTCAATTCTATTAAATATATTATAATTAAAAACTTACATTATACAGCTCTGTCTCCCTCCCTCACTAAAACTCAAGTGAGAGGGAGGCAGATCTACACGGGTCAGATCAAATATTTACACATATTGATCTAACCAGACGAATGGTGATGCTCATCTGAGCAAACGCCAACCGGCCATTGTCACTTATCAGCTGTTACTGATCGCTATACATGCGCTCAGACAGCTAAAAAATTTTTTTTACGTTAAACGTAGTCCCCTAGCGGGTATAATTAACACGTGACGGGTGTAATAAAAAAGTTTTTAAAAAATGAAAAATGCTTCTGCAGCAAGATTGCTGCATTTGCGTCAGATCGCTGATTAGGCAGTGATCTACGGCAAAAAAAGGGGTTAATCTCTCTTAAAAGAGGTTTTTTTATACTGTAATGAATAACCCCTAAAAAATGCACAGACAGCAAAAAATGTGCTGCTGTGTATGATCACTGCGTACACAGCGATCAATGGCAGGGAAGGGGTTAAATGGCTTTTATAAAAGCCCTTGGTGTTTAAAATTTTATTAAATATTTTTTTTATTATTTTATTTTTTTACTTGATCTGATCTGTCTCTCTCCCTTACTATAACTAGTAAGGTGAGGGAGGCAGATCAATACTTGTCAAAGGCAATATTTACTAATATTGCCTTTGACAGTATGGTAAGTGCTCATCAGAGCACTTACCATACATGCCTGCACACAGATCACATAGATCTGCTGTGCCGGCATCGATTGGCTCCCCCTAGAGCATCGGAAGTGAAATACTTTCACTTCCGATGCTCTTGCCATTAGAAGGGAAACGCTGCCTGTACAGGCAGCGTTTCCCTTCTACTGAGCCGATGGGGTCGCTCAGGAGAGCGACCACCATCGGCTCTGGGCAGCCTGGCGAGGCACTTTAACAACACCGCAGATGCTTAGAAAGCGAACGATCGTTCGCTTTCTAAGCACATGTGTGCAGCGGGCGCAGCCATTTTTAAATGGCTGCTACGATCACTCCGTGGAGTGATCGTAGCGCGCCCCTGCACATTTGGGGGGTGTTGCACAATGCCTCTACCTAGAGGCATTGTAGCAACACCGTTAGAATAAAGAAAGCGACCGCTGGTCGCTTTCTTTACTCCATTTAGTGCATGACGTGCCAGGCACGTCAGCTGTCGGCAAGTCCACGATTTCTCCTGAGCGACCCCATCGGCTCAGGGCAGCCTGGCGAGGCACTTTAACAACACCGCAGATGCTTAGAAAGCGAACGATCGTTCGCTTTCTAAGCACATGTGTGCAGCGGGCGCAGCCATTTTTAAATGGCTGCTACGATCACTCCGTGGAGTGATCGTAGCGCGCCCCTGCACATTTGGGGGGTGTTGCACAATGCCTCTACCTAGAGGCATTGTAGCAACAACGAAAGAGTAACGAAAGCGACCTTTGTCACTAAGGACACATTTTTGCGTGACGTGCCTGGCATGTCATATGACGCAAAGGGGTTGAAGGATAACTAAACTTTTTATTTTTAAACTCTTGCTTCCTTAACATAGTGTCCTGTTCTCCCAAGTCAACCCGATTTGTGTATTTTTTACAGAGACACTCAAGTTTTCTCTCTGCTCGAAGTGGACATGCGCACAGCCAACCAATGCAGGTTCATCTGATCGGACTCTTTATGTAAAGGGAGGTTCTCTCTGTTACCTAGTTAAGGTCCCCTCTGCTGATCCTGTTTGAAAACAAGGGTCTTTCTGCACTCCCAGGGAAGCATGGCAGCTGCCAGTCAAAGTATAAACTGTCATGTACTGTCAAATTAAAATGCCAGTGTACCCTCATACTATATTGGAAACACAAGTGGGGGGGGGGAAAGTTCACTTGCTCATCAGAGCACTTACCATACATGCCTGCACACAGATCACATAGATCTGCTGTGCCGGCATCGATTGGCTCCCCCTAGAGCATCGGAAGTGAAATACTTTCACTTCCGATGCTCTTGCCATTAGAAGGGAAACGCTGCCTGTACAGGCAGCGTTTCCCTTCTACTGAGCCGATGGGGTCGCTCAGGAGAGCGACCACCATCGGCTCTGGGCAGCCTGGCGAGGCACTTTAACAACACCGCAGATGCTTAGAAAGCGAACGATCGTTCGCTTTCTAAGCACATGTGTGCAGCGGGCGCAGCCATTTTTAAATGGCTGCTACGATCACTCCGTGGAGTGATCGTAGCGCGCCCCTGCACATTTGGGGGGTGTTGCACAATGCCTCTACCTAGAGGCATTGTAGCAACACCGTTAGAATAAAGAAAGCGACCGCTGGTCGCTTTCTTTACTCCATTTAGTGCATGACGTGCCAGGCACGTCAGCTGTCGGCAAGTCCACGATTTCTCCTGAGCGACCCCATCGGCTCAGGGCAGCCTGGCGAGGCACTTTAACAACACCGCAGATGCTTAGAAAGCGAACGATCGTTCGCTTTCTAAGCACATGTGTGCAGCGGGCGCAGCCATTTTTAAATGGCTGCTACGATCACTCCGTGGAGTGATCGTAGCGCGCCCCTGCACATTTGGGGGGTGTTGCACAATGCCTCTACCTAGAGGCATTGTAGCAACACCGTTAGAGTAAAGAAAGCGACCGCTGGTCGCTTTCTTTACTCCATTTAGTGCATGACGTGCCAGGCACGTCAGCTGTCGGCAAGTCCACGATTTGCCGTGACATGCCTGGCACGTCATCTGTCGTTAAGGGGTTAAGAGATCAATGAAATGCTTGAATTTGGAAGAATTACAAATAAAGATTAATTATAGATGGCATAGAGTCTCTAAAATCATGCACAAAATAAATAGTAACAACTCGGCTTTATGCTGGAGATGTTTTCAAGGATTAGGGGATCACTCATACATTTGGTGGGATTGTCCTGTAGTCACCAAATTATGGAACAAAGTATTGGGAATAGTGGACACGATCCTAGAAATAAATCTAGAAAAAACAAAAGAAGTTGCTCTCTTCCATATAGTTCCACCGTCCTTGATCTTCCAAAAAAAAAAAATACCTCCTAATTCATATTATGATGGCCACTAAGATGATTATTGTGAACGTGTTAAGTGATAGGCGCTATTGTAATAAAAGTAAATAAATTGTTAACGTGCTGCAGACACTAGTGTAATTCCCCCAGGGTAACACAAAACAAAAATAATAATAGTGATAAAGTGTTGCTTAAAGAAATGATATAAATTCAAAAAGCGTTAATAAGTGTACCCATTGTATGTCTATTTTTCTTTGTCTTTTCTATATAAAATCTCTTTGGAAAAAAAAAACAGTTTTGGGTACACCCCGTTTGGAATCAATACTCCCATTATTGATTCTTTGGTTTGAAAAGTATTTTTACCTTTATATTTATTTTTATTATTCTGTTTTATTGCATTGGTGTTTATTCACTTATTAACACTTTTTGAATTTATATAATTTCTTTGCGCAACACTTTATCACTATTACTAAGATGATTATTGGAATTGGAATCAAAGTAAACAACCATCATGGACACAGATAAAGAACCAAATTTAATACCAGTATATAATGGAACAAAATATTGCATATAATGACGGGTATATTGGAAAGAAAAGATGGGCTCCTTGGCTTGCACATTTTCCTCTGGGAGAATGAGAACCCCTGTAGAAAACCGGTTAGTATAGCGACCAGAAATAGACTAATGGGCTATAAAGAGACTGAAGTGGAGGGAGAGGACGAAAGAAAGAGTAGAAGAAGGGGGAATACACACAGGAGAATAAAATAATTTTTAGTAAAACTAGGATATAGCTCGACCTTATGTTGCGTGGTGGTGCACCTCACTTATAAATGTATGTCTGTCTTTGTGCTTAGTCCCAGGAGAGGATGGAAGACACGAAAGTGTTGGAATCTACTAAGTATGTTCAATTGGGGGGAAGTTTGTCGGTATGGCTACAGATACAGATAGGCACATCTGCACTTTATGCTTCTGTCTCTGTTTAAGTTGAACTTCTGATAATAATATTCTTGGTGTGTTGACCAAATTTTCTACTTCTATTCTTATTTTGGGCATATTGTAATGTAACTGTTTGTAAATGTTTGTTTTTTTCAAAATACAAGAATTTATAAAAATAAAAAAAATAACACATATTTGGAGTTATTGCTGTATAAACAATGCTGTCTCTTTCCAGCCCTACTGTATACATTAAATTAATTCACAACAGCTGTTCACATCAATGTCTTCTCGTGTAATCCAAACAATCTGTACATGACATGTTTCATTACATTATGCATTGCTTGATTACATTTTACATGGTTGCATGTACATACTCAATATTTCATGTGCTACTGTGCACTTTGCTGTATATTACCAAGCTGAGAAGAAACAAATAGGAGTACACATAGCCTATATTGTATACCAATAGGTTTAAAAAGAACAGCTTCTGTATTACTTTTCCTTTTTTCATAATGAAGGTGGGGACAGTGTTTGGAATAGACCTTTTCATTTTCTGCATGGAATGCATGTTGGCAAAACTCCTGCTTGAATAAAGGTGACATGATGATAAGCTATAGCTAAAGATCCAAGTTCCCCAATTTGTGAGCGACTGCATTAATCTTTAGTGTAGGTGTTGGTTCTGACTCTCCCCAACCTATGTTTTTACAAGACTCCCTGCAATAGGGAAAACTAAACAGGGTGGAGATCTCTGGGCAACTGTCCCCATTAATGCCAACAGTGCTGATCGGTAGGCCGTGGACAAAGTTTTCCATGGTAGACCCCTTCTCCTCTCAATGCCACTCACGTCTACAAAAATATCAAAAAGTTATTTTTGTCCAAAGAAACAAACTATCAATACTTCCTCTCCCATTTTTCTCTAAATTCAATCCTGTTACTCTTCATCCTATCTAGTATTATACTCGGGAGTGGTGGGAGCTGGGGCTACAGCTAAGACATATTTATATCCCTTACCATTCTTGGAGTTTTTTTTTTATCCCCTCTCCCTTACTTCCTAAACCTTTTTTGTCCATATTTGTCCATCTTCTATTTGAGGAAAGCTGAACGTGACTGTCGAAACCTCCTTGTATACCTATAATGTCCATTGGATAAGCTGATCTGTATCGTAGAGTGTTTCAGATTCTAACTTATAGACTTTTCATATCACAAATTACAATACCTTTACCACAATTGCAAATCTTCCTTATTCACATCCTACTGTTAGTTTTACATTTTACAGCTTAGAATAGTTATGAAAACATTTTCTTAACCTAAACTTATCATGATAACCTTATATGTAGTCTATATTCGGTGAACAAGTTTTCCTACAAACTGACATATATTAAATAGAAATATAGGCATAGTATGCAAAAGTAGAGCAAAGGGTGATCAAGGTTACGGCACCATCTTTTTATGCAATATTTAAAAAATGTTTGTCTATGTGTAACGCCTACACCTCTGATAAAAAATGTAGATATAAATTAAACATTTGCATATACCTTTGAGGAGGAGATGAAATATTTATTCTGCCCATTTGTGAAGATAGGTTTGCCTCTTGATTGTGATTATTTGTGTAAAGCTTGGAGGGATGGTTATAGTGCATGTTCAGCATGGGCCGGGAGTCACTTGGACTGCTTCTGGGAGACACTGGTGCTGATCTCCTACTCTGGACACTTTCACCTGGGAAAATATCCTAAAAATACGGAAGAAAAGAAAAAGCGATACAGTTTGAATGAGGTTTTCTTTAATTACACAAAAACTACTTTAATGAAACAACTAAACAGCAGTTAAAGAACAGAGAAATACAAAATTGGTTTAGACATTGTCTTGGGATGATGTCCTCCTGATCATATTATTTACCATTGCTGATTTCTTAAAATTTGTACAGCAAAAAAAACAAACAAACAGCTGAGCTGTGTGGAGAGGATCTGCTGATTGAAAGTGTTGCTCTCTCAGTAATGCTTTTAAAAGGGACTGCCTGGTGCCCAAAATGCATCTTCGAAATGTTAAGGCATATTAATGTGCTTTCAAAGTACTTTAAAATGCATGTTTTACATTTTGCGTTGCTTAAAATATAAATAAAAAACATATAGATGAGTTTGTGAAATTACAGCAGACTGCCCACAATAGCTGAGTAAAAGTCATTGCCTCTTTTTTTTTTAATGAATGGAATATCCTTTTTTCTCCAGTGATGTCATCAGACAACGTGTTGTACCGTGTACAAGAGCAAGGTCAAATAGAGACCACACAATGTATTCTATTGGAGCAGCACAGGAAGTGACTAAAATAAATAAAACGTTAAATGCTGAGTGTCTATATAATCAGTGCTGCCGCACTTGTAGTATACATGAACTAGGGGAGAGCTTGAGTAAAATATTAAAAATGGGATTTATGCAGAATGCCTGCATCTATTCACATGGGAAAAAAGCCTGTGCAATATACAAGCCATAATCTTCATCTTGCACCAAAGTGAGTTTATGGACTAGACTGTCCATTTAATGGGAGCTGATGTAAACCTAAACATTGTTTATACTGTGAATGTAGAGACTAAAAATGATTTTAAAAAAAGTCTATACATTGTGCTATCAAATGCGTAAATTAATCAAGAAATAGGTTGCAAACCACTCAGTGGTGTCTCCTGTGACTTGATATGCAAAGGAACAAGTTTTCAGTGGAAAATGTGTAATTTGCATACCAACCACAAGGTGATGTCATAAACTGGAGACACAATAGACAGATTTAAAACACATCATGCTCTTATTTTATGCATTTACTTGCAATTTTGCCAACACAATGTATAGATCATTTTTATAATATGTTATGATCTATATTCAAAGTATAAGCAATGTTTAGGTGTCTTACTGTCCTTTTAAAGATTAATGGCAGAAAGAAGTTTCAAAACACATTTTAATCAGCTTGCATTAAGAAAAAATGTTTAACCTTCCACTTTAAAGCTAAAAAAGTAGATGTTTTACTTTTAACAACAATAAAAATCATTCATCACATGGATTTCCATATAAACCTAGTGGCTTTTGGAGCATGCATCTTGGGAAGTGTTGGTTTTCTGGTATATGTTATAATTATAGAGCACTCATTAGCAAATTATTAAACAAGCTGGATTTCAGGATCCTAGTATCCAATACATCTCTTTGCTTGGTATGTATGAACGTTTTACAGGATTTAGCCCCTAACCTTGACGATCATTTTAATAAATCATAAACCTAAATCTTCAGGCTTAAATAACATACAACATGTATACATGGTACCCTTTGCTAGGAATTTCACTTAATACAGTGAGGCACTGAGGAAATGTGGAGGGGTAAACGTGCAATGCCATTAGGGTTGCCACCTGGCCGGTATTTTACCGGCAGGCCGGTAAAAAAAATTGGTTTCAGGCCATTGTTAAGTCTATGGAGACAGTACCTAGGCCGGTATTTTTCTGAAGAAAAGGTGGCAACCCTAAATGCCGTTGCAGAAGCATTTATAAGAACATCAAACGTCTTTGACTTTAAAGCTCACCTTGACTACAGAAAGCCAATAAAACACACTTTGGTTCCTTGTGAGAGATTTAAAATAAATATATAAATGAAATCCATTGTTTGACTTGGAGATGTAGTACCATAGAGCTGGGAATTAACAGGTGGAAGGATATGAGTTTTGCCAGTAAAATACTATAGTAAATATTTTGTAAACGATTCTGATCCTCTTAATACACATCACCAAAATAATTTGGCTCCAGTGAAAAAAAATAAGACCCGAATGAGAAAGTAAATTGTGAAAATGCGTTTACATAATGAAATTCAATGCTAACCAAAGTCAACTCAAATATGATTTGAACATTCATTTTAATGAGGAAGGAAAGCCTGAGAGCTGGAATTATCACAGAAAAGTCTCCTCTAAGCTTTGTGGTGAGCCTCAAGCCGCTGCCAGATTTGGTGCTCCTCGTAAATTGCACACGCCAGTTTATCCTCACAACAGGTACAACTAACATTTCACTCGTGCATCTATAAGCACAAGTGAAATATAACGTTTAGTGTTCCTTTAAGCATTCTTTCTAAATGTGCTGTATTAAAAGCCATACGCTGTTTGTAACTGGTATTATAACTTCCGTATACATTTAATGAACAAACAATGGATCATATTCCAGATTTGCACAAAACCTTTATATTGAGGCAAATAAAATGGATTTTGAACTCAAAGAATGCTTTGTACGGAGAAGTTTGTGTCATTTATTACTGTAGGAGGAATGCTAAAACCCATGGTATGTGAGCTGTCCAGCTTACTTCTATATTATATTTAATCTATAAATAGGTCCTGGGGAAATGGTTTTTCCCGACTGAACCATTTTTATCATTTCCTTTCCTAGATGTTTTACAGGAGACGCATTTTCTGATCATTGGCACTGGGTTCCTTAATGCTGCACTTTCTTTAACTGCTTGGACGCTAGTCAGCTTTTGGGGTATGGCGCAGCTTGATAAATATTTGTAGACTTTAGGAACCTGACAGACCAATGCAGCCTAGTTAAATTCAGGACTCAGGGGATGGTACTTCCATAGAGAGCTATGGAAAACAATATATAACGGTAGGGATCTGCAGTAGAGATTTTAGGAATTTAAGGCTAGTTCTGCTGCTCTCTTTTAATGAGCATTTTAATAATAATAACCTCTACCTCATTCTGAACACAAACCAGCATTTCAACTACAACAAACATCATCATCCAGTGGAAACTGAAATAAGTGAATCCACTAAATTCTTCTCTGTGCTCCCTCAGTTCATCTAAAATGATAGGGGAACAGCAATATAAATATAAACCATTTGTGGTTGCCAAAGGGCACATTACTCTCCATGATGGGCCAGGACTGCACTACTTTACTTCTACTTGCATCAAGCCAGAGGTTTGTGGGCTGGACAGTCAGCCTCGTTATGGAGGCTCTGGCTGAGTTCCATTGGACAGGATATAAATCCCTGTGATGAGGTGCAGGACTGACCCAACACCTTCATGCGTTAACCTCATGAACGTGGCAGCACCACTACTTAGAAATATTTCCACATACTCCAAATGTATTCATAACTCCATTTGTTTTCAAAATAATCTGGACTGAACTGCACAAAAATCAGAGTAAACTAGATAAATCAAAAAAACAGAGGCCTACTTGTATGCTTGAAAATAATGGAAAACCTTACGAGTCGATGGAACAAAACTAGGTCTACTGGTGCCAAAGCCAATGGCTGCTCAGGATAGCTCAGGATTTACAATCGCCATTTGAAAGCCTAATTAATTGTGGTTTCCAAGGCAATAGAGCATCAAGTTGTATCACAGTGGTTTCCTCTTGTGTCATGAATGATATCTTTCATTAAAGTGTTCCCATAAATAATAAGCCTGTGTTGCAAAGATCACAGCAGCCTTGACATTTTGTACAAAGAGTGAAACATTTTGTCACTATAACAACTTTGGGAAAGGCCAAACATTTGGTAGTCTATTTTAAACCAGCTGAGAAGGGAACAAATGACACTTTTTCAAGCAGATAGGTGGAACGCTAGTGTTCAATAGACATATCACACACCCATTTTAAACCAAAATATAATATTGTATTCAAGATTTGGCTCAGTCTATAAAATTGTGTATACTGTTGCGTGTCCAAATGTAGGACAGACAACTGCATGTGGACTTTTATTCTTGTTCCAATGCAGTAAAAATCAACTATAATAATAATAATTTGTGATTTTTATCGTGCTTTTCTCACTGTAAGAGTTATTCTTATGGACTGGCAGAATGCCTGATAAAAGAGGTGAGTTTTGAGCTTTAAAAAAAAAAAAAAAGTCTGTAATAATGGTGCATCTCTGATTTAGAGAGTTCTAGAGTTCCAGAATGTGGAATGGGCATGATTGACAGCTTAGGAACCTAATTCTGGGCTTAATGTGATCATGGACAGGAGAGAGCCACTAGTTGACTGAATGGAGAGATAAGGATTGTAGGGTATTATGAGATATTTCCAGTAGTGTAGATCCTGCTTGTTTAAGTGGAGAACAAGTGCTCTATGTCAACAGTGAGTGTGGCTGGTTAGTATGTTGAAATATACAGTAGTTTTCTGCGTGGTCCAAATAAGTGTTTTGTAAACCTGTTAAAAATATGCTCTGTACTGTTTTTTTTTTTTTTAAATTGATGGTTTACATTATGTGTAGGTTTCTATTATACTATATTTGACTTAATAAAAATAAATTATTTGAATAGAGAGAAGGTCTGCAGCATTCTTGAAGTTGGCTTTCCCTCACCTGCTGCCAGCTGTTAACATGTCTTTGTGGTGCGGTAGCGTGGCGAGTTGTTACTGTGGTAGATCAGAGCTTTGCGTATTCTTCCTTGTCAGAATACAAGGGCTCCTTTTTGAGAGATGTGATTGATTCATAAAACAGGTATTTTAAATACAGCATTAATAGAAATCCATCTTTCCACAGTCTATCCAGAATGTCAGGCCTCTGCAAGCTGTTAAGACTTGATGTGATAAATTGGCCCAAAGCAAACATAAGTACCCTGCTAGAATTTATAGCTCTGCACAGATCAACCGAAAAGGTCGGCTACAACCTTACTAATCCTAGTTAAATGTTCTTTTCTTTCTAAAAGTGAGAATTATACATTACCCTTAAACTACTTTAAATATGTATCACTTTTTTATTGGACACAGCATGTGTCTTCCATTACGCTTAGTAAGTGGTTCTTACATATATAGCAACCCTGATGTATTAACACCATTCCAGTTAGGGACAGCTCACTTCATGGCAAATAATATATCTAGCCACCAGGTGTCACTAGGGAGTTCATGATTGCCACATGGCGAGTATTATCCACGAGGCACACATTTTGATCCCAAGTAGTAATCCGAGCCCAGCAGGTAATCCCCAGCCTGTAGTAATATGATTAGAACTCTTTTTGCAATTAATAGTTTTTTTGGCCTTGATTTTCATAAAACATTAAGAATTGAGTAAATTATATTGATATCTTTACTTCACTATTGTTTAGAATTAAATCCGCTGTATATGTTATTACATAGTCCCTTACTGTTTTCTTTTTAAGGATTGTTTTAATGCTTGGACTATAGTTTAAATTAACTATATTGATTGTGTATTATAGATGGGGTTAAATAAACAAGTCATTTGCGCTCTAGAAATGTAGAGCGCCTAGAAAGGAAAAATAGGGGGGGGGGGGGGTTTAATCTTTTAAAACTTTAACAAAAGGTAAGAGTGAAATACTTCCGTTTAGGAACAATTTATATAAACAAATGAAAAATGAAAAGTAAAATGGCAGGAACGTAAAAATATATTGTGTATGTATATATATATAGATCTTGTACAAATATATTAAACAATACACATATATAAAACAATGTTTAGAAATAGTACATTGAAGTTCCTCATACATTCATAAACAATATGATATGCACATTACACTCTTTAGGTTGCATCAGATAATAATAATTTAGATCCTGTCAATAAAACACACATACATCCATATATATATATATATATATATATATATATATATATATATATATATATATATATATATATATATATATATATCCCCCTTGTGCATGGATATACAAACAATCACTATCCATTCAAGTTGTCATTTTATGTAACAGATTTGATCCACAACTCAAACACCCTTTTACGTTCCTACATAGGTGTAATTGTTTTAGTGGCCAGACAGTCGCTTTAATGCTGGCTTCCCTGGTAGGAATCTCGTTAGGCCCTGTTCCGCATGCCACCCTGTTCAGGATACAGATGTTCCGAACACACATCTATATGGTAGCATTTGACATTTTGTTGTTTGAGGAATTCCCCATATCCCCTTGGGTCTTGTATAGACTAAACAAAGTGAGTGGGCTGCGTGTATAACACAGATCCTCTTATTCAGACTTCCAGTCTTTCCGTGAACTCAACTTACTAACTGAATCATTTTTTCCAGTAGCACAAGCTTTTCCTCTTGCCCTTCCTGAATTACTGAGGTCTCTTTTATTATTTTCCACCTCCTGTCATCCTGGCCAGAGTTTCACCCACGTCCTCCCTTCTGACCGAATGCTCAGTGTATATGAGAAGTCAATAAGGCTTGAGGCCTTTTCTTTCTTCAATAAGCGGACATTGTGGGTGGCATAAAAGACATGACAGAATGAAATATAATGGACAATTCCTGTAATAGGTCACTTCAAGTGGATATGGAATGTCACGTCTGAGGAGCAGAAAGTGCCTACTTTTCTTTGCATCCATTTTCCTATTGGGAATCACTAGTTGCATTAACCAGGGAGATATTCAAAGTTATAAATCAGCACTGAAGTATTCATTTGAATACATAGAGATCTTTCTCTTGAATATAATGCAAATTTAGCTCCACTAGTAAATCTCCCACTGTATTCAAAAAAAGACAGCAATGCCTATTCTATACATATATAATACCAAATAAAGGGGCACTATTGGTTCTTTTAAATTAAACCAAATGACACTGGATTTAGTCCCACACAAGTTCAGTAAAAAAAAAACCTTTGACACTTTGATTTAACAGACCCTGGAGTGCGTTATTATTTTGGAATTGCTACTAGCGAGGAGCACTGGGGCAAATGTATTTTGAGTGTATGAAGTGCAAGGAAGTGCACTGTCATTAAGGCTTCGGGCCTTTCCTTCCTTTAAGAAGTATGCATTGTGGGTGGCATTATAAATAATCTTTACTAGATAATAAACAAAAAGGTCAAATTATAAACATTGCAGGACAGGCCCATTTCCATTGTAAAATGTTCTGTATCCTTTCTAAAAAGGGGCCCTGGAAGGTATTAAATAGCCACATTGGCACACTTTACTACCTAGCTTTCTACGGACTGTCAGTCCAACACACAGGAACTGACCAGTTGCACTTCAGTAAAAGGAGAGAATTTGATTAAAAACAAATATTACACTTGTATATATAATAGAAAACTCCCTAAATAAAGGGAAAATCAAAAGACATGTTGCATTAACTATCCATTGGAAGGAACTTAACCCATGAACCTTTCAAAAAGTATGAAAGAGACTTAGGTAATTACCATATTTTTTCCATGTATAAGACAATATTTTTCCCAAATTTTTAACCCCTTAGTGACAAGACATTTTCACCTTGACTTTCCCTTGGTGTCAATGGCTGTTTTGACATTTCTAGGGTGTTTGTGTTTAGCTGTAATTTTTTTCTTTCTCACATACAGTACCCACACAAATTATATGTTGGTTTTATCGTCATAAGAAGGGCTTTCATTATATACTTCAATAGATACCATTATGTTCATCATATCTTATAATTTACTACTTTTTCTAACTATGACCTAAAATATAATTTACACAAATAAAATCATTAAAAAAGACCCCGTCTAAATAGTTTCTAAATGTTGTCCCGAGTTCAAAAATATGCATGTTTCCATATTTTTCTGTAATTTTTGCGAGTTATGGGGCAAAAACCAAAAATAGTGTTTTTTTGTTTTTTCCTCTATTGACCTTTTGACCCCAACCCGAACCCAAAATTTAACCCTAACACTAAATTTAACCCCAACTCTAATCCTTATTATATACCTTAATATTTTTTAATTTTAACCCTATCCCTTATACAAAAAATTATTTAATTTTAACCCTATAGGCTAATATAGCTATATAACCTGTTTTTAATTAATTAAATATGTATTTTAAATATTTTCCATTGCAATGCTACTTAACTACCACTAGGGGTAGTCAAGTAGCATATTCAGAACGACGGAAGTGAAGTTACTTTCACTTCCGAAGCTCAGACCGGCATAGGGCATAGCCATATTGCCAGGCACGTCCTTTGTCGTTAAGGGAGTTTCTCCCAGGACGTGTCTGGCACGTCCTTTGTCGCGAAGGTGTTAAAGTTTAAAATTGGGAGTCGTCTTATACGGGGAATGTTCCAATTTCGGCCGCGGCTGTTTTAAGATGTTCGGCTGCGGCTGCTTTAATCCCTTAAACCACTTGGACGTATATATACACCGCCTGCAAAGCATGGTCCTTGAGGACGTATATCCACGTCCTGAGTTTTAATGCAGTGTTGCGCTCCTTAGCGCAACGCTACATGCCGGCAGTAAGCAGCCTCCAAGAGTGCCTTCGGCACCCCCCGGTTAGGGTTAGGGTTACAACTAGGGTTATAATTCATAATTGTGTGTGTCACTGCAGGGCTTGACAAATTTAATTTGATTTTAGGAGCCAGAAATTTTTTTTAGGAGCCAGACAATCACGCAAACATAAACGCAATTCATAAACACACACGCCTACTTCACATATATACAAACACACCTAGTTTACATATACACATATCCAAAAACCTCACACACACCTACTTTACATATACACATATATCCAAACACCTCACACACACCTACTTTACATACACACAAATATACAAACACCTCACACACACCTACTTTACATATACACATATATACAAACACCTCACACACACCTACTTTACATATACACAAATATACAAACCCCTCCATCCGCACAGACTTTACCCCCTCGCGCTCAGAATCTTAATTCCTGGTCACCATGGCGACCTGGGGTTTGTCGATTCCTGTGTCACTGTGTGCATTTTTGTGTAGCAGAGTGTGTAAGTGTGTTTGAGTAGCAGAGTGTGTAAGTGTGTTTGAGTGGCAGAGTGTGTAAGTGTGTGTGAGTGTATTTCTTCTAAATTCTAAATTTCTTAATTTTCGGCTAAAAAAATAGGGGTTGTATTATACATGGGGGTGTCTTATACACAGAAAAATACAGTATTTCTGCCGTGGTAGACTGGATAGTTCTACATTGCCAATGGAAACAAAGGAAACAAGGAGACAGACAAAACCATCTGATAGATAATATTAAGGATTGCCCCACTGAAAAAAGTACACCTGGAAGTAGTGTTCCTATAATCATTTTTTCTGACTTCTAAATTCTACATAATTTTCTCCAACACTGTAATTATCGTCATAAAATACTGCACAAAGTGAGAGTGTTTAGCAATTTAAACAGCTATGCTGTCATCTGTTACTCTAGGCTGAGTTGGCTGGATTCCTCAGTAAAATTTATGTGGCAAGGTAGTGTAGTGAAGACTTCATTACTAAAGTGGCCAGTAGCATCCCATCTATGTAAATATGTTCCCTTCCATAAATCATTCTAAAGATGGAAACAACTTCTACATGGGAAAATCGGCAGGTTTCATATTGCCTTTTAATTATAAAGATGCTTCCAATTCTCTGCATACCAGAAATATCAAACACACTAACAAATATTGCATGTTCTATTTAGTACTGGTGAATGCCCCCAATGCATATATGGTAAGCTATTCTTAACTTTTTATGTCTTACAGATAAAATACTGCAGTGAAAACTAGAACTATGGCTGGAGAGCGGTGAAGACACACTCATGCTCCCACAAGGCTCCACGAGTCAGTGTGCAATCCCAGAATGCAGTGTGCTAATCATTATGGGTTCATGAGTGTGGATGTATTTGTACTCTCCACAATGAAGAAGACATCAAGAAAGCACATTTCAGGTAACACAATACAATATGCTATCTGGGGCTCAAAAGCTTGAGAGACAAAACAATTTTAATAATGGCCACACCAAAAAGTACAATACATTTCTAAGCCCTGTATCTAATTTTATTGCCATGGAAAGCAGTTGTGTGGTAATATTGTAAATCAATATACATGCATTTTACCCTCATGATTCTGCAGGGTCCATTTAAATATTATTAAAAAGCAATATGAATTTACGAGTTCCTTATTTACAATCTTAATTTGCATTATAGCGAGATTTGGTTAAGAGAAATAGCTTTTAATATGTCTTGTACACAACCTATTCTTGCAACACACAGTATAATGGAATAACATGAATCATTATCATTTGCAGAGGTATGTATATTCATCGCAGTTACACACAAGGCTCTAAGCAACAGTCCATATTTCATCACTGTAATATTATAAGTGGTTTCCAATTAGTTTCCTAACTGGTTCTTTGTTCGAAGCAGAAAATGAATTATTCCATCACATTTAAAACAATTATTAAACATACCTGCCAGCCAAAGGCCCAACAATGGAGGCTTTCATGATGAAGAGGGCTTGGAGGGGGAAGTGGGATAGGCAAACTGAGCAGGTGCCATGATAAATGCCAGTGTGATACTATTATAAAGAACCACAGGTAAACTATAAATACAAAAGGAGACGTAACGCTTGCATATTTCCAGAACATGTTCCCTTTCACATGGGTATAGAGTAAACAAAACGCTGACATTGGAACGCATAGCCTGCCTTCACAAAGCAGATCATTATGATGAGAAAAAGCATCTGTGCAGTCTTGTCTTCATTACAAATCTGTATATCATACATATCGCATTATTTTACAGCTAAACGGATAGACAACCTGCACTACATGGGGTATATCTACAAAAATCAACAGTTATCTTAACTATAAAAAAGAACATCCAGTTTGCCTGAAGCAGGAAAAACTCATGAAATTTGTACAGCTTATTCATGCTAGAATTTCTAGGTCAACACAACTTTTTTAGCTCTCTACATTGTTCATTTCCTGAGTTACGAGTTAAGTTGAGGTGATTAGACACCACAAGCATTGTTGTGAAGAATATTCTGCATGTATAACTTATTATACAATACCTTAGAGTAGTGGTGCTAATCTTGGCACTGCAGAGGTTTGAGAAATATATATTCTATGATGCTCAATCAAAACAAAAAAAATAAATGTTACAATCAGCATCATAACATTCTCACACAAAAAATAAAATTGGGCATGTGGTTGTGTAAAGAGTAATATTGACCTATTCCTGTTAATTATTGTATATTCACAAGTGAGGAAGATTTAATGCAGTTTCATATAAAATTTGGCACACAATTGTGTTCCTTTTCTTCTGGCTTCACATAAACTTCAGTGATTAATGATCTGTGCAATACTCTTGTTTTACAAATTTTATTACATTTGGCACAAGCAAGAAACAGCAACAACAACAAAAATGGAGCCGCCTGTCCAGATGAGAGTACTGTAAATATTTGGCCTTTTTATAGTTAAAGGAACACTGAACCATTTTTAAACCTTTCATACTTTAACCCTTTAAGGACCAGGGATTTTCCTGGGCCAAGGACCAGAGCGTTTTTCAATTTTTAATACGCGGTTTTTGAAACATAAATTTCCTCTCTCTCATTTAACGTACCCATACAAGTTATATGTTGTTTTTTAGAGGACAGTTACAGCTTTCTTTTGATACCCTATACATAAAAATGATTTACATTTTAGTATTAAAAAATACATATAAAAGAGGAAATTTTTGAGTAAAAAAAAGTTTTTCCCAATTATTTTCCCAATAATAAGCTACATAACTAGTGCAACACTAACCCACTTATCCCCCCTAATTAACTAAATAATAAAAAAGAAAAATATTGGTTCCCAAACCCCCCATAACAAAAAAGACAGAAAAAAACTCTGAAGAGTGCGATGTCAGATCAGTAAAAATCATGCAACAGGCATGCAGGGGTTAAATTTTATTAAATAAATATATTAAAATTACCTTTATTTATTCAAAAAAACTTTATAAATTGTAAAAATAAAAAAATCTGTTAAAAAAAAAACTAAATGAGGGCCATAAAGTGGAAGGAAACTGATCACAGTTAAAAACTGTGATCAGCAATGAAAGGGTTAATTTTTTTTTTTACCTATGTGTATGTAATTAATTTATTTTTACTTACAGGTCACGCTCTGTGCTCCACTATAAGAATGTGAAGCACAGGGAGTGAATTAGAGGCAAAGTCAGTGTGTGAACACACTGACTTTGCCATCTAATTTGCATGTTATCGCGGTGATTGAGCAATCACCGCGATCACATGCCCGGAAACTGACCGATCGGGTCCAGGAGCTTTGCCTCGGGTGCGAGGCTTAGTCCTGGACCCGTTGCAGACTAGCTGGCGGTGCCCACGGAGCGCACCGCCGGCTCGACTGCATGACGAGTTAACTCGTCATAAGGTCGCTAACGCTGCGGCTCTTATGACGAGTTAACTCGTCATAAGGTCGGGAAGGGGTTAAGAGGATGAGAGTCTGGAGTAAACCCGACGTGTATCTTAATAGATACATGCGTGTTTACTCTCTGCTGTGTCTCACATATGAAACACAGCGGATCCTGGTTCTTGTGCGCCGTCACAGCCAGAGTGGGCACTCGCCCCACTCCGACTTCTGAATGTGAGGGTCTCCTGCTGCCAGGGCCGCTTTAACAAATAGGGCAAAGTGGAAACTTTCACAGGGCCCACTGGTTAAAGGGGACCCCGCTGCCCAAACATGCCCCTCCCTCCGCTGCCCCAACATGCAACCCCGCCCCCTGTGTTACACTGAGACAGTCACGTGTGCATAATACTGGACATACTGGGAGTAGCATATTACTGGGAATACTGGCTGTGGCATATTACTGGGCATACTGGCTGTGGAATGTTAATGGGCAAAGTGTGGCATATTAATGGGCATACTGTCTGTGGCATATTACTGGGCATACTGGCTGTGGCATGTCAATGGGCAAAGAGTGGCATATTAATGGGCATACTGGAGTGTAAGCTTGTGAGCAGGGTTCTCTACCCCATGTTCCAGTCTGTTCTAGTTTGTCTAACTTAGTATGTAGTTCCCTTCTATGCTCTGTACCTAGCACTACGTAAATTGTTGGTGCTGTATAAATAAATGTTAATGTAGGGTAATGTGGCATACTAATGGGCATACTGGCTGTTGCATATTAATGGGCAAATGAACAGTGCTATTTGGGAATACTGGCTGTGGATTTTTAATGGGCAAATGAACAGTGGCATATTAATGGGCATACTGGCTGTGGCATATTAATTGGCAAATTGGCTGTGGCATATTAATTGGCAAATTGGCTGTGGCATACTAATGGGAAAACTAACAATAGCATATTCATTGGCAAACTCCCAGTGGCATATTAATGGAAAAATAGTGCCACATTGTAATGGACAAACTGTGGCATATTTTAATGGGCAAACTGGCTGTTGCATTTGTTACCGGCAAACTGATTGTGGCATGGTAATTGGTAAATGACTGTGGCTCATTTTAATTGGCAAATTGATTCTGTGGCATCTTTTGTGGGGCAAAATAACATGTGCTATCGGGCATGTTCTGCAGGGCCAGTTCTGTGAGGGAAAGTGACACTGTGGTATGTTCTGTGGGGCAAATTGACACTGTGGTGGGGCAAACTGACACTGTGGCGTGCCAAATCATGTGGATGCAGTATGAGTGCATGGCAAGTGCTGTGGATACTGTATGGTGCAGTGTTAAGTCCTTTAGGTGCAATGTGGGCGCAGGAAAAGGGAATAAAAACAAGAAATGTAATTTTTCAATAACATGTTTATTACATATACAAATAGCTGAATGTGACATGGAAATAGTTAAAAAGTTTAGATTTACATATAGTTTTTGCGACTTTAGAAAAATTGGGTCAAGGGGGGCCCACTGCTAAATACTTTGCCCCGGGCTCACTAAGGTCTTAAAGCGGCCCTTCTCAGTGCTAGCGCAGAGAGAGACCCACATTTTTGCATGGGATCAGCGGTGGGGGGCCTTGCCTGCTGATCCCATGCAAAGACGAGCGGCTTCATATGGAAGCATGGCAGTTGTTGGTCAGAGGATAAACTGACGTACTACCAAAAGTACATGCCAGTTTATCCTCACACTAGGAACAACTAACATTTGACTTAAAAATATAATGTTAGTGTTCCTTTACGTATACAGTACTTATTTTTATTTGCGTCTGGTTATTTTATCTTTTCTTTCCCCAATTTACTTAAATGACAAAAAAAATTTAGTAGCAAACCGTAGTAGTATCTGAATGTGTACCCATGAGGCACATTTGGTTATTTGGTCTAAATTAAGCGTGTTTTTCATGTAAGACGGAATGAAGGGAATTCCAAACTGACTTTGGTGCAAGTTGAAGACTACTGCCTGTATCGTGCACAGGCTTTTTTCCAGTGTGAATTGATGCAGGCATTCAGCATAAATCACTTTTTTAATATTTTACTCAAGCCCTCCCCCAGTGATTACTCTGCATCTATACTAGAGGTGCGGCAGCACTGATTATATTGACACTGAGGATAGAAAGTTGTGTTTCATCTTGTCACTTCCTGTGCTGCTGGAATAGAATACATTGTGTAGACTGTGATAAACTTGCTCTGGTAGGATCTCTTAAGAGTGCAACACATGGCCTGATGACATCACTAGAGAGACTGGAAATTCCATTTATTTGTTCTTGCAGCAAAAAAAAAAAAGAAGGAAATTGACTTTTTTTTTTTTAATTAAAATTTTTATTGAGTCACCGACAACAACAGTACAAAGAAATATTGTAACAATTTGTAGGCATATACATCAAATAGGTATCAAATGTTACTCAATCCAGTGAACTCAAGGTATCATGATTTTTTCCCCTAGGAGCAATGAAGGTCCAATCCCTGGTAGGAAATGCCAAACAGTGTCTCAGGTGATCATCTAGGTCTGTGTAACTGGATTAGATGGCAGCATCAGCGGAATGTCCAGGCTCTGCAGAAACGACTGTATGTTCCTGGGGTTGTCGATAGACAGATTCTTGACTCCTCTGGATACTGTCAAGGATTAGGGCAACCCCCATCTACATTTAATGTCCTGAGATCTCAGATGTGAAGTGAGTAGGTGCATCTTCAGAAGCCAGAGCGCTATCGAAGGTGGTAGGTTGTCGAATAGGCAAATAGGCAAGCCATCATGTATAAGCTGGGGCACTTTGCGGTACGCAGCTAGGAGTTCCACCTTAACTGTCCAGGTTGGTAGTTTGAGTATAACATAAGGCTGGAGTGAGGCGAGCCCAACCTCCTCCGGGATTCCCTGCACTCGTACATTTGTATGACACTGCTTGGCCTTCAGTAAGGCAATTTGTCTAGATGCAACCCCCAACTGCAGGGTCATCAAATGGGTAAGCTTAGTAGTTGTATGACTCCAGCTCAGTTACTTTAGTTTGGGTGGCGAGGATGTCTGCCTGGAGTGTTTGAATGTCTGATCTCTACAAGGCCTGGAAATCCGTGAAGAATTGTTTGATTTCGGCCTTGGTAACGCCTTGGTCGTCTCTTTGCTCAACGCTCAGCATCAGGGATCGAGGATCTCTGATGGGACCATCGTCGGAATTGTCTGTGGTATAGTCCGATCCTCGGCAGGGAGGGGTAAATGGGGTTGCTGTCATGTTCTGTTGCGGCCTAGTAGGCCTGGACAGAAGAGTAGCAATATCAGATTTTCCAACTGTTTCCACTTCTTCCCCATGTTGACAGCCAGCTTCCAGCAAGTAGTTTTCATCAAATTGGCCAGGTTGGCAGTAGATAAATCGGTTGATTATCCTGTAAAGCAGGGAGCTCAGAAGACATCGGAAATTGACTTTTACTCAGCTAGTGTGGACAGTCCTGGCTTCTTGCAAACTGCTGTAATTTCACATTTTCATTTAGATGTAAGTATTTTCCATTTTAAGCAATGCAAAATGTAAAACATGAATTTTAAAGTACTCTGAAAGAACATTAATATGTATTAACATTTGGGAGTTCTTTTTTTTTATTGACCTGTCCGTATTTGTATGATGCCTGTTTATACTTTTGCAACCCTCCAAAAAAAAAATATATACCGTATTTATCGGCGTATAACACGCGCCGTCGTATAACACGCACCTAATTTTAAGAAGGAAATTTCAGGGAAAAAAACTTAAGAATTTAAATTAAGAACTTTGAAGCCCAATAATCAATTTTAATATGCCAGGATATTGCCCCCAATATGCCATTTAATATGCAGGATATTGCCCCCAATATGTCATTTTAATATGCCAGATATTGCCCCCAATATGCCATTTAATATGCAGGATATTGCCCCCAATATGCCATTTAATATGCAGGATATTGCCCCCAATATGCCATTTAATATGCAGGATATTGCCCCCAATATGCCATTTAATATGCAGGATATTGCCCCCAATATGCCATTTAATATGCAGGATATTGCCCCCAATATGCCATTTTAATATGCCAGATATTGCCCCCAATATGCCATTATATGTAGGATATTGCCCCCAATATGCCATTTAATATGCAGGATATTGCCCCCAATATGCCAGATATTGCCCCAATATGCCATTTACTATGCAGGATATTGCCCCCAATATGCCAGGATATTGCCCCTAAGTATGCTCGTTATGCCACCCTCCTCCCCCCCCTTCCCCAGACCCCAGTACTTACCTCGTTCCTGCTCTGTCCCCCGGTGCTCTGAAGCTGCGTGGCTGTGAGGGAAGCGTTGTGAGCTTCCCTCCAGCCGCGCGGTCAATAAAGTTTGTTTTAAAAAAAACAGACTTTATTGACCGCGCGGCTGAAGGGAAGCTCACAACGCTTCCCTCACAGCCACGCAGCTTCAGAGCACCAGGGGACAGAGCAGGAACGAGGTAAGTTGTAGATTTTTTTTTTTCGGCGTATAACACGCACACACCATTTTCTCCCTATTTTCAGGGAGAAAAAGTGCGTGTTATACGCCGATAAATACGGTATATATTCTGCTGGATCAAGTACCAACACACCAAGAAAAGAGGCCTTTGTGAAACCTACCCCTAAGAAACTAATTGCTTAAATTCCTACTTGCTAAGAAACTAATTCCTGGGCTCTGCTTATTTTTCATTGTATGTGCTGTTTTACAGCCCTCTACCGTTTTATTCTTTGTGCACCATTAAAATGAAACTATTTTGGAAAAAACGCATGAAATGGTCTAGTTTCCCAGAAACAGCCACTCATTACTAAGGAGTTCTGGTAGTTTTATTAGGCAGTGCATATAAATGAAACAAATCCCATTATTATAACACTAAATGAGCCAGACTAACCAGGAGTTCATACTCCTACATCATACATGAAGTATCGTATATACTCAAGTATAAGCCGAGTTTTTCAGCACATTTTTTGTGCTGAAAAATGCCCCCCTCGGCTTATACTCGAGTCGGTGTCTCTGGAAAAAAAATAATCAAAAACGTACCTCGTTCCTGCTATGTCCCCCCTGGTGCTCTGAAGGTGCGTGGCTGTGAGGGAAGCGTTGTGCGCTCCCCTCCAGCCGCACGGTCAACAAAGTGTGTTTTTTTTAAACAAACTTTATTTTCTGCGTGGCTGGAGGGGAGCTCACAACGCTTCCCTCATAGCCACGCACCTTCAGAGCACCGGGAGACGGAGCAGGAACGAGGTAAGTACTGGGGTCTGGGGAAGGGGGGGAGGAGGGTGGCATAACGAGCATACTAAGGGGCAATATCCTGGCATATTAAATGGCATATTGGGGGCAATATCCTGGCATATTAAATGGCATATTGGGGGCAATTTCCTGGCATATTAAAATGGCATATTGGGGGCAAAATCCTGGCATATTAAATGGCATATTGGGGGCAATATCCTGGCATATTAAAATGGCATATTGGGGGCAAATCCTGGCATATTAAATGGCATATTGGGGGCAATATCCTGGCATATTAAATGGCATATTGGGGGCAATATCCTGGAATATTAAATGGCATATTGGGGGCAATATACTGGCATATTAAAATGGCATATTGGGGGCAAAATCCTGGCATATTAAATGGCATATTGGGGGCAATATCCTGGCATATTAAAATGGCATATTGGGGGCAAAATCCTGGCATATTAAATGGCATTTTGGGGGCAATATCCTGGCATATTAAAATGGCATATTGGGGGCAAAATCCTGGCATATTAAATGGCATTTTGGGGGCAATATCCTGGCATATTAAATGGCATATTGGGGGCAATATCCTGGAATATTAAATGGCAGATTGGGGGCAATATCCTGGAATATTAAATGGCAGATTCGGGGCAATATTTAGCAGTAGCTGCCTCATTTCCCACCCTAGGCTTAGGGTCAATATTTTTTCCCAGTTCTTTGTGGTAAAATTAGGTGCCTCGGCTTATATTCGGGTCGGCTTATACTCGAGTATATACGGTAATATTTTTTTTCTTATTTTTAATTATGTAATAATAGTGTGTTAATAGTTTTTTTCAACGTCTATAAATCCTAATTTGAAAAAAAAACACTAAATAGATTTGAATATTTGTGAGTTTAGAAATATCCAATGTTTTCATATAATTCTTGTTTTTTTGTGTGGAAACTTACAGGCCAAAAATTGTAAGTAGTTCACTGGTTTTTCCTATTTTCAGCGGTCCTACAGTGACCTTCTGACCCTAACTGCTAACATGGGCTACATACATATTTTGTTTACTTTTAGTGCTGCTTATAATCTAGCAACACCAACAGAGCAATGGGAGCGATCACAGTCCACAACAGGGAAATAGCACATTGGGAGCGATCACACAGGCCCGAGTGGGGCCTAATGTCTATAAGTTCGTTACTCCCCTCAAGAAAAATCATTGTTGTAAAGAAATCTAATAATAATAATAAGGTATTTACATTCAGATAGTCTCTGGTTTTTAAATATGTGCATGGGATATCACCATTACCCAACTTAATGGTACTCATTTTATCTACTTCAGCAGTCCGAGGGTTGAACACATTCAACATATGGTGCATTAGATGGTACTTACCCAATTCTCCAGCATTTAAGAAAATAAAAGTTATTGAACTAGTCCTATTTGTGTAATATGGATGTACCGTATTTGCTCGAATATAAGACAAGGTTTTTTTCAGACAGTCTTACATTCAAGGTCGTCTTATAATCTGACCTCAAATCGAGGTCAGACTATAAGACATGGATCCAGGTCCCCAGCAGAGCTCCCCTCTCTACAGCCTCTAACGTGCCGCCCGGCACGACCGCCGGGACTTCTATGATAAAGCCAGGTCCTTCCGGCTTCATCATAAAAGTCCCAGCGGTCGTGCCGGGCGGCAGCAGGGGAGGACTGCGCTCATCACGCAGACATCCTCCGCTGCCCCGCTAGCCACCAGGAGAATCGGGCAGCTGGGGGATGTCTGCACGATACGTGCAGACATCCTCCATGCTGCCCGACACTTCCGTCTATTATGACGGACCAGCTGTCCATCATAATAGACGGAGGTGTCGGGCAGCATGGAGGATGTCTGCACGTATCGTGCAGACATCCCCCAGCTGCCCCCACTAGCCACCAGGGAAAGAATTGAGGGGAGGGAGGGGGGATAGACAAGGGGAGGGAGGGGGGAGATAGACAAGGGGAAGGAGGGAGGGGGGAGATATAGACAAGGGGAGGGGGGACAGAGAGAAAAGGGGAGGGGGGATAGAGAGAGACAAGGGGGAGAGAGAGACAAGGGGAGGGGGGAAGAGAGAGAGATTAGTTTGGGGGGGGGGAGGGAGAGAGAGAGACAACGCTGGGGGGGGGGAGAGAGAGGCCGCATTGGCACATAAAAGGAAATAAAAACAAGAAATGCATGTATAATATCAATTTTTTATTAAATATTAAAAAGCAATTTACATATATACAAGTTAAACTTTTTTTCCTATAGGGTAGTCTTATATTGAGGCTTTTAGTTTTTTTCCTAAAGGAATATACAAAGTTTGGGGGGGTCGTCTTATAATCGAGCAAACACGGTACTTATAGTTAACATGACTATACATGCAAATATAATGCACCTTGCTAATAAAACCGGAATAAGGGAGCAAGACTTTTTGTGATTTTTTTAAATTATGTTTGGAGGTTGTGTATACACTTTTCACAAGGAAAGGAGCTAGTGCACTTACGTTTAGCAGGGGTGCCAATGTAGCTACAAAACCTTGTTCTTTAAAATAAAATGTGTTCTATGTTAACTTTTCACCAGCTTAAAATTCTCTTCATGTATATCGTTTGTAGGTTTGTTTTCTTGCTCCAAATCCAGGAGGTAAAGATAAACAAAAGTCACATTCCAAGATCAAATCCAGAAATGTCTAAATGAACACATGCAGTTTGTTTATTATATTTACAAAGCTGATGTATTGTGTCTGAAGCCAAGTGTGATGGTCAGAAAAACACTATGCTCCAGGCTGTTGATAAGCATTTTTAACACTAAACTTTATTGGCTATGCCTGTTCATTTATTAACATTTCTAACCAAATTGACAGATTTTTGTTTTATTAAACCCAATTGTTTTGTGGTTGGTCTCTTTAAGCACATCAGTTGGCAGATATTTGAATGCTTCAGGGTTGTTTTATAACCGACGTCCGTAAGTATCCTGCCTACTTCTTCATATTCACTTCTCAATCAAGAAACTGAAAAGTATTTCCATGTGCCCTCAACATAATTACAAAGCAATTAGGTTGAAATTACAAATATCCTAAACTACTTTTGGTTTTAAAATACAAGATAAATCCATTTATGCGGGGCCAGTAAATGTAAAGTCAATTCATTTAATTTCTACTAAAAGGGGTAGTAAGTAAGGCATTTCTGCACAGATATCTTTCCTGCATATGTGAGGACTGAGCACAGGGAAAGAAGCAGATGGCAGGGCATCTGACACTACACTTCAGGCCTGAACCCTGGTGGCCATCCATCCATGTCACTGACATGGTAGTCTGCACCAAAGGAGGGGTGAGGAGAGAAATATATTATCCTAGTACTCTAGTAAAGAAATTCTAGAGACCCTATTTTCAGATCAAAACACTCTACATGGTCTCCAGGCCTCAGATTGGCAAGTCTGGGGATGCATTGGTAAGTCTGAGGGGCAGATTGGGAAATAAAAACAATATATGCATATTTTTCATCATCATCTTTATTAAATATATTTTTATACAATATATTTTTCCCCCCTAAATTTTGTGGGGGGGGGGGGGGGGGGTTGACTTATATTCATGCAAATACTGTATTTTCCCTTTTTATTTATGCTAGGGCCATTTATTTGGTGTGTGATCTGCATTCTCTACAGTCACAGTATAAAATTCAATGACAGTCTCTTAAAACAAAAGCTTTTACACTTCAATTAAATATCCTGTTTTGGGAAACTCCATATATTTTGGCAGTTTTTAGATCTTATATTTCAAATCTCAGCTCTTCTGTCTTCCAGGGTATATAAAGTATAGGCAATATTTTAATTATAATGGGATTCTTGATGTAGGTTGCAGCCATAATATAAAATCCATTACATCAATTACAAGTTGCTGGCATATTGGAGTTAGTACAGCACAGGTCTTGTTCTGGCTTGTGCATTAGGCATGCAAGCTGTAATCTGACCTCAGCAAACATCAGAAACGTCCAGACTAGTGATATGTGACCTGAAAACGCTGAATAAATATCTCATAAATTTGTGGTTGGCTTAAATTGCTCTACCAGTAGCCTTGAGTCAGAGCTCCAACAAAGAACGTGAAGTTCTCAGGAGACTGGTAATCACTTCTGGTGCCAACATATTAGCTCATCCATTGTGAAAATAGTTTTTCAATATTTCAGTCACATTTCTTTCCCTTCTTCTTGATGTGATGTTTTGTAATACAGGCCCGAAATAGACCATCCCAAAAGTATGCTCATGTCACAGACCAATGTCATATCTCCTACTTTATGAACACATGAGGAAGCGAGTATATTTAAAAGAAGAAAAACTACCACAACTAGAGGACATAGTCTTAAATTAGAGGGGCAACGATTTAAAAGTAATATCAGGAAGTATTACCTTACTGAGAGGGTAGTGGATGTATGGAATAGCCTTCCAGCAGAAGTGGTAGAGGTAAACACAGTCAAGGATTTTAAGCATGCGTGGGATCGACACAAGGCTATCCTAGCTATAAGACCGGGAACGGGGGACTAATAAAAGTATTTAAAAAAAATTAGGCAGACTAGATGGACCGAATGGTTCTTATCTGCCGACACATTCTATGAAGAGAGGGGAAGAAAAACAGCCAATCTGTGCCCATTTTTTACAAGCAGGCCGGTAAAAAAAAAATTGGCTTGAGGCCAATGTAGGCAATAGCATTGCTGGTATTTATTTTTTATTTTTGTTGATAAGGTGGCAACTGTAGAACAAATAAAAGATTGTTGCGAAAATGTTTTTTATTGTTTTAAGTACAATGCTTCCTTTGCACAGATATAACACATCACATTAATATTTATTCTATGTTTTTTTTAAGGTAAGAGAAAACAAAAAGCAGGCAACACCCACAGAGTGCTATATTTAGAAAGATAATATAGTCTTGTGTTTACATTTGTGGTGCAGAATAAAGTTCCTTTGTAGTTGGGAACATTTTATTTGTAGGAAGTTAAGTCAATGACCAGGCAGTATTTAATAGACATGTGCATTCTTTTTCGGATGAATGCATTTTCGTCCGAAAATAGCATTTTCGTCCATTCGTCCGAAAAACGAATAACGAAAATGCTAAACTAACAAAAGCCGAATGAACGAATGGTTAATAAACGAAAATCATTCGTCCATTCGTGCTATTGGCATTCTATAAACCGAAATAGAGTCGGTTTATAGAATACCAATAGCATTACATACATTCCATAAAGCGACATCATGAACAACTTTCGGTTTATGGAATGCATGTAATGCTATTGCTATTCTATAAACCGAAATAGAGTCCCCATTCATACGAATAGGTCAATTGACCTATTCGTATGAATGGGGACTCTATTTCGGTTTCTAGAAAGCCGATAGTATTACATGTATTCCATAAGCCAAAAATCTATAAACCGAACATCGTTCGGTTTATAGACTTTCGGCTTATAGAATACATCTAATACTATTGGCTTTCTAGAAACCGAAATAGAGTCCCCATTCATAAGAAATTCTTATGAATGGGGTCCCCATTCATAAGAATTTCTTATGAATGGGGTCCCCATTCATAAGAATTTCTTATGAATGGGGACTCTAGTTTGGTTTATAGAAAGCCAATAGCATTACATGTATTCCATAAGCCGAAAGTCTATAAACCGAACAACGTTCGGTTTATAGACTTTCGGTTTATGGAATGTGTAGGTCAATTGATTCGTACGAACGAATAAAACGAAACGAAAATAATGAACGAATTTCGTCTGAAACGAATGCAGTAATGAACGAAATTCGTTTTAGACTAAATAAATAATATTTTTGTCCAAATGGACGAAAACTAAACGAAAATGTTAGTTTTGCACATGTCTAGTATTTAAAATCATTAATTAAAAACGATTGTAAAAGCTGGAGGTGAAAACTGTGCTTTGTGAAAGGTGTTTGTCCCTGTATAGTCACCATGATTAACTGGCTTAGTGGGCACACTGCATCAATGTACTAAACCAAATTATAGAATGAAAGATTAAAAACATAAGGTAAAATTATATTGCAGGAAAGAAAGAAAAAGGCTGATACATGGAGTTTTTACAACTTAGTTATGCGTTTAGTGAAACAGACTTCTATGTAATAATCTGGGTATTAAAGGACTGACTGGCTCAGCGTCCCAATGGTGCACTCTGGAAATCCTGTGCCAAGCGCAGACAAACTGAGCACAAAACCAGACACAAACCTCCCGCACGTGTCCGGAAAGGGCCACATGGGATTTAAAATGACCTTAGCACAACCTACAACAAGTGTCAAAAGATCACGTTTCACCTAACTTTTGAATATATAAGCAATTATATCAAAAATATTAATCTTCTACAACGAAAATTACAAATGTTTATGGTTTATATGAAGCATTAGAATTAAATATACCAACCAAAAGAAGAGACCGATTCAAGCTTATGGCATTGGTAACATTCCTGGATTTAATGCTCTGCTTATTCTCAGTGATCACTGAGGTTACCCATGTTGTTGGTGAACAACCATTCTTTTTCCTGGTCATGTCAGAAGTGTACACAATACATTTCCACTCTGGTTATGGCATGTTCTCAGCAGCACTAATAAGCCAGCCGTGTTACTATAACAATGACTATCATCCATCCATTACTTGTAAAATGCATTCTTACTTGATCACACGTCTAGTTGTTTCGTCAATTGTGACAATAGTGCTGAACACTGATTCCCATAACACATTTCCGATTGGAACCAATTTCATTTGCATTTCAAGCCCAAGTGATGTCATAAAGATGAGACTTATCCTAATTTAGGCATTTACATGCAATTTTGCCAACATAATGTATAGATCATTTTCAATCATTTTGTCTTCTCTACAATCACAGTATAAGCAATGTTTAGGTGATACAGACTCTTTAAGCATCTAAAAAAAGAGGGGCACCAGGGCAGAAATGAGTAATAAGGGTGTTTAAATCTCAAAGAAGGTAATTTATGGAGTTTGCATGACTGCGTGCTTAATTTGTGTCTAAAATAGCTAAATGCCACTAAATACAAGGGGTGTCCGCATGCTTTGGCCTATTGATATACATCTCAGGTTAATTCAGGCCTACTACACATTTATATTACGTAACGGCATGCTTCTATTTCTTTATTAATTTCAATTCAGGATTAAACTTCTACATCGAAGCTCCCGTCATGTGAACATCAGGCAATATAAGGGACTATGCCAAAAAAAAAACAGCATTCTCTATTATCTTATGGACAACAAGTGCACCTTATTATATTCTCCAACAATTTCTGTGACTGAAATTCTGCTATCACTAGATTTTCCGCACAATTATAGGTGCACCTCTGCTTTTTCTTTAATATATGCTCTATACATTATAATCTATTTACATACATCCATTATTTTGCATCTGGGCAGAAGCAAGAGGTAAAGCAAGCCGGACTCTTGTTGTCGGGAGTTGGCGTTCTACTAGTTTCCAGAATGAGCAATGTTGTGTAATGGCATTCTTCCCCTTTAAAGCACATTTTTGTTCTGCCCACTTACTTGCAGTTCTGACTCCAGGCTGTATTTGCGTGGTTGCCTTTTCATGTCGTCCGTGGGTGACCAGGGCCTTCCTTCACACCTGTAATTACAAGTCACAGTAATCAGTCACAGTCAGGGCCTATTTTAAGGAAGAAGTCTCATTGCATGTGAAATCATCATTATGCCATTACATTGCACCAGTATTAGGGAGCATTTTAAAATACACACTGTTTATAGATAGGGCACATATAGAAGAAATAAGGGCTTTATATTTTCTCCTCATGCATCCATTGAAACTATTATTAATATTATCATATAAAAATGTTTTTCTTGTTGTTTTTATTTCCTTCCTTCGCTACAGTTCTCCCTTGCCATTGCACCAGCAGTGCCTCATTTCACCCACATAACTTACCACAGAGCCAACATTTCATCATATTACACCCTTGGGACGTGCCATGGCACCAAACTGCACCCATGGCACATGCAAGCATGCCAACAGAGCTTGTCCCAGCACTCCTTTTGCATCAACAGAACTAGCCAGAGCCCCTATAATGCATCCAAAGATATTGGCTGAGATTCCAGATTGCCCTCAAATGACACAGCACCAAGGTTACATCCTCAGGTCTTGCCAGAGCACTCAGAAAGCACCCTCAGGTCTTATCAGAATGCATAGATAATACCTACAGGACTTGATATAGCTCCCAGGTTGAACCTGCAGGACTTGATCTAGCACCCAGGTTGCACGCACATGACTTTATCCAGCAGCCAGGTTGCACCCATAGGACTTGATCCTGGACTTCCCTGGTGTCTAGTGTTGGGCAGTTGGATGACTGTGTGCTGCCCAGACTGCCTCTCTTTCCCCACATGCCTGAGCGCTTGAAGTTCACATGCCTCTCGATGCTCTGACTTCCACAGACTAGCATTGAGTACGAGAGGCAGCCTGTGAGGATATCTGTGCGCCTGGGCAATGCACAGACATCCAGCTGACTGCATGCCCCCTGCAATGAAAAAACAAAAAATGTTTCACTGCACTAACATGCGTATAGGTACTTTCTATCATGGTCGCTATCAGGTGCAGACACCAGCTGCAAAATAAACCCAATGGGTTTACTCTCTGCTCACACTTGAGCATGGCAGTTGCTGGTCAAAGGATAAACTGGCATGTACTTTCATAAGTACATGCCAGCCTCTTCCTGGGTCCAATTAATTAAAAAAAAAAAAACAACTTTTACTCTTTGTCTATATCAAAAGTGTAAAACGATTGGGTTTCTAAATGAACACATGACAATTGTTAACTCAGAGATGACTAAACTGATCAAACACCTCTCCTAATCCAAATAGCTAAAAAAAATAAACATATGCACAACCAATTAACAAGTAAGTAACCAAAGATTAATCCATTAAAACCATTGATTAAACTGCTACTTTTTGTACCCACACACTGGCAAAAACAATATGTTGACCCTCATATTTTGTAAAGGTTAAACCCCCTGGATGTACGAATGTGGAACCAGACATATCTTAACCATGTTCCAGTCTAGAAAAATAGATAAAAATCCTTTTAGCCATTTGTTCTTCATGAAACTCGGTCAAGTGTGAAATCATTAAAAGCAGGATTTCCCAGCAAAATAAATCTATAACACTAAAGTTTTATATAATATGAAGTTATTCACATATTTAATACTATAGAACAGGGATGGCAAACGTTCCTAAGCCCGAGTGCCTTTTGTTAAAGATCTCAAAGTGCCTCTTTCTCTTGGATTATTTTTCCCTCTCCCTCTCCCATTTTCGTTTTACTTTCTCAGTGCACCAGCGCAGCCCATGTATAAAGAATCGGGCGCTCGAAAGCATTTGATAAGTGTCGGAGAACCTCTGCCAATCTCAATTTTCGTCATTATACGTAACAAACTGGGACGGTGACTTTTTTCCCACTTCCCAACACTTTACAGTGCGGAAGTTTTTATAAATGATCCCCTGTGTTTTCAGTTTACATATTTGCCACACAAATTCCTGTAAAAAAAAAAAAAAAAAACTAACAGGAGACAAAAACAGAACACTTCCTATTATAGAAGCATATTATGAATATGTGACCAGATAAGAACCATTAGGCCCATCCACTTTTTCTGCGATGACATCATTGAATTGCCACCACAGACTTTTTCCAGTTATATAATTTGAAAATATGTCCAGCTCTTCTGTTTATTCTTTTAATATCCTATACAATTAGGGTTGCCACCTGGCCGGTATTTTACCGGCAGGCCGGTAAAATATTGGCATCAGGCAAATGTTAAGTCTATGGAGACAGTACCAAGGCCGGTATTTTTTTGAAGAAAAGGTGGCAACCCTATATACAACTGATAGGATATTAAATCTTGCAATATCTTCTCTTTCAGTGCAATGCACTGCACATTAATAAAGACTGTATGGAAAATGTCTTGATTTCATGTGGTATAACTATACTATTTCTTAATACAGTGTTGGGAACGTGCAGATCTCTGCCAGTGAATGTCTCGGAAATATTCTTAATCATAATTAAAGTGTCGGAATAGAGAATGGATCACTTGGGCAATCCAGGAATGTGGGCAAGATGTTCCTTGTTTCCATTTTAACTAATCCAGGCAACCAGTTGCCGTAACATTGTGTTTTAAATTTTTAAGCTGCAGTATTGTTTTGACATACGACGGATGCCACTGCCCTTCCTTCAGCTATAATAAATTAAACACATTCCTAACTAAATGTATAAAATGGGATTTTTGGCCGGCTTGATCTGTGATGAAGTATTAGTATCCCATATCCATTAACAACTTTAAAATATTAGTACTTTTTGGCCCTCAAATGTTCCAATTCTCCAAATCTTATTTCAGAAATCATCTCTGAATTTGGTAACAATTTGGATCAATTCAGGGCTACAGGAAATCGTAGTCCTTCTCATGGCAAGTTTTCCGAAGTTTCCCCAAACCCAAATGCCCCAAATTTACGGTATGAATTCGGGGATAACCTCAGAGCCTAATTTTGGTTTCGGTGAAAATTCGAAGCTGCGTGAATAGATCTCTTAGTCTGTTTTTGCCTTGCTCCAGTGTCATGTATTTTAAAGAGTGCTTTATTGCTGGTTTCACATGAAATGTAACTTTCCACGTAGGCAGAGCTGGCCTGTATTCCTGCATTTTTTGGAAAATGTATTTTTTATTAACAAATCTGTCTCGTGACTATAAACACTTTCTCCTCTAAGCTTTGCCCTTATATTTGTTTACATTTTTAAGTGACCGAGAATATCTTTAACTCCTTAATGACGTATGGTACTTTTGTTCTAAAAGATGGGAGCAGCATCAAAACACTGGTTTTTGTCCCTGGACCCAATCCCTGCCAAAAACTTGCGATACATTCCTTTGCTGCGGAGCTGTGCTTGAACCCATAAGGGGCCCTCGTCTGACAGGTACCACAATGAGCTGTTAGACTAAGGACGTTCTATGTCCCATCTTCGTTTGGGCACTTTAAATGAGGGCGGCATAGAACATCCTACCGCCACAAAGGGGTTAATTCTCTTTGGAAACAAGTATTTATATGTTTAATAATAATAATAATACCTAGTCAAACTGTACATAACTCAGTCTACTGCAAATACTGAATACTTTGAAGAAGCACAGCTAGTGGAGTAATATGTATTGGTCCACATGCACTAGGGATTTATTAACGAAAACAGGTTTGACCAAATGGTGGGTGCCAAGACTCTACACAACAAAATGAACCCTTCTATTGTTAGGGTGAGTCCATGATCTCAGTTCTTATGGGTAACTTAGCTTGTGTTCGGGGTGTTTCTCTGTACAGGTTGAGTATGCCTTATCCAAAAAGCTTGGGACCAGAAGTATTTTGGATAACGGGTCATTTCCATCAATAGGATATATTAAAGTCTCTCAGTAGTCATGAAATACAGTTGTATCAATGAAAATACCTTTGGAAACCTGCTGTTAGTGCATCAGAACTGCACACGTGCCGTTGTATTAACCTTTGTAGGCGTGGGGGAATCTGAGCATGCATGGAAAGTCTACATCACAGCTTAAGGGGTCTGGACACTGAACAAACTGTTATGCGCTTGCATTTTCACAGGTGTGCAAGCGCATAAAAAAAATCAGTAATTGCTTTACTAAGAGGGTAGTGAATGCATGGAACAGTCTTCCAGCAGAAGTGGTAGAGGTAAACACAGTGAAGGAGTTTAAGCATGCGTGGGATAGGCACAAGGCTATCCTAGATATCAGATAAGGCCTGGGACTAATGAAATTATTCAGATAATTTGGCAGACTAGATGGGCCAATGGTTCTTATCTGCCGCCAGATTCTATGTTTCTATGTGTTTGTAAAAGTTGCAACTTGTGGCAAAATTCCAAAAATATTTTGGAAAACAGATCATTTTGGATAAAGGGTACTCAAACTGTAGCTTTCCCGCTAAAACCTAAAGACATGGTATTTGTGAAAGCTTGCATAAACAATTTGGTTTACAGCGAATTTACAGCTAATAGGCTAATCAGCATGAAATAGACTCCCACAAATTGTGTATACACTACACTCTTAGCTTATAGAGTAAATGTAACATGTACATACATACATACAAGTTATATAACAGCATTTCCTTTGTAATGCACTCAATACTGCCTACGATGCAGTAAGAAATATTTTAGCTTAGCAATTCCAGAGACAATGGTCTCAGTCCAGAGACATCTGGTAACCCAACTATAAAAAGAGATTCATAACCACTTGAACGGTAACAAGCAGAATATGCACAGGCCAATAAGATACTTCAGAAACATGTTATTGGAAGGCCTAACACTTACTCCCATCCTGTTTTTCAAATACCTTTATAAAGAAAGTGAAAACACTAGAAGAACTGGCATTCGTTACAACAGAAGGGGCACACAGAAAGGGACACCATGAAATAAATCATCTGTCAATGTATCAGAAAAGATTAAAGTCATTACAAGTGATTAATTCTAGTAAGCAATACATATATATATATATACATATACATAAACTTGCAGAATTCCATATGTTAAGAGAATATTTAATGTACAATATAAACATCCTTCTGCAGATAAAAACACTACCGTATTATAGATTATTTTTTTGCAGCAAATAAAGATGACATACAAACAGCTGGAGGGCTACAGATTCACTATCCAGGAAATGCTTATGATTAAGGACACAAAACTTTTAAACGTGTAAAGCCACCGGCTTCCATGTATAGCCAATATATGGCGTTCCCTGTAGAGTCAACATTTCCTCCAGTGAGGATGTAGTAATCCTACGTGGTGTCTGGTTTACGTGGCCTGCCAGTACTTTGTTACTATAGTTACTGTATATTGCCTCTAAGTCGAGCCGGGAAGCTATAAAACCACATTAGTTTGAAATTACAGAATATGACCCAATTAGATTATTTCAGTGATATTATTTACTAATGTCTGTACATCATTAGCTGGACCTGTGTTCTTTCTGTGAACTATGGTTTTACACTACATGTACATATTGTGTTACACACTTTAAAATGAATGGCATAATCATATTCAAACCGAGATGCTGTAATAAGAGCAGTGGCTCTAGATGAAATGTACTATAATTCTTTGGCACAAACAAACATTCTATCGTTCTTTTAGCTGTATAGTGGGCGTATAATGTAAAAAGTGCCCAACAGTCAGCACTACACATACATTGTATTAAAACCAAACTGGAGTCGTTGTCACTTGATCTGAGAGGTAAAGTAGAATGCTCACATGACATGAGCGCAATGTCTGGGACGTTTGGTCATGTATCCTACGCCCCCAAGTCACTGCATCTTATTTCTGAAGGTATAGGACGTCTCATACAGGATATTGGTAGTTCTACCCACAGTGTCCGACAAAATGAAGTGCAGCAGGGTTGTTGCTGTCGCCTGCTTGTTTCTCCAAGTCTACTTCTGGATGTCACTATCACTATCTGCAAATAGTTTTAAAGTAAAAATACGTGTGTTTAACATATATTAAACACATGCATAATATACATAAAATAAACACTACCCCTTTAAAAATTGAACTTGAACTTGCCATACAAAAATGACACAGTTGCACTTTGGCTAGGGAAATGTATAGATATAATAAATGTATAAATATATACTTCAAACTGCTAGCACATGCTTGATAAGGGGATTACCCCATTTATAGGGGTTAAACAGCAATCTTTAAAGCGGATCTTTTCAGGCATACTTTGGCGCGAACCACAGCGAAGATTGAGGGGTGGGGCAGAGATGGGTGCACTGTACTTGACACATATCACAGTGCATTCTATAGGGAATACCCTATATATTCACTAGAAACTGCATTCTAATTTATTGACTGACAATGGTGGCGGAATCAGTCTGGTATACAAGTTGTTCATTTTAGCAAGGGAAAACATATTACTATTTTTGTAACCTCTAACTAGGGTTGCCACCCGGCCAGTATTTTACCGCCATGGCCAGTATTTGAGAGGTAGGAACCGGTGCCAGGAAAACTAAAATACCGGTCATGTAAAGACTGGTATTTGTTTTGCAGGCAACGGGGAGAGGTGAGCAGCAAACACTATGCTATTGTATAGTATGTCAGGGCTCAACAAATACTGGTGCCCGGTATTCATCCACATGGCCCCCTTGCTGTGTGTCTTCTTGTTTCCCCATGTATAAAAAAATAATAATAATAAAGGAGAAATGACTATACTCTCCTTAGTCTGAATGCTCTCCAGGGGCTCCAATCCCACACCAGATCCGAGCAAAATAATTTATTTTTATTATTATTTATTCCTTGTTTTTAGTATAAATATATTGACACAACAACATATAACAAGGTTACAAAATTATTAGTGATCTTAAGACCAGACATGAGTCTTCACACCTTCACATGTATGTTGCAAAAAAGCAAGCAGCTATTGGATATCTCACCAGGACGGTGACTGGTAACCTGCACCTTTATGCTTTATTTGTACCTATGTATTCATTTTCTCTCCTCCACATGTGTATCTGTGCTTCCTCAGAGACATCCAGTATATCGAGTAAGTGCTTGTTTTTGTTAGCTTCCCAAACCTTTCGCACAGAGGTGTTTTTACTCCGAACCTAACTATCTGCATACATCATAGAAGTGCTAAATGATCTGTGTATTGAGCCAATGCATGCGGTGTTACTCAATGGGGACAAGCATACCACTTGGAGGTGATGGCTCCCTTGGGTATGAAACCCAAGGGGAGGGGGCAAAAAGGTATTAATTATGCATCTACTTACATGGAGAATTATGTATCTATTAAAATAAAATGTTTAAGTAGAAAATGAGCGTTTACCTTTAAAAATTTTATTTTTACTTCTCTCCCTTTTTGCAATTATAAAGCCATATCTCTGCCACACACTCTTTGTCGCCTCCAGTTTACATAAACACACATGTTTCTCATTTATTGTTGCACCCAGGTTCTGGCGTTTGTGGCATCCCTTTGACATATTAAATTGTGTGGTGAATGGAAGACTGATGACCAATATTCCAGAACATCTAGTTTTGGCACAGGATCTCAACACATGCACAAATATCAACACACGTTTTTCTTTCTCATCTGGTGACAGCCTGTATATTAGGCAGGATCCCTAAGCATTGGCAGTCATTTCAAGATTTCGATAAACCGATGCATCCAAGATGCTTCCAACGCAATGCCTGTATACACGGTCCTCATCTCCTTAATTTGCAAGAAAAGGTTTAATTCAACATAGTGCAGGAGAAGCTTACTGGTAGCTCACCAGAATCCACATAAATCCTGGCAAGGCATTGTATATTAAATATATAGTTCAATGGTTCATTAACTTGCAGCTCTGTGACTTGTCCGTAGTCATCTGCTATTGGTTGTGTCAAACAAATAATGGACAATGTTGCTATGTCTTACAGCAGACCCATAGCCAACTACATGTGCTGAAAAGACGAACTCACATTTCCCAACTTCAGCCCCCGGAAAACTTTGGGGGGAGAGGGTGATTGGAAGATTGAGTGTCAGCGCGGTAATGCGCACAATGCCCCAGACATCAGCGGTTGTTGTGCCTGCAGGATTGTGGTCCCGAATCCCACTTTCCTTCCAAGCTCTACTTCTTACCCAAAAAGTGGGACAGAGCCCTACAAATCGGTCCTGTCATTTGGAAAGCGTTACAGTTGGGAGGCATGCAAAAGAAAAGTGCACCAATTCAGGAGAGAAATGTCAGGTTAAAATTAATTTAGGATCTAGTTCCTCTTAAACAGAGAATTGAATTAGTACCTCTGTGACACAGTCTCAGTAAAACCATTACATAGAGAGGAAGCCAAATAATGTCTTCAACACACAATACCAATTTTTAAGACTGGTGGGGCTGCATAAGGAAATGTAGTTGTCATTAGGTCTGAGGATTGCTCTACGTGGTCCTATAACTGGGCAATAGGTGGGTCATATACTGCAAACGGTGCTCCCCATGTTAGCATATTCCAGGACTAGAATGCCTCCATACACATTTCTACATAAATGTAAAAAATGATTTCATTCTTGTGTTAAGGGATGTCAAAACATCCTCGCACATGTTTATAAGGGGGGCGTGTGCTAGTAATACCTCGAAATGCGAGATTACATTGCTATTTTCTGTGCTTCTCTGTGTACCCATGATGATTTGATTTGTACTGAATATATTCAATAAAAAAATATGTGTACTCTTGAGCTGTTGAAACTTTTAGTTTCTGTTATGAAGGGCAGAGTAGGCATACCAAATTTATTTGAGACTGCCTGACTCGGTATAGTGTGACAAACCACAGTGGGCGAAGCTCTACTTCATACGCGTGTGGGAAAACCAAAACAACAGGCAACGTGGATAGCAACCAAAGATCCAACCATTACCGTGGCACGCAGCTGTTCTTTTATTCCACTAATTGCCACATGTAAATAGAAAGAAAACAAAGAAGGAATGGCCGTGAAAGAAAAGTGATTAACAAAATCAGGTCTAGTCACTTTTGGACATCTGACACCAGTTCTTTCAACAACTGATTGGAGAACATCTTTGTATGTAGAAATTAATCACACAAAAGGGATAGAGCTGGCCTTGGCTGGACATGGTGTATACATGGGGCCTGTATTACATGTCTCTGCAGTTAATTTGCCAGTAAGATGGGCCACTGGATTAGGAAATTGCACCCGAGCTGAACTGATTAATACAGATTATGCACTTCCTGCAATTAGTGTTACAATCTAAGTGTGAGGATATAATATTGCTGAGTCCGCGATTAACAAAGACTTTACAGTTACTCCCTCAAACCATACATGACAGCTCAGTCCAGGTTATGTTACTTCAAGTATAACAGAGAAAGGAAACTGAATTCAGACGTCTTATGTATTTTGTTACTAAGAATTTACCTCATCTGCTGGTCCTGTTGTCTGGCCATTTTGTTTTTTTAGGAACTGAATGAGGAAAAACTAAAGATTAAGCTTTCTTGAGTCATAAAAATAACTAAATTGAAATAAAGACAACACAACAATAGTCACATTTTTATATAGCAGTGACTGCTTGGAGCTGTACTCAGACTTTGAGGCCCAGTAAATCCTTGGCACACAGATGTAAAGTGACTGTTAAATGACAACTGACTGCAAAAATAAAATAAAATATGGTATGCTTAATTGAAAGATTGTATCAAGTGTTTTTTAAATACAAATGTTTTAATGAAAAAATATAAATAAAGAACTTTATTGAGCCCACTTTGCTTGGATAGTACTGTCAGGAGGCAGAGATCCTGTTTAAAATCTGGGGTTAGACTGGTCAGATCTCCCTTCATCTGACCCAAGATTCCATCATCCTGATATACAAGCAAAGAGGCCTCTATAAGGTACTTTAATTGCATGCTTTAATTAAAGATACATTTCTATTTAAAATGCATTACATTTGATGCAATCTTTCAATGAAACATGATTTTTTTTTGCCAACGGTTACCCCTTAAAAGGTGCAAATAATTAATAATTAATCAGAGACCCCCCAAATCACCAAAAGTTTTGCAAAACCTTTTGTACAAAAAGACCTCTATGCGCAGGCATTTTAAAAGTATATAAAATGGATTCATAAACGCTGATAGCATCTTGCTCATGTGACACATGGGAACTTTCTAAAGGAGCAGACTAAGAGACTCCACAGTATTAACCACTTAATAGCCAGTGTGGATTCCAAGGACTTGTTCATTGTGGTGGCAAAAAAAAATAAGGGTTCATGACGGACCTTTTTCAATTCCAAATTTTAAGAGATTTCAATGATAACATACTGCTAATCAATTAGGGGGCTCGGATGTCATTCCAGTGTGTGTGCAATATGAAGCCGTGATCTCAAGACAGTAACGCCACATTCTAGAAAAGAATGTGAAATCCAAAGCGCTCCAGACAGTAAAGGGTTAATCTGCCTGTCTTGGCCCATGTGCAAATGGCATAAGAAAGGAGCACTCTGAGGAGTTCACTATGATGATCTTATAGATTCATTAAAGAAATCGACTTACCTATATATGATATTCATACGGTCAGCATGTCAAATGCTATTTTTTGTTAAGTCAGTAAAATGCTAGTTTTCTCAAGTTTATAAATGAAATCCTCAGGGTTCAAACTAAATGCTGCACGCCAGTCTAGATCTACTAGCAAGGATCCTGTGAATGTTAATGAATTTGGCAAAGCATGCCAAAGCTGCATACTGTAGTACTAAATGGAAAACACAAGCTGGATTCATTACTAACTATTTGCCAGCAGCTAAGTGTTGTTATGAGAAATAATATGGACTGACAGCTCTAGGTAAAAAATGTAATGCACAGAAAATGCTAAATTTTTGTTTTAAATGTCTCATTCTTTGTTTCAAAACAATTTGCTCGTAAGCAATAATATAATGGATCTTACATACATGCACACACACACACATGGCCTACTTCTGTCAATGCAATGGCAGGTTTTGTTTCTCTTGTTACATGCTTTAAGAGGGATAGTCCAGGCATCAAACTAGTACTGATGCATCAAGTAGTGTTTAATTTGTACACTGTGCCTGGTTTTTGTTCTTACAAGTTGTCTTATCAATTGTGGAGAGGATGCTGACATCCACTTTTATCCTTCCCAAATTTGGTGAGATAGAGGGGGTTGGTGTATCCTAGTTGCCTTAATAGTTAGGTAGACTAAGATCAACTAATGCTTTTTTTTATTTATTGAGGTGATCACTGACAATTACCGTGTCCCTAAAAATAAAGTAATACAAAAATAAATAAAAAATAAAACTTTTCTTATTTCCACATCCTTTACTTACTTGTATGTGTGAGTGTAAGTATTCATATGGTGGCAAAGACAGTGGTTTTGATTTTTCATATTATAATCAAGTAAATACACTTAAGCACACACTTTGGGGGCTATTTACTAAAAGGGGAGTTGTAGGTGAATTGAGGAGAGATGAACATTTCATTTCCCCAATTTAGCTATGCATTGTGCATGGACAAAACTGGTGAGCAAAGCCAAAATCTTCATCTGACCTCAACCATTGTTGCCAACATTGGCCATGTTTCCAAGGACACATATTTGTTCCACATGCTGCAGACAGACCATGCAAAGTGCTGACCGGCCATATGTAGCACGGGTATGCGCACATACAGAATCCAGTTAATTAATCGGAGATCTCACAGGACCTATCATGATTCATTCATTGTATTGTGCCTATGCGTATATGCATCTTACAGATTGCCGGGCTGCACTTTGCATGGTCTTTCTGCAGCATGTGGAACAAATATGTGTCTCTGGATACATGGCTGATGTTGGCAACTATGCCTCAACTCATCTTTCAGTAAATAGGGCTCAGTAGAAATATGCTATGTGCACTCTTTTATAATAACATACATTTATTAAATATGGTCTGGAACACAACCTCATTTATATAATTGAACGGTGGGGACACTAGTTGTGTCTGCAAACTAACTCACTCAATCTGGCTGTGGGGCCTCCTTGTATCTGTCAAACAGTAAAGCATGATTTATGAAAGTGCAACAATACTTGCATTTCACTTGCAGACAATCTTTAGATACCAGACTAGTCTCTGTCGCAGCAGCATTGCGAATATATATTGACTATTTTAATGCACATTTTTCAATTTCAAGCCTTCTGCCACAAGCAAGAGAAGCTCCATGCAGACAAGACTTCTGCTTTCAGTGCCAAAGTATGAATAAACCACTCAGAAAAACTGCTGGCCAGAAGTATTTCCCAAAACTTAGACACATCACAGTTTATTATCCAATTTAAGTTAAGTAGTAGTCATTTTAAGAAACTCCTCTTCAGAGAGATGTTTCCATTAACCATTAAAGGTCTTCTCCAAGCATTCCCCCCACTGTTTTATTACTTGTACCCTGTGTGATTTTGAATCAGTTGGTATGATCCATATCAACCTGTTATGTGCACAGTGGTATAGGTAGGGTTGCCACCTGGCCGGTATTTTACCGACAGGCCGGTAAAATACTGGCATCGGGCCAATGTTAAGTCTATGGAGACAGTACCAAGGCCGGTATTTTTTTGAAGAAAAGGTGGCAACCCTAGGTATAGGATAGAAACTGGAAGTGGTCCCTTGCACATTATATGTGCCTGAGGCTTTCTAAATAAAATGTACAGTTATTATGACATGTGTCTGATCTCCTGATATACAAGATAAAACACGGAGTGAGAATAAGCAGTTTCTTTTGCAGTACAGTGAAAGAGAGTCTGGGCCAATGCTCTGGTTTCTCATGTAAGTGAAACATAACAAGTACATTTGACTGTGAAGCAGAGGAGCACAACACTCCTATACATTAATTCTACAACAGTCACAGCAAAATAAATCTTGAAGTCAGTAAAATAAAGATGGGAAAGTAAAATGCTCGCCCAGAAGTAAAAAAAGCTGGTAATGTGGAAGATGCACGAGTATGGTTTAAGCAAATATTCCAGCTATATGTGAGCGCTAAAGAAGCTCATGCACAAGATTATGCACACAAGATTGAACTATTGTTGACTGTGGCAGGATCAATAGCAACTGTAGCAACAAACAAACTTAAGTTTAACTTAAAGAATACAAATATGGTCTATTATTGAGCCCTCTTTGCTCCAGATAGCTGTAACAGGAAGTAGATCACATTTAGAATCTTGGGTCGGATGGGTCAGATCTTATTTCATCTGACCCATGATACAAAACATGTCAGTCCCCTGGTAGAGCTATACAGAGGAAAGAGGAAGGTACTTTATTTGTATTCTTTCATTAAAAAATTCTACACTGGATGCAAGCTTTTAATGAAACATGATTTATTTTTTTGCCAACAGTTGTTCCTTAACCAGAAAACCCCACACAAAAAAAAAAAAACACTTTTATTTTGAAAGGCCAATGTGTTTTTTCAGACAGCTGTGCTGAATAAGATTAAAACATCCATTATTAGGACATTAATGAGAAAATCAAGTTTGCGTTATATTCATAAAAGACATATGCAGCTGTTGGCTGACATTAACACTGAAGGGTAAAATCCATTAACAACACTTCATTCACAACACCTAGGTAATTCCACACATTGCATCACTACCCAGAAATGACTCACTTGGATTTAAACCTCATCCAGTATTTAATCAAGCCTGTCGCTCTGCTTGACCGCTCTGTTAATATGCTGCTATACAATGCTCCTTTACTATCCCTCATCAATGCTAAGTATCTAGGCATGAATAGGTACATTCATTGGATGCTCAGACTATCCTTTACTCAACCATGTCTGGGCTATATTGGTTCCAGCTAGTCACCAAGATGGGGAAACATAATTATACAAAAATGGACTCCAAAGTTTCCCACAACATATTTTGAGAATGGAAACTGAGCATCCACATGTATAGGGAGGGGCTGGATGCTTGAAATCACTGTAATAAACCCCCATAGTTTGAATGCTTGAATCCCATGCACAACCAGGTCTAAAACCAGCATATGCTACACTTTCTTCAACATAAAGCAAAGGAAATATGAACAGACACTTTTGTAAGATGACTCTATGCCTATGGAGTCTCAATCATACTACACTGTCAACCATAGTGTTCCTTCTGAAACGCGTCATGAAGAATTTCTCAATTGTTTAACAGGATCTCATGCCACTTGCATGACTGGGGAGATTAGGGGTCAGTGTGTGAAGCTGTTGCGCATACATTGAAGAAAAATGGGAATCTAAAACTTTGGAACCTGGTGTATAAATGTGACTCTATATAATGCACAGGAGCTACAGCCTTAAAATACAGTGAGTAAGCAGGGGTGTCTATCTAGCTGGGACATGAGGCATGAGCTAAAGGACTGAAGAAGAGGTATACAGCGCTATGTAGATTCGGAGGAATCTTGTCGGATTTGATTGCTCAGTTTTTCCGCATGTACCAATGTAGATATGTCCTTAATGTATCATTATTTTTGCCTTATACCTAACAATGCTTGTTTAGAGGAGTTCTTTAAATTAGAAAGTTCTAGATATAACCCCAAATTTTTCCTGCATTTTTTCTCACTTATGTAGGTTGGTGTACGATAAAGAGCAAACATTTTTTTAAAAAACACTGTCATTCTGAATGTTTGTAATTCAGCTATAAACAATGCTAACTTCATCTGGTGATTCATAGAAGCCAGGCTTTCTATCAAAGGTTTGATCTATTTTATAGAGCCGCCATGCCAGGGTTAGGCTTTGAAGTGTCCTAGCATTTGATCACATGACAGGAGGATGAAGAAACATGCAAGGGTTTTTTTTTTTCTTTTTGAGTTTTGCTGCTGTTGATAGATTTGATGGCCACCCTCATAGATCTGCTCAAATATTTACATGTACATCAAGTATGTACTACACAGGATATTGCTGAACACAGCATAGGTTCAAATGGTCATTTCTTATTCTTTATCTTGGAATGCCATCTAGTAATTGGCAAATATTTTATTTTTTGAAAAGAACATAACAATGTCCCCCCTAGACATCCTTCAAGCTTGGATAATAACTATACTCGTAACAAAAATTAGATAAATATTACGTTGTTTGTGTTTCAGGCTTGAAATAAAGTTCAAGAAAGCAAAACATTGAGACCGTTTTTCCCCCTCACAAATGTAACTTTGGAACTGGTCGTAAAAGATATGCAGAGAGGACGATCACGGCAGCATAATCAGTGGTATGTAGCTGCGTAGCTGATTTAGATATCAGAAGATGATAAGCCAAATCCGGCAGATCTGCTGTTTCAAAGTACTCGTTGGAGGGACCCATTTTCCCCAACTAGACTGATCCAGAAAGGGGCACACCTACTCCATCTTGGATTGTTTTAGAAAGAAAATACATTGTTTAAAATTACCAGCATAATCTGAATTCAGTATATGTAACATTTATTTAAGCATCTTAATGAATCCAGACTATTCAAAATTTTAAAAAAATTTAAAAATAAAGTATTTTAAACAGAAATTATTTAGATAATCAGTACATTCTGGGATTGTTCTTTTTGGACAACATTTATGGGATGTCACCATTCTACACTCACTTTTCACAGATTAGGAGAGGGGTAGAACAAGAAAAGAATTGGGAAGGGGCTGGTTTCTTTACCCAGTTGTTAACTAATGGACACAGAATGTCGAAGTTACAGAGCCCAACTGAATGCACGTTCAGTCCCTTTTTTTGGCCCATGTGTCCTGTCACCTTATTAGGATCAGCAAATGTCCCACATCATTTCTGATTACAGGTGTCAGGTTGAGGAAGGAAAAGATGACGCTAATTACAGATCATCCTTAACTAGTCCCTTACTTATTGTGAGCACCCCTGACAGTTCGACAGCAAAGTAGATTTTTTTTAATGTTTTTAAAATATTTGCTATTATGTCAATGCACATTTTTTTTTAAGTCTGCCATGTAAAAAGTTTAATTTAAGTAAAAAAAAACAAACAAAAAGGATTGAGCTGGGGAAAAATAAAATAGTTGAACTAAAGAAATCTACCGTTTCCGACCAATGAGTGAGTCATTAGCAATGCATTAAACACATTGTATGTCCAGACAAATCAATATGTATGGACAGAAAAAGATACCCATTATTTGTGAACTGATGTTTTGTTGTTGCTATGGCATCCCCTGATAATAGAGGAAGCTGTGAACAAGGACATTGGGCTTTAGAAGGACTTGTTACATTGTGCCTTTGATTTGCCAGTAAGTTTATGGGTCAGTGTGATCTTTTAAGTTCCAATCTTGGAACAGAAAAAATTATGTTAAAAAGGTCCATCCTGTGTCATTTCTTTTCTTTTCCACATAACATCTTGCCCCCTCCAATCTGTATATATGCTATTGTCTTTGAGCACCTGACCAGTGCTAAGGAAGGCTGCACTTTTTTTTTTTACAGTATTTATTCATTGTATTTGATTGTAGAGTGGTACATTTGTTTTTATCTGTTTGAACATTTTAGCATACGTAGGCAGAACACTGAGCAGACAACGGCAAAATAATTCACATTGAATGCCTGCCCAAATAACAAGCACAGCAAAAACACTGTCCACAGCAAGCATCTCTACATACATACACATAAACCTACAATCAACTCTTAATATACATCATCTAAATCAGGGCTTGACAAGTTGCGGAAGTCAGGGAGGCAAACGTTTTTGATGGTTTTAAATAGCCCTCTACGGACATACTCTTTTCTGGCTTCAAAAAATAGGAAGACTGGCTTCTGAATTAAAATCAAATAAAGGATCCAGCACTCGATCAGTTGAAGTGGAGAGTTTTATTCAAAACACAGGCGACGTTTCAACCCTGGTGGGGGGTTGGAATGTCGCCTGTGTTTTGAATAAAACTCTCCACTTCAACTGATCAAGTGCTGGATCCTTTATTTGATTTTTATGCACTGTTGGCTTGGGTGGCGCCCCAGGACCTCGGCACCTTCACACACCTTGAGTGCAGATACAGATCTATCTTATTTATTGGCTTCTGAATTAGTCTGTTTGGTCTACACATTTGTGAATTTGTGAATCCCTGATCTAAAGAGAATTGCTGTGATTATACATAGACAGAAAGACATATAAAAACCTACTGAAGATTTTCTGCCACAAAAAAACAAACATAGCTGTCCATTCAGTAAGTAGTCATAAACATGAAAGTCCTGCAGTACAGTGGCCACCTCGTAGGGGAGGTCCAACTTCTTCTGCATCTCTACTACACCACAAATCTGTCAATTGATTGTGTCACTGTAGGAAGTGATGTGTTGTATCTGAGAAGCTCACAGATCAGTGCTGTCAGTGAAAGCATTAAGAAGAGGTTCAAGTCTACTACTAGTGGGCAAACAGAATGGGTGCAAAGAACGGGTCTAGACCATGAGTGGTTAGTAGGTCTTCTCTTCCTTTATGTCCCGCCATGTCACATGGTATCACAGCAGCCTATTTCTAAAATATGGCGTGATTAAATGCAATGGGAGAAAGGAAATGTCTGAAACATGGGGAAATAAAAGAAACAGAAAGAAGCACATTGAAACGGGATAGAGGGAAGAGTTATAGAGGAAAATGGCCAGTGAAAAGAATCACCATGGAAACCAATTAACTTGTTTAGAACATTTTTAGAACTTTGCCCCAGAAATTACCTTTATACATAACCCCCAATAAGGTACAGAAGGTGAACAAAAATGATGAAAGAGGGGAGCGGAACAGAGAGGCAACTGAGATGGATGGAGTTGCCCAGGTCTAAATCCTCAATACTCCTGCTTGCTTGCCCAACCACACTATTTATCTTTTTGCTGTTATTACTCATTTATATGTGCCTGCCCTGTCCCTGGATTTATGATCAGGAAATGCTAGAAAAATAATCTTCTTGGCCCAATTTCCTATTTCTTTGCCTTTAGGTAAATGCAGAATATAAGCAAACTCCCGAACACTTATGGGTGCGGCCGATCTGTTTTTGGCAGTAATTGTGGGTTTCACTACCTCATTATTTTGAAAGTGTAAAATAATTAGAGATGCTTAAAAGATTTATCACCACAAATCCCATCTGGAAAACATGACCATAGTAATACTAATAAGACTTCACCATCCCACATCATTCTACATGAAACTATTTAGATTTGAAATCATACAATACATTGACGAATGGATACATTTAATAAATCCCAATCAGTCAGTGCACCACATCCACAATCATCCTGTACCACCATGGAGTGGGCAGGAGGGAAGTTAAATTGTTGATGGGGATTTTCATTTACAGTCTTCTTTATCTTCTGGCATCCTGGACCTTATATCACTAGGAAAGTGGTTATATTTTCAGAAGGATCAGTTAGAGGGTGTAAAGACTAAAAGTCCAGTTCTCATGAGATTTAGTGCTAAATCCACATCATACATGAGAATATAGAAGCGTATTTATTCCCCCTGGGGCACTAAATAATACCGCTTCACAGGAACCCATTGTGATGCAAATTACAATCAGAAACCCATGCTCTATATATAAAACATGAAAGTTAAAACTAGAAAAGCTACAATTTATGGGGAAATTGTGTGAAGTGATCTTGCCTCCACCAGTAGTTTACAACTGGAGTGGGTTGAGTAACTGGGTGGAGTGGCTTGAGTAACTGTTGTGTGGTTGGAGTGGCTGGAGTAACTGTGGAAAGGTTGGAGTGTGGTTGCCATCTTCAAACGGTCGTATTTTGAAAACTATAAATCCTACAGCGAGGAACTTTATATTGTGAGAATCACAAGACCCAGACCTCCATTTTGATGCATAGTTTGTCTCTGAAATATTAAAAATGAAGGCACAGTCGCAGTTTAGATATTGCCCTTCAAATTTGAGGTGGCTAGAGTGGAGTTTCAATGAATGTCAATGGACGGTGTGAGTTGCAAACAAATGGTCATATTGTGAAAACTATCAGGACTATGGCTTAGTCGTGGACATGTTTAGTGGCAGCAGGGATAGCTGAACGTTTTAAGATTTGTGTAGGTGGCCATGAAAATGTTGGAGTGGTGGCAGTTTAGAAATCATGTCCTGATTTTTCAGCTCACACTCTAGCTTTTGTCAGCTCCCACTCTAGTTTTGAACATTGCGCCATTCATTCCTATGGGACCAATTTCGCCACAAAAACGGAGATATTTTGTGAACCATTCGGCGAAATGTTCCAAAAAGTAATAGCACGCCAATCAGGAACAATCCGCACGTTTCAGTAGATTACTGTATATGTAGTGTAAAATCGGTGGGAGGAGTTAGGGTGGTAAATTTGGCTATAATAAGAATAATATATATGTGAGATAATATTTAGTGGTCTTGCTATGCAAGAACACTTAATAACAGAATAGATATTTTCTTGCGAGAGGGAATCCTAGAGATACTGTGGCTACAGAGCAGTCTCCCAAAGAACCTGTGTAGTCCTTCAGGTCAAAGGGTGAGAAACAGACCATAGGTTCTATTGTATTACCTCATGAAATTAAAATTGTCTGGCCTCCCTAAATGTCTGACAGTTGGACAACACTGCCTAACTGCATACCTTGCACAGCTTGTCGGTGCCACAAATGTCCCCAAGTAGTTCCCCAGAAAGCTTTCCAGTATTATCTTTCCTCGGGCAACTTGCCATAGTCATAATTCTCTCATGATTGGCTGAGGATTCTTTCACTTAGAGGTCTCATTCCAGGACATTGCTCTGTCCCAGATTGAGGCTGGCAGCATCATAGGAAGTGTTTTTTGGAAGAAAAGGGGATGCAAACCCTTGGTGTACGGGACAGATCTTAAAAAAAGTTTAATTGTCCTTTAATCATGTGCACAACCAATCAGAGCTGGGACTCGCCCCACTTGTCTGGTCGAGGTGTGAATTATGCGGAGGCTTCTCTCTGCTAGTGCAGAGAGATCCTGGTTTTTGCATAGGATTAGAAGAGGGCAATATTCATAAAAATTTTTACAGAAATTTCTTATTTTGCCTCTATTACTTTTTGTGGCATGGGAGTGTGTGTGCAAGTGTAGTTAGGGTTCTAGTTAAGGTCCCCTCTGTTGATCCCATGTAAAAACCAGTCGCTGACAAGACCGAGGAAGAATGGCAGCTGCTGGTCATAGGATAAACTGGCATGTACTGGCATACTTGTTGCCACATATTCTATGGCCTCATAGGTGTGGAGAACCTATATTAAAGGAGACTAAATAGTCTGGTGCCTATGTTACACAAAGCGAGGCATATTTGGATATATGAAGCAGTCCCAGAGGAGGTGTTCTGTCACTTTCAAGCATTGGTAGAATGTTTTATTACACCATGTCCTTGGGAAGGTCTGTAGTCATGCTGAGCTGCTTGTTCCATGGTATTGTATTTATGGAATCATTGCTCCCTGTGCTGAGAATATGATCGCATCATTATTACAGGGCAGAGGAGAGCATGAGAGTGGACCCCGCTACAGCTAAAAACTGGACCAATGCCCAATTGGTAAATTCACGTCTGGGAAAAGTATAGGAATACTTTAGATTACACTGTCACTGCATAATCTGTAATATATCATCAAGATCTTCTAGCAGGAGAAACTCACCAGGTTTGATGCTTCACAATGTATGTTTACATCAGGTCATATCAATTCAACTCACCTTTTATTGAATAACTCCTTTTATCTCACTGACTTAACTATACATGTGCAGGAACAAAACGGGTGAGTTTCTCGTGCTACAACTGATTTGGGCCTGCACTAGGCATAATTAAATCTTTAAATATAAAAAAAAAAGGTTAATCTCCCTGGCACCTTAAGCAAATCGCTGCCACTGTACATTTTGCATTTAAAACATATCTATATTACTTGCTGTATGTTTTCTCTCAGCAGTCTGTGGTGTCTCCTGCTAATGACATCACCTGGTGAGGTGATGTCATAAGCAAGAGACACCACAGACACATTTAAAAATGTTTTTTGCCTTTGCTGCAATTCTGCAAACACAGTGTGTGGATAATTTCTCTTTTTGTAAATCAGTGTTTATTAAAGTTTTTCTTTGTTTATCAACAAGGTACAAATAAATAGGGGGGGGGGGGGGTACAGAAACAAATAGGTTAGATGGGGGTGTGTGGGGGGCCGGGAAGGGTCACAATACAAATAATATCTGACTTATATGACTGAGATCACAGTACTAAACATAACATATTTGCAGTTAACACACCATATTAGATAAGCAATGGTGTAGATAATTTTTCATTCCCTACCTTTATGGTATAAGCAGTGTTTAGGTTGACAGAGTCCCTTTAAGGGAGTTCTGAGAAAATCTAATTAACATGCTTGAATGCCTAAACTGTCCATAAAGCTGCCCATCACATGAGCAATTTATGTGTATCTTTCCCTTGCCCGCCTTTAACACTTTCAGCACCTGAACCTTTAGGCACTTAAAGGATTATAAGCAGTGTCTGAGAAGCTCATTTGTAGTCTACCGCATACAGATGATAAAATGTGGTCATGTATTTAAACCAGTATTGTAAATGTAACCCTAAAAAGGTGTACACATTTTACAATTCCAAAATATCCAACACAACCTAAAAAAATTTACACATTTACACACAAAAAATCTAAATGCTAAAAACTTAAGCATTACTAAGATAGAACATGGGATTGTAAGAACTGTAATAGTAAACATTGTATAACATCCTTCCATGAATAAGGTTTTCACTAGTATAAGGAAAATGTAGTTATGTACAGTCGGAGAAGAGGTGTGTATGTGACTCATATTTACCCAGAAGAATTACAATAGACAATAGGAAGAAAGTCGCTTCACAGGCTAGTAGACCCTTCACACAAATTAGACTGTGTGCATCCTGTCAGGAATGTCAACAGCGGGTAATTAAACACTAGAGCCCATTCACATCCCACTTCCAAAAAGCTGCCCTTCTAATAGTACAGCCTTCACGAATGGATCTGTGCATATGAAATAATGGTTTATGTATTAAATGTTCTGGTGGACTGTTCTACATTGGAGCAATCACCTTGGAAACCAATGGAATGTTCCATCTGATTGCACCACCTTTAGAATAGGTCTTTAAAAATAATCCCATTGTACCCAATAAAAAAAAGAGCTGTGCGTAGCCAAATGGTGTTATGTATAACGAACGCTCCGCTTAGGGTAGCAGCCGGTATTTGATCCCAGACTGGTAAATAATTGGCTTAAGGCTAATGTTAAGCCTATGTTGGCAGTAGCATGATCAGTATTCTTTTGAAGAAAAGGTGGCAACCCTATTTGTGAACATTCACATACAGTGGCAAGAAAAAGTATGTGAACATGTTAGAATTACCTGGTTTTCTGCCATAATTAGTCATAAAATGTGATCTGAGTCACAAGTATAGACAAACACAATGGGGGTCATGTATATTAAAGTTTGTTATGTAGAACAGCGATCGCACCTTTTTATAAATCCCGACACCTCTTAGCGTGGGAGAAAGACCTCCACCAAACAGTGTTTGGCAGAGATTCCCCAATGCTAATCAGGTGCTTTTCAGAGCCTGATGTTTTATACAGCGCTGGAACAACCAAAAAGTAAAAACATTAAGTAAAATTGGATGTAGTGCATACTCCCAAAATTTGTCGGGAGTCTGCTTTATACATAGGTGCATCACGCCGATAGCATCATTATTTGGTGCTAACTGCATGTTCGCCCCATTTTTATACATTAGAGGGATACAAGGGTATCCCTCTAATGCCAGAGTTAGAAGTTAATAAGTACATAAGGGCGGCAAAAAATCTTATGTATTGGATGTTTTCTGGTAGCCTTTGGGGGAGCTGCATGGTTTCTATTTATACACATATATGTACATTTTATTACCAGGTACTCCATTTTGTGTTGTTACTCGTGAAACACAAAGTTACAAGTTACAGTACCATTGCAGAGGTTGAGTTTAGAGTGTGGTACATTGTGGCAAGGGTTGCCACCTCTTCTTCAAAAAAATACCGGCCATGCTACTACCTCTATAGACTTAACATTGGAGTTCAGCCAATTTTTTACTGGCCTGCTGGTAAAATACAGGCCAGGTGGCAACCCTAACTGTGGCAAGCACACCAACAGAGCTTGTCACTTGTTTTAGGGTTCAGTCTCTCTTTTAATGAACTATAGGAGAGCAAAGAATGAAGGGTAACGTGGAAGGAGCACAAACCTGCTCAGGGAAAGAGTCAAGTGACTGGAACAAGCCTTAATTTTATTCTGAGCTTCTAGATGACTCATGCTTTCTGTGCTTTCTCCATTGATTTCCAGAATAAGATCTCCTGGGCATAGGTTAGCTAGAGCTGCTTTGCTTCCGGGATTAATCTGCACAGGAAGAGAAACAATAGGTATGTGCATTAAAATGACAAATATATACAATGAAAACACATGTATTATTGCTTTTGGCAGATACTAGATAGAATTGTAAAACATGATCTATTCTAGTCAATATAGGAGAACACATGTGGCCTTAATGAGCTTTTCACTGTACAAACTATGTTTTATGGAAACACAATGTTTCCCCCAAGGAGAAGAAAAGTGAGTTGAACCAGCCGTGTACATCCGTAAAAGGTAAAATATGCATTTTGAAAGGTAATGATTTGTGATAATAAGTCAAAAAATAAACAGAAACGTTGGTTTAAAAATGGTTTATACAGCTTGCCAACTGCTTGAATTTACAGTGGAAGACAACAAGTGAACTCCAGCTAAAACTCCCAATGGAGACAGGTCATCCAGTTAAAAAAGTAATACATTTTATTTCGGGTCCTTGGACATAAAACAAGTGCAAGCGTGCAGAGGGGGTAAAAAAACAGAGGAGACGACACGCTTGACGCGTTTCACACCGCACCGCTTTTGATAAAGCACCTCTTGCGGTCTCCATAGACTTAACATTGGCCTGATGCCAATTTTTTTACCGGCCTGCCGGTAAAATACCAGCCAGATGGCAACCCTATTCTCCTTTTGTCCGCCTCTGCACATTTGCACTTATTTTATGTCCAGGGACCCGGAATAAAATGTATTACTTTTTGAACTGGATGTCCTGTCTCCATTGGAAGTTTTCAGCTTGCGGTTCAGTATTAGACTGTGAGCCTTAATGTTTCACCACCCAGGGAGTGGATTACATTTATGGAGGTTCAAGTTGCACTGGATGCAATATTGAATCTAAAGTGTGCAATCTAAATTTGATAACTTTTTGCCAATACAATTCTTATTTAGTGCGTGTGTTTTTTCCCCTTCTATCTATAGAGGGGGCGTAATGCCAAAAATGTTAAAACTTAAACTGGCTCAGTTATGTCAGTTTATTAACTTTTTAAATATATTTCTATTTAAGAAGGGGAGAAATTAGGCACCAGGGGACCGGCTTCTTGCAAATTATGTCTTAGGGGGTTATTTTTTTTTCCATTTTTTTAAAACAGGAAACGTATATGTGCATTAAAGCGAAAGTATTACCAAGTGATGTTGAGGAGTTATATTATATTGAGATTCTATGCATCAAATCCCCTTTTAGTAATAGCGGAGGCAGCACTGACAGACACTTTGCCACACTGGGAACTGTGACAAGCCCTCAGAAAAGTCCCATATTGATTGCTAGCACACATCTTTTTACTGACATTTTAATGTAGCAACAGTTTGAGGTTTAGTAAGTCTAATCTGAATTTCAGGTGACTTATTCTATCTATTCGGTGTTATTTGGTGGATCATGATGGCATGCAATAAAAGCCATGGACAGAAACTATGCAAAGAGTAGGTTTTCCAGTTGTTAAATAAATAGAAAACAACCTGGAACGATTTGTAGTTTGATAATTATAAAAACAACATAAGCTCTGAGATCACTTGCAGTCGAGTACCGTCATGAATGCAAACAAGAAAAAACAATGTTTTATTTGCAGGCTTTCATGAGCCATATGAGAAAAAAAAACCTGTGCACTATACAAGCAGCAATCTTCATCTTGCACCAAAGTGAGTTTGGGGACGACACTGTCCCTTTAAGGGCTCCTTTCAAGGAAAAAATTCTATTCTGATACTACCCTAAGCAGCCATTCCTCTCAATCACACCATCAGAATTAAGACCATTTTCTTGCTAATCTGAATAGATCTTACATAAAAGAGAGTCCATCGATTTAAACATTTTTTTATACTATAACTGTAGAGGATAAAAAAAAAGATCTCTACATTGTGTTTGCAGAATTATAGGAACATCCATAAATTAAGAGAAGAATGTGTCTTATAGGTGTCTTTGGTGTCTCCTTTTTATGACATCACCTGTGACTTGATATGCAAATTAATTGATTTTCAATGGAAAATATGTTTGTGTCTGCACATCTCTTAAACTTGAGACAGTACAGGCATATTTAAAACCATTTTTTTCTTTATTTATATATTTGCTTGCTATTCTTTGCACACAAAGTATCCTTTTCATATTTTTTTTATTTTCTACATTCATACAAGAATGTATATTGTCCTAGGCCAGCAATACCGAGGCCTGGTCAGTACTTCGCAGGGGGCTGCATAAAATGCCACCCCTACACGGCCGTGGATTTTAAAAAAATGCTCCCACCAGCTGGAACTCAACTTGAAGAGCCCGCCCGCTCCATTTTTTCCAAGCTCACCTGCTTCATTATTTTCACCACAAAACCCATTGGTTTGGGACATAGATGCTAATGTTAAGCTGTTTGGTTACAAAGAGGGCACTAGGAAGCCGTTTGCACGGATAGACTGATTGGGGACAAAGTTGGCACTGGGAAGCTGTCAGGGGACAATGATGGAATCCACACATAATATACAAAAAGGAAGAAGTATCCACACAGATTGTATCCATTCTTATATTCACAGTGGAAAAGGTGGGACCTAAAGAGAAAAGGGTGCGGTTTGCAGAGTAATGGGTGAAATCTAAATTGGAAGAGGTGTGACAAAGACATGAAGCGCTTTGGAAAATGAAGATTAGGGGATGTGTAATTTTAGTCAGGTCTAGGGCATCATTGATAGTATAAATAAATGTTTGGGTGACAGAGTATCGCTGGGTTATGGGTAGAGAGTGTTAAAAGGAACCAGTGCTTGCAGAGAAAATGAATGTAAAGCAGGAAAGTAAAAAAAAAAAGCACATAGATTGAAGCATTTTAATGTACATTTCCTTGCAATTCTGTCAACACAATCTTAACATGTTGTTTAAATAATGTACATTGTAAGTAGTGTTTAGTTGAATTGGAGAGTTTTTCAAGCTTTGCTACAATTGCAATGTCTTTGTCACACCAGTTGCAAGGAAATTAGTGAAGAAGCAATTAAATTAACTGTCAACTAGTTAATTTAATTACTGAAAGTACAAAAACAACATGTTCAGATTGCGTTGACAGAGTTGGGAACATTTTCCAATTGAGCAGAATTGTAGATAACTATAACTCGGCTACATTCCCTCTTTCATGAATAAAGTAACGACTCTCTTCACAAAAGTCCCCCCCCAAAAAACCCTGTATTGATCCAAAGTTAAAAATGTAGTTTATCAATATCACAAATACACATACTCCCTGGTGGTGATAAATGGGGGGAGAACCCAACACATTTTGTGACCATCACTTAGTCATACGCTGCAAAGGACAGCCCACTAACCACCATAAACACCAACCACAGGTGCATTAGACACATGAGAAGTGATAATAAAGCACATTCAGTTGATTCATAAATGAAAGGAAGAAATTTACACATGGAATCCCACATCATCCCAACACGGAATTTATACCAGAAAGGATTTTTCATAGTCAAATGGAAAAAGCATTTGGTTTCAGGAAAGATTAGTTTAGATTTTTTTCTTAAAGTACTTACCCCTAATGTTTTATACAGGACAGACCAGATTCAGGACTGCCGCCCAAGACATCCCACCCCCTTCCCCTCGCATCCCACATTGCCACATGCTCTCTTAATGCCCTAAACCTATTGTTATAACCTCCATTACATGCCTTAAAACATGTTTGGATTGTTTTATATTAAACTTTATGGATGTAACATTTACCTGGCTCCTAAAATAGCTAGTTTGACTCCTAACATCTAAAATTATACATCAAATCACAGACACCCACCCACATGACTACCACATAAAATGTTAGTTAGGCAAGGACCTTTTTTGATATAAGGGTAATAACCTTGTTTTTTTCTTCAGTTACAGTATGCCATAGCTTCGGTGGAGTCAAATTAATGACTTGCTCCATGCTTTGAAAGCAGGTACAACTGCCTAAGTTTTACCATTAATCTTTCACTTTCCAAGTGTGAGAAACCGAACACGAATGTTTCCTAAAAGGGAAAAGGGAGAGGAAAATGTATTGCTTAAGAAAGCTATGACTTCTCTGAAGATAAGCAAGATGTCACAGATTATACTCTTTTGCAGACATGTTCAATGGTATTTTTAACCTTTCCTTCCCCCAACCTGCTCTGTTCCTGACTGTCAGAACTTAATTATAGGGTAATAATGTTCCGGCAGGACGATCAAAGGAGTCTGACCATAGTCTGGGAGAGAAGAAAGAAGAAGAAAAAAAACCTGATGCTTCCCCCCATGAGACACAGCGCTGACTTGCGAACACATGGGAAGATTAAATGTCATGGATTCTAAAGAGGACTTAAAAGTGTATATTTTATATATGGAAGGCCATTCCTCCCCTTTTAAATTCTTTTGGAATGGAACTTTACAAAAAAAAAAAGAGTTGGGAGAAAAAGCTGATTCTGCTAGTGGTTTGTCAACTGTGTAAACTGGGAGGGAGAAAAGCATCTGTGAATGAAAATATGAATGAGTTTTCCAACAAGAATTCTGAGGAGAATGAGAACAGTTATGAAGGACAGCGAGAAGGGGGGGGAGGGAACAAGAGCTTCAGAGAAAGACACCAAATGTTGGTGCTGGAGTAGAAGAGGGAGCACAGCACATTCAACCAGGACAAAAAAGTTAAGTATTAAGGGAACTCTTTAATATTGAATTGTCTTCAAAGGAACTCTGTCAACCTACACATAGTTCAGACTGTGAATGTAGAGAATACAAAATGCAAAACAAAAATCAATTGTGTTGGCAAAATTGCATGCAAATGCATAAAATAAGTTAAATATATGTTTTAAAGCAGGGCTCGACAAATACCGGGCGCCAGGTCGCCATGGCGACTAGATTCTGGCTCCTGGCGCCTGGAATACTCTTTGAGCAGAGTAAACTGCAATGTCCCGGTCCCACACTCTGCTATCCCTTACCTACCGATCAGGAGAAGCAGCACAGAGCAGCCTGCCGATTAGCTCCCCCCCCCCCCCCCGGCTTCCTGTTCCTGCTGCTCACCGGGCAGTAGCTGTAGCAGTAAGGAGATGCGTGTGAGAGGTGATGGGAACTCCTCCTGCTGCCTCAAAATGGAGGGAAGTGATACAGGGTCTGTCTCCAACTTCCCACTGTAAGTCTAGTAAGTAAATAGTGTGTGTATTAGAATGTGTGTTAGCATGTATGTGTGGGTTCAGCACCTGTTTTTATGAATGTGTCAGAATCTGTGTGACAGCATGTTAGTGTGTATGTATTTGTGTCTGCATATGTTAGTGTGTATATCAGCATATTAGAGTGTGTATATAATTCTGACAGCATGTGTTAGTGTATCTCAGTGTGTGTGTGTGACCTGTGTAGGTGTGTGTTGGCATTTAAGTGGATATGAATGTGTTTGTGCATGTATGTAGGAGTGAAATTATGTGTTACTGTATGTATTTGTGTCTGCATGTGTTTGTGTGTATCAGGATATCAGTGTGTATGTATTTGTGTCTGCATGTGTTAGTGTGTGTGTATGTATGTATGTATTTGTGTCTGCATGTGTTAGTGTGTGTATCCGCATATTAGTGTGTATGTATGTATTTGTGTTTGCATGTGTTAGTGTATCTCAGTGTGAGTGTGTGTGACCTGTATATGTGTGTGTTGGCATTTAAGTGGATATTAATGTGTTTGTGCATGTATGTAAGAGTGAAATCATGTGTTAGTGTCTGTCAGCATTTAGGTATGTGTGTATATTTGTGGGTGAGCAAGTGTTTTGTGCATGTATGTGTGTTAGCTTGTGTGTGCATTAGTATGTGTGAAAATGGTGTGTATCCATAAGTGTATGGACTGGGACTCAAGCATTTTTCTTTGTGACACAGTGTTTGGTACTGGCTCCTAAAGTTTTCAGCTGGCTCCTAGATTTAAATCTAATTTGTCAAGCCCTGTTTTAAAGTGTTTGTGGTGGCTCCTGCTTATAACATTCCCTGTGGCTTGATATGCAAATTAACAGATTTTCAATGTGATCAGTGTGATTTGCATATTAAGCCCCAGGTGATGTCATAAGCAGGAGACAATTTTAACACATATATTTCTCTTATTCTATGCATTTTCTTGCAATTTTGCTTACACAATGTACAGATCATTTTTCATCATTGTTTTGTTCTCTACATTCACAGTATGAACAATGTTTAGGTCGACAGAATCCCTTTCAAGTTTATTCCATGTTAAACTATATTTACATCAGGAAAAAAATCATGTTCAGCTTTCCTCATCTTAGTGAACAGATAAATCATTGGATTGTTGACACTGCAGCAACTACTTTTAAAAGTCAAGTTAGGTGACCTTGAAACTGTAACGACATTGAGGAGGTAGACAAGCATCGTAATGAAAACAAGATTTGTTTTTAAAGTTCCCATATTTCCTGGCATAAGGCCTAATGATACAAACTGAAAAGCCACAGTGTGTTTTCCGAAAACATACAAAATAAAGGAAAAAAATAAATAAATTCAAATGTAATAGAACCACAAAATGTCAAGTTGGGAGCTGAAATGTATGCATCATGGAAACACTGTCATTCCTAATTGAGTTGGTAAATAATGTCTGTTAATCTCCAAATAATTCTAAAACAAGGAAAACTAATCCCTCAGCACAGAGTCAGATCCGATATGAACACAGTAATATGAATCATATTTTCCACTTGGCTTCCTGTCCTGAAAACACCTGTATGAAGAATATAATATGACAGGGGTAAAATCTCAAGTGTGTACTTGCAAATTATATATAGTGAAAAACATGGGAATAATAATCATGGAATGACATAACTGGAATCACCAATGTAAGCGAGGGAGAGAAGAGATGCAGTGTGGGATAAACTAGGTTAAGGCAGGTTGTATGGTCAATTTTTTTGACATTTTATTAGTATTGTAAAGGAACACTAAACTTTATTTTTCACTTGTGCTTCTAATATAATATTAGTTGTCCCCAGTATGAGATAAACTGGCATGTACCTTGTGCTAGTGCATGCTAGTTTATCCTCTGATTGGAAGCAGGCAGCCCAGTCTGGTAGACGACTAGCTCACTCTGCTACTGCTGCGAGAGCCCCTTGCTTTTGTATGGGATCAGCAGAGGGGATCCCATGCAAAAACAAGGGTCTCTCTCAGCGTTAACAGAGACCCCCCACACATTGAAGACCCCAATCAGATGATCAGGGCAATTAAGGATCTATTAAGTCTAGTTTACTTGGGAAATGTAGGACATTTGCTTCCTTTAATTACTTCAGTAATGCTTGTCTGGGATAATGATTAATAAATAGAGAATTAATGTGAAGTACAGAACCACTCTCAACCAGCACATGTTAAAGAAAGTTGGTGTGTTGTGGAAGTGACCAAAAAAATAATAATCATACAATAAAAACACAGAAATATAAGCTCACAAAGACACAATTTAACATTAATCTGCTTAGACGTTGAACATTTTTATAAATCTACAGATTTTCACACTATTGGAAAGTACCTGCCTTGGTTAAACACAACTGGAGATTAAGTCATACCGTATGGCCATATTATGCTTAACCACCACTATGTCAACGTACTGACTTGCATGTGAGCATATTACTTAGATGGGCATAAAGCAGGGCTTGACAAATTTAATTTGATTCTAGGAGCCATCAAAAATTTTTAAGAGCCAGACAATCACACCTACCCACTTCACATATACACACACACACACACACCAACCCCCCCCCCCACCCCCCCACTTCACATATACACCTTACACCTTACTGCTTGTTTTGGTTCTGTGTAATTGTGGGAGTTGGGTAAAAAAAAATACAAGTGATTAATTCTTCAAGCTTAGCCAGATTATGGATAATAATGTATGAACCCTAATGCACACTCGCCCCAGCAGAATATGGAATCATTCATCGGACTGTGTTTATGTCTCAATTCCTATAAAATAAATATAGTGGTGAGATAACTTGGTAAGTCCTTTAACTCCTTAGTGACTGGACAATTATTTTATTTTATTACTTTTATCGCCATATAAAGGTGATTCTTTAGATACCATTATTTTAATCATATCATATAATTTACTATTAAAAGAATCAATAAAATATGATTACAAGCGTAAATACAAAAAAAACCTGGTTGATTCTAATGTTTGTCCTGAGTTTCCAATGTTTACATCTTTTTTTTTTTGTAAGTTATAAGGCAATAACTTAAGGTAGTATTTTTTTGTTTCCTAACAATTTGGGATACTTGTTATTATATTTAATGTTGCTGACTTCCTCTACCAGCAGTCTAACAACAGAAAAAGAGCAACAAAAGTGATCACTGATCACTTCCAGAGCCCTTGAAGTCTACTTGGCAGCGTGGTATAAGAGGGGCATACTGCTCCGAGGAGCAATCGCAGTGTCCTGGGGGCCAAAGCATAGGGAACAGTGAATGTTGATCACTGCCTATGCATGTTTCACCGCAAGAGTTACCAGGTATGACAGGTGTCAACTAACTATTGGCGTAAAGAGGTTAACCAGTTAACTCATAAACCAGTCTTATGCGGCAATGCCAATAATACACTGAAAAAAGTATATCGGTAACTCTGAGGTAACAAGATGACTAGGAGAGACTTGATGCACAAGTAACACAATGTACTATACTTGCAAACACTATAGCAGTTCTTTAATAACAGGCAGCCCCTCGGCACCAATATATCAATGTCAGTATAAATCCAGAATTGTAGCAGCTAAACCATTCACAATCACATGTAAATCAGCATTGAGGCATAGCAATCCCGAAACTCGAATAATCTATCCACCAGCATGATTCTCTGAGTTTAAATAAACGTGGAACACCTTATAATAATAACAGAGCAATCTTTAAACTCAATAAACAAAAAAGGCCCGTTTAATAAATCTTCACTTTTATTGCATAAGCACTAAAACAGTCAGAATTCACTGACTGGTTTTGGTATGAACCATGCCACTATCAAGCTTTAGTTGTATAAAACTCAATCACACAACTTTATATAGTCAGTTAAGTGTATAACAAAGGGGGTTACTGCATATACTAATCACACACATAAAAATACAAAATGGATAAATACAATTATAAAAGGAGTCCCCAATTAAGTTCTCTGTTTAAGACTACCCCCTTCAAAGCATTACATTCCACAAACCAATGGGCTTCTTTATTCCTCCTCTAGATAAAACAGGGATTGTTTCCAAACAGAATTAAAGTACTGCATCTGAAATATGCTCTTACTTGCAAAGTGAACCATTGTATTAGTAAGTCCCTTTAAAATGGTTATCAATGTTCCTAAGAGCAGACTTGTGCTGAGTAATAGGGTCTCTAAGTGGTCTTGTGTTAAAAGCTATATAAAATGTAGAGCAAGGACACAAGTATATAAAGTACATGATCTATATAGCATACGTTATATGTTGTTTGTTAACCATAAAAGGGATGATGCACACATGATATATTATGTGTATTTGGACACTAAACACATTTAAAGTTATCCTTAGCAATGCTATGTCTACTACTAGGAACCTTACAATCAATATGCACTAGCGTGTTTCTCAACTTGGATAACCTTTTATAAGAAAACCTAGGACTGTCCGAGGGACAAGCTGATAATCTAGGTTCTTGTTTCAAACTTGACCAATGTCTTTTAAAAATCTGTTTTACAATGGAGAAAGAGTAGTAACTATTCTCACACGCGAGTTCCTTTGTTTGTTTGTTTTACCCTATTTCAGTGTTTGCTAGTTATCATCTCTGTATTAACATTAAATCAATACTTGTGGTACCCTTTTTGCTGAAACCCAGTCATGCGTTACCCTCAAGCTCTGTACATAAATTAACCAGCCTTTCAAACAGCCCTTTAGGTGTATTATCTTTTAGAAATTGGAATGACGTGACTTGAAATGTAGTAAAATGTAACTTTGTTAGATACGTTTCTTAAAATTCAATCTGTGTAGAATGAGAATTCATTGTAAACGTTAGACCTCCAAACATCGAATTCATGGAAGTCTGTAACTTAAATAATTGAGCCTAAGACCCCCCCCTCTACAAAAGAAATCACAATATCATGTATAAACTTAAGGTATCAGAGTATCAACTTATTAAAATGGTTATCAGCTATATAAAGAAACTGTTCTTAAAAAGATCTACATTTTCACATAACACACTTATGTGAAAATTAAAGTAATTGTTGGCCAAAGTAACAATGCTACCAAAAGGGCATATGTTTTCTACAAACAGTGAGCTGCGTGTTTATATTTACATTTATATATTGCTGCCCAGGGGCTGCCTGTGTATAACTAACTACTACAGGGTTTGCAAGTATAGTACATTTTGTTATTGTTGTATCAATGGTCTTCCAGTCATCTAGTTATATGTGACTTTTTTCAGTGTGTAGCTCAATTTCTCACATCAGGTTTACAGTAAAGCACAGTATCCCTTCTTCCACTATATTAGGATTATTATCAGTCACGGTGGAGGACATTTTTACATGATGTTCTTAAAAAGTGCAAAAAAAAAGACCTGTATGCTATGTATAAAAGGCATTAATTACTGAGTAGACAGGTTATTAGAGATCACATTCCATGCTGACCAGGAAAAGGTTTATTGCCTTTTTAGGTTGTATTATTCAAAGCCAGTAATATTCATGGAATGGGGGAGAAAAGGCAGATGACGGAAGAAATTCTAATCTCCACAATCCTCGCAAGGTACTTTCCATAAAAATAAACTATTGTGTAATATTACTACACCCGTCCATCATGCGGTCCTATTGATATCACGGCACATTTCATGAGCTTAATAAATAAGTTATGTTTTTTAAAAAAAAGTTCATTTTAAACTGGTTTTATACTATTTTTGTATTTTCTATAGATAACCGGCTGTTCTTCACTGTAGATATAAATAAATCACACAATTACACCCGTATGCATTTCTGATCATGTGGTCCTGTACCCAAGGTTGATGGACATGGAGTATACTCAGTTTTTAAATTTATTTTGTATTATGTATCAACTACTGAAGTATGCATAAGGACATAAACACACACATTAGACCATGAGTTCACCTCACACCGTGTTGCATGTGAGGCATGTTTAGCTGTACATTTCTAAGTCTAAGATTAATCATCACACATATTATTAGGCTGTGATTTCTTATACCACATAATATTCTTGTGGTATTCTTGCTTTAACCCTACACTGCCCATTTGCCACAGATACCAGAGGTGCTGTTTAGTGTTCCCATTGAATGTGATGATGGAAAACAACGTATAAGTATCACCAATGTAAAAATGTCCCCTGGTATAGACTAACATATCTTAACCCTTTCAGAACAATGAGCCATTTTACAACTTAACCCCTTCGCTATCTTCTGATGAGTTAAATAGTCATAAGAGCCACATTGTTCACGACCTTATGACGAATTAACTCTGCCCGGCACCCCGAGGAAATGTTCCTAGACCCAATTGGTGGGTTTCTGTCAAATGCACATTAGATGGCGCACTCATTGTTTCAAACACTGACTTTGCCTCTAATTCACCCACTGTGCTTCACATACCAATTGTGAAGCACAAAGAGTGAAAGGCAAGTACAGATAAAAAAAATATAAAATTCCTGTAAAACAAAATGGATGGAGGTGGAATGGTACAAGCCCCTAGGTTTGTAAAAATTCTCTATGCAACTGCTAAGACAGCTTGTCTCAGCAATTGCAACCCAAGACGGCCCCTTTTTGGGGTGTTCCAGGCTTGCCTCAATCCAGAGGCATCCTGGGACACTACTCACCAGATTTGCATTTTTAATCCATCCATTTTTGGGGCTTTCCTGAATAGCCTCACTTGCTTCCAGGAAAGAGGTGATGCTCGTAAAAGTATGGTCTTTGTTCTGAATAGGTTAATAGTATGAAATTATTTAAATCGGATTACAGTCACTTCTACCTAATTAAAATACCTTTTTAATAGAGCTCCCAGCTGCGCCAATCAAAATATATCAATATATAATCCCCAGAAAACAAAGATTGGAAAGATTTCTCCATGATTGGAGATAAGCATCTACTGCCACTTGATCATGCCATACATAACTGATGCTGTGACACACCAGTAGAGGTGATAATGTTAGAGAGCTGGAACTCCATGAGATGGCAGCTTAAATGTCTTTGTTTCACTTGACTGTTAAATGGTGTTTTAATCAGGCAAATGTATATAAAATCAATAGCTATAAAATTAGGACTTCTAAAATCCCCACTGCTGGCTCCTAATGTTTTCATTGGTCTTACATAGATTTTATGGAAACTTCATGTCCCTGGCTCCTAAAAATAACTAGACTGGCTCCTGAAGTTTATAAATATGTGTAAAGCCCTGCTATAAATAAGAGTAGTTTACCAGTTAGCTAACCTTAGAATTGTTTGTCTAGCCAATCCTCCCAAAAACAAACAAAAACACACAACAAAACACTCTCAAAAGAACATTTCCACCTCTAAAAGAAAAAGTACACACACAAAAACTCTATAAAACGCACTTAGTACTGGCAACCAATTTTTTTCCAGTGCTCAGAAAGCACCAAAGTGCAACATCTCATCTGAGCAACCGACTTGTTCAACCGGAGAAATAATACTGTTTTTTTACCATTTGATTTGCCAGATTTTATGCCCCATGAAGAAATGCTAGTGAAACATGGAAGGAGAAGGACATTACCTTGCTAGATGCTTACAAACAAATAATTGCATCAAAGACAGCGGTTCTTATTTTTCCAGCCTGTATTCAACATCCTCAATAACATCTCAAACAATAAAATTGCTTTTGCTAGAGCTCCATAGGAACAGTCCTTAATGGAGGTTAAACCAGTACTTGACATATATTTGTAGACCAATTCATTAGCCATACTAATTACCTTTAGGAGCTAGGAAAATGTTCCACATTTAGGAGCCAGCAGTGGGAATTTTAGGAGCCATTACTACCTGGCTCTTGTGGGTTGGTCAAACCGGGGTTAAACCTAATCCAAACTTAAAAATGACAATGCAGAATCAAACACGTATTGTTAAATACCATATGTTCAATAATAGTCCAGGCTCAAGCTATATCACAGCTGGGACAATATTAGTCAGCAAAACTGAAATATGGCAGCATTACATTACTGAAAGGAAAATATAATCGAATCAGACATATTGGCTGGAAATTGCAAATACTATTCACTAAGGGAAATATGCAGTTTCCCCTCTAGATAAAGTCCAGATACATATGTTTTCATTGTTATTTGAGTGCCGTATTTTTTTTTTTTTTTTTTTTTTAACATTTGTTATTCTATTTTGCACCTGCTCTGGACATAAAGTGCAGAAAGTTAGTATGAGGAAAAACAGAACCACAGGGGTCCAGTTGGATTTTCTGACACATGTAAAGTTTAAATAAGGTTGGCCTGAATTTCTGGAGCTTTTATAACTGGGAAATGTTCCATGGTTTTAAATTGGAATAAGGCGATCATTTACCCAAATATTTCAAATATTTAAACTTTGCAACATTGTACCTTGACCTTACACCTTTAATAAATGTAACACGGGTGAGCAATCCATCTGTGTATTACAAGATAGAACAGTAAAGCGTCCGCACAGAGGTTTTCTCTCATTGGCTACACATAGGGTTGCCACCTTTTCTTCTTTCTTGGTACTGTCTCCATAGACTTAACATTGGCCCGATGCCAATTTTTTACCGGTCTGCCAGTAAAATACCTGCCAGGTGGCAACCCTAGCTACACACCATTCCAATAGCTGGCCATTCATCAATCCTTTCTGGCGAATAACACTGTATCAATATTGTTAAATGAACTTAAAACATTGTTCACATAGTGAATGTAGAGATTTAAAAAGGAATGGTATGTTTAAATGTCCCCGTGGGGTCTCCTGTTTATGACATCAGCTGTGGCTTGATATTCAGATAAATTACTTTCTGAAAGTGTGGAATTTGCCACAAACACACACACAAAAAAACACATTATACTCTTTATACAGGGAGTGCAGAATTATTAGGCAAATGAGTATTTTGACCACATCATCCTCTTTATGTATGTTGTCTTACTCCAAGCTGTATAGGCTTGAAAGCCTACTACCAATTAAGCATATTAGGTGATGTGCATCTCTGTAATGAGAAGGGGTGTGGTCTAATGACATCAACACCCTATATCAGGTGTGCATAATTATTAGGCAACTTCCTTTCCTTTGGCAAAATGGGTCAAAAGAAGGACTTGACAGGCTCAGAAAAAATAGTGAGATATCTTGCAGAGGGATGCAGCACTCTTAAAATTGCAAAGCTTCTGAAGCGTGATCATCGAACAATCAAGCGTTTCATTCAAAATAGTCAACAGGGTAGCAAGAAGCGTGTGGAAAAACCAAGGCGCAAAATAACTGCCCATGAACTGAGAAAAGTCAAGCGTGCAGCTGCCACGATGCCACTTGCCACCAGTTTGGCCATATTTGGCCATATTTCAGAGCTGCAACATCACTGGAATGCCCAAAAGCACAAGGTGTGCAATACTCAGAGACATGGCCAAGGTAAGAAAGGCTGAAAGATGACCACCACTGAACAAGACACACAAACTGAAACGTCAAGACTGGGCCAAGAAATATCTCAAGACTGATTTTTCTAAGGTTTTATGGACTGATGAAATGAGAGTGAGTCTTGATGGGCCAGATGGATGGGCCCGTGGCTGGATTGGTAAAGGGCAGAGAGCTCCAGTCCGACTCAGACGCCAGCAAGGTGGAGTACTGGTTTGGGCTGGTATCATCAAAGATGAGCTTGTGGGGCCTTTTCGGGTTGAGGATGGAGTCAAGCTCAACTCCCAGTCCTACTGCCAGTTCCTGGAAGACACCTTCTTCAAGCAGTGGTACAGGAAGAAGTCTGCATCCTTCAAGAAAAACATGATTTTCATGCAGGACAATGCTCCATCACACGCGTCCAAGTACTCCACAGCGTGGCTGGCAAGAAAGGGTATAAAAGAAGAAAATCTAATGACATGGCCTCCTTGTTCACCTGATCTGAACCCCATTGAGAACCTGTGGTCCATCATCAAATGTGAGATTTACAAGGAGGGAAAACAGTACACCTCTCTGAACAGTGTCTGGGAGGCTGTGGTTGCTGCTGCACGCAATGTTGATGGTGAACAGATCAAAACACTGACAGAATCCATGGATGGCAGGCTTTTGAGTGTCCTTGCAAAGAAAGGTGGCTATATTGGTCACTGATTTGTTTTTGTTTTGTTTTTGAATGTCAGAAATGTATATTTGTGAATGTTGAGATGTTATATTGGTTTCACTGGTAAAAATAAATAATTGAAATGGGTATATATTTGTTTTTTGTTAAGTTGCCTAATAATTATGCACAGTAATAGTCACCTGCACACACAGATATGTATTTAGACCCCCTAAAATAGCCAAAACTAAAAACAAACTAAAAACTACTTCCAAAAATATTCAGCTTTGATATTAATGAGTTTTTTGGGTTCATTGAGAACATGGTTGTTTTTCAATAATAAAATTAATCCTCAAAAATACAACTTGCCTAATAATTCTGCACTCCCTGTATAGACAATTCATTCAATTCTGCTAACACAATGTATATATCACTTTTTTTTCTTTATACTCCCAGTATAAAATATGTAGGTGCCAGAGTCCTTTTACCTGCGGGTTTAGCACATCTATATAGACCTTAGTCCTTGAGTGTACCACTATTTAGCATTGGTTAACATACCATATTTCCTATTTGGGATTTCATTCCTGTACTTGGCATGTTTTCTATCTTTGCAGAGAGTTCTTCTCTACACATATGTTGTAGATTTCAGTAAATACAAATATGATTTTCCCAGAAGACTCGTATCTCTCATGCAACGTTTCCCAGAGGTTAAAGTATAAATAATCCAAGTGTATTACTGCAAGTTATTTTGTACATAAAGTGTTCACCAGCTCAGGCTTTAGACAGACAGACTTGGCTCTGTGTGCAATGTGTTGTTCCCATCAGGGCTGGATGCACATTGTGTCTGAGCAGAAATCTGGCCTATTCGGGGGAGAGCATCATATGCATCTGGCCGTTATACCGATAACACTACTCAAGTTAGGCATAAAACTAGAATAACCAAATCTTATTTTATTAAAGGTGCCTTCTAAAGTGAAAAGGAAGACTACATTATACCCATTACAGACAGTTGTGTATCTTGGTTTTGTGCTGCCCTAGGCAGACAAAATTCGGGCACCCCCCCACCCACGTTGCACACCTACGACATACCCCATCACCCACGTTGCACATCCACGCCATGCCCGATCACCCACATTGCACACACTTTAAATGCCCAATCACCCCATTACATGCACCCATCACCCACATTGCATACACACTAACTGCCCCATCACCCCCATTACACACACATTAAATACCCAATCACCCCATTACATGCCCCCATCACCCACACTGCATACACACGAAATGCCCCATCACCCCATTACATGCCCTATCACCCACATTGTATACACACTAAATGCCCCATCACCTTTATTACATGCCACCATCACCCTCATTATATACCCCCACCACGTCCATTACATGACCCTAATTTGCATAAGGCTGCATTTCTTAAAACCTATTCTCAAAGGTCACTAAGAGTCCAGGATTTAGAGATCTCCATAAAACCTACATGGATAGTAATGTTTGAGGATTGGTTTATACAGCTCTGTGTAGGAGATTCTCAAGCCAGTACCAAAAGACCAGTACAGCCTAGACTAATTTGTTTTTAGAGAAGTCCCTAAATCCAAGACAAAGGATGCCCAACCTTGGCACTATAATACCCCATGATGCTCACAAGGCTGTCTGAGCATCCTGGGATATGTAACTTCCAAACATCTGCAGTGCCAAGGTTACACATCACTATCTTAGACTGTTGGTGGTCCTTAAGGACAAGTTTGGGAAACACAGCTGTGATACAAATGACAAAAAAATATAAAGAATTTGTCGATGAGCAAAATACACAGATGCATAACTAGATATAAAGTCACTTTCGTTGCCACAATTACAGCCTTATATTTAATAAAATGTCCATTACTTCAACAAATAAGCAAAACTTCTAAAAAATATATTTTAAAATTATTTTTTTATTTTTTTAAAGGCCTTTGGAAACTGTGTCCAAGTTTTTGACCTTTTGAATTTTACCTCATGTAACCCTTATAAGCCTTGCTCCTGAAGGTTTTATGGGGTTTCCGACAGAGCATTACTTTAGAGACTAAACACATGTGATGAATGTGTTGGACAGCTAGATTATTCCACAGTGCCTGTTTATTTCTCAGTTGTTACTATTTGGGGGCAAAAAAGCTAAATGAGAAGCAGACACTGTATAACCAATGGAATGTTCCGGCTGGTTGCGCCACAACTGATCTTCATAAGCATAGCCCAATATTTCCACTGGTTCATGCCCCAGCTTTGAAGGTAGAGAAGAAAAAACAAGACATCTGCATTTTGTTAGCAACCCAATTCAGATACTGTATATCTGTGTGGTCCAATATAAAAACGATGGGTTGTGCATCATTTGCACAACCTTGATGTTAATATTTAGGTTACACAAATCTCTCTCTACAACACTAGTGTCCAACTGGCGGCCTGCAGACCAGATGAGGCCCTCAACTGGTTTTGTGTGACCCATATGCTGTTTAAAAGGCCATAAGTTATATTGTATTACCTCATGTAGATCTACAACATACAGTAATAATTCAACTTAACCTCACCTGATATAATAGTGTGCAAAAGTTAACGGGACTGCCCAAAATGCAGATTCCTAGTGTTAATGCATATTTCAAAGTACTTTCAAAGTACTTTAAAATGCAAGTATTACATTTTGCATTGCTTAAAATATAAAAATACTTACAGCTAGACGAAATTGTGAAATTGTAGTCGTTTTCAAGAAACTAGGACTGCCCATACTAATTGAGTAAAAGTCATTCCCTTTTTTTTTTCTACAGAAACCAATGAGAATAATTTCATTCAAATGACTGGAATTTCCCTTCTCTCTAGTGATGTAATCAGACAATGTGTACTGTTAAGGAATCCTACTGCGTACAAGAGCATGTCTATGTCCACACAATGTATCCTATTCCACGAGCACAGGAAGTGATTAAATTAAATTACACAAAACTTTATATGCTCAGTGTCTACATAATCAGTGCTGCTACACCTGCAATAAACAGGCAGTTTCACTGAGGATGTCAGCATGGAACTTTTTTTACCACATGGCAAAAATACATTATCTCTATGCCGCCATACGTCCAAACCCAAATGAAACGATTTTTTCAAAGCACACCCTGGTATATGTGCCAGCTCCTCCAGGGCAGAAACCTGATTAACCTGCCCACATAAGGGAGAGACATGCGCTAACTTGTTCTTACAAACAGCCTCCTGATTATATTTCATATTTTAACTTATTAAAGTGTTCTAAGTTTTAATACCTATATTTTACTAGCCCCCCAGGACTTAGTAAAAACCATTGGTCACAAAATTGCGGGTGACACTGTTTGTTCACAAGATGTTTATTTTATGTCAACATTTCTAACCCATTGCAACTTTATATTCGTGTTAAGTTAAAAAAAAAAAAAAAAAGAATGACAGAATTGTACGGATTCACTATGTCTCTTAAAGACATTCACTGTGTCGCACATACACACACACACACACACAGATACATAACACAAACTATAGCACTTTTTTAAAATTAAAACATTACTTGAATGCATATTGCATAGATAACGGCATAAATTGAGACTAAGATCAAAAAGAGGGCTAGTGGGATATCCCACTTGCTACAGAGAGATGTTGCAAAAAAAGAGAGGGGCAAACCGGTCAATAGTGGACCGGAATTTTAAGTTTGCCTATCCCTAAGACAGATTGGGGTGCCCTGGGGCGGGGAGCTACTTATTTGAAACTTGTCCAATCAACACATGCAGATACAGAGATAACTGTGTGACTATAGAACAACTTTAGATAAATCAGCTGAAAAGTGGTAGCCAAGTGCCTTCGGAAACCGTGCTCTTTCATGCCCAGGCATTTAAAGGAGTATCAAAGATTCCCAAGGTAAGAAACATGTCCCGGTAGAAAAGAAAGTTTTGGACATGGTGCTCCCAAGAAGCACTGTTCAGAAGCCCTTTTTAAAGGGGACAAAAGTTAATTTCTGTCAATCTTGTTCCTCTTTTAACATCTAGAGTAAACCGAACAGTGTGGCTTGCACAGTTATATCATTTTATACTAAATTATTATTTTGAGTGCCTACAGAGCACATTGGGAAGTAGTAAGTCTCAGTCTGATGACTAGAGTTGCCACCTTTTTTTACACAACAAATACCAGCAATGTTATTACGTCCATAGATTTAACCAAATGTTTACTGGCCTGCAACCCCCACATGTTGAGGCAAAAAAGGCAGTAATTATTGATCTACTGTGGATAAGAAACCCTTGCTGCACTATATATGAAAAAAAAAAGCAGGTGACTTTAATAGGACGTTTACATTATGGTTAGATTTAAGGTATATGAAGAGAGCATTATGCTGTTTTGTGTGGATGGGGGGGGGGGGGGGAGTGTGAGAAAAGATGGCTGCTTTTTGTCTAGCTGTATGTTTGGACTGCTAGAATTGTTAATGAATGTAGTGATCAGGAGGTAAATCACTTCCTAGTCACCAAAACTATGGAATGAGCACATGTAATGATTTTCTGATTTTTCTGTAGGAATTATTTGCTTGTAATTAAAGACGAAAGGGATGCTAGAGGGAAAGAGTTATACAACAGCATGAAATCAAACACCCTACAAAATACATCTTAATACATGCATTACAGTGAATGCACCTGCAAAACAGATTCAGCTCTCCGAGGACAAATATATACCACACCCTAAGCCATTTAATACTATCAGAGCTCAGAGATAGATCCTGTATCATTTGAAAGTAAGTCCTCTGTAATTTATTGCTTAAATACAATTCAAAATCATTTAAGCTTTTCAGCCAGAATAGAATTTCCATGTGAGACAAAGAGTCTGTCTAAACCAATGTCCCTGCTTGCCTGCCATCTCAACGGAATGAGCTGCTAAATCTCATAGAGAAGATCAACACTAAGAACATTTATGGGTCAGATTTACTAAACAAAGCATAGTTTAAAAGGGTTCAATATTTTTCAAAACAACACTTAGTAGTTGACGTTTACTAACAGTCTGTTTCGGAAGTATTGGCTAATCTTTGGAGAAGCCAACAAAACGAGTATGAGATTTGTGCTGGGAAACTTTGCTGTACAAAATCTATTTTCTATCCACAAAAATAAAAAAAAATCACTGTTCCCAGCAAATACAAGAGCTGCTGGCTGAAACATGATGTCTAGAACATTGTAATGAGCTTAAAGACTCATCAGTAGATAGCACAGGGGTGAACAATTGCCTGACTCACTGGACTGGGCCTACACCATTTTACATTTCTAAATGCACGAGTAGATAGGCTAGGCGGCCATCTTCCTCAGATGAGACTCTGGGGTTATCATGAGTGACCAGTTCTCTCAATCACTGGACACACGTCAGTAATGGGGGACAAGAGAAAATGAGCACAAGGTTGATTGGTATAGACCAATTTTAAACTGTGCTCTTAACAGCATCATTCAAAAGTTCTTCTAATCACACAGAAGTGGGCTTCTGACAAATGAAAATTAAAATGAATAATAATAATAAGGAAATATCTTGCAAATTAGGTTTAGAGTACTTTCCTTAGTAACATGCATATAAATTGCAACCAAAACACTCACAACATAGATCATAATAAATGGATGCATTCTTTAATTTAATTCTGATTATGACAAATACCAAAATGTATGGTATGGACATACATAGAATGTGTCGGCAGATAAAAACCACTCAGCCCATCTAGTCTGCCCAATTATCTGAATACTTTCATTAGTCCCTGGCCTTATCTTATACCTAGGATAGCCTTATGCCTATCCCATGCATGCTTAGACTCCTCAATTGTGATAACCTCCACCATGTCTGCTAGAAGGCTATTCCGTGCATCAACTACTTTTTCAGTAAAGTAATGCTTCCTGATATTACTTTTAAACCTTTGCCCCTCTAACTGAAGATTATGACCTCTTGTTGTGGTAGTTTTTCTTCGTTTAAATATACTTTCCTCCTTTTGCTGTATTGTTTCCCTTGGTGCATTCCCCTTATGTTACAAGTTGATACAGTGGGTTGCAGTGACAAACCATATTAAAACGAAAACAGAGCTGAATTACCAGTGTAATAATTGGAACAATTCCTTGTCAAAACACATATGGAACATGTGGTTCTACTTAAACTAGATATGCCCAGCAGGGAGGTGTAATTGGCCTTTAAGATTTGACAGTAAAAAGTCCAAGGTATTTTACATATGCTGCAACAGTAGCAAAGGATGCTGTCAACTTCTATGGGCTTTCCATGTAATCTGTCACATACAGTGATGAGTGGTCTTGTTAAATGCACTGGTAAGTGATGCCCACTATGCACTTTCAAACGAAATACCTAATGTTACAATATATATCAAATCCCACCTACTAAGCATGTAAAAATAAACCCCAAAAAAGAGCATGAATTTTGTTTGCATGGGGAAGTGTCTGGAATCTGAATCAGTAAGACAGGCCTAGCCTGTGTGTAACATCCAGTTGATTATAGTGAACTCAGAATATAAACAAAACAATTTGAACACGTCATACCTTGCCTTGCTCTGTATACCTGCTATAGTTGTGCTTATTTCAGTTCATGTAAATATTGTAGCCTTGATTTTCTAGGCTTCAGATGATGTTTAGGACAGGCTATGCCATCTTTACTGTTTGGATCTATGTATTTAACAACCTATTATCCTCTACATAAAGTTTGTTTTAAGTAAAGGTTAGCAAGCTCTTTTCATCTATATATAGTTGAATTCATGTATTTTCCACTGGAATAAATGCTGCCATTATTGCAGCAGGGAAGTGTCTAAGGTTATCCCACGTATTGGCATCAGTACTAATCCACATAAAGAGCTGTATCCCATTACTGGCACCATTTGTTTCTAAAGTTATTTTATCCCAGCGTTAGTTTGTTCCAATAAACCTTAATAATTAGAAATCATGTAGTATTGAATGAAGACACCCCTCAATCTTTGATCATGAACATAACCATCCCTGAAGGCTATTTTATATCTGCACAGGTCATTATCAAACCCAATAGAAATTTAATTCATTAGCTTGTTTCCTGCGCAAGCATGGCTGAGGATTACAGATCTATTTTGCTGACGGTTTTATGCAGTAGCAATGCTCACATGTCAGCTCCATATCTTCTTGAAACCTAGCAGACGTCTGCTTCTTAACTTGGGATCCAAACGCTGGAATTATGTTGTAACTTTAATTGAGAAACTTAAAGTTGATGGATGTTTTCTAAGACGTGCCAGAAACCCACAACCACGAGAGCCAGTGACATAAATGGAAAAAAAAGCGAGAGGAGAGCAACTGTGTCCAAGGCAAGCGTCCTAGTTCAAGTGAATTAGCAGCTTTCCACAGGAGTCCTGTCAGCAGAAATGAAGCTGAATCCGTTCCAAGGCAGAATATGTTCCACGTTCACAAAAAGGGGACTTTTATTCGTAGTGAAAGTGTTTAATTAACTGTACCAAGAAGTTTGACTAGATGACATATTGAAAAATGTTGTTTTTTAGGATGCGGGGAGAATTGCAGATGCTGCTTTTAACTCTCCATCACCCAAATTGTAAAAAGTTTTTGTTACTAGGGAATTATTCTTTGGTTCAGTTGTATTGTAGAATGAAGGCACCAAATAATGCAATGCATTTATCACCCGCATTCTCTGCAGCCATGCAGAAACTGCAAGGCCGCATCTCCTTTCCCTGTTAGAGACAACTACCACTTGTTGTAAGGGCCAAAGCATACAAAGCTTGAAAATGCACATTTCAGTCACTAAGCCACTTGAAGGAGTGTCTGACAACATCCGTGCTAGACTGGGTAGGCAGCTTCACAGAATGACAGCCATAGATTGCTAAATCAGGGTAATACTAGCCATATTTTGCATTGTCTGTCACAGCCATTTGGAAAAATACTAAATATCTAAAACAATTTTCCCTTTTGTGAAATACAGGGGAAGTGTGACAGACAACCTAAGGCTAGCCATGACCAAATACCTCAAAACTCTGGCCCCCGGCAAATGTCGGCCCTACCGTGCATGCGCAGTATGTGCCCTATCACCAACTGGCAGCACTACTGCTCGTAACACTGTACGTGCGCGGTAAGCAGTCTCCGGTGACCTAGACACAGAAGAATTACATTTTAAGTACAGGATTGCTCTTCAAAATGCGTTCTACTGAGAGGTAGATCTTGGCGGGACATCGCGACTGTCTCCCAAAACCATGCTACACCCTTCAAAGACTGAAGATGGGCTTCAAGGCAATTTTTAACCTGTCTGCCGGTAAGAAAATTGAAAGTGCATTTCTAGTGTATTTTCAGTTGCTGATAAACTACAAATTCCATAATCTCCCAACAGTATTTAAGAATTTCAACAGAATTGTGGTAGTGTCAGGGCAACAGTCGGACACCATGCTGCTAATAGATACCATACTGTGCTTCAATAAAAATAGTCATTTCATATTATATTTGCTGGTTCTCTCTTCACCCAGCATGCTTGTGTCTCTTATCCTTCATCATTAAAACTATACCTTCCTCCTACCCAATTATAAATTGGATTTTATTCATTTTAACCCTTTCTTTCTAGCCCCAAGCCAATCCTTCCTTTTTTGGCATATATCCTCATTTAACATGAAGTTATTTAAAAAAAGAAACTGTTCAGGAATCATGTCTGACTAAGCCAACACAACCACTACTGTAATGGGGGGGGACTCATCATATTTTTATTTCAGTAGCAGTTTCACTTTAAACCACAGACATTTACGGCCTTCTTATTTCCTCTTTGCTTGAAGTTTGTAGGAGTTGTACTGTAGAACTACCATTATTCCACAATACACAGGATCACCTGGTGGCAAATCTCAGCCAGCGGATATTTAAATGTGATTTTTGGTTTATATGCAGACACAGAACAAACTAACCACAGCAAAAAATCTGTTATACAAATCCCCTGAATAGATTTCCAACTGTTAGATTTAAAGACGGGGGAACGACTGTTGTTGCTGCAGCATCTGTTAAAAAGTATTTCATTACATGTCTGTTTCATACCATTGCTCACAGCCAGAAGAGTTTTCTTACAAAATAACACACACCTCACTGCATTGTTCTCCTGAAACGTGTAGCTGGCATTAATGTTTCACCGCAGCTGCTCTATTTAATAATGTGTAAAGGTACCAGAGACCAGCATGCAATGGGGCAATGCTCTTAATGTATAAAGGTACCAGAGTCCAGCATGCAATGGGGCAATACTCTTAATGTGTAAAGGTACCAGAGACCAGCATGCAATGGGGCAATGCTCTTAGTGTGTAAAGGTACCAGAGTCCAGCATGCAATGGGGCAATACTCTTAATGTGTAAAGGTACCAGAGTCCAGCATGCAATGGGGCAATACTCATAATGTGTAAAGGTACCAGAGTCCAGCATGCAATGGGGCAATACTCTTAATGTGTAAAGGTACCAGAGTCCAGCATGCAATGGGGCAATACTCTTAATGTGTAAAGGTACAAGAGTCCAGCATGCAATGGGACAATACTCTTAATGTGTAAAGGTACCAGAGTCCAGCATGCAATGGGGCAATACTCTTAATGTGTAAAGGTACCAGAGACCAGCATGCAATGGGGCAATGTTCTTAATGTGTAAAGGTACCAGAGTCCAGCATGCAATGGGGCAATACTTTTAATGTGTAAAGGTACCAGAGTCCAGCATGCAATGGGGAAATACTCTGTACCAGAGTCCAGCATGCAATGGGGCAATACTCGTAATGTGTAAAGGTACCAGAGTCCAGCATTCAACGGGGCAATACTCTTAATGTGTAAAGGTACAAGAGTCCAGCATGCAATGGGACAATACTCTTAATGTGTAAAGGTACCAGAGTCCAGCATGCAATGGGGCAATACTCTTAATGTGTAAAGGTACCAGAGTCCAGCATGCAATGGGGCAATGCTCTTAATGTGTAAAGGTACCAGAGTCCAGCATGCAATGGGGCAATACTTTTAATGTGTAAAGGTACCAGAGTCCAGCATGCAATGGGGAAATACTCTTAATGTGTAAAGGTACCAGAGTCCAGCATGCAATGGGGCAATACTCTTAATGTGTAAAGGTACCAGAGTCCAGCATGCAATGGGGCAATACTCTTAATGTGTAAAGGTACCAGAGTCCAGCATGCAATGGGGCAATACTCTTAATGTGTAAAGGTACAAGAGTCCAGCATGCAAAGGGGCAATACTCTTAATGTGTAAAGGTACCAGAGTCCAGCATGCAATGGGGCAATAATCTTAAGCTTTTTTTTAAACTTTCAGTCAAGGCACTAAAGGGTTTAAAAGACAATTTAAATTTTGGTGAAATATTTATTTGTGAAGTCATTAAAGCCAGATAAAGTAAATTCCTACAATTTATATGGCATATAACTATATTTTTTTGTTTAATGTGGCATGTTGAACCACAAGCTATTAAAGTCCTGATATTTCAATGAAATCATGTAATTGTTTATACTGTGAATGAAGAAAATAAAATAGAACAAATGATCTATACATTGTAGTAGCAGGAATGCACACAAATGCATATTTTAAGAGAAAAAAAAACATGTTTTAAATATGTCTGTGTTGTCCCCTGTTTATGGCAACCTCTGTGGCTTAATATGTAAATTAACTAATTTGAAAATGGGTCATGTGTAATTTGCATGTCAAGCCACAAGTGCTGTCATTAATAGGGGAAACCACAGACATTCAAAATATGATTTTCTCATAATGTATGCATTTGTTGGCATTTCTGGTGACAGTGGTAGGACAAACCTTTTTCCCCCCATCCCAATAAATACACAGACAACTTGCTAGCTAAAAGGTCGCAATTTTATTTATGAAATTCACCTGCAACAAAATTATTAAATTGCTAATGATATATCTGTACTAATCAAACTTTAAAACATCCTAAATTAATGTTATAAAAATCAGTAATATAACGAGTACAAAATAAATAAGCGGGTGTCACCAAATGAATAACTGTAACAAAAAAGAGGTAGCATGCCTCCGTATAACTCCTAGGTCACTAGGATGGGGTCCCCGAGGAGCTGACGCAGGCGTACTCCGGCTACTTGGCCTACTGGCATCCCACTATGCACAGTAGGCCCCCAATTCGCTCACCAGGGAGCCCGTGGTGAGTCCACGCAGCTAGCCACATAGCTACTGCTACCCGGGTTAGTCATACCCCAGACACCAATCCCTAGCACTGACGTCAGACCTCGGTAAAACCCCCCACCAGTCCCAAGTATAAAGGGAAGGGAGGGGACCAAATAATTTTCTTTTAAAAGAGGAAGTGGGAATGAGTGTACACTGCTTATATAACCTTGCCCAGCCCCCAGGTTCATCATGCCCAACCCCTGCCTTGCATTGGTTGGGCCTGATGACCTGATTGACATAAGGCAAACTGACAAGGAAATAAGGATGTAATGTCCACCCCTGTCATGCTGACCTTACACTTATTTTATAGTTACAGGTCTTTTCTAAAACAATGTAGGGTTCATTTTAGAGTCTCTACACTAACAGTATAAACAATGTTTAGGAGATAGAATACCTTGGAAGGTACCATCTAGTGTGGAAAGGTTGAAGCTGGATCTCTAGACTGTGTGAACAGGGGGCTGAGGAAACAGCCCTCAGCACGGCCGCAGCACAGGATCCAGGGAGAGGGCGGCGCACCTCACCGGGTGCGAGGTCTGCCCCCAATCTGTGAAGCAGGGTGGCATCTGCTTTACGGGGGAGCCGTGGGAAGCATAAGCTCTGTGTGTATTTCCAAAGCCCTGCATTTTCACTACACACGGGGAGCGCCACCAGCACTTACTGCTCCGTGTGTGTTTAACACATAGAGCTTATGCTGCAGCGCTTCATATACGAATGGGAGGGGGAGGCAGAACAGAGGATGAGGGGGAGAGAACAGAAAGGGAGAGGAGGGGGAGAGAACAGAGATGGGGGAGATGGGGGAGGAGGGGGAGAGAAAAGAGATGGGGGAGGAGGGGGAGAGAGAACAGAGATGGGGGAGAGAGAATGGAGGAGGGAAAGAGAGAACAGAGATGGGGGAGGAGGGGGAGAGAGAACAGAGATGGGGGAGAGAGAATGGAGGAGGGAAAGAGAGAACAGAGATGGGAGAGGAGGGGGAGAGAGAGAACAGAGATGGGAAAGAGGTGTGAAAACAGATATGGGGAAAGTTATATGGGGAGAATGAGATGGGGAATGTTAGATGGGGAATGAGAGGGAAAGACATATGGAGAGAGGGAAAGACATATGGGGAGGGGAAGGAGAGGCAAAGAAATATGGCTGGGAGGAGAGGGAAAGAGATATGGGGAGGGGAGGGAGAGATAATTGATATGAGAGGGAAAAGAGATAACAGATATGAAGGGGAGAAACATATGGAAAGGGGAAAGAGATAACAACAGGTTTGGGGAGGAGGAAAGAGAGAAGAGATATTGGGGGTGAGAGACAGACATGGGGGGTGGGGAGAGGAGAGACATACATGGGAAGAGAGAGAGAGACATACATGGAGTGATAGGAAAGAGACAGGCATGTGGTAGGAGAGGAGACATACAGACATGAGGGTAGAGAGGAGAGGGGTGTCACGGGGGTGGCCCGCACAGGGCGCCTGAACACATAAGGCTGGCCCTGGTGGTATAGATTACACTCTATCAGCACACAGGGGTTGTATAAAAAGGAGGTGCATGCAGGAATAGCACCTAAAAAGGACACTCCACTCTCTACCAAAAGAATTACCTTTTGAGAATACATCATATTCTCCTATAATAAGAGGGTATCAATACTAGTCACCACAACTCAAGTTTTATGGTTCAGAAATCTACATGGGACCGGAGGCCTGTCATAGTGTGAAAATTAAGAGCTGTAGTATAAGACCAGGATGTGTTGGCCTTACCAGAAATACAACACAAATGGACTGTACTTTGTTACAAACCATGTAATAAAAACAATGAAGTGACCACCAAAACAAAATAAAGTAACTGTTTTAGCATTAGGCAAACAAAATTAGAGTGGCTCTGTCAAATGTTTTTGCCCCTTCATGTAGTGCTTTAAATACTGCCTGCACCCACTGCTTATCTTACAATCTAGAAAGTTATTAAAATTGAGCGAAACATATCAAACCTGATCTTCAGTAATTTTACATGGGTACCGTGCATCACCAAGTATTCCCTATTTCTGCCCAATGGAATGTCGATAGCCAACTATTTCAATTTGCTCAAAGCAACATTTAAAGTCAACAAACGTGCCTCTCTCTGTTAAGAGAAGACTTGGTAATGCAATTTCAAGCTTATAATTTCTACAATTGGTAAATACTATAAACCCATTTATTTCAGGAAGGTTTTAAATACATAAAAAATAAAGTGTTTTTTTTTTCCATAACTGCATGAAAGGACCAGTCAGTGCCTCCAACTCCTGTTACACTACAAACTAGAATTAATCAATCTGACATTGTTAAATAGTTAATTCGTAGTAGGGGTTTTCCATTAATTTAGGAAAGTAGACATGGTGGAAAAATTAGGAGAATGGTACAATTAGTCTTCTTCAATGTCCACACAACATCTTGCCATTTGACCTCTTCACTCACCTTATGTGTCTCCTGTCCCCCACTCTTTCTAGATTGTAAGCTTTCAAGCAGGGTTGGTTCTCTATTTCATATATCCGTCTAACATAATATGTAGTTCCTTTCAATGCTCTCTACAAAGAGTTACGTAAATTTTTGGCACTATATAAATAGGTGGTAATGTACTGGGATGTTATTACAACTCACCCTAATGGTACTCATTTTATCAACCTCGTGGAGAACAAGTGTTGAGTTGATTCTGCCAGTGATCAACCCAGAGACCATGAGGTTTCAACTGATTTACCAGTCAGGGCAGGTCCCAACCATGCTATGTCAACCAATCCCATAGTCAGATAATAGTGTCTACAGCAGGGCTTGACAAATTTAATTAGATTTTAGGAGCCAGCAAAAAAATTTCGGAGCCAGACCATCACGCAAGCATACACGCAATTCATAAACACACACTCCTACTTTACATATACACATATATACAAACAACTCACACACGCCTACTTTACATATACACATATATACAAACACCTCACACACACCTACTTTACATATACACATATATAAAAACACCTCACACATACCTACTTTACATATACACATATTTAAAAACACCTCACACATACCTACTTTACATATACACATTTTTAAAAACACCTCACACACACCTATTTTACATATACACATATATACAAACACCTCACACACACCTACTTTACATATACACATATATACAAACACCTCACACATACCTACTTTACATATACACATATATACAAACACCTCACACACACCTACTTTACACATACCCATATATCCAAACACCTCACACACACACCTACTTTACATATAAACATATATACAAACACCTCACACACACCTACTTTACATATACACATATATACACACATATATACAAACACACACCCACCTCACACAGTCTTTTCTTGGTGTGTGTGTCCCTCCCTGCCGCTTTACCTCATTGCAGGGGAGGGGGACATTCGTGTTGCAGCCGATCTGGCTGCTGAGTGCCAGGATGTCCCGTGACGACACCCGGCACTCAGACACGTGTTGCACGAGGGGGCGGAGCTTGCGGTCTGTGCGGATGGCACAGACTTTACCCCCTCGCGCTCCGCAAAAATAAAAAAATCGGATTGGCAGCGGCGAGGGGACCATGAGGCTGACTGCACCCAGGCACCAGGTCTAATTTCCTGGTCACCATGAGGCTGACTGCACCCAGGTACCAGGTCTAATTTCCTGGTCACCATGGCGACCTGGGGTTTGTCGAGCCCTGGTCTACAGGTACATATAATATACAAATAACCTGTTTGTTTAAGCATTCCTCTGCACATTTAAAAAGGGACGTGACCTGAACACATATTTTTTGTATCTCTGAATTCATAGTAAAAACAATCAAAAAAGAGTCTATCTGTACACTGTTATAAGAAATGCAGATCAAATTCATAGACTAAGAGAAATATATGTTATTACATCACTTGTTACGTAATCATGCAAATGAGCTACTTTCAGTGAGAAATGGGTAATATCACACCATAAGCTTATGTCATAAATAGCAGACACCACATACATTTTAAACACCTTTTCTCATATATTAATGGCAGCAGTATCTCCCCTGCACTCCTTACACAATATTTGTGCCAAGACCTGCCTTGTGTATTGTAGGAAAGGAGGTTTAAGACCATGCAACCTCCTTCACTGAGCTGTGCATGTGGTGATGTCAGATAAAAGAGGGCACAAATGGGCTGAGGGAGCTTGAGTGACAAAATATGCGATCCCGGGAGAAAGAGGGGAATAACTCTGCAAACTACAGCAGAAAGTAAAGTTTAAAAATAAATAAATAAGAATAAAAGTACTTAAAAATGGGCAAAAGGGAGATGTAGGTTGAGGGGCCCCAGTTTGACACCTCTGGTATAGGCAATAATCTGGAGTTCATTTTACTGTAAAGGTATATAAAAACTATACATTTTAGCATAATTGACAGAAAGAGAAAAATGTATTGATTTAAATATGTCTGGTATGCCTCTTTTACGACATCACATGTGATTTGATATGCAAATTAACAGATTTTTAATGTGTAATTTGCATATCAAGCCACAAGGTGACACCACAGACATTTAAATACAAATCTTTCTCTTAATATATGCATTGGTTTGGGATTCTGGTAAATCCATGTATATATCATTTTTAGTGACTTTTATTCTCTACATTCACAATTTATGCAGTGTCTAAGGGACAGAGTCCCTTCAAATCTTCAGGGAGTACAACACTTCATAATGGATGTTTATACTACTATAACTCTGTTAATACTTTTAACTTTATTCAATATTACAGTCACAATTGTCTGAAATCAATACTACTTTGGCTGGGAAAGAGATCTATGTTGTCAAAACTTTCTATGCAAAAAGGTATTTAACCAAATAGGCCTTCCCCAGATGTCTGCCAAATTCAGTGAAATTACTCTCATACTGTACTTTGAAGATTTTCTACAATACTGAACACTAGTTAAGCTTGAAAACCAGTAACTGTTTTCACATGTGTTCTGCTGTGTTGTCTACATGGTACATCTGTGCAGAACCTGTTTGCAACTGATAACATTAACTACATGCAAGTTACTACAGTGCAACTACAAAGAATGTGTGAAAAAAGTCAAGGTACATGGCAAGTATAATGGGCTTGAAATGTAATGTGGAACACCCCTAGTGAATTGACTCGGCTAAACAGAAACTGTTCATATTTGCCTTAGCAGACTAGCACCTGTGACCAAACAGATTAACAAAGTCAACAAGTGGATAATGTAACTTTTGTTATTTTTCATCTTTGTGAAACACTCTTGAAAAAGACACTCCTTTTTGGGTGGGATCTGGAAAAAGTTTGCAAAGGCAGGCAAGTTGAGTTTGTTAGTGTTTTAAATATGTGCTAGCAGGCAAATAGACACATCATAGTCACCAGCAGATACCCAGACAGTTTATCATGGCATTTTATTGATATTACCTAGGTCCACGGCCTTGGAACACAGTACAGTATAGGAAGCATTTTCTATTTTGCCATTTGTGTTACAAATGCATATTTTACTTATTTTCCAAGCTAGGTCGATTCTCCTGATAAAACTAAAATAGCAGAAACATTCCATGGGCTTCCATGGTAACAGCTCCACTTTTAAAATTTCCTCCTGAATGAATAAATAAATCTTTTTGTGTTTGTTAAATAGCATTCTCCATAAATTGAGTCCAACTGAACCTTAAATGTGACTATTTTAAGGGAAAACCATGTTGCCAAATGGTCCGTATGGTCCATTGTCATATTTGTATGCAAGATCTCCCCACCCCCCAAAAGGAAATAGGACCAAGTAAATCTTAGAAGAATTGCAGAGAAAGTCTGAGAAAATTTGCTAAATAGAATTACGGCTGTATCCAATGAGATTTAACCATCACTCCAATGATTCACTTTTAACATTCCGGTTAATCCTCCCACGGTCAGACTGTCAGTTGTAGTCTGGGGGAGCAATACAAATAGAGTCCTGAATCATCCCCATGAATGAATTCTCTCAATAGTACATTAACTTTATTTGAGGGTCTCCAATAAATAAGCACTAAGCTCACATTCTTCGTATCACCTGATACATCTTTATTAAATGTCCGAGCACATTGATAATTACATTTTCCTGGTACATCACATATCAGATTGCTCTATGTGCCAATATAAAAGCAGAATTTACACAGAACTGTACAAAAAATGGAGAAAGAGCAATTCTGGGGCTGAGTTACTGTGTACTGTAGACAATTGGATATTCTACTGCTTTGCTCCACTTAGGGAACGCTGCTTAAAAAATGCTCAATTGCTTTTTATACATAACTCCCATTGTTTAGGGATACTGGAATAATTAGATGCCTTGTGGGTCACTGATGGTTAAGAGCCATGTTTCAGTCACTTCATCCCAAATGTTGTTTAACCCATCAAGAGGTAGCAGATTGAGCAAGTAATTTACTCACCCCTCCAGAAAATATAATTAAAGGGGATTCGGATCAGATTTAACACAAAACACATGTGAGAGTCACAGACCTGGTGTCATGTTACTTTAAAATAAATATGTCAATCAATGGCCAAACACATCCCGTTTTGTAAATCACATGTTTATCTAACAACCTGGAACTGTACATCTAATTACAACATGGTACCAATGTAACCTGTATATAAATCAATGTTTGGGATCTCTGTTAGGTGTGGCAGAGCACTGTGCAGTTATTTATATTATATTCCAAACACTCCATCTGGAACTGAAAGTATTTGCTTTATCCCTTGAGTGCCAAATGGGTGTGCACCAACCTGGGACTAAAGGGGTTAAAAATGCCCAATATGGTAAAAAAAAAAAAAATGCTATGTTTCAGGAGCAGGAACAACTTAAAATATCAGCAGTAAAAACAAACATAATAATGCAAGACACTGAAACACCAGGACATTGACTAGAACTCTGTAATTATTGCTGATATAATATATAATTTATTATTTTTGCTTGGGAAATGCAATATTTCCTCCAAAAACATAAAGGTAAATCATTCCAAAAATATTAATTATTTCCCTACTAGTTTCATTTAACAAACCTCAAATGTAAGTGTATAACTCTGAATAGTAACTGATACGAAAGTAACTCCGTGTTATAAGAATGATGCTCAGCAAGCGACACTGGAAGATAAGAAGGCTATTACCAACTAGGCAGTCTTTAGGGAACTCTGTGTAAAGACAGAGCAAATGATAAACCCTATTCAAAATAATGTTGCTGATCGACCGCACTTGGGGTTATGTATCTATTCTGGGACAGAGTTGTAAAAGTGGAGCAATCAGCAGAAACATTCTACTGTTTTCCATGGTGACTGCTCTACTTCTAGAACGTTGCCCAGCCTATATTGTGCGAATAAATCGAAAGTTTCCAAGTAGTATGAATATCACTCAAACACATTAAACAGAAGTATCTTCATTTAAAAACAGCAACAAGTGAAATGAACCAAAGTTTGTATTAGAAGGAATAACATATTTCTTAAACTATAACTCCAACCTTGAGCTATTATTTCAATTGCCTCTTTTAACTTACCCTTGAAATAGTCAGAGGGGTGCTGAAGTCCTTGCCCCCTACTAGCCTAAATCCCCAGGGTGAGGGGCCATTGAGAGTTACTGTCTGTGCCATGGTGCTGTGAATATATCCAGTAAAGAGGTTTCACACTCTGACGTTCCCCGGGCACTTCTCAGGCACCGGACTGAGCAGCGCTGAATGTAGCACACAGGGTCCTGCTGATCCCTTGTGACGTCACCTGGGCGGGTCGAAAGCTCTGAGTGCCGACCCAGGGCGTTGCTAGGTAACGATGGCAGCGGGGGTCTAAAGCTATCCTCCATCACACAGGCTGATGGATGGTTGAGAGTTGGTAGGGTGGATCACCAACTTCTTACACTGGGGGAAAACTCTGTCACTGCAGTATAATACAGCCGAAGCCTTATCCATGTAAAGTGTATAGATGTATAACAGCTACAAATGCCTGATTAAGGTTTACTCCAATGTATAAATTACTGAATAATCGGATCAGTGCTCACTGACAAATGGTGACATTTAGCAGGATTAGTTGATTGGTTCCCATGGTGATTGCGCGAGGATGATCACTGTGCTTCAGAATTGCATTATATATTTAACCCCTTAGTGACCGAGTGCTATGTTGCATTTGATGTACCTTGAAGACCAGAATTCCATTATTTTTGTCATACGTTTACTGAACTGTGAATTTCTTTCTTTGTGTTCAGTCCACCCACACAAATTATATATCATTTTTTTAAAGGACAGATAGGGCTTTCATTTGATACTATTATTTTCATCATATGGTATCATTTACTATTAAAAAATATATAAAATATGATGAAAATATGCCATATAAAACACTTTTTCTAACTTTGACCTGATTTTTTTTGTCCTGAGTTTAGTAATACCAATGTTTCCTTGTTTGTCTATGTTTTATTTCAAGTAATAGGGCAATAAACAATATTAGTGGGGGGTTTTTGTTTTATAACCATTTTCTTCTATAGTGACTTTTTAACCCCAACCCTAAATTTACCCCAACTCTAAATTTACCCTAACCCTAAATCTACCCCACCCCTTAATCTAACCCTTGTAATCATCCGAACCCCCTTGTAACCCTAATTATAACCCTAACCCTAGATCTAGGTTCAGTAGATCTAGGGTTAGCTTTTTCCATTTATTTATTTATTTTACTTATTTATTTATTTAATTTTCTATTTTTAACTGTAATACTGTCTAACTGCCTCTAAGATTTTTTTTCTCTCTCTTCCGTCGCTCTCCTCTGGGCATGCTGTATTGGAGGAGCATGCTCGCCGGGTGATCGCGGTGCCCAAGGGGGCACAGAAGGTGTTGCATGATGCCTCATCAGCTTTCACTGCCTATGTGTGTTAACGCGCATACAATCACATTCACGGTGCACGCGCGGGGGGGGGGGGGGGTGATGGCACTCTCAGAGGCTGCTTCAGATTCAAAGCAGCCTCTGGGAATAGCTACAGACATGTAGCTCGCAACGCTACATGAAAACGGAGGACGTATATATACGTCCACATGCGTTAAGGGGTTAAACGTGTGTTACTCCACAGATAATAAGACACTCCTTTCTCATAGTATTTCTGGAATCCTACACTGACAATTTGATAGTGTGAAAATGGATACATTATTATTTATAAAACTGGGGCAAGATTTTTAAAGTGGTCTAAACAGCAGGAATAGTATTCCATTAGTTTCCATGGTAATTGGTCAACTTTTAGAACTTTGCCCCAGAACTAATTTTCTTTCTTAATATAATTAACATCCACAGCATTTCTAAATATGAGCGTTGACAGTATAGCATGTATGTCTTGCTAGGGAAAAACAATCATTGTGTTGCTATGGTATGCCCTCTGTAATTATTTCCACTTTTGGGAACATGTGAATAACCTGCTGGTCTGGTTAAAAAGGTTATATTGGTCTGGTTAAAAAAAAGACTATCTGGAACTCAATCATTCTTTCCTGGGCATCCATGGCAACATAGACCAATAGGTAAATAGGAACAAAACACCTCTGCATTATTTTTTTTTATTTATTTATTTTTGGGGGGGGGGGGGGGGCAAGATTTGACATGGTGACTGGGCTATTTATTGCTGTGTCTAACCCTTGGTGACAGAGGCTATTTTAACACTTCTGCGATGTTTGTGTTTAGCTGTAATTTTCCTTTTTCTAATTTTGCCAGCAATGTTGCTGACTGCCTCTAGAAGCAGTCTAGCAACAAAGTGACAGAAGTAATATCTGATTGCTTCTATCGCTCTTGCAGGCAACAGGGCAGTGCCAAATTGGATAAGCATGCCCTGGAGGTCAGAATTTTGATGAAGCTTAATGGTCTAGTCCCCAAACTCACTTTGGTGCAAGTTAAAGACTACTGCCTGTATAGTGCACAGGCTTTTTTTCCAGTGCAATTTGATGCAGACATTCTGCATAAATCACTTTTTTTATATACTTTAGCCCTCCCCCAGTGATTACTATGCATATTATATGAGCATTGAGCATATAAATTCTGCTAGAATAGAATACATTGTGTGGAATCTAGGCACTTGCCTTGTATGCCTTGCGCTAAATACAGCGCTGGCTGTAACACTTATAAATCTTTTCCTTGCCAGATTATTTAGAATCAGAGGATTATTAGGAGTTGCCATATAGATCCTCATAGAGGATGTTCCCTAAAGATCATTTTCCAATAGCCTGTGTTTGTCTTCAGGCAATAATGTTCAATTAGAAGATGAATGTGGCATACAAATACTGGGGTCATTATGAAGTATGCATTACTTTCACAAGTTTACTTTTGTTTTCCATGAAGAGGCCTTGCAGAGTTTAGATTATCTCCTTAGTTCTTTCAAGAAATGGCAGGTACCTTTTTCTTCAACTTGGCTACAACCTGGGATCATAAAAATTTGAGTAAAATTTTAGGAAATTGCCTCTCCTTAAACAATATATTTGAATGTATTTTTTTTATCTGATGATATACCTTTCTCCTTCAGGAGATCTTAGCGTTTACCATACTGGGCTTTTCAGCAAGGATTTTTTTTTTAGGGGGTTTGAGAACTAATACTTACAGCTTGCTCAGCAATGTGGCTATACATTACAGGGAGTGCAGAATTATTAGGCAAATGAGTATTTTGACCACATCATCCTCTTTATGCATGTTGTCTTACTCCAAGCTGTATAGGCTCGAAAGCCTACTACCAATTAAGCATATTAGGTGATGTGCATCTCTGTAATGAGAAGGGGTGTGGTCTAATGACATCAACACCCTATATCAGGTGTGCATAATTATTAGGCAACTTCCTTTCCTTTGGCAAAATGGGTCAAAAGAAGGACTTGACAGGCTCAGAAAAGTCAAAAATAGTGAGATATCTTGCAGAGGGATGCAGCACTCTTAAAATTGCAAAGCTTCTGAAGCGTGATCATTGAACAATCAAGCGTTTCATTCAAAATAGTCAACAGGGTCGCAAGAAGCGTGTGGAAAAACCAAGGCGCAAAATAACTGCCCATGAACTGAGAAAAGTCAAGCGTGCAGCTGCCACGATGCCACTTGCCACCAGTTTGGCCATATTTCAGAGCTGCAACATCACTGGAGTGCCCAAAAGCACAAGGTGTGCAATACTCAGACACATGGCCAAGGTAAGAAAGGCTGAAAGACGACCACCACTGAACAAGACACACAAGCTGAAACATCAAGACTGGGCCAAGAAATATCTCAAGATTGATTTTTCTAAGGTTTTATGGACTGATGAAATGAGAGTGAGTCTTGATGGGCCAGATGGATGGGCCCGTGGCTGGATTGGTAAAGGGCAGAGAGCTCCAGTCCGACTCAGACGCCAGCAAGGTGGAGGTGGAGTACTGGTTTGGGCTGGTATCATCAAAGATGAGCTTGTGGGGCCTTTTCGGGTTGAGGATGGAGTCAAGCTCAACTCCCAGTCCTACTGCCAGTTCCTGGAAGACACCTTCTTCAAGCAGTGGTACAGGAAGAAGTCTGCATCCTTCAAGGAAAACATGATTTTCATGCAGGACAATGCTCCATCACACGAGTCCAAGTACTCCACAGCGTGGCTGGCAAGAAAGGGTATAAAAGAAGAAAATCTAATGACATGGCCTCCTTGTTCACCTGATCTGAACCCCATTGAGAACCTGTGGTCCATCATCAAATGTGAGATTTACAAGGAGGGAAAACAGTACACCTCTCTGAACAGTGTCTGGGAGGCTGTGGTTGCTAACGCAACGTTGATGGTGAACAGATCAAAACACTGACAGAATCCATGGATGGCAGGCTTTTGAGTGTCCTTGCAAAGAAAGGTGGCTATATTGGTCACTGATTTGTTTTTGTTTTTGAATGTCAGAAATGTATATTTGTGAATGTTGAGATGTTATATTGGTTTCACTGGTAAAAATAAAAAAAAGAAATGGGTATATATTTGTTTTTTGTTAAGTTGCCTAATAATTATGCACAGTAATAGTCACCTGCACACACAGATATCCCCCTAAAATAGCTAAAACTAAAAACATACTAAAAACTACTTCCAAAAATATTCAGCTTTGATGTTAATGAGTTTTTTGGGTTCATTGAGAACATGGTTGTTGTTCAATAATAAAATTAATCCTCAAAAATACAACTTGCCTAATAATTCTGCACTCCCTGTAGATTCAATCTGGGCATGCTGTTTTCCCCTCCATTTTAATTGCTTGGGTATTACCCATTTGTCAGTGCTGCCATGGATGGCCAGGAAAAGGGAAAATGTATTTATACTTACCGTATAAACATGGCAGCGTTACTTAATTCCCACACAGTTTTATTTTTGCTGTTAGCATTTTTCTTAGAGCTATTCACCAATACTGCAGAGGGCCAGATGTGAAGTCTGTATAACCCATAGTGACCGAGCCATTTTTACATTCCTGTGGTTTTTATGTTTAGCTGTATAATGTACCCACACATTATATACTGTTTTTTTTATCACCATATGAAGAACTTTCTTAAGGTACTATTATTTATTATTAAATTGTTAAAAAAATCATAAAATATGATGAAATTTGAAAAAGAACAAACACGTTTTCTAACTTTTACCGGAAAAATCTTTTAAACATCTACAACCGGTAAAAAAAAATACTCTGGCTAAGTAGTTTCTAATATTTTGCCTGAGTTAAGAAATAGCCAATTTTTCATTTTTTTCTCTTTTTTGCAAGTTATAGAGCAATAACCCAAAATAGTATTTTTTCCCCCCTAACAATTATCCCCTTTTGACACCAGCCTCAATGATCAACTTAACACTAACCCTAGATCTTAACCCTAAATATTGGTGTAATTTTTTTTAAGGTTTAATGTTGCTGACTGCTGATAGAGGCAGTCTAGCAAACTATAACAGAAAGATTGAAGTGGTGATTAACACTTCTGAAGCTCTTGCCCACAACAGGGCAGTGCCATTGGGAGCACCCGAGGGGGTTCTTCCTCATGGAGGCATCATGGCAACACCATTTGATCACCTCTGATAGTCATTAAGACCAAGGCTAGAGTAAGGCATGAGATGGGGGCCTCAAGAAGAAAAAGGAAAAACGTGATACTTGGAACACCCTGGGGATGCTGCTACTTTAAGGATGCTGCCACCACTGCTTTAAGCCCTGTGTGATGCGGCCATGAGAATGCTGACTCAAACTCTTGTGGTCACAGATGTGATGGCGTCTTGCCTGGGGTAAGGCTTAGCTGTAATATACACAGTTAACCCTAACTCTTTCTCTAACCCCTCTAGAGCTAACCCTAATTATTACCCTCATTGAAAGCCAAACCCTCCTATTCTAATTGCTTAGTTGTCGACACCGTAGTTCTCAGCATCTCAGGCTTTGCCGAGATGCTGGCGCATGTGTGGTGGCCCGTAGTCTGCATTTCCTCCAACCTGTGAAATCTGTGATGTGAGTTACTGCATGCGATTCACTCGATGGTAAGAACTGCTTTCCTAGACATATTGTTAGAACAAGAGCAACTGCTGTTGTTTAAAAAAAAAAAAAATACAAACCTTTACATTAAGCAACAACTAGTAAATATATTTTTTTTAAATTTTGTAACCTGTTTTATAAATGCACAGACATCAGGAAAACAATGATTAGGTATTTATCTCGTGATGATGATTAAACTTTGCTGCAAAAAATATCTTAAACAATTGCTGAATCATTGTATTTAGTAATTTTTTATATAACAATAAACACATACACACAAATGTCTTCTGACACTGGTATTGAAAAAGGATGGTTAATGAAAATATGTTAAAAAATGTATTTCTCTATTGCTTTCTTTTTTTTTTTCTTTTTTTTTTTTTGATCCGTGACTAATCATTTGTTAAACACGCTTTGAAAACCTCTGATCCTTCATGTATGATGTCATTTGTTTGATTAAAGCACAAAGTGGAAAACTGTTTCTGAGGAGGTACAATGACGAGTGCCAAATCGACTTGGGTTTTTTACAATTCTAACAAGTTATGAGAAAGCTCAGTTGTGACACTTTCTCCAATTACTTTCCACAGAGCCACTCAACAGCACATCATCTTTCCTTTTCTCTAGTGCAATGTGTTGTGTGATTTTCTATACAGTTTTCTCACCACATCCATTAATTGAAACAAATAATACAATGCTTGGAAGAAGAGCAAACAAAATCTACAAAAAAATCATATACAAGGCACAGTTCAGTTTATATAGTGCCACACATGTAGATGTCAATCATTAAAAAAATGTATCAAATAATATGCTGATGAACAGTAAACTAGGCTTAAAAATAATAAAATAGAACAAGTCCTTAATATTAGCATTATAATTACATTTTTTTAACCACCAACAAATAAAACCTTGGTAAAAACAAACAAAAAAAACAAAACATATAAATACAAGTAAAATGATTTAACAATTGCCTTGCATACTACAAAGGAGAGGGTGTGTTTAACATTATAGTTATTAGTATATAGCAATTATTTGACTTAGTTATTATGTATTGTTTAGAAAATATTGTATATTTATATATTATATAGCATACATTTGGGGGATTATTCCACAAAGCGCTCAGTGTAAGAGTGAGAACCTATGAACACGTTCTTGCTCGAGTACACTGTGACCCAAGTCAGGGTTTATTTTAAATGTCGGTAACCTGTTCCTTGACTAGGCCGCTAAGGAAAGAATTTAATAAGTTTAGTGCTAAACTCAAAAGGTCTAAAGACCCTTGAGTTTTCACCCCTATGTTTGACTCATCGGCCCCTCATTTTGGCCCACTTAGAAAAAGACCACATTATTGGATGATGTCAATGCTTTGTATATACCGAATTTGCTCGAATATAAGACATCATGCAGACATCCCCCAGCTGCCCCCACTAGCCACCAGGGAAAGTGAGACAAGGTGAGGGTGAGAGGGGGGAGACATAGACAAGGGGAGGGAGGGAGAGGGGAGACATAGAAAAGGGGAGGGGGGACAGAGAGAAAAGGGGAGGGAGGGGGAGAGAGAGACAAGGGGGGGATAAAGAGAGACAAGGGGAGGGGGGATAGAGACGAGGGGGAGGGAGGTGGAGAGAGAGAGAGAGAATTTTGGGGGGAGGGAGAGAGACAACGAGGGGCGGGAGAGAGACAGCTGGGGGAGGGGGAGAGAGGCAGCATTGGCACATAAAAGTAAATAAAAACAAGAAATGCATTTGTATAATATCAATTTTTTATTAAATATTAAAAAGCAATTTACATATATACAAGTTAAACTTTTTTCCTATAGGGTAGTCTTATATTCAGGCTTTTAGTTTTTTTCTTAAAGGAATATACAAAGTTTGGGGGCTCGTCTTATAATCAGGGTCGTCGCATATTCAAGCAAATACGGTAATTCCCCTCAATGTAATTTGGCAACATACATCTTCTTCTCTAGGTTGCAAAAATAAAGCGTTTAATTGATCGCAACCAGAGAGGGGCAGTTTAGAATTTGAACTGTTTGCTTCTCTCCCCCTTTGTGAGTGATAAAAGTCAAACTTTCCCTGACCTGTATAAATCAGGAATGCAAAGCTTAATCTTCTCCAGTTGTGTGCAGTCTGTGGTCCTTAGCACATAGACAAACATTTATTGTTGGGAAGTGATTTATGTCTTTGTGCTTCTGTTGAGGGGAACAATATTAGCTGAAACCCCATACTTTGGTTTTAAGTTATGCAGAACGAAGCCAAGCATTTGAAGAATAGAAATTCAAAATAATAAAAAAAAAATTAAATTCTTTAGCCATGATATACCGGATGCGGCACAACAAATACAGTCCTGTCTAAATTACACTTGAGCAAGTAAAACTTTTAGTGTGAAGATAAATACTAGTACTTCCTGTATTAGTAGTTAAACTAGTCACAAATAACTATCCCGGCCAAAGAAACAATAGGAAATTATGCTTCCCATGAATATAGTTTAATGCAACTGTATCCCACTTAGTCTGTGAGCACATTTTATGTTCTATAAACAGTAAAATATCACTATAAGAGAGCCAGTTTGTCCTGAAAAAAATGTACTCTTTAATGCATGTGATTTAAAAAAAAAAAAAAAAGCATTAAATTGTTATTTTTATTTCACTATTTTTCTAATACTTATCTGTAAAAAAACAAAAAAAATAAACCAACGCTTTTGCTGGATTTGTGTCCGCACCATACTTGACAACTTTCTTTTCAGTGTCCCAGGACAAAAACAAGATGGAACCTAAAGGGGGCAGCCTTAAACAATTTTGCGTGACCCCATAGATCTCTATGGAATCGTCAAGAGGCGTGTCAAAATGTTTTTTTTTATTTTTTTCAAAATACAGGTAATTGATAGATGCAAATACCAACTTAAAGCAACATTCTCCAACAAATTCTTTAAAATAAATGTTTAGATGGAGTGGCCCTTTAACATACCAGATCATTTTTATTAAAGTAGTGTTAAAACTTTTTTCAGAAGAACATGATGGGAAAGTAAATCATCGTGGCTGTAAACATGAACCTTTCAGGTTTTCTGCTTTGAGTCTGCGAGAGTATCTTTCATATGACCAATTTTTTTATTAAAAAATGCATTTATAAGACATATTTTAAAAAGCCATGTATTTTACTGTTATTTGCTCTACCTGTTATTTTGCGTATCATGTATGGTACTGTCATTCACTCTACCTGGTGTTCTGTGCAGGGGCTGGCAGAGCATCATGAGATATGTAGTTCACAACCATTTGCAGTGCCAAGGTTAGCCATCAGTGCTCTAGATCTTTAATTTCTGACTTCGCTGACACTTCCTTCCACTTGCTGGCTGTATATCAAACCTGCTAATGCATCCCATTATCCAACTGCAATTGTGTATGTAACTACCATATTTGACCTTTATATCCAAAGAATTGCCCCTATTTTTGTCCACCACTCATGACAACTTGGCATGGCACAAACACATACTTACTCCCGCACTGTACAAAGGCACTGCAGCAAATATTAGTTGAAACAAGATTTTCTTTATCAAGTTTATGCTGTGTTCTCTCCTTTTCCAATTAAAGAGCAATATCTGGTATCTTTTAAATCAAAGTGTGGTCTCTCAGCATTCATCTCCCACTTCAGTCTCACGCCCATACCTTTCTCCTCTCTCACTTCTAAATAATGTGTCATCACTTCAAAGACAGAATTGGAATGATTCACTAACCACATTAACCATCTACTTCCAAGTTCAGTGTCTTCCCAACTGAAGGATAAAACAGCTGTCCATGATTGGTCATCTGGCTTCTGCACCTCTGTCCCGATCTGTGTTTAAAGGCTGTCTAGTACAGCTTGCAGATGCTCCAAGCAGGGCAGGTGGAAGGATTTTTGACACCCTAGGTGAAACCTAGTTTTGTTTTGTTTCTTTTTAAAGAAAATAAAGTACATTTATTAAGGTGTCCTCATGTCTGTCTCTCTTTCCCCCTCCACTGTCTGTCTCTCTCTTTCCCCCCTCCACTGTCTGTCTCTCTCCCCCCTCCACTCTCTGTCTCTCTCCCCCCTCCACTGTCTGTCTCTCTCTTTCCCCCCTCCACAGTCTGTCTCTCTCCCCCCGTCCACTGTCTGTCTCTCACCCCTCCACTGTCTGTATATCACTCTCTTCCCCCTCCACTGTCTGGCTCTCTCTCTCCCCCCACCACTCTCTGTCTCTCTCTCCCCCTCCGCTGTCTTTCACTCTCTCCCCCCCCCCCCCACTACTCTCTGTCTCTCTCTCTCCCCCTCCACTGTATTTCTCTTTCTCCCCCTCAAGTCTCTCTCTCTCTCCCCTCCCCTCCACTTTCTGACTCTCTCTCCCCCCTCCACTGTCTGTCTCTTTCTCTCGCTCTCCTCCCACCACTCTCTGTCTCTCTCGCTCCCCCTCCGCTGTCTTTCACTCTCTCTCCCCCTCCACTCTCTGTGTGTGTGTCTCTCTCCCCCTCTACTGTATGTGTCTCACCCCCCCCCCCCCCCACTGTCTGTGTCTCTTTCTCTCTGTGGCCTACACTGGCTGTTGTCAGTCACCTCTACCTCCCCCCTCCACTTCTGTCTACCGGTGTGTGCGTTGGTGAGGAGCTGCGGGCAGTATCAGTGTTAAACACACAGAGCTCAGACGGAGCTTCTTATTTCCGATGCTCTGAATCGTCAGTGTGCGCGGAGAGCACGAGCAGCACTGTCTGAGCTCTGTGTGTTAAACACTGATACTGCCCGCTCGCCTACCTCGCAGGGCCGGTGCCTTCCTCGCCTATAGCCGGCTCAGGCCCTGGCTACAAGGGGTCCATGTATAAAGTGGAGATAGAGGCAAAAAGGTGATCATTATTGGCCTGATTGGCATATGTCTACCCAAAATCCCTTGCAGAGGTGGTAGCAATGTAACCAAAAAAAAAAATATTTCGTTGGTAGTATAGGAGTCAGCGGGCAAACAGTGGTCCAGACGAACAAGGCAATTAAAATTGTATCCAAAATGGATTGATGCAGGAACAGTCTCTAGCGATAAATGATGCAGAGGACTAGGTAAGGAGGCACAGGGCAACGCGCTCGGAGTAGTCTCCTTCTTCGGCCATGCCAAGTGGCGTGTGGTCCAGGCCTTAAATGCTCATCGGCCCAGGGGTACGTCATGTTGAAAGCGCCACCGGCGCATGAATGATGAGGTAAAGGGGCGTGGTCACATGCGTAACCACAGACGCGAATCTCTGTTGGGGAGATAAGCACAGGCTTGCGTAGCAATGTGAAATGTGTCAAAAGCAAAGTATTTTAGCTTGTCTGGAGTGTCTAGGTTTGTGTTTGATAATGCCTCTGCTTCCATACTTAACAAATCAAGTGACAATCTCTAGGGTCTACTCAATTAAGAGGACATTTAACATTTTATAAACCAATGTAGCAGAGTTGGAAAAATTCTCCATCTGGTTGATGAAATAAGGAAGACACCAGGGAAGGAGGAATTGGGACACAAGTGAGAACTTCAAACTTGGAGAAAGGTTACCAGGCACATGATAGAGAACATCGCTTATCAATCATCATAATGCACAAAGTAAATTTTCTACAAAAATATAAAGACCCAACGGCCAAAGCACCACAACACCAACAGGAAAGCACAGCCACACTGTTCACCAATCAAATATGCTGCATGCAAGTTTATTATAGAGTATAGTCTTTTAAAAATGAGTGACTTTTAATGATGATAATTCAGAATATAAAGCAAAAGATACCGTAGTTCCTATTAACTCTGACGTAGGTGAATTTAAAGGGAAAAAAAGGCTTTTGTGGATTGTTTGATGCTTTTATAGGTGTACAACAGTTTTTAATCCTTTTAAAGCAATAGCCCAAACATTGTAATCAAACATCAAAAGAAATCTAAAGAGTATATATTCTGACTCCGCTAAAGACTGAAAGCTGAGGAGGAAAGTTTATAGTGTTGAGAACATATGAGACAAATGAGATTTAAGGAGTGGCCAGTGCTGCAGGAGGGATATATAGGTACAACTCACAAATACACAAAAGTAAAAAGAAAATTAATCTCTGCGCAGTGTACCAACCCAAAAACATGAAAACACCACAATGGTGCTAGAAATGTAAAAAGCACTTACTCAGTAAAACTATAGTAGGATGAAAACTGTAGTGAGAAATAAATGTGTAATAGTCCACTGTACCTGTAAAAAACAAAGAAAGAAAACAAATGGTGCATGGAAGGTACTCACAAGTCACACCCCATTATTATTATTATGTGGAGCAATATATATGCGTATATTATATATGTATATAAGGTAGATGAGGTCCACTTCAATAGAGGGTATAGAAAATATCCAGTTTAATAAAAGTTTAACGAATTAAAACATGGTAAAAACAAAAGCAATCAATTCATTCTAAATTCTCTTAAGCTTACCAAATATTCCACCATACTAGTTTATATAATGTCCAAATTCTCTGCGATATGCTGGATTCATAGGTTTCTCTACTGACACCTTCTGGATATAAGGAGAATTGTAGTGCATCTTGCTTTACTCACAGTTATGTTTATTGGGATGCCCTTTCATGAAATCTGTGTTTTATGACATTCTTGTTGTTTTAATCTTTTGACGTTAGTGCTCGCTCATGCAGTAAATATTATGGCACAGAATACTATGGTAACCAATCAACTGGCGTTTTACCTCAAATTATTACCGGTTTACAAGATTCACTTATAAAAGGTAGGAGAATCATTGCTGTGAGTCATAATCCAGTTTTATACGCCTAGTAAGAGTCAATCTAGGGGACCAGACATATTAAATGTCTGATATAATGTAATGTCACTAAATCAACTAACGAGATTACAAGGGTGCGTATATTTTGGGCCTTCTTGCTGTAAACCCCTATCAGTGTCCCTCACTTATCCCAGGTTGCCTTCCATTTTGTTCTATGACCAAAGTATGTCAGGTGTCGGTTCATTGACTAGGGTTTGCCACATTGTCTTCAGAAAAATACCAGCTTTGGTACTGTCTCGATAGACTTAACATTGGCCTAATGCCAAATGTTTTACCATCCTGCCGGTAAAATACCGGCCAGGTGGCAACCCTGAGGGTGATAATCCCTTACAATTAGGGTTGCCACCTTTTCTTCAAAAAAATACCGGCCTTGGTACTGTCTCCATAGACTTAACATTGGCCTGATGCCAATTTTTTACCGGCCTACCGGTACAATACCGACCAGGTGGCAACCCTACTTACAATTTATTATAAACATGTTCAGTGTATCCTTGCATTTGCAGCGTACAATGTCTAGAAGAGTTAAAAGGTTGCACATAATAAAATGCATGCCACCACTAAGATAATTCTGGATAAGGGGACATTAACAAAGATCCCGATACAGCAGCTGTGTGTATTTTGTGCTAAAATGCAGATCATGTGATTGCGCCAAAATGAAATTTATAAACCCACTTGTGCACTTCCCATAACATGCAGAGGTTTAGGTCAGGAAAACAGACATTGTTAATTTGTTGAGGTAATTCAATAGAACTTATAGGCTTTTCAGCCAGGAAAGGGACTGCAAATAAAACAACCTTTGAGGTTCACAACCTGCTCTAAATTTTCTTTTTTTTTTAATTACAAATTACAAAAACTAAAATTCCAATAAATATTTTTAGCATACATAAACATAAAATACATTAACACAGGGTTATAAAGAAGTTGCTCTACATGTTCTTAAAGGGGACTGTAGCATCTAAATATAGCTTATAATGTGAATGTAACTCCCACACTCCCACCAAAAAATGAAAAGGGTTTATTTTTTTTTCTATTTTGCATTGTTGATTTCAGATGTGTCTTTTGTTTTTATTATGTGAGATTATTTAATAAAATATTTTACTAAACAAGTGTGACTGGGTGCCGCCATTTTGTGAAATATAGTGTGACTGGGTGCCACCTCCCAGTGACCTTACAGCATTATATCTCACTTTGGGACTGGGGACATAGAATTCAGTCTATAAGTCAGAATTCTGATCATAGACTTGCATTGAATGAGAGGGTAATGTAACTATTACATCACAAGGAGGCAGAGTTATGATCCTGTTTAATCAGGTCAATCTCCTCTCCTTGTGTTGGAAGTCAGATAAAAAAAAGTTGTACAAAAGCCACCTAGTCCTGCCCACTATGATACACAGGAGCTAGTAAGAGAGCAGGGGAGTATCTTATGACATTATCATGCAGGCTTTGGCCACAGTTGTAAAGTGAGACTGGCTGGAAGACTTTGGATGATGCTGCATCATGAGAAATATTCACAAAATGGATTACATTTTGGTGATTATGCAAAGATGTTTGTTATACGTGGCTTTCTGGCACATTGTTTTTTTAATGTCATTCGACAATTTTGTGTGAGGAATTTCAGGTGCACATTTTGCTTGAAATTCATTTTTGGCACACAGGTTGCTAATATAGCACTATTTGATGTAGTTTGCGCTTGCATCATATGTGTCATTGCTCCCAAGGCGAATTATACAAACAGTATTTGTTCTGGGAATTGGTGTTTGTTTTTTAACCTCAAAACAAGGAAATGAGATAAAGGGTGGTTTAATTGTGTTAACTTATAACAGGAAGGATTTGGTGGCTAATTACTACATGCCTGGAGCACAATGATGTATTATAAAGTGATAAAGCAGTCTTATAACTTTGCATTATTGCTTACAATTGCCAAATACTCATGTTTTTTTTTACACATGGAAACAAAAGAAGACATTTACCTATGTATTAACATGCCCTGAATTCATGTCATGTCACTCCCAAACTTTCTCTTCTTGTTATTTTCCAACACATTAATAATTCTCAATCTACACATTGTCTTGTGTAATTATAATAATACAGATTGTGTAGAAAAATGTGTCTCCAATAAAATATTTATAAAGCTTACATGTTGGGTGACTCCTGTAATTAGAGGCTTACTCACTGTAGGTCAGAGAAGGGAAAACGTGTGATCGGTGTTACACAAGAGAAACAAATTGAGTGTAATTTGGTTGAGAGAGGGAAATTAAACAGACGGGTCTACTTGATCAAGAGAGAATTGCTGGGATTTGAGAAGGGAAATTTAAACTTAAATGGACTGTCTGGTGCCCAAAATGCATCTTCCAAATGTTAATGCATATTAATGTGCTTTCAAAGTACTTTAAAAAGCCTGTTTTACATTTTGCATTGCTTAAAATATAAAAAAAACGTAGTTAGATGATTGTGAACTGACAGCAATTTGTAAGAAGCCAGGACTGCCCACACTAGCTAAGTAAAATTAATTTACTCTTTTTTTTTTTTTAGAATAATTCCACTGAAATGAATGGAATTCCCTGTGATCAGACAATGTGTTGCACTGCTAAGATAGCCTATGTGTAAACGAGCAAGGTCACTTAGAGTCCACACAATGTATTCTATAGCAGCAGCACAGGAAGTGACTAAATTAAACAAAACATTAAATACTCATCGTCTATATAATCAGTGCTGCCACACCTGTAGTGTACATGGAGAGTAATCACTGGGGGAGGTCTTGAGTCAAATATAAAAAATGTGATTTATGCAGAATTCCTGCATCAAATTACACTGGGGGAAAAAAAACGTGCACCATCCAAACAATAATCTTCAACATGCACAAAAGTGAGTTTGGGGACTAGGCTGTCCCTTTAAGGTCAAAGTAGCAGAGTTGGAAACATTCCACCATTCAGCTGCATTGGAGAATTTTTCCAACTCTGCTACATTGGCCTAAACTCTCTTTATAGAGTGGACCCTAGAAAGAAACAAGGATTTGTTCATTAAAAAGTGTGTTGACTGACAAAGAAACTGCAAAAATCTGGCATTAATAGACACGTTTGAAAAATTGCCTATCTTTCCAACTCTTATATTCATGTCTGATTTTTGTAGTTGACTAGTAAGTTCACACAGAATAAACAGGAAAATATCTAGCTAGAATTAAAGAGCCTAACTTAGAAGCACAAGTGAAGTGAAAAAAGAATTAGATCTAGTATGATAACCAATTCATCCTCTGACTGGCAGCCATGATTCTAGTCCAGTGAGAGACCTTTATTTTCACATGCTACCAGCAGGCATTAAGGCAGTGTATAAATGCATTCGGCATTATACAAATTTTCCATAGATGATACAAAAAATAGTTTGTTTGCTTAAACCTTCGGGCAGGGGAGGGCTGGCAGCCTTAGGCCTGGGGGGCAAATCCAGTCAAGTGGCCCATTGCATCATCGAATCGCCTCCCCATCCACGGCCATCTTTTCCTTGTTTTATAACGAATATTGCCAGGATTTTCCCCCACAATATACCAGGATTTGCCATTTAATATGCTAGAATTTTACCTTACAAAATGCCAGGATTATGCCCCTCAGTATGCCAGGATTATGCCCCTCAATATGCCAGGATTATGCCCCTCAATATGCCAGGATTATGCCCCTCAAAATGCCAGGATTTTCTCCTCAATATGCCAAGATGATGCCCCCTCAATATGCCAGGATTTTCCCCTAAATATGCCAGGATTATGCCCCTCAATATGCCAGGATTATGCCCCTCAATATGCCAGGATTATGCCCCTCAATATGCCAGGATTTAGACACCCAATATGCCAGGATTTTCCCCTCAATATGCCAAGATGATGCCCCCTCAATATGCCAGGATTTCCCCCTCAATATGCCAGGATTATGCCCCTCAATATGCCAGGATTTAGACACCCAATATCCCAAAATTTGGGCACCCCCCCTACCCACGTTGCACACCTACGACATGACCCATAACCCACGTTGTACACCAGGACATGCCCCATCACCACATTTACATGCCTCCATCACCCCATTACATACACATTTCCAATATTATTTGCCATTAATATTCCCCAGCCAATTTGTCCCATAATATGCCAGTGTTATTCTGCAATTTAATATGACCAATAATATTCCAAGGTTATCTGCAATTTAATATGCCCCTGCTAATTTGCCCAATATGCCAGTGTTAATTGCCTTGTAATATTCCCCAGCCAATTTGCCCAATAATATGCCAGTGTTATTTGCCATGTAATATGCCCCAGCCAATTTGCCCAATAATATGCCAGTCTTATTTGCCATGTAATATGCCCCAGCCAATTTGCCCAATAATATGCCAGTCTTATTTGCCATGTAATATGCCCCAGCCAATTTGCCCAATAATATGCCATTCTTATTTGCCATGTAATATGCCCCAGCCAATTTTCCCAATAATATGCCAGTCTTATTTTCCATGTAATATGCCCCAGCCAATTTGCCCAATAATATGCCAGTCTTATTTGCCATGTAATATTCCCCATCCAATTTGTCCAATAATATGCCAGTGTTATTCTGCCATTTAATATTCCCCAGCCAATTTGCCCAATAATATGCCAGTCTTATTTGCCATGTAATATTCCCCAGCCAATTTGCCCAATAATATGCCAGTCTTATTTGCCATGTAATATGCCCCAGCCAATTTGTCCAATAATATGCCAGTGCTATTCTGCCATTTAATATTCCCCAGCCAATTTGTCCAATAATATGCCAGTGTTATTCTGCCATTTAATATTCCCCAGCCAATTTGCCCAATAATATGCCAGTCTTATTTGCCATGTAATATGCCCCAGCCAATTTGCCCAATAATATGCCAGTCTTATTTACCATGTAATATGCCCCAGGCAATTTGCCCAATAATATGCCAGTCTTATTTGCCATGTAATATTCCCCAGCCAATTTGCCCAATAATATGCCAGACTTATTTGCCATGTAATATGCCCCAGCCAATTTGCCCAATAATATGCCAGTCTTATTTGCCATGTAATATGCCCCAGCCAATTTTCCCAATAATATGCCAGTCTTATTTGCCATGTAATATGCCCCAGCCAATTTTCCCAATAATATGGCAGTCTTATTTGCCATGTAATATTCCCCAGCCAATTTGTCCAATAATATGCCAGTGTTATTCTGCCATTTAATATTCCCCAGCCAATTTGCCCAATAATATGCCAGTCTTATTTGCCATGTAATATGCCCCAGCCAATTTGTCCATTAATATGCCAGTGTTTAAAAGCCCCCCCCCCCCCCCTTACCTTTTTCCCTGGTGGCTAGTGGCAGGACTTCCCTGGTGGCTAGTGGCAGGAGGACTTACCTGGTGGCAGGCAGCATGGTCCCTCCATGCTGCCTGTTCGGCCTCCCGGCGGTTGTGCCGACAGGTCACGTGATCGGCGCGCGTCTGACGTCAGAGCGCCGATCACGTGACTGTCGGCACTTCCGTGTCGGCACACTGCACGGGGAGCCGAACAGGCAGCACGGAGGTTTCTCTGTGCTGCCTGTTCGGCTCCCCGTGCAGCTTTGCATGCAGAGCGGAGGTGAGAGGGGATCTTCCGATCCCTTCTCAGTCTCTGCCTGCAAGCGCGTTTTTTTTTTTTTTAAACACTGGCCTAGCGGCCGTGTTTTAAATAGCTTAGGGCGGCCTGGGGGGCAATTGCCACCCTGCCCCCCGGCCCAGCCCGCCCCTGCCTTCGGGTGATTTAGGTTCCAACCAAATCATTATACAGTTAAAAACCTTTATCCCAATAACACAAATGCTCCATTAATTATTAGATTACTGAAGATGAAAAAACCCCAACTGTAATGGTGTTCTATGGGCCTTTTGCAGACCTTGCCAGTCACACTTTGCCTATCCCTACTCCTCTGCCAGCCTTTTGCTTAGGAAGTATTATGGGAGATGTAGGCCATCAGCAGCTTGTGTGCTATGGTGTGAATGTAGTGTAAACAGAACATGCTTTTTCTAGTCATAGAAAATACTAGGGTTGCCACCTTTTCTTCAGAAAAATACCGGCCTTGCTACTATCTCCATAGACTTAACATTGGCCTGATGCCAATTTTTTTACCGGCCTGCTGGTAAAATACCGGCCGGGTGGCAACCCTATAAGTGACAGAGGGAACTAATAAATGTTTATGAAAAGCCATAAAAATAATTCCATATCCATCCCAGTGAATGACTCCATGGAACGATCCACTCAAATAATCTGGATTATTGAATGGAATTTAAAATACCATTCAATAATGTACCAAGGAGCAAAAAATACTTTATTTATTCAGCTGAAACTCTATTCTTTAGAGACCAACTGCATGGCGACATATAAAACCATTTCATTATTCCCCGCCAACAGGTACACATTTTCCTCAAATCCAACTTTAATAGGTACAGTGATTTCAAAATCACATAGTAAATCTATGAACACCACAGATTAATATATGAAACAGCATTTCCAATTGGTTATTGAATGGCAAACATAATGGCGCCCGTTTCGTTACCACATGCATTTAATTTCCTACAGATCATAAAGTTCATACGGGATTGACAATGTCACTGACATAAATCATGTTAATGGCTACGCAATACTTCCTCCAGCAGTCACTTACTATCTGGAAACAGTTTACGCAATAAGTAAAATAAGTGATTTTATAAATATTTCTTTATACAAGGTCGGATAACTTTGGACTCCAGCTCTCAACACTCTTGTCTTGCGTTTGGCTGTGAGTGAATTATCCTGCAAGGGAGGCTAAAGGGCATCATCTTGTGCCTGCAAGTGTTCGAAATATCCAGACTGTACTCTCCAAAATAAATAATTAGGACAGCATAATGGCTCGGCTTGGTCCTTAGTGGAAAGTGGGTGGGGCATGTATGAGGGAGATTGGGCATAGGTGTAAATAGGTGTGAACAGAGCAGACATTAACTCCTTCATGACCGGGGAGGAAAATTGGACAATGGCTCTATTTAATATTTCTGTTTTATTTTGTTTTCTTGAGAAACATATTAAAAATACATGGACTCTCGGAGCTTCCTTAGTTTTTGCTGTACTTTTACTCTTTTTAATTTACTGCACCCCCACAAATGATTTATATGTATATATATATATATATATATAGAGAAATATTTTTATTTTAAGGATAAGAAGGGCTTCCTTTAGATATCATTATTTGGTTTGCATCACACAATCTAATTTTGAAAAAATACAAAATAAAACATGGTGGACAATTAAAAAAAAAACAACAACACTTTTTCCAACTTCTACTTGAAAAATCTGTTACTCATCTACAATAGCACTGAGTGTCCCGCGATGTCATTGGGCAGGGAGAGACAAAGTACACTAGCAGCCTGCACCCTCTCATATTCAGTAATTCAGTACATTCTTGTACAAAATACTTTACAGTTTCTAAACTTTGGAGTTGTCCTGTATTGTTATATGAATGTATTCAATAAAAATATATATTAAATAAAAAAAAGTAAATAAACCATTTCAGTCCTTCAAAAAAAATGTTTTAAAAATGTGAATAAAATTGAAAATATATATTTAAATTTACAAGGTTATCCGATAAAGGACCAGTGACATGGCAGGACACTCAGTGGTCCACTAGGGCATTTTATTAAAGTTAGACAGTGGCTTTGACAGCTATACATATCCAGTTGCTTTGATTGGCTGTCAAAGTGACCAGATGTGTATACAGGGACCTCAGCAGACATGTCCACTCAGCCATGTCATTTACAGCCCAGTTAAGGTACAACATGATCAGACTTGCAAGGCACATCCAAAGTTGGCAGCAGGACATTTTCCACTGATGTGCCTGGCATGTCCTTTGTCATCAGAGGGTTAAAGGGACTCTCCATCATAAACGTATCTTCTAAATATTACATTATGGCCATGTGTCATTTTTCAAATTGTTTACTCACACATACACACAGCACAACACTCCCCATATCCTAAAAAACGGCAAATAAAGTGTAATGGATTTATTGTTGTTGCTATAGCCACATTCTGGCCTATCTCTCCGAGCCCTCCTTATTGATTGTCACTAAATGTAAAGGTCTCTGTGAAAATGATCTTCTGTGTAAAACTATATGAGAACTATAAATTATTTTAAAGCAAAAATAAGTGAATTTTACATATATTAAACACATATAACGTACAGTAAATAGTAGGTCGAACCAACCATTGAAAGGTCTCATCTAGAAACAAAATAATTATGATCTTTACTCAACATCTGTAATGAGGTTCATGTGTCATATGTGACCCCGAAACGACTCAAACATATGTTTCCAGAATCCTCAGACAGATTCTGGAAATGTAAAAAGGAAGAAGGCAATCTAATTCACTGTTGGTGGTAATGCATACCGATTAACAAATTCTTGCTAGAAGTAATAAAATAAATAAGTCAATTAATAGGGAAAAATAGGGACTCTTCAAGCCAGAAGTCATCCTGCTAAAATATGCACTGGCCGGAAATGGAGAAAAAAGATTCAATGAGAATATACCACATAATCACGGCAGCCAAACTACTAATAGCCAGAAACTGTAAAACAGAAACATTACCATACATACAAGAAGTTACGAAACAAGTCATCTGGCAAGCGAAAATAGAAAGGGGCATACTGGCAAATCTAGGCAACAGATATACCCAAATAGAATACTGGGAAACATGGATCAGCAAAATGGAACGAATTATCTAATAATAAGATTCAATAATCATCATCACCATTCCCCACTCAAAACAAATATATCCGGCTAAGTACAAATATAAAAGGGGGGGAGGGGGGGGGAACAGTTTAGAAGAGGAAATCCCCCTAGGAGGGCACCCACATGGAAAACAGGAAACCTGCGAAAGACACTAACCAAAAAGCTCTTGTTCACTCTCCAAAGATGAAAGAATACAGTCATAATAAGAAGAGATAATAAAGCAAAGGGATGGGGGAGGGGGGACAGGGATAAGAAACAAAACACTGACGATACATGTTTCATATGTTAGAAACATGTACATAATACAGAGTGGAACTGGAAAAACACGGCTACTATTTCCAAGTTTTGTCCGTTTACCACAGTTCACTGTTTTGGGGATGGACTCTCAGATGTACACAGAAAAGGTCTTTTACTAGCTAATTCCCTATTACCGTATTTGCTCGATTATAAGACGACCCTGATTATAAGACGACCCCCCAAACTTTGGATATTCCTTTAGGAAAAAAACTAAAAGCCTGAATATAAGACTACCCTATAGGAAAAAAGTTAAACTTGTATATATTCACATGTAAATTGCTTTTTTAATAAAAAATTATGATATCAAAAAATGTATTTCTAGTTTTTATTTCTTTTTATGTGCCAATGCTGCCTTTCTCTTTCCCTTGCCCCCATTTTTCTCTCTCTCCCCCCTCCCCTTGCCTGTCTCTTAACCCCCTCACTCCCCTTGTCTCTGTCTCTTAACCCCTTCCCTCCCCTTGTCTCTGTCTCTTAACCCCTTCCCTCCCCTTGTCTGTCTCTTAACCCCTTCCCTCCCCTTGTCTGTCTCTTAACCCCTTCCCTCCCCTTGTCTGTCTCTTAACCCCTTCCCTCAAAATATGTGATAGGAACTGTATAAACCATGGAAAATTCAAAATAGTTTTTGTATCTGATTCATTCTTCCCTTGAGATATCTCTTTTTTTTTTCTGCTTTGACCAACCTATAGTTGAAACCAAAACCAATGACTTCCTATATTGTGTAGCTGTGGAGATTTCAAACCTCACATAACACTTAATAACACTCCATGCTGATTAAACAATCTATACCTTTCTCCAGACACCTCTTGACATATTGAAGAAAGAAAGTGTGACACTTAACCCAAATATAAACAGTGAACAAAATAGTGAATAAAGTGAAATGGTAATTAAATTATACTCCTCCTCTGGCACTGCAGCACCCGTAAAAGTGCTCCTCGGGCACTTGACAATAGAAAAACAAGACAGAGTAGGGGCGCATGTACCGGGAAGAGAAACAAAAAAACAACAATAGTGCAACACAGTTTAAATATAATTGGATGTATAGTAAATCTCTACAGGGGTGCACTCACAAACGGATATTGAAATCAGGCTCATCAGAATATTGTAGTCAGTCGGTTTTAATCATTTCCATCTAAAAAACACATTAAAAAGCCATTGCGCAGTGGCTAACACAAACCAGGCAATAAAAACAATGAATACACGTACAAAATATAAAGCACTTAAAGTGCAACTTGCGTGAAAAAGTCCCGAGTGGTAAAACTTCTTTCCTGCTGCCACCAGGATAAGACACTCAGGCTCTTTTCTTTGAAGAAATAAACAGCTGGATCCACTTCTCAACGCGTTTCGCCGGCTCTGCTGTCGGCTTCCTCAGGAGATTGGTGCTTTGTGCAAATTTGCAAATAAAGTGCTTTTTACCTCTCGGGACTTTTTCACGCAAGTTGCACTTTAAGTGCTTTATATTTTGTACGTGTATTCATTGTTTTTATTGCCTGGTTTGTGTTAGCCACTGCGCAATGGCTTTTTAATGTGTTTTTTAGATGGAAATGATTAAAACCGACTGACTACAATATTCTGATGAGCCTGATTTCAATATCCGTTTGTGAGTGCACCCCTGTAGAGATTTACTATACATCCAATTATATTTAAACTGTGTTGCACTATTGTTGTTTTTTTGTTTCTCTTCCCGGTACATGCGCCCCTACTCTACCTCTTGACATATTACCATACCCAAATCATTTCTTTCATTATTTGTTGTAAAAGAATAAACTTTATTTCTACAAGAACGATCTTTTCAATTCCACATCAGTCCACGAATCCCCGAATGTGTTTATATGTTCATAGTGTAGTAACATAATGTATTCTCTTACTTACTGCACTGAGTATTATCTTGCACAGTCACATAAAGGTATGAATGCACATGGCTATAGATACTGTGTAGAGAGTTCAGAGAAGAGCTACTAATCCATGGTTTGCAGGGTAACATCTATGAGGAAAGGTTCGCAGATCTTAACATATACTGTATAGTTTTGAAGAAAGAAGAGATAGATGGGAGATGATGAAAACATTTCAATACAAAAAGGGGAATCAACAAAGGAGAAGGATATATTTAAAAAGAAGAAACACTACCACCACAAAAACCGTGATTGGTATAGTCTTAAATTAGAGGGGCAAAGGTTTAAAAGTAATATAAGGAAGTATTACTTTACTAAGATGTTAGTGGATGCATGGAACAGTAGGAGTGGTGGTGGTTAATACAGTGAAGGAGTTTAAGCATGCATACTAGATATAGGATTAGGTCAGGAGGCAATGAAAGTATTCAGATTGGTTTTTTTTGTCAGCAATTGGGCAGACTAGATGGGCCGAATGGTTCTTATCTGCCAACACATTCTATGTTAAATATGTAATAACGAATCAATCATCAAACTTTCATTTGCAATAATCAAAAGTTAATGAAAAATGCAGAAATAACATGGCAAGGCTTTTTGGGGGTGGCACAAAAGAAATTAGGAAAGCATAGAAGCCCTTCACTTAACCACTCATCACGGTTAAGTTTATTGTCATAAATAACCATATCTTGAAACCTTTCTTGATTTGACCTGAATGCACCTGAGATGGCATCTGATTGCCAGTTGAACCATCGTTCTTCGAGGTAGGAAGTGCCTTTTAGCACAACAAACTTCGAACCCGGCCCCTAACTTTTGTGCAACCCTGACTATGTTTTTTAGATGAGATCTCCTCCCTCTTTGGTTGGAACCAACACTGAGAGCCCAGAACTTGCATCTCCCACCATCTTGAGGATATTTAATACTAGTAGGTCTATCAAGAGGGAAAGTTCTTACGTATATAGACTTTTGCTGTTAAAACCTCAGTTTTATTGATTGTTTTCATTTTATTGTTTATTGACACCGACTAAAAGAATACTTTGTTTGTAGGCTAAACAAACATACTAGAAAAAAGGGGTTTACCAACAAACACAGTGTATTGTTGCATGAAGTATTTATGATTGTCCTAAATAAAGATGAATTCACAGTTAGACAGGGCATTTCTTTGTTCGTGCTCACAGATGGTAGTTACTGCTGACAAACATTTATCCTTTCATCAGTTATGGTTAGTTTTGTTTTCACTTAAAGCATGACCAGCAATTTTCCACCACTTGGCGATTTACGCCAAAAGCATAACTGAGAGACTGAGACAGATTTTTCTCGCTGTGTGGTGACAGACGGCTGCACAAAGCACTAAGCAGTGAAAACTTAACCAGTGATTATACAACTACATTTTCCTTTTTAGCTTTCATATATTTACATCCAGATTATATTACAATTTATATATGTATCCTGCTACTTATATATAGTAGCACTTACCTGAACATGCATTTATTACGGGGGGGCTGATAAAATTACTAAAATTAGTATATTAGACAAGTTACAAACTCTTAAAGTTTGAGTTTTCATTACAGCTACTTAAAGTTACCTAAACACTGTTTATTTTGTAAATGTATGCGTAAATGAGAGAAAAACATGTTTTAACTGTCTGTGGTGTCTCCTGGCTATGACATCACCAGTAGCCCAATATGTATATGACACATTTCCCACTGAAAAGTAATTAATTTGCATTTTAAGCTATTGGTGGTGTCTTATAAGGAAGATCTTATAGACACATATAAAACATGTTTTTCCCATAAGGGTGTACTCAAGAGAGCATTTAAGGAAACTGAGACAAGAATTTCAAATGTAAGGCTATATAGTAGCTGCATTGGAAAAAAATGATCTCATTCAGCTGCAATCGTCTCCACTATTTTGGCCTGAAGTTTGAATTGTCCATCTCAAACCCCTATATATTTATTTAAATATTTGTTTTTGTAAATAAAATGCATTCTTCTTACAAAGCTCTCAATTGGTCATATAGTCACTTAAATTGCTTCGACCATAGCCATAGCGATAATCACTCTACCCGAAAAAAAAAATTAAAAAGTCTCTCTTTGGCCATTTGAATGCCTATCTGAGAAGACAAAATTGGAAATGTAATCACAGTATATGGACATAATTCCCCCCCCCCCCCCCCCCCCCGAGCAGAGCTGGTGCGGTAATGAGGATTTTTTTTTTTAAACCCCGCCCCTTAAAAAAAAAAAATAACTCAAGCGCACTTGCTGGCAGAGACAGAGGTGAGAGGAGATCAGAAGATCCCTCTCGCCACTGCTCTGCCTGCAGGCTGCACGGGGAGCCAAACAGCCAGCACAGAGAAACCTCTGTGCTGCCTGTTCGGCTACCCGTGCAGTGTGACAGGGAAGTGCCGACAGGTCACGTGACCACTCTGCACAACCACCGGAGAGCAGAACAGGCAGCATGGAGGACACCATGCTGCCTGCCACTAGCCACCAGGGAAAAAGGTAAGTGCTGGGGTCATATTAAATGGCATTTTACTGGGAAAATTGGCTGGGGGATATTAAATAACAAATCATACTGGCATATTATTGGGCAAGTTGGCAGGGGCATATTAAATGGAAAATAATTCTGGCATATTAATGGGAAAATTGGCAGGGGCATATTAAATGGCAAATACTGTCATATTATTGGGAAAATTGGCAGGGCCATATTAAAATGCAAATAAAACTGGCATATTATTGGGCAAATTGGCAGGGGCATATTAAATGGCAAATAATACTGGCATATTATTGGACAAATTGGCAGGGGCATATTAAATGGCAAATAATACTGGTATATTATTGGGCAAATTGGCAGGGGCATTTTAAATGGCAAATAATACTGGCAATGTGTATGTGATGGGGGAATGTAAATGGGGTGATGGGGCATGTCCTTGGTGTGCAACGTGGGTTATGGGTCATCTCATGGGTGTGATGGGGGGGATAGAGAGGAGAGAGAGAGGAGAGAACACTCATGGGGGGAGAGAGGAGAGAGCACTGATGGGGGGAGAGAGGAAAGAACACTGATGGGGGAGAAGAGAGAACACTGAAGGGAGGAGAAGAGAGAACACTGACGGGTGGGGAGAGAGGAGAGAACACAGACGGTGGATAGAGGAGAGAACACAGACGGTGGATAGAGGAGAGAACACAGACGGGGAGAGGATGAAAAGAGACAGTTATGGGGAAGAGGAGAAACACATACATGGGTAGAGGGACAAAGAGACAGTCAGGAGGTAGAGAATAGAGAGACATGGGAAGGGAGAGAGAAATAAATGGGAATGGAGAAGAGAAAGGTAGAAATGGGATGGCAGAGGAGAGACAGACAGACATTGGATGGCAGAGGATAGACAGACAGACATGGGATGGCAGAGGAGAGACCTGGGAAATGAGAGGATAGACAGACAGACATGGTAAATGAGAGGAGAGACAGACAGTTATGGGAGAGAAGAGGATACAAAGACAGACATGGGAAGAAAGAGGAGAGATGCGGACATAGGAAGGAAGAGAAACAGATGGACATGGGGAGTGAGAGGAGCATAACAGAAGGACATGAGAGAGAGGAAAAGACAGACGAACATGTGCCCCTCCCGAGATCAGACTCTGTCAAATCAAATGGCGCTTGTGAGCCGCCATATCTTTGTCCCTCCCCCCCCCCCGCATGGATGATCAAAATTACAGGGCCGGAAGAAATCCTCCTCAGTGCACAACACTCCCTGTAAATTTGAGCCCACAGCAATCCTCGCAACCCCCTCCACCGTACTCTCACCATATCTGTGGACACCCCCAAATTACACTCATATGTCCTTTTCTACGCATGCCTTGCCATCCAATGAACACAGGAATGTCCCAGGATCCAGACTAACTTGGGAGGGCAACATACAAGAAATCACAATAAATGTGGGCACACATAAAGCCGAAATCTAGAAGACTCCCAGCGACCTAAACTCCTAATTTCCGTGTCAGAAAACCCCAACCGCGCTACAGCAGTAGCTGAGCCAATTTGAAAGGAGAGACTGGTGATTTGCCCTGGCTGCAAACCTAACCTGAGAATGCCCGAAAGCTGTTAACAAGAAAGAACCACGTGCACAAAGAACCTACCGGACTCGTGTACATGTACGACTCTGCCAAAGCCACTGGACACCACCCGCCCCTTAGAGCCTGAATCGTAATCCATCTATCCCCTGGATGCCTGATCATTCTTAAAGTTATGCAGCCAAACTCACAACGAGCCGCGCAGCACCATTACATCACCAATGCGCAACAATGCCTCGCCCGCAAACCTGGGTGCCACCAGCTCGCCTACATGAAAGCACCATAAAACGCTAATGAGAAGGCAGAACTAAACAACAAAACCTCACAAGCCGAGGCACATCCCTCCCCTAGAACTGCTAATAACTTGCCCAACAGCTCAACTGAAATAGGCCTGCACAAATCCGGGCCCCTGGTCTTCTTCCACCCCTTCATCATTTGCCTAATTACAAACTCATGTCGATATATCCCACCACCCCATTACCTTGAACAAAAAGGAAAGCGCTGACAAATAGCGCTCTGCTGTAGTCCCAGAAACCTTGGTCTACCGCAGCCGGGAATTCAAGTAGTGGGCCCTGTGATCGGCATCCAATCCCTACAGCATTCGGTTATCCTCACTGGCATCGAACAGCATCTCTGCAGAGGCGTACCTAGAGCATTTGGCACCCGGGGCGGACACTGAGTGTGGCACCCCCCCATAATAAAAATGTAAGAAAGCACCCACAATTTTTTCTGCAGTGCACATCCTCCCTTAATAAATAAAATACTGCAACCCCCTTAATTAAAAAAAAAACCTGCACCCCCCCATTAATTAAACCTACCCCCTTAAATAAACCTCCCCCTTTGATTAATCCATCCCCCTTAATTAATCCACCCCCTTAATTAATCCACACACCCCTTAATTAATCCACCCCCCCTTAATTAATCCACCCCCCTTTAATTAATCCACACACCCCTTAATTAATCCACACACCCCTTAATTAATCCACCCCCCTTTAATTAATCCACTCCTTAATTAATCCACCCCCCTTTAATTAATCCACACACCCCTTAATTAATCCACACACCCCTTAATTAATCCACCCCCCTTTAATTAATCCACTCCTTAATTAATCCAACCCCTTTAATTAATCCAGCCCCCCCTTAATTAATCCACACACCCTTTAATTAATCCACCCCCTTAATTAATCCACCCCCTTTAATTAATCCACAACCCCCTTTAATTAATCCACCCCCCTTAATTAATCCACCCCTTAATTAATCCACCCCCTTTAATTAAACCTCCCTCCCCTTTAATTATTTAATTAATCCATTATCCACCCCCCCCTTTAATTAATTTAGCCCCATCACATAAAATGACTACTCACATTTTGATGATGCCTTGCCTCCGACCACTGGGTGCCTCAGGCAGACTGACGGCTCTGCATACGTCGTCATCACGTTGCGCGACGCCGCGGCCCGCAACACTCCTCCCCCTTCTCATCCTCCATGGAGTAAGTCCCGCCGGGCCGCAAAGGTACTGCGGCTGTGCGCAGCGTAATGATGGGGGGGACACATGACACTGGAAGTCATGACACCCCCCTAGTCAGTGGCACCCTGGGCGGGCCGCCCCCCCGCCCCCCCCTTAGTACGCCACTGGCTCTCTGGCTTCCGATGCGAGGAATGTCAGCTACAGGTTGCCTCAAAGTAAAGCCAGTCAGGCTCGCTCTAGAACATGCAGTTACTTCATATATCAGGAAAACATGTATGTACTTATCCCACATGTCCAAACATGGATATTTTTAAAGAAAATTATTTGTTTTATTTTTGCTCACAGCTTTACGCAGTTATCATGTACAGATGTACATAAGTACTTAACTTTATTTTTTTCCACTTACAATAGGAGATCACATTTTTTAAAGTGCATTAGTTGTGCAAAAAATCACAGGCAAACGGTGAAAAAGATCTTTTTAGTTATTCCCACATAATCCTATATTAATTGTGTTATGTATTATGTGGGAAATGTATGGTTATTAAAAAAATACACTTTTGGCAGAAGGTAGATTATTTAATTATTCCGTCCTAGTAATTAAAGCTTACCTTTTGGGTGCAATGAAGCAAAAAAAAAAAGGCTTTGCAATTAATTCCGAATGCATTAAAGTTTGCAAAATTAAAGAACAACAAAAAAATCTGTTATAAAAAAATGTGAGTGAATGAGTGAGATTCCTCTGATGCCTTTTAAAGACCATGAGGTCATTAGCTCTCTCCTCCTAGCAGAAGAACATTGTGGTTGACTCGTTTCCACAAAAGTTTGTGTATTTCATATTTGGGAGAATTTTTAATCAATGCCCAGTACACACATATGACTTATCAAATAAGCTTTCGACCTGGGGTTCCCAACCTTTTGAGATAATACCACCTTTTCCAATTCTCATCAAAGTCCCATGCCCCTCCTCTGGGTTTCGAGCCCTACTCACTCTTGGTCATCAATGATTGAGGCATTTCTGTTCTTTTCTTTCCCTGTACTCAGCTCCCCCTGTTTGTTTGTTAATCTGTCACTGCAAGATTTAAAAAAAAATCAAGATTCTCTGCCTGCAGTATTCACACTCACCCTGACACCACACATACCGCATGGGGGGCAAGCCCTAGGTTAAAAAGGCACTGCTATATACTGTGTGTTCTATTCCATCATTTCGGTCTCATGGAGGGAGCTTCATCAGGAGCACTACAAAAACGTATGCGTGTGATGGGTTATATCATAAAACTTTTTGTTCAAGATGAGGAGTATCTATATTTACAGGGTATCTGTGATATTCACAGAGTTCTTAGTAGACGTGCAAAACTAAAATTTTCGTTTAGTTTTCGTCCATTCGGATGAAAATGTTATTTATTTAGTCTAAAACGAATTTCGTTCATTACTGCATTTGTTTCGGACGAAATTCGTTCATTATTTTCATTTAGTTTAGTTGTATTCGTTCGTTTTATAGAATACGTGTAATACTATTGGCTTTCTATAAACCGAACGAGAGCCCCATTCATAAGAAATTCTTGAAAATGTTATTTATTTCGTCTAAAACGAATTTCGTTCATTACTGCATTCGTTTCGGACGAAATTCGTTCATTATTTTCATTTTTTATAGGTTGTCGGCATTTCACTACACGGAGACAGAGTCTCCATTCATTATGAATGGAGACTTTGTCTCCGTGTACTTAAATTAGCCGACAGCCTATAAACCGAACGTCCGGTTTATAGGTTGTCGGCATTTCACTACACGGAGACAGAGTCTCCATTCATTATGAATGGAGACTTTGTCTCCGTGTACTTACATTAGCCGACAGCCTATAAACCGAACGTTCGGTTTCTAGGCTGTCGGCATTTCACTACACGGAGACAAAGTCTCCATTCATCAATTTATGAATGGAGACTCTGTCTCCGTGTAGTGAAATGCCGACAACCTATAAACCGAACGTTCGGTTTATAGGCTGTCGGCTTATGTAATACATGTAATCCTATTGCTATTCTATAAACCGAACTTTCGGTTTATAGAATGCCAATAGACTTACATGCATTCCATAAACCGAAAGTCGTTCGGTTTATGGAATGTAAGTGTACTATGCTATTGTATTCTATAAACCGACTCTATTTCGGCTTATAGAATGCAATAGTACTACGAATGGACGAATTAACGAATGATTTTCGTTTATTAACCATTCGTTCATTCGGCTTTCGTTAGCTTAGCATTTTCGTCATTCGTTTTAAAACGAATGCACATGTCTAGTTCTTAGCATCCAAGCTCTACATCGGTAACTGTGTCATAACTTGTATAAGACATGTTAACCACCTCTTTTGAAATTACAGTAGACTGTATAGGAAACTTTCACAATAGTTTTTTTTCTGTAAGTAATAGAATATGTAATCACTTTGTGTATTTGAGGAACTTTCTATAACATCACAGTAATTTTGTCATTTGCAAAATACTGAATTCTTATCAACTGTTATCACCAGTCATTTGTTTTGGCTCAAAACATCCATTTGTATAGAACAAAATTTCCAATAAATATGTTTTTCTTGGCTTAAGATCTGTTTCTGTCACTTTTAATATGTTCTTCGTCACGGTCACCAATTAAATTAGATATCACTCTTTCTATGTTTGCCGACTATAGATATGTAGTGTTTGAGAAATAATCTGTCACCCTTAACACTAACAAAAATGACTCAAATTTCAATCACTTCCTTAACTCTGTGAAGGAAAACTGTACCATCTAAATAAGAGCATCATCATTTAATATTACCGACACCGATACATCTCTTACAAGCAATATAAGAATTAGTAGAATCCATAAAGTACAGATTTGAGGTGAAGAAAGTTAGGATCCGATGCCCCATATGACATATATAAATGTTAGATGTTTACATTGACTTAAGTCTTACTTTCTACTCTGTCTCCAAAAACAATGAGTTTAAATATTAAAAAGTAGACATGTGCAAAACTAAAATTTTCGTTTTGTTTTCGTCCATTCGGACTAAAACGAATTTCGTTCTTTACTGCATTCGTTTGAGACGAAATTCGTTCATTATTTTCGTTTCATTTTATTCGTTCGTTTATTCGAACGACCTTCGGTTTATAGACTTTCGGCTTATAGAATACATGTAATACTATTGGCTTTCTATAAACCGAACTAGAGTCCCCATTCATAAGAAATTCTTATGAATGGGGACTCTAGTTTGGTTTATAGAAAGCCAATAGTATTACATGCATTCCATAAACCGAAAGTCGTTCATTATGTCGGTTTATGGAATGTATATGTAATGCTATTGGTATTCTATAAACCGACTCTATTTCGGTTTATAGAATGCCAATAGCACGAATGGACGAATGATTTTCTTTTATTAACCATTCGTTCATTCATCTTTCGTTAGTTTAGCATTTTCGTTATTCGTTTTTTGGACGAATGGCCGAAAATGCTATTTTCGGACGAAAATGCATCCGTCCGAAAACGAATGCACATGTCTATTAAAAATAATCTTATTTCACATACAAATACCATGTGAACATTTCACTTTTTCTATGATTTTTTTTTAAATTAAGCTTATAATATGGAAATCATTTTTACCTTGAACTTTTATAAACATTAATAGTGGCAGGGGCAAATGGTTGGGAAAATGACGAAACTGTGACAGAGGAGAGTATAGAGCTAGAAGGGACATTTGGTTTGAAGTGTGCCAGCACCGACTTATCAGGTAGGCCTAGGAGACAACCCACCATGATTAAAGAATTAAGATGAAATGAAAGGGGAGGATCAGGAGGGTGGAAGCGAGGAAGGAATGTAGTGACGCAGTAGCGTCAGAGAGAGGCTGGATTTATAGCCAGCACCCCTCCCACAACTACATGCCAATTAATTGGCATTAAAATTTGTCAATTACATATTAAAGAAAAACTGTAGTTCTTATTGCAATCAAACACTGATTATTGTACCACTGTGTTAGCTGATTTCTTTTTAATCATTGATATTGATATACTGTGTATGGCTACTAAACCTCACACTGGTTCAAGTGCTTCTCTAAGTTGTAGCGACATAATAATCATTATGAGTATTCACTAATGTTAGCTCAGGTAAAAATGAGCATTTGGACTGGTATATTCCTCATCAAGCGGGACACTGTCACTGAAGACAGGGCCTATATAGCATTTTGCTCAGAAACATCACGTAGTAAACCATAATCTTCATTTGAAAAAAGGGACACTCCAGGCAGAAGTTTTTAACTTTTTCATTGTATAAGGTTTTTTTTATACACAAATGCATTCAGGCTTTCTACATGTTTCTGTTTTCACCTGATGAAATCTACTAACATAATCTAATATGTCATTAAATATTTTTTTCTCTCAGTCTTGTTATTGAAGGAAATCTACATGGAACTAAGAGAAATGGTGTTGAACTATTTTTGATAAATACTCTTGTATGGTCCGGAGAATATATATCTTAATGTCCCTAAATTACCCTATGTTATCTATTTCTTGTGTTTATTAGAATACCACATGGATTGGCTCTTCTTCCTTGAACACATGATGTTCATGGTAAATTCCATACAGAATCCCTGGCATCACATTCTCGTGCCTGGAATAGACAGCATTCGTCGTTTAGGCCTGCACGCACTCGTCCTACTACTAATACTGTCAGAGATACGTGCCCAATCCACTCCATGGCTGTTGCCCTTGAGAGGACACAGCTGAACAACAGGAGGAGAGAAAGATGGTTCCAAGCACTTGTACTTTTTCAAATGTGGGCAGTAGCTTGAAATGGGTAAGTGAACCATGTGGACACAACAGCAGGATATGGGACACTTGTAGGGTTGCCACCTTTACCTCCAAAAAATACCAGCCTTGATATTGCCTCCATAGACTTAACATTGGCAGAAAGCCATTTCTTTACTGGCCTGCCGGTACAATACCAGCTGGGTCTCAACCATAGACACAAGAAAGGCCTACATTTAGAACAGCAGTAAAAACGTGTATGCTACACTGCATACATAAACAAGCAAATCCCTACAAATATTTGTCAAAACAGTATAATCTTGTATGGCTGCCTAGAAATGTGTCAGTCATTTAAAGCTAAGCCAAAGATGCATTTATACTTCATCAAAGTGTTAAAACTCTAAATTAAGAATCATTCAACATTAAAGGTCCTGTTCCATGAAGAAATACACCATATAAGTGCTGCATCATGTAAAAAGAAGATCTAGCCTTTTATTTTGTTTTTTATTGCTCCATGTCCCGTAATAAATGAATAAAAAGGTACATCCAAATTTCATGCTAGTACAAGTGAAAACAGCAAAGCTTCATATACAATACTTACACATGAATGGGCAATGAGAGGGATCTGATCAATCTGTGTTATAAGCGTATCACACCATATTACAAGCATGAGTCTGTACTGGGGTCACTACTCTAATTAAAATGCCTGTACTTGATCTAATCTTTACATTAAAGAGAAGTTTATTTTTGATAACCGTTATTCTGACACAATGGTGCTTTTTTCCTTGAGGAACTTCACAGGGGCCACTTAAAGTGGCCTCATCTGACAGATGGAATCCCACTGCAGTTCAATGCAGCGGGATCGTGGGGGGCTGCAATGATTGTGGGGGGCCGAGATGAGCTGCTGTACTAAAGATGTTCTGTGCTGTTTGGCCCATGTCTTTTAGGATGGAAAAGTACATGCTAAAGGCAGAAAGGGGTTAATCACATTGCCTGACAGCAACACAAAAAACACTACAGATAATTCAATTATCTGTGGATTTGATCCCACCAGCAAGATCTGCTTTATTTCGTTCATCGCCGTTTATTTAGCCAGTTGGCACTTTGAAGATTCAGCTGTTGAAAATAATTTTGCATGCTTAACTGAACTGGAAAAATGTGTGAAGGGAAATTTCACTTTCACTGTGAACAAGAAATAGCCCTTTTCATCTAAAAAGTACAAATCTTATTATAAAAGCATCCATCTTAATTCTGTTTTACTGTTTTGGCTGCTGGATTGGAAATGTTCATGGAGATTCATATTTTAATCATTGCTTTTTACCAGCTGCGATAAGGTTGGTGCTGATCTTTATCAAAATTCCTAATTTTCCTTAGTGTGGGAAAAGTTTTTCCAGCTTGTTAAAGATTTCATTGAAGACATCTTACATATGAGAAGGAAGCTTACATGCAAACTCTGCTCACTGCATTTCACTGTGCAGAAGAGGATATGATGCCCTATGCATAGCTCCCAACAAAGTGAAATTGGTAAGGTTGTGAGGTGAATGGCGCTAAAGAGAAAATCACACTAGCAGCAAACCATCCGGCAACTATGCCACAGAAAAAATACAAAACAGTTTACACAAGTGACAGTGCACTAAAATGTTTTTAAAGTGACCAGTGCAACAGGTAGATGTATTCAAACCGTGCAAAATAATGTGAATCAATATAGGGAGTAATGTAAGACATATATATATAGCACTCACATATGATTAGTACATATTATTTAGGACAAACAATATATATTTTGTGAAGATTCTTCCTCCTGGGTCTTTGTTCTTTATGACCTCCAAAAATGAGAAGATATCAGTAACATATCACTCAATTTAATGAAAAGTGCATAAAATATCTTACACTTTAGATCTGGAACATAAGTAGCAGGATCTGGAACACAGGAAACAAACAGGGTCCTGGTTGGCAAATCGGTCTGGTGAGTCTCAGCCTCGATGAGTGGTGCTTGATCAACGCGTTTCGTCCGTTAAATGGGCTTCATCAGGACCCAGCAGCACTCATAGGGGATGAGGCTGCATTTAAACATTCTACAATATTGCAAAATTCTGTTAACGGACTATACATCATGTCCCTTCCGGCGCGACATTAGAAGATCACGTGGGTGAACGTAGCGTCACTACCGGTGCGACGTTGTAGTTTTGTTTTTTCTATCCGAAAGACTCTATGGTTCCACAAGTTCGTATGTTCGTGTATTTCCGTCTTTCGTTTTACAGACTTCGGTTTTCACCTCCCAACAAAGGCCTAAAAAGTCTTGCTTGAACACATACATTGCAAAGCTTTCATTATAATCCAATCTGGGCGATCCGGAGCTTGCTGGCCTCAGGTGGCCATTTATTATGATATGGGGCGAGCGAGGAAGCCCGCTGGCCCTGGGTGCCATTTTTATTTTTAATTATCTGTTGTTATAATTATTTTATTTTGGGAAGCCTTTGACTATTTTAGCAATACTCGAAGTCCTTATGGCATTAGTCTCTATTCTCCCCATATAAGTCTGAGAAAATTGGAGCTACCAGACTAGATCCTTTAGTAAAAAGAGAGGAGTCTTAAGATGCACTTGACAATAGTTTATTATGTGTGACCAAGTAGATTAAAATGTAATTCTTCCTCCATAACAGGACAAGTGTTCTATAATTGAATAATAATAAGCGTAATAATTTGAACTTTGCTTTGCTGCAGAAAGCACTAAAGCATGGTGTAACTTTGTTACCCCTATATTGAATTTACTGTTTTCATTTCATTATGAATTAGGCAGTTGAGGGTTTACTAAGCTTGCACCACACCATATTGAATTAATACTAAATCATATTTGTAAGGCCATGTCAGGTTTCAACTTGATAATGAAACCAGTGGGGAATTTGTTTAGATGGCAGTGATAGGTTATTTGGGCACAAAAATGGCAGGAAAAGGCTGTGTGACAAAAAGATGGCCGGGACAAGCTGTTTGGGGCAAATATGGCACGGATGAGCTGTATGAAGACAAAGATGGCAGGGATAAGCTGTTTGGACTCAATTATGGCACAGAATAACTGGACAAAAATATAAGCTGCTAGGGTTGCCACCTTTTGTACAAAAAAAATACCGGCCTTACTGGTGCCTCCACAGGCTTAATACCGGCATTAAGCCAACTTTTTTTATTGGCCTGCAGGTAAACTACTTGCTGGGTGACACCTCTACTAGCTGCTTGTGTACAAAGATGGCACTGGTAAGGTGTTTGGGGCAAATCGGACAAGACTGTGTAGGGGAAAATATTTCACCGACCGGCTGTATGAGGCGAAATATGGCACTGATAAGCAGTATGGGACAAAGATGGAACTGATAAATTGTATAGGGACAAAGATGGCATTGACAAGCTGTTTGGCGACCAAGGTGACACCGACAAGCTGTTTGGCGACAGAGGTGGCACTGATAAGCTATTTGGAAAAATAGGTGAGCTGACTAGATGTTTGGGGACAGAGGTGGCACTGATAAGCTATTTGGGAAAAGAGGTGAGCTGACAAGATTTTTGGGGACAGAGATGATTGAGGTGGGTGCGTACATTTAGTCAGGCCTAGAGCAGCACAAAACCTAAATATACCAGAAGTATACCTTTGGCCATTATATGGCCATGTAGAACAATCATCAATGCTAATGACTTCCATACTATGACTCCATTATAGATCATCCTCTATATTTACCAGTAGGCAGCAGACATTGTGTGTTAAAGGAATCCTTTATCTTTAAGGATGACTCATCAGATCAAAGGTTTTTTTATTCCCCTGCAGAGATTTTGTGCATCATCTTTGGATGCAAGTGGTTTCTGAATGGCAGCCCTGCTTGAAGCTCCTGAAGTATAGTTAAGTATTAAGACTGCATCATGGAGGTGCTTAACAAATTCTGTTGTTATTTTTAAAACTTTACTTTTGGGTGTTGTGAACATCTATCCTAAATCCTTGATGGACTTTGACTTGCAAACAGATATTCAGTATTAGTCCTTTTTAGAAGTCTGTTATACATTTATAACTCACTGTTCCAGTAATTTGTTTGCAGCAAATGAACATCAATTTATGAATTCATTTGTATTTGGAATGTATGATACTGCACAAAAAATACACATTGAAGTTGGTTTATAATTATAAATCTAATAAAAACACACACATTCCTTTGCTTATATTATTTTATTCTGTTTTTTTGCATTTTCAGTTATTTACAAAAATAACCACAAGATGGCAATATTTTCTTAATGTTTTCATTTATTTTTAGAGATTTGGTTGTCTTGTTTCATGCACAGATGAATGCTGCAAGCAGCCTAAGGGTCATGGGTTCAAATCCACAGTTGCAGTACATATCAATGTCATTTATACAGCAAGTCCTGTGTATGATAGGTACATTACAGATTTTCTATAGTAAGTTCTGGGGTTGTCTCAGCAATGTCATGATCTCAGGACCACTCTGATAGTCACCCACATTAGGACACATATCCTATTTCTATATTTCTTGTTGTTATATAGATGACAGGCTGTGATTGTGAATAGCAGTGACTATATATATATACACACCAAACAGCCATTACTTTATGACCACCTGCCTAATATTGTGTAGGTCCCCTTTTGACACCAAAACAGCCCTGACTTGTTGAGGCATGAACTCCACTAGACCTCTGAAGGTGTGCTGTGGTATCTGGCACCAGGACGTTAGCAACAGATCCTATATGTCCTGTAACATTGCGAGGTGGGGCCTTCATGGACCGGACTTGTTTGTCCAGCAAACCACAGATGCTCAATTGGATTGAGATCTGGAGAAATTGGAGGCCAAGTCAACACCTTTTGTGTTCCTCAAACCATTCCTGAAGCATTTTTGCCTTGTGGCAGGGCGCATTATCCTGCTGAAGGAGGCCAATGTCATCAGGGAATACCATTTCCATGAAAGGGTGTACATGTTCTGCAACAATGCTTAGGTAGGTGGTATGTGTAAAAGTAACATCCCCATGAATGGCAGAACCTACGTTTTCCCAGCAGAACATTGCCCAAATAATCACACTGCCTCTGCTGGCTTGCCACCTGTCAATGGTCATAATGTTATGGCTGATCAGTGTATATATCTTGGTACATGGATATGTCTTCCCTTTCATTGTGATTACACTTTGGTGTCTGTGCTGCACATGTATTTTGCTGCTTAACACTTTTTTTCATGGACATTGCTCCATAATTAATATGCCACAGCCAATTTGCCCATTACTATGCCACTGTTAGTCTGCCCATTAATATACCATAGCCAATTTCCCCATTAATATGCAACAGCCAATTTGCCCATTAATATGCCAGTGTTATTTTCCCATGAATATGCCAGTGTTACTTGCCCATGAATATACCACCCTCCTACCCCCTTCCCCAGTACTCACCTGGCTGCTCCGTGTCCCCGGCCATCTACTCCGTGGTGCAGTCTTTCCTCCTGCAGGGAGGAGGGAAATACAGCTGCCGGATATGACTTACTGTCATAACAAGTCGAAGAAAAAAAACATACATTTAAAAAAAAAGTTGAATAAATATCTCTCAAACACATGTTGCTCCGTGGATTGTGCCGATTGATGTGAACAGTACGCATGGTAACATTGCGCAATGATGTTACGTGACCAGGTGACCCCCGCGATCACGAGGCAGCCCTTTTTCCCAGAACTGTCCTGCGATCGTGATAAACGTGGGACATTTTGCATTTTGCCGGGGCTGTCCCTGCAAAACCAGGACTGTTGGCAATTATGCTATACTAAGTAAGCTTCTAAAATTATATGAGGATCTGGCATGGACATAACGTGCACGTTCCATGTGGGAAAAATTTGGTTTTGTGCTGATGAATGAGGAATAAGTAATTCCTTACATTTTCACAGACTAACTGGTGCCATAAGAAGACCAAAGGAGTAAAGTTGAGCGGACACCTGGATGCTTGGGTTCGGCAGGTTCGACCGAACTTCGAAAAAATGTCCGGGTCCGTGCTCGAACTTGACCCCGAACCCTATTGAAGTCAATGGGGACACGGACTTTTGGCCACTAAAATGCCTCTAAAAAAGTAATGGAAAGGGCGAGAGGGCTGCAAAAGGAATTAAAATGTGGGTAAGAGTAGGACAAGTGCCCTGCAAGCAAATGTGGATAGGGAAATAACTTAAAATAACATAAAATACATACAAATTAAAAATACAGCTGAGCCATAAAATAGCACTAGATGGAATCTTTGATTTTAGCTTTGGAAGAACATAATTCTAAATCTAAAGCATGGCTGCCAGGAGGATCAACAGAATTATCCATTTGAAAGAGGGTTGGAGTGCAGGGTATTCTCTTTCAGTTTATACTAAGTGACCCATAGGTTGAGGAGGCGGTGACCGTGGCGGTGTAGGTGGAAGCGGCGCTGGAGGAGGAGGAGGTAGCCAGAATTTTTCAAAGTGCGCTGTAAGCACAGTATTTGACGGTACTATTTGACTCTCATATATGAAGTGCACCGCAAGACGCAAATGTACTATTTACCACCCAAAACTATTAGAATTTTTAAAAGTGCGCTGTAAGCACAGTATTTGACGGTTCTATTTGACTCTCAGATGTAATACATGTAATGCTATTGCTATTCTATAAACCGAAATAGAGTCCCCATTCATACGAATAGGTCAATTGACCTGTTCGTATGAATGGGGACTCTATTTCGGTTTATAGAAAGCCAATAGCATTACATGTATTCCATAAACCGAAAGTCTATAAACTGAAAGACATTCGGTTTATAGACTTTCGGTTTATAGAATAGCAATAGCATTACATCTATTAGTCCTGACCGATCAAATTCTTTTGCGTTTATTCATGTCAATTTTCCCTTTGGGTGAATCAATTTGGCTTTCAGTATGCAATCTGACATGATTAATTACAATCAACATAATTCCTATGAGGTGTAGGAATTGGTATTTGAAAGTCATAACATATAAGCTTATGTCAAGCTAAATAAATATAAAATTTTCCATATTAAGGTGTTCACCTAAGATTTACCTATTGACCTGGTGTAATATGCTGCCATGGATGACTTACATATGACTAATCAGCATGTTCTCTGCGCCTTCTTCTACTCTAATGCTGACATCTTGTGTATTGCTGGTCCCCCCTTATTTTCACTATCTGCCTGCTCTACTGCTTCTCTTGTTCCTAAATGCTCACATTCCTATTTGCATACGCCTGCTCATTCTTTTTAATATTCCTGTTCTCATTTTTCTTTTTTTAAATATCTGTTGTAAATTACATATACATCACAAATGTCACAGTCAGTTGTTTCAAGAAGACAGTGATCACATAAAATCACGAGTATATGTCAAGTGAAAACATTGTAAGTAACTCGAGAGATAAATAGACATCTGGGCCGTATTTATCAAGACAAAATAGGTGGTATTTCAGGAAAAAGTATACCTCCCAACTTTGCCTCCTGGCGAATCGGGACACAGAGGGGCGGAGTCTGGGGAGGGGGTGTCAGTGCTTTAGCTCATATGTGGTAACAATGTCACCCATTTTTTATCCTGGCTTCTGAAGCCAGGATCGCTACTGCGCATGCACACAATGCTGCCCATGCCCAGTAAGCAATGTCAGGTGTCTGGAAAGAAGGAATAGAAGTATATCAAACACTTAAGCTATGAAAGAACAAAGTATGGCCTCAATGGATCAAAATACTTAAAAATAAGTAACAAGGGAAGGTTCTGATGCTCAGATCATATGCCAGGGATTGTTTGTTAATGTTTTTGGTATTTACCCATAAATAAAGGAAGTCCTCCTTGGCTCATAGTTGACAGAAAGTGCATGTTTTATTTTTATATACCGTATTTGCTCGATTATAAGACGACCCTGATTATAAGACGACCCCCCCAAAGTTTGGATATTCCTTTTGGAAAAAAACTAAAAGCCTGAATATAAGACTACCCTATAGGAAAAAAGTTAAACTTGTATATATTCACATGTAAATTGCTTTTTTAATAAAAAAATTATATCAAAAAATGCATTTCTTGTTTTTATTTCCTTTTATGTGCCAATGCTGCCTCTTTCCCTTGCCCCCAGCTTTGTCTCTCTCCCCCTCCCTTTGACTCCCCCCTCGCCTCTGTCTCCCCCCCCCTTGTTTCTCTCTGACCCCCTGTCTCTCTGCCCCCTCCCTCCCCCTGTCTCTTCCCCCCTCCCTCGCCTTTTTGCTCTGTCTCTTCCCCCCTCCCTCCCCTTGTCTCTTCCCCCCTCCCTCCCCTTGTCGCTCTGTCCTCCCCACCGCCCCCTGTCTCTCTGCTCCCCTCCCTCCCCCTTAGCTATAAGTCGATCCCTGGTGGCTAGTGGGGGCAGCCGGGGGATGTCTGCACGATACGTGCAGACATCCTCCATGCTGCCCGACACGGCAGTCTATTATGACGGACAGCTGGTCCGTCATAATAGACTGCCATGTCGGGCAGCATGGAGAATGTCTGCACGTATCGTGCAGACATCCCCCAGCTGCCCGATTCTCCCTGGTGGCTAGCGGGGCAGCCGAGGATGTCTGAGCGATAAGCACAGACCTCCCAAGCTGCCGCCCGGCACGACCGCCGGGACTTCTGTGACGAAGCCAGGCGGCAGCAGGGGAGTCTGCGCTCATCACGCAGACATCCCCTGCTGTTAGAGAGGGGGATCCAGGTCCCCTGCAGCTCTGCTGGGGACCTGGATCGCTGTTTTATAATCTGACCTCAATTTGAGGTCAGATTATAAGACGACCTCGATTATAAGATGAGGGTATTTTCTCAGAAATGTTTTTCTGAAAAAAACCTTGTCTTATAATCGAGCAAATACGGTATATCCTACTATATACTGACGCTTATAGTGGGTGTACCGACAAACATAAGTGAGTGTTGTCAAAAAGATGGGCAGAATTACCATTTTCGTGTGTGTCAGGAAGTGAATCCTGACAGCCTGCGTGACTGGGGTTCTTAGAGGGTCCTGGAGGCCAGAAGACTCCCTGTGGACTATGGACCCTGCCTGTGGATATATTAGTTTGGGCACACACTCTGAGGGCACCAGTGGAACCCTGTTTTCAACTGGACTTCAAACACAGGCTCAGCCAAGATGTGTACCTTTGGATCTAAACCTTTGTCCCATTCACTGTGTGTCCCCCAGGTTAAGAAATATTATTATTTGTTAGTGTTGAAATGTGTACTTATTCAATCAATAAATGTGTAGTGTCCTGTGAGCCATCTATTGTCCCTTGTAGTCTGGCTGTCTATGTCTAAAGCTCGCATGTTTATATTATGTAAAGTTATACAGTGTTTAATTCCCTGTTTCAGATAAGGTTTTTCCTTGTTTGAGGCTTACTATATTATAATTAGTTTCCCCTGTGCCTGCCCCCCCAGTTGATGTCATATTTATATTTAAGTCTATGCTGTTTCACATATAAAGTTGTTGTTCTTCTTGCTTTACCTAACTGCTAGTGGTCCTGTCTGCTATTTGGGTACAAAGAGCAAGGTTCCAGTAAAGACTTGCTGGGTGGATTCCGAGCTTGAATCAGGGGCTAAGGAGGTGATTTCCTACAACGGGCAGAGGTGCTACCGGCCTTGGGTAGTCGTACCGTTACAGTGGTCCCCAGAGCGCCTTACCAAAATATAGGTGCGGTTTGGTGCCCAGGTGTGTACTCAAAGTTAGTTTGATATATCAGGGATGTTTTTTTCATTTTCTGTTTTGCTAAATGAGTCAGAGGAATTCGGCTTTGCACAAAATAGTCGAATTTATCCCGAAATGTGTCTCTATGATCCCATACATGTCTATGGGGATGATAGAGCTAATTTTCAGTTCAAAATATTTTGGTCTGATTTCAGTTTTGAAAGCAATCGTATTCAACCATGATGGTCGAATTGTGAGGGTCATTCGCTATCAGATTGGGGCATATTGTGTAGCTTCCCAGATGACCCCGATGTTGTACCCAAATTCTTTCCGAACTTTGGGCCCGATGTTCGGCATATACTGTATAGACACTGAAGTCTGTGTTTTTGTGACAAACGCTATTGGATATCTTTTTATTGGTAGTTCATAGATGGACCTTTGAAAAACTATTTAAAATAGGGAGACACTGCCTTTAACATAGAAAACAAGTCAGATGTTTAATCCATCTTTAACATTGTCTTGGGAAAATGTGTGCTCCCAAGTCAAATAGACAAGTTCCCAATGTCTTCTGCTTTAGTCCATTTGTGGGGCCCAGGGACACATCACCCCATCCCTGCAATGCAGTTTCCCCATCACTGTCCTTAAATTCCCTCTCCTAAATAGACAGACATAGTGATAGTTGACATGTTGCACTCTTTCAGCTGTGGAATACATTTCTCATCATGCTCAGCACATACATTCATTTCTATACAGGCACTACATATGTATAAGCTCATGCATTGCTTTACAGAATCATGCACTTACACATTCTGAGCAATGCAGCAGTTTTCAGGTAGGAGTAGAGCAGCGGCTTCCAACTACTGCAGCATAGTCAGTCTCAGGGGAGGAAGAGCTCATCCCCGTGATTGACCAATCCTAAAGAAAGGATAACTTGCCAGAGAGAGTGACTGCTTCTTAGTCACTCAAAGTGCAGCACAGCACAGACTGCGTGAGTGCAGATAGAGCACAAAAGAAACATGTTGTGGGCTTCTGTGACATGTCTGGGCTCCTGGCAGCTGCCACTTTTGTGTTGCTCTGATGACTAATATAATTCACAATGTGACAAACACCTAGTTCAAAATAATATTACAGTTATCTGCCATATATTTTGGACTCACCACCATTGTTAAAAAGCCCATTCCCAGCCCCACAACACATAGCAGATCAGACAAAAATAAGTCCAAAGTCCTTTCTGTCCAAACTGCTTCCCAGTGACATATCTATCCACAAAATGCTTGAGCAAAAGATAGGTGCCTAGAAAGAGTATAGTGTGTATGCAAACTTAACCCTCCTTCTCCGTGGGAGCAAAAGATAGGTGCGAAGTAGACATGTGCAAAACTAAAATTTTCGTTTCGTTTTCGTCCATTCGGACGAAAATGTTATTTATTTAGTCTAAAACGAATTTCGTTCATTACTGCATTCGTTTCAGACGAAATTCGTTCATTATTTTCGTTTCGTTTTATTTGTTCGTACGAATCAATTGACCTACACATTCCATAAACCGAAAGTCTATAAACCGAAAGACATATTGGTTTACAGACTTTCGGTTTATGGAATGTATGTAATTCTATTGGCTTTCTATAAACCGACTCTATATCGGTTTATAGAAAGCCAATAGCATTACATGTACTCCATAAACCGAAAATCTATAAGCCGAATGCCTTTCGGTTTATAGACTTTTGGTTTATGGAATACATGTAATGCTATTGGTAATGTATTCTATAAACCGAAAGTCGTTCATTATGTCAGTTTATGGAATGTATGTAATGCTATTGGTGTTCTATAAACGACTCTATTTCGGTTTATAAAATGCCAATAGCACGAATGGACGAATGATTTTCGTTTATTAACCATTTGTTCATTCAGCTTTCGTTAGTTTAGCATTTTCGTTATTCGTTTTTCGGACGAATGGACGAAAATGCTATTTTCGGACGAAAATGCATTTGTCCGAAAACGAATGCACATCTCTAGTGCGAAGTAAGAGTGCAGTGTGGATCATTTCTAAAGGTGGACATCCCAGGCCAGGTGGGAAACCCAAAGACATCAGAGACTTGGACACACTGTCATCCGATACAGAGATAAGCCTTGGATGATGATAACTGTGTACACAGTAGACTGCAATCTAGGGGGCAAAATAGAGGGACATGTACTAAGCAGGTCTTGCTGCCAAGAGTCTGCAGCTCTACGGACTGCAAACAAGTTCAGAACATGTATGTATACACATACTGAACTGATTCCTAGTCCGAAGTAGCCACAGTGTAACACACAGGGTCCAGTATGGAATATCGCCAGAAATCAGGAGCTACGTTGCAGTGGTGAAGACACAAGGCCCGTGCTGGGCAACTGCACTTACCTGGTAGCTTGGGGCTCCAGGGTTTGTGCAGCAACATTCCGGGACCCTGTGTAAGCAACTGCTGTATCCATATAATAAAGCTAGGACAGAATGAACTAAATGACAGACAAGCAGAGCTAAAAACTGAAAAGCAACTGAGGAAGAACAGGAATGAAATACAGAGTGCAGGACAGAGGCAAAATATAAGCAAGATAAAGTAGAAACCAAACTAAGCAGAAACAATACAATACACAGGGTTGCAGATAATAACATAGGAATAATGCAGGGCAAAGGGCAATGATATAGAACTTAAAGGGAAAAGCACAAGACTACACAGAGAGGACAGGACTAAGGAACACAAGAGAAACACAACAGAACAAACATAAATACAGGATATAGCCTAACACTAAAGATGGTAAAACGGTGGAGTTTTGGTTCGCCTATTGGCCAATTAGATGTTGTTTGTTTGTTTTTTGACACTCAGTCTTATCCGATCAACCATGTTGTTCATTTAAGTCAGGGGTCCTCAAACTTTTTAAACAGGGGGCCAGTTCACTGTCCCTCAGACCGTTGAAGGGCCGGACTATAGTAAAAATAAAAACTATGAAGAAATTCCTATGCACACTGCATATATCTTATTTTGAACAAAACGAGAACAAATACAATATTTAAAGTAAAGTTAAATCAACAAACTTACCAGTATTTCAATGGGAATAGTGTGCCAGTCAGAGCCCAGGAATATTATGCCATTCAGATGCCCAGGAATATGCCAGTCAGAGCCCAGGAATATTATGCCAGTCAGATGCCCAGGAATATTATGCCAGTCAGATGCCCAGGAATATGATGCCAGTCAGATGGCCAGGAATATTATGCCATTCAGATGCCCAGGAATATTATGCCAGTCAGATGCCCAGGAATATTATGCCAGTCAGATGCCCAGGAATAATATGCCAGTCAGATGCCCAGGAATATGATGCCAGTCAGATGCCCAGGAATATGATGCCAGTCAGATGCCCAGGAATATGATGCCAGTCAGATGCCCAGGAATATTATGCCATTCAGATGCCCAGGAATATTATGCCATTCAGATGCCCAGGAATATGATGCCAGTCAGATGGCCAGGAATAGTATGCCATTCAGATGCCCAGGAATAGTATGCCATTCAGATGCCCAGGAATATGATGCCATTCAGATGCCCAGGAATATGATGCCATTCAGATGCCCAGGAATATTATGCCAGTCAGATGCCCAGGAATATGATGCCAGTCAGATGCCCAGGAATATGATGCTAGTCAGATGCCCAGGAATATGATGCCAGTCAGATGCCCAGGAATATGATGCCAGTTAGATGCCCAGGAATATGATGCCAGTCAGATGGCCAGGAATATGATGCCAGTCAGATGGCCAGGAATATGATGCCAGTCAGATGCCCAGGAATATGATGCCAGTCAGATGGCCAGGAATATTATGCCATTCAGATGGCCAGGAATATTATGCCATTCAGATGCCCAGGAATATGATGCCATTCAGATGCCCAGGAATATGATGCCAGTCAGATGGCCAGGAATATTATGCCATTCAGATGCCCAGGAATATGATGCCATTCAGATGCCCAGGAATATGATGCCAGTCAGATGGCCAGGAATATTATGCCATTCAGATGCCCAGGAATATGATGCCATTCAGATGCCCAGGAATATGATGCCATTCAGATGCCCAGGAATATGCCATTCATATGCCCAGGAATATTATGCCATTCAGATGCCCAGGAATATGATGCCATTCAGATGCCCAGGAATATGATGCCATTCAGATGCCCAGGAATATGATGCCATTCAGATGCCCAGGAATATTATGCCATTCAGATGCCCAGGAATATGCCAGTCAGATGCCCAGGAATAATATGCCAGTCAGATGCCCAGGAATATTATGCCAGTCAGATGCCCAGGAATATGGTGCCAGTCAGATGCCCAGGAATATGATGCCAGTCAGATGCCCAGGAATATGATGCCAGTCAGATGCCCAGGAATATTATGCCATTCAGAAGCCCAGGAATATTTTGCCATTCAGATGCCCAGGAATAATATGCCAGTCAGATGACCAGGAATAATATGCCAGTCAGATGCCCAGGAATATGATGCCAGTCAGATGCCCAGGAATATGATGCCAGTCAGATGCCCAGGAATATGATGCCAGTCAGATGCCCAGGAATATGATGCCATTCAGATGCCCAGGAATATTATGCCAGTCAGATGCCCAGGAATATGATGCCATTCAGATGCCCAGGAATATTATGCCAGTCAGAGGCCAGGAATATGATGCCAGTCAGATGCCCAGGAATATTATGCCAGTCAGATGCCCAGGAATATTATGACAGTCAGAGCACAGTAATATTTTGCCAGTCAGATGCCCAGGAATATTATGCCAGTCAGAGGCCAGGAATAGTGCTCGTTATCCCTCCCTCCTCCCCCGCTTCCCCATCACTTACCTCCAACTGCTGTGTCCCCGGACGTCTCGTGCGGTGTCCTCCTGTGGAGGAGGGAAACAGTTACCGGATCCGGATGTGACGTAACGTCACATCCGGTCGCGGTGATTTTTTTTTTTTTTTCTTCCTGCAGCCGCATCATTTGCGGCTGCCAGAAAGAAAAAAAAAGTAAACGGGGTGGGTGCCGGCAGCACCCCCCGCGGGCCACATAAATGTCCTCGGCGGGCCGCATGTGGCCCGCGGGCCGTAGTTTGAGGACCCCTGATTTAAGTTATAACATCATTGTGTTATTTTTATCATAGATATCTGCTCATTGACAACTGCACGTGCAAATTAACATGGTAATATTGTACTTGAGCGCTTGCTATGAAGCAGCATTGTTGCATTATATACCATGACTAATATAAAAAACATATAAGATGATTCACTAGTAACGGAATCGAATCCTTTGTGGTTACTAAGATGCCAAGTAGACATGTGCATTCGTTTTCGGACGAATGCATTTTCGTCCGAAAATAGCATTTTCGTTCATTCGTTTGAAAAACGAATAACGAAAAAGCTAAGCTAACGAAATCCGAATGAACGAATGGTTAATAAACGAAAATCATTCGTTCATTCGTAGTACTATTGGCATTCTATAAGCCGAAATAGAGTCGGTTTATAGAATACAATAGCATAGTACACTACGTTCCATAAACCGACATAATGAACGACTTTCGGTTTATGGAATGCATGTAAGTCTATTGGCATTCTATAAACTGCCTCTATTTCAGTTTATAGTAATGCAAATACTATAGCACGAATGGACGAATGATTTTCGTTTATATTAAACCATTCGTTCATTCGTTCAACTTCTTAGCTTTCTATAAACCGAAACAGAGTCCCCATTCATAAATTTTTATGAACGGGAACTCTAGTCCGGTTTATAGAAAGCCCATAGTATTACATGTAATCCATAAGCCGAAAGTCTATAAACCGAACGTTCGGTTTATAGACTTTCGGCATTTGTGATGAATGTAATAGTACTATTGTCTTTTACTACCCAGAGACAGAGTCTCTATTCATAGAAACGAAAATAATGATTGAATTTCGTCTGAAACGAATGCAGTAATGAACGAAATTCGTTTTAGATGAAATAAATAAAATTTTCGTCCGAATGGACGAAAACGAAACTAAAATTTTAGTTTTGCACATATCTAATGCCAAGTGTTCCGCGGTATATTACTTTTTCTTATCTAGTTATCTAGTTTCTTCTATTTGTTCGGGAGAAAATCCTCAAACTTCCTGTTATTCCCTTGCTTTTTTCTCCATCGACCTCAGGCCAATTCGATTTTAGCTTGCCACTTGTATTAGCTGCAAAGGACAGAACAGAAATGGGTGTGATTTAAAAGAAATGTAAACTAACAAGGCTGAGGGAATCAGAGAAAATCTGGAATGGAACAATGACAGGCAGAAAGGAAAACATAACAGGATTCCATGGCAGGGCTGGAATATAAGGCAAGGTAGGAATAAGCAGAAATAATAAAAACGAAAGAAAAGCAAGAAGGATACTGGAATGTCTGGATACAGCCTGGTTGAGCCTGCACAAGGGTGCATGGTTACACACAGTCAATGCCATTTGTAAAAAAGAAATCTGGGAAACAAACCCAGACAGGGGTCGAAAACCCCAGATCTGGGTTTAAAAATACAGATTGTGCCTAGATGGTATTTTAAACTTACATTGTACCTTGCATGCAGTAATATTTTTTTGGTATCTCTGGATTTTATTTAAAGTACAGAACATGAAAGGTATATTTTTAGAGACATAAAGTGAAAACGCTTTCCTGCATTTAAAATTAAAAGGAAACCTGCTATATATTTAACCTTTTATCTTTTGTCTTCTGCTCCAGATGCTAGGGAACTTGAATTCATACTGATGTGTCATGTGGAAAGCATGAAGTAAATCAGAGTCTGGCTCAAAAAAGAACACGTACAGTGAAGCATCTTAAAAATCCATATGGATAGCATCTGTATAAAGAAGGGGGGACACTATCTGGCAAGAAATGATTTTGGATCGTGGCAAGTTAGCCGAATTTCACAAAAAGTTTGGAAACCAAAGCGTCGGAAGCATTTGGATTGGGACAATTTCGCCTTGAAAATCATAGCTTTCCAACTACCCAATATGTGCAGATCATCCCCCGAATTTGGGTAACATAGGCAAAATTTGCTTATTTCAATTCTCCAGATTTTACCTGGAAAATTGAATAGAAAAGTGTAGAAGACCGTAAACATATTATAAACCAATATTTATATAAGAGTATATTATATTAATGTTACATATTATAATAGTATATTTACATTATTACAATAATCAAGGGTACCAGATATTGGGGCAAATGTAGTCCAAGCAAAATGGTCAGGAATGGCAGCTGGCAAAATATGGTCAAATAGGTGATCCAGGGTCAAAAGGGGCACAGACAAACAACCAAAGGGTCAATACCAGGAGAGTAATATTAGCAAAACATTGTAGAGAGCACTATAACCACACACCACCAGAGCAAAAGGAGACCTGAGCAATGATTAGCAGGCAGAGTTGACTTTTATGCCTCTGGGTGTGTTTAAGGTTCTGGCTCTGCCCCCTCCATTCCTATATAGTGCAATAGTCTGAGTTTGCAGAGCGCACCTTACCCTTACAGGATCTTCAGTTTCTCTCTGTCTGCCAGCCACACATATTCTCTTCCTCTATCCTGTAAGGCCTACACCTACCTTCTTGCGTCCTCCGGACGTTCACGCTGCTGGATCTCTGCCTCTTGAAGTGGGCCCGAGGGATCGGTGGCCTGTCGCTATTTAATGATCACGGGGGTCGTGGTCTTGAGTAAGTTACACGTTTGGCGCCCTTGTATTGTGCCATGGGCCTGACACTACCGTTATCAAGAGAAAATATACATACCCGTCTGTCCGTGTTGCAGTACTGTTACGATTTTCTCTTGTTGGGTCATGGCACAATCCAAAAACACTGACTTGGTACGATGCCACTTTTGGTGGCCCAGTTCGCTCATGTGAAGTGTGTGCCAGAGTCAAATCCAACCAAACCAAAACAGCAGATCTTCTATGTCCTCTTCCTGTACCCATCGGGCCTTGGTCTGCGATCTCCATGGACTTTATAGTCGACTACAGCCACCACCACAGCCACCCTGTTTATTTCCTCGATATTTTGTTTGCATGGTCTACCTCAAACTATCACTTCAGACCACGGGGTACAGTTCACCTTCCGTTTTTGGAAATCCTTCTGCTGCAACCTTCAATAAAGTTATACCTCCATCCTGCTCTATCCACTGCCTTCCACCCACAGACCAACGGTCAGACTGAACGCTTGAACCGTGAAGTTCTGGAACAGTACCTGCTGTGTTATACAACTCATTTACAGGATGATTGGCTTAGTCTCCTGCCACGGAGGAATTTGCCTGTTGAAATCATGTGCAAACCACCACCAAGATGTCCCCTATCTGTGCTAATCATGGGTTCCATCCGGTAGCCATCCCTGGATTAATTGCAGAACAATTGGTGCCTGAAGTCTCTGAATGGCTCTCTCGGATGTCATGCCAGTTGTCACTCTTGCAAAACACTCTTGCTCTCTCCCGCATCGCTTCTCTCCCCTGTGGTACAAACCTGGTGACAAAGTTTGGCTCTCTGCTGTACATCAAGCAGTCATGTCCGTCGAGAAAGTTGGGGTCTCGGTTCCTTGGTCCATATGTGCTTTCAAGAGTCATAACTCCGGTAACAGTTCGATTGATTCTCTCTGCATCATCCCATTTTTCAGGACTCTCTATTAAAACCCTACATCGGGAATACCTTCCCTGCGATTGTCTCCCTGCTGGCTCCAACGTGGTCTCCCCATCCACTGGGCAGCAGCATGACCATCCATCCTGTCTCGCAGGCACCACGCTCCCAGCGGTGGTTCTTTGCATAATGCCACCGCAACGCACTTTCTATTGTTTCTCCCACGTCGCTATGGAGATGGGTGGCAAACCACACCTCCCACATGTCACGGGGGCGGGCCTATAACCCTTTAAAACGGCACAGCACCTAATTCAAATTGCTTGGATATTACCTGCGCTATTGTACCCAGCTTTTTTATTCTGCTTCCCTGTGTTTTTGACCCTGCTTGTACCTGAATTTTTCCTGCTCTCTGGACTCCCTGACCTGCTCTGTTTATTTGGATTCTTCTGCTGTACCTGCTATTGTTATTGGACTGTGTTGATTTCTGAAACCCTTCACCCGGCTCTCCCATTTTCTATGAGCCTGTGTGTTTGTAAGTGGGAGTCCCTCTCTCTGTAAGTGTCTGTGTGTAAGTCTGACTGTGTGTAAATGTGATTGTGTGTGTAAGTGTGACTGTGTGTGTACATGTGCATCTGTTTGTGTGTGTAAGTGGGAGTGTGTGTGTGTAAGTAGGCAGGTGTGTGTGTAAGTGGGAGTGTGTGTGTGTAAGTAGGCATGTGTGTGTGTAAGTGGGAGTGTGTGTGTGTGTGTAAGTGGGAGTGTGTATAAGTGGCAGTGTGTAAGTGGATGTGTGTGTGTCTAAGTGGCAGTGTGTGTGTGTGTGTGTGTATAGGTGGGAGTGTGTGTGTCTGAGTGGGAGTGTGTGTGTGTCTAAGTGGGAGTGTGTGGGTGTGTTGTGTCTAATTTAAGACCAGAGTATCCAAACTGAAAGCATAGCTTGCTTAGAAAAGTCTTCCAGCTTGTCTACATTGGCCTAAAATTTGAAATTCACTTTAAATAACCCACATGATATAAATTGTATAAAACGTTTTGCTGTTTAGCAAAAAGCAAGTAATTTTTATTTTATTTTGTTTGACATTAGAGAAAAACATTTTACACCATGATTGAAAGTCGGAACTGGTTACAATTTTATTTTAATCCCACCACTGGATCTACTCAATATTAGGCAGGTGATCCTAATGTTATAGCTGATTGGTGCATAAAGGGGCTCTTTGTTTCCAAAAGACTAGAGACACCCATATTTATTATTAAATGACCATCTTTAATATGGATTTACTTGACAAATGTATTTTTTTCAGATGGCAATAATCCTTTAACAGTCAGAATAATAGAACTATGGAATCTACTGCTTAACAGGTTGTTCTAATATATTGCACATATGCTTTAAAAATATATCTGGATTTTTATTTTTTAAAGCAAATCAAGATATATGTTATATTAACAATAATAGATAGCTGACACAGGGGAAATCTAATTACCATTTTTTCGTATTTGAATAGTTTTTTCCTCATGTTGGATCAACAGCATTGAAAGTGGGAGAGATTAAACTTTATAGACCATGGTTTTTATTTTTAAACGTGAATAACAATGTTACAGCCCATCGTCGTCTAACAATGCACATGCAGTTCAAACAACTCGAACAAATCTGGGTTACCATCTCGTTAACGTGATTTGCATCTCTGTGTGTTTATTGAAGCTTACAAACGTTGTAGGCCAATAAAACGGTTATGGAGCATAGAAAACACTGCCAGTGATGTAATAAAATAATATTGAAGTGCAGAAAGGATTACAGACAGGATGGATCAGTGTGCAAGCTGGCATTGCCCAAAAACTATTTTTACTTCTACGTTAGTTATGTTTTTTTTAGTTCTTTGTAACATTAGTCTGATTTTGGTATCTCAAGCATTTGTTCCTTTGAAAGCTTGCTCTGAAAAGGATTCACACATGCCAATATCATAACATGATATCACTGAACTACTTTAGAGTATACGACAGATAAATAAATCTGTATTTTACCAAAGGGTCTACTCAATAAAGAGAGGATTTCAGGGTATTGAGAAGGGAATCTCAAACTTCAGGCCAAAGTAGCCGAGTTGGAGAAATTCTACGATGCCGATGAATTGGCATGTTACCAACTCAGCTACTTTGGCCTCAAGTTTGAAATTTCTTTTCTCACTTCCCTGCAAGTATCTCTTTATTGACTAGACCCTCAAAGAATATAATATTAAAGGACAGGACCCAGCACGGAGGTGCCAGCATTCACCAAAATTGGTTTTAGGGCACTGAGTAAACCAGCTTTTCTGTAGTAATTTTATTCTTCAGTCTTGTCAGCCTTGCATAGATTACATTGTTATAGAAAATGGGTTAAGCTTAAATATTCATTTAAAATGTTATATATAAATGAAATATTCAGGGGTCTACTCAATAAAGATAAAATTTAGGCCGAAGTAGCCAAGTTGAACAAATTCTTCAATTAATAAAAAGAGAGGCAGCGCTAAAATATACCCCAAAAAGAACAAGACATAATTTATAAAAATAGAAAAGATTTATTGTCAGAAAATGAAAACATACATAAATATAAGGTAAAAAGACTACAGGCAAGTCTAGTACCACAGGAATATAATAAAAAAAAAACAAATGGTCATATGGACACAAAGGAATAAAATAAATACAATGTATATATAAACCAGAAAAAATAAAATATACACAGAAAGAAATATAAATATGCAGTAAATTAGAATAAAATATAATATATAAAATATAGTACAACCTTACCCACTGCTAGTATAGTGTTGTTCACCTGGCCAGGTTACAGAGCATTTGTATAAAATATACACTATAAGCACAGACACAAAAACAGGACACCCCTGAGGAAGCGTTTCGTAAAATACTTCTTCAGCTGGTGGGTGAGTGTGCATACCTTTGAAATTTAAGTTTGAAATTACCATCTCAATTCCCTGAAATTCTCTTTATACTAATCCATCAAGCCATCCTTGAGGAACCAACATTTTAGTTGTAAAACCAACACACATCTTAATTGTATCCTATATTATATATATAGAGCCAGGATAGTAAACCGCTCACCTTCCACATGGTGTTGAATTTGAACATTCATAATCCTCAGTCATCCTGTGCCAGGAAAATTGCTGCATCAAGGAAATTTTAGTTCAGTAACAGGTGGATAGCTACCACTACTACTGAGTATATTACATTTAATTAATGGAAACTGTTTTTGTAATGGCAACATCTAAAAAAATAAATAGTGTCTTTGGATGACTATAAGAGTTTTTTTCAGAGCAAATGCTGTAAAAAAAGATTCCCCATCTTATATTCAAGGTTGTCTTATAATCAGTCCTCAAATCGCAGAGCTGCAGGGGACCTGGATCCTCCTCGCATGTAGAATTTGAATGTCTGTGCTCTGGGCCTGACAATTACGGGGTCACATGACCTCCCGCCATGGGTGTAGGAACCCCCAAAAATCTGAAATATATCATGAAATATAGTCAGCGAGCTGTGTGTACACCATAAAACATACATCAGTATGAACCTACCACTTCTGCTGGAATGCCATTCCATGTATCCACTACCCTCTCAGTAAAGTAATACTTTCATTAGTCCCTGACCTTATCTTATATCTAGGATAGCCTTATACCTATCCCATGCATGCTTAAACTCCTTCACTGCATTAACCTCTACCACTTCTACTGGAAGGCTATTCCATGCATCCACTACCCTCTCAGTATAGTAATACTTTCATTGGTCCCTGGCCTTATCTTATATCTAGGATAGCCTTATACCTATCCCATGCATGCTTAAACTCCTTCACTGCATTAACCTCTACCACTTCTACTGGAAGACTATTCCATGCATTCACTACCCTCTCAGCAATGTAATCCTTTCATTAGTCCCTGACCTTATCTTATATCTAGGATAGCCTTATACCTATCCCATGCATGCTTAAACTCATTTACTGTATTAACCTCTACCACTTCTACTGGAAGACTATTCCATGCATCCACTACCCTCTCAGCAAACAAACATTACATTTCTGACCAGAAAATAAACTGTAAAATATTAAATATTTCCAGCATTTCCAAAAGCTTAAGGTGGACCCCAAATATATGTATATAACTAGTAACATTTATACCAGGGCTTGACCACCTTAACTAAGTTTTAGGAGCCAGGAAAAAAATTTAGGAGCCAGACAACAGCACATACACACAATCACATGCAGTCATATACAGTCAGTCACATAGACACATATACTCATACATACAGCCTGTCACACATACACATACTGTCACATAGACACACACTCATACATACATACATACATACAGTCTGCCAGGCACACACTCACACATACATACAGTCTATCAGACACACACTCATAGATACAGTCTGTAACATAGACACATACACTCAGTCAGTCACATAGACACACACACTCATACATGGTCTTTCACATACACTCATACATACAGTCTGTCACAGACACACACACTCATAGTCAGTCACATATACACACAAACTCATACAGTCAGTCACAGACACACAAACTCATACAGTCAGTCACAGACACACAAACTCACACAGTCAGTCACACACACTCATACAGTTTGTCACACTCCCTCATACAGTCTGTCACACACACACTCATACATACATACATACATACATAGTCTGTCACATACACTCATACATACATACATCCATAGTCTGTCACATATACTCATACATTGATCATCTCATCATTAGTAGAAGTCATTGGCAGATTTAAGAGACATGTTATTATGGCAGCTTCGGAAGTCATTGATTATTGCAGTTCTAAGAGACATTTTTTAAATGCCCCTAAGAGCTGCAATAATCAATTACGTTCCAAAGCTGCCATGATAAAAAGAAAAACGGTACATTATTGGCAGTGACACAGTCACTGTTCCTACCTCGTTCCTCCCAGTAAGGGGCTGTGTGACTTGTGGAGGACGCGCACAAGCTGTGCGCATGATCACATGACGTCGTGCGATGAAGTCACGTGATCAGGTGACCTCCGTGATAGCTGCAGAGCTGATTCTCCCGGGACAGTCCCAGGATCGAAAACGTTGCGGGACTGTCCCGGGTTGGCAAGTATGCTCAGGGCCGTCTTTAATAGTGATTGGGCCCCCTGGACCCTGCCCCCTCCCCTGCATGCAATCCCGCCATCCATCGCGATGTTAACCCCCCCCACACACACACATATGCCATAATTGTTGTGCCATTCAGATGCCAGTAATATTGTGCCTTTCAGATGCCAGTAATATTGTGCCATTCAGAGCACAGTATTATTGTGCCAGTCAGAGCCCAGTAATATTGTGCCATTCAGAGCCCAGTAATATTGTACCATTCAGAGCCCAGTAATATTGTGCCAGTCAGATGCCTGTAATAGTGCCATTCAGAGCCCAGTAATATTGTGCCAGTCAGAGCCCAGGAATATTGTGCAAGTCAGATACCAGGAATATTGTGCCAGTCAGAGCCCAGGAATATTGTGCCAGTCAGATGCCTGTAATATTGTGCCAGTCAGATTCCTGTAATATTATGCCAGTCAGATGCCTGTAATATTGTGCCAGTCAGATGCCTGTAATATTATGCCAGTCAGATGCCTGTAATAGTGTGCCAGTCAGATGCCTGTAATATTATGCCAGTCAGATGCCTGTAATATTGTGCCAGTCAGATGCCTGTAATATTGTGCCAGTCAGAGCCCAGGAATATTGTGCCAGTCAGATGCGTGTAATATTATGCCAGTCAGATGCCTGTAATATTGTGCCAGTCAGATGCCTGTAATATTATGCCAGTCAGATGCCTGTAATATTGTGCCAGTCAGATGCCTGTAATATTGTGCCAGCCAGATGCCTGTAACATTGTGCCAGTCAGAGTCCAGGAATATTGTGCCAGTCAGAGCCCAGGAATATTTTGCCAGTCAGATGCCTGTAATATTGTGCCAGTGAGAGCCCAGGAATATTGTGCCAGTCAGATGCCTGTAATATTGTGCCAGTGAGAGCCCAGTAATATTGTGCCAGCCAGATGCCCAGTAATATTGTGCCAGCCAGATGCCCAGTAATATTGTGCCAGTCAGATGCCCAGTATTATTGTGCCAGTCAGAGCCCAGTAATATTGTGCCAGCCAGATGCCCAGTAATATTATGCCAGCCAGATGCCCAGTAATATAGTGCCAGCCAGATGCCTGTAATATAGTGCCAGCCAGATGCCCAGTATTATTGTGCCAGTCAGATGCCCAGTATTATTGTGCCAGTCAGAGCCCAGTATTATTGTGCCAGTCAGAGCCCAGTAATATTGTGCCAGCCAGATGCCCAGTAATATTGTGCCAGCCAGATGCCCAGTAATATTATGCCAGCCAGATGCCCAGTAATATAGTGCCAGCCAGATGCCTGTAATATTATGCCAGCCAGATGCCTGTAATATTATGCCAGCAAGATGCCCAGTATTATTGTGCCAGTCAGATGCCCAGTATTATTGTGCCAGTCAGAGCCCAGTAATATTGTGCCAGCCAGATGCCCAGTAATATTGTTCCAGCCAGATGCCCAGTAATATAGTGCCAGCCAGATGCCCAGTAATACTGTGCCAGTCAGCCCCCCCCCTCTTCCCTAGTACTTACACTTCACTGCTCCGTGTCCCCCGCCGGATGTCTCCTCCGTGCAGAAAAAAGCTGCAAGCAGGGTCTGGGGGACGTGTTTGCCCAGCGTTGCTGGGGGGGGATTTCACCCTACCTGTCCCCCCCACATTTTTTCCTGGGGGGGATCCGTCCCCCCCATCCCCCCCGCATCCTACGCCCATGCCTCCCGCCGTTTAAGCTCATTTGTCCCAGGGGAAGTGTCGGACAGCATTGGAGGATGTCATCCTACGGCTGCCCCCACTAGAAGTCCCACCAGGGAAGTCTGTGGGTTCTTTGGCAGTCCTGTAAGGTGCATTGGGCAGTGCAGTATTTGCCAAGGGGGGGGGGCAGCACCCCCAACACTGGGAAAAAAACCTTTTTGCGACAATCATGCTGCCTGTGCCATTTTTTATCAGCGGAGGGGGCGGAGTGATGACAGGTCACTTGACCGGGCGCTCTGCCGTCATTCACGTGCCAGGTCATGTGACCTATCCACTCACACTGCGGGGAGCTGAACAGGCAGCATGGTAGGACACCATGCTGCCTGCCACTAGCCACCAGGGATTAGGGTAAGTCCTGGGGTGAGGGGGCATATAATGGGGGTGATAGGGCATGTGATGGGGGCAATGGAGGTATGTAATGGGGCATGTAATGGGGGTAATATTGTTAATGGAGGCATGTAATGGGGGTGATGGGGTTAATGGAGGCATATAATGGGGGTGATGGGGTTAATGGAGGCATATAATGGGGGTGATAGGGCATGTGATGGGGCAATGGAGGTATGTAATGGGGGCAATGGAGGTATGTAATGAGGTGATGGGGGCATGTAATGGGGGTGATGGAGGTATTTGGGTTATGGTGCCTGTCTTGCGTGTGCAGCGTGGGTAGGGGGGGTGCTCAAATTTTGTCTGCCTAGGGCAGCACAAAACCAAAATACACCACTGGCATTGGGTAGTCTGGGGCCAGATTTGCAAGTCTGAGGATGCATTGGTCTGGGAGGCCCACTGGCAAGTCTTTGGGCAGATAGGCTACAGCTGCTCCCACTAGAAGACCCACCAGGGAAGTCTTAAGGTGCCTTGGCAGTCCTGTGAGGTGCATTGGGTAGTCTGGGGCCAGATTTGCAAGTCTGAGGATGCATTGGTAAGTCTGGGAGCAGACTGGTAAGTCTGGGAATAGATTGGCAAATAAAAGTGCTTTGGAAATAAAGCAAGAAATGCATATTTTCATTAATAATTTTTATTAAATATGAAAAAAATTGTTTACATGTGGATTAATATTTACTAGTAAAACTTTTTTTCCTATAGGGTAGTCTTGTATTTAGGTGGTTTATTTTTTTCCTAAATTAATATCAAAATTTTGGATATAGTCAGGGTCAACTTTTATTCAAGCAGTTAAGGTAGTTCATGAAGAAAAATGTAAATAGGTGATCGGCCTTGTAGTCTTATAATGGGGGTAAGCCACTAGTTTCCTTTATTTCCTAGTTTCTTTCTTTCCTATTCTTTAGTAATGTTAGCCTTTTTTTTTTATTTCCAAGTATCTTTTTGCACTTATTACAATTCTTTGTAGAAGAATTTCCACTGATGTTTTCAGCCAAAACCTCTCCAGCTGCCAAATTTAGATCACATTTGGAACAGACTCATAAAAGTTCATCATGGATGAAGTTTTTATTCGTGGCAAAGTAATTTTACTGCAAGGCATATGCCTGTAACAGGGAAGCCTCGGTTATTGTAAGCGGAGATGTAAGCTGGCTCGAGTTCATAGCATGTTTCTGCAGGATTTAGCATTACCTCATGTTAGAATATGTTCTTTGAAACATAGTAAACCAGTAACTCAGACACAATTGGATGTTAATGTTTCTTTATAGGACTTGAACTAAGGAAAACCATTCTAAAGTGATAAACAGAGTAACTTGGTATTAAAATGACTGCTGTTTATGAAGCTGGAAACAATGACTTGTATAGCTTCACTTGAACTTCTGACTTTTGACATGGCTATTTGAATTCAGCCAGAATTCATTAAATACACTATTACACTGTTTCCCAATTAAAGTACATTTAGTCATGAAACCCTTTTATATTGTGTACAGCTGTAATCCTTATTTTTAAAGGGGCACATACCTTTTAATGAGAGTGTGATTTTTTTTACTTTTTATTTGGCAAATTCTTCTGACCCCAGCACCTAGACTGCACTCACATAACTTACCCCAGCACCTAGACTGCACTCACATTACTTACCCCAGCACCCATATTGCACTCACCATGCTTACCGCAGCAAGCAGATTGCACTCACAGTACTTACCCCAGATTGTACCAAGAATTTACCCCAGCACCAAGATAGCAACAATGACTTCCCAAACACCAGATTGCGCTCAAAGTACTTACCCTGGCACCCAGATTGAACCACGAATTTACTTAAGCACCCAGATTTCATTCACATTTCTAACACCAGCATCAAGCACTGATATTGCACTCAAATGATTTAGCCCAGCACCCAGGATTTGCCTCAGCTCCTAGAAATGACTCAAGCATGCAGATTGCTCTCACAGGACTTACCCCAGCACTGAGATGGCACCAAGGTATGCTCCAGCACAAAGTACATACCCAAGCAAATATGATCCTTACTCAGCAGCTATAATGAGGTATCAGATTAAATTGGACTTACTATAATTAGGACAGCAGAATTTTTTACTTTTCCAGTAAGTGAGCATGTGCCTGAAAGCTAATGATGTTATTTACAATGGAGCCAGGGACTCTCCTGGCCGGGTGCATGGGGGCTAATCTGACCAATGGGGTAAGTCCTGTGAGTGCAAAGTGGGTGCTAGGGCATGTACTGACAAGCTAAATATAACAAATAGACAGTGAGAAACCGGTATATTGTATTCAGCATTATTTGAGATTTGGTTAAAAATTAAAAGAGCTGCTCAGTCAAAAATTTCCGGGCCTGGTAACATACCTCCCAACTTCTACCCCTAGGCAAAATAGGTTGCCAGGGGGTGGAGCTTGGGATGTCAAGTGTCAGAGCTACTGTGCACATGTGCAGTATGCATCCTCTGGTGTCCCAGATCGCGAATCACGCTGAATTCATCCTCAAAATCCCAAAATCAGGAGCATACGGTATTATAGTAAGTGTAACACGTCATTTATTTCTATTTCTCCACTGTTAGAACAGTGGGGGTTATGCTGAAATGTCATTTGTGTGCTAAGGTTGTACAAGTGGTTATGTCACAATGATGAAAACCAATGGAATGTTCCAGCTGGTTAGATCACTTTTAAAACTTATTCCAGAAATTTGATAGCCCCCCTTGACCCAAAATTGCTCTTTATACATAACCCCAAATGTGAGGTTGGTTATTATTTGCTATTGATGGTGACCATACAAGTGATAGCTAATTTGTAATACCATTGTCCACTACAGTTCCCATGATGCTCAGAGTTCTGCATCATGTGGCCAGCAGAACATCATGGAAATGTAGTCCACAGTAGCTGGAATAGTAGCAAATATTACCTATGAGTGGACAATACAAAACCAGAGTAAACCCTGGTGACTTGGTTATGGGGAGCTCTGCTAGCTGTGGCTCACACAGTGCAGGGGAGGGAGGGAGTGTCAAGGAAGACACAATCCCAGCTTGGCAGCAGAACACAGAGACGGGACCCAGGCCGGTAACATCTGCTCCTCCTCTCACAAAACACATCCATCCCCTCAAACATCTGGATCACAACAAGGATCGACACGTCTTAAAAAAAGTTCATTAACGGCGTGAGCCTCTGCACGACCCGCAGGAGGAGCAATCTGAGCCGGATAGGACGTCAAGCCAAGGGCTGTGCTGTCTGGATGGGAGGGACCATCTGATCCCAGCTGCAGACCCCCGTACACTGTTTGCCATTGAGTCCTCCTGTCCACAGATAGGATCGGCTCTGCTCTACTCACTTTTAGGGATTCAGGGGACGCAGCCATCGCATCCTATAGCACAGCATCAAGCCAACTCACCCACAGCAGGGGTAAGTGCTATAAACGCAGTATAGCGATTTCTGTGATAAGGGATGGACATGTTCATAAACTTCCACCGACTTGCAGTGAGTTCGGCTGTACAAGCAATCAGAGGAAATGCACTTTAAGCAATACAGGTCATTTCTGTGTAAAAGAGCAACTCTGGCGCAGTTCTAAAAAGTGGACCAATCAGCAGCGGCATCCTACTGGTTTCCATGGTGATTACACCACTTTTAGAACTTTGTACCCGGAATTGCTCGTCACAGCCAGATTGCTCCACATTTATAACCTTGTGCTAGAGGCACTCTCTACATGTAAACCAATTTACTTCGAGCCCCTCAGAGAAATTTCCCTTATTAACCCCCTTAGAAACCAGGCTGCGTGCAGTGTGTGCAATAGGACACTGCAATAAACATGTAGTCCAATTTACACTGCCAGAGAACAAGCTTCTGGCAGATAATCCCTTGCAATGTGAGCCTATGCTAGCTGTCAGATGCATGCGTGGGAACATACATGAATGCAGAAAACGTGTACTTTTTAGTCTATAGGTATGCCATGTATGTTTTAAGACAGGATTTGACAAAACTAGGGAGCCTAAAATCCCTGCTGCTGGCTCCTAACATTATTGATTGTCTGATAAATGATTTTTTGGTTTTACGCTGATGTCAGTCGTTGACTTAAAACATGTTGTATGTGTTTGTTGATTGATAGGTTCCCAGGGAAGTACTGGTGTAGCTGAATAACCAATTACTGAAGTGGGAGTTTATGTTTTGAAACTGATTGTGTGAGCATCTGCAAAATTGCATATTATTAATGGTTACTTCTTAGATATTGCACTCCTTGAGAAAAGCTCAGCTCTTTGGGATTTATGGAGTTAACCCTGTTGTAAAATCTTACTTTATTTTCTATAAAACATACATGCCACTTGTCTTGTGAAGGTGTATGTGTTGATTACTTATGGAAAGTCTGCTCAATAAAGAGAGAATTGCAGGGAACTGAAATGGGAATTTCAAACTTAATTTAGCTGCAGTGGAGAATTTTTCTAACTCCGCTATTTTGGCCCAACATTTGAAATTCCCTTCTGAATTCCCAACAATTCTCTCTTTATTGAGTAGACTCTTTAATCCAGGGCTCGACAAACCCCAGGCGCCAGGTCGCCATGGCGACCAGGAAATTAGACCTGGCGCCTGGGTGCTGTCAGCCTCCTGGTCCCCTTGCCGCTGCCATCCGATTTTTCCGCAGCGCGAGGGGGTAAAGTCTGTGCCGATGGCCGATGGCACAGACTGCAAGCTCCGCCCCCTCGCGCAGCGCGTGTCTGAGTGCCGGGTGTCGTCACGTGACATCCTGGCACTCAGCACGCCGACCAACGGAGTTAAGCTGCAGCGTGAATGTCCCCCTCCCCTGCAGTGAGGTAAAGCAGCTGGGAGGGGGACACATCAAGAAGAAACCCCCAAGAAAAGACTGTGTTAGGTGGGTGTGTGTTTGTATGTATTGTAAAGTAGGTGTGTGTGAGGGGTTTGTATATATGGGTGTGTGAGGTGTTTATATATATATGGGTGTGTGAGGTGTTTATATATATATGGGTGTGTGAGGTGTTTATATATATATGGGTGTGTGAGGTGTTTATATATATATATATGGGTGTGTGAGGTGTTTATATATATATGGGTGTGTGAGGTGTTTGTATATATATATGGGTGTGTGAGGTGTTTGTATATATGTGTGTGTGTGAGGTGTTTGTATATATGTGTGTGAGGTGTTTGTATATATGTGTATATGTAAAGTATGTGTGTTTGTATATATGTGTGTGTGAGGTGTTTGTATATATGTGTGTGTGAGGTGTTTGTATATATGTGTGTGTGTGAGGTGTTTGTATATATGTGTGTGTGAGGTGTTTGTATATATGTGTATATGTAAAGTATGTGTGTTTGTATATATGTGTGTGTGAGGTGTTTGTATATATGTGTGTGTGAGTTGTTTGTATATATGTGTGTGTGAGGTGTTTGTGAATATATGTGTGTGTGAGGTGTTTGTGAATATATGTGTGTGTGAGGTGTTTGTGTATATATGTGTGTGTGAGGTGTTTGTGTATATATGTGTGTGTGAGGTGTTTGTGTATATATGTGTGTGTGAGGTGTTTGTGTATATATGTGTGTGTGAGGTGTTTGTATATATGTGTATATGTAAAGTATGTGTGTTTGTATATATGTGAAGTAGGCGTGTGTGTTTATGAATTGTGTTTATGTTTGCGTGATTGTCTGGCTCCTAAAAAAAATGTCTGGCTCCTAAAATCAAAATAAATTTGTCAAGCCCTGCTTTAATCTGTTTACGATTAGAAACTTTCTTTGGATGGAACTCTGTTTCAGCAAATTGTTGACTTCATACTGTGTAGCCCTATTTACCAAACCAAGGATTTCAAACTTCGTTGAAAATCACTGGGTGAGTTGGCTACTGTATTTATTTATAGCACTAGTTTTAAGGGTATTTTCTTTCATTCCAGTTATAGCGGTGACACGCTGGCTGGCATGCAAACACAAAAGGCCTATTATGTCCAATTGGTCTTCCACATCAGCCTTACCTCAAATACACACTTCATTTTGCTACTACAGGATGTGTGTTTTAAACTGCATTCCTGCCATCTGCTCCAGACCTTTGTAGACTGTTCCAGACTTTTCTTTCTACCCCAGCATCCAATAGTCAGGCATTTTAAGACAGAATTCAATTGTTATACTAAATTCACCAGAGAAACGTTACATTTTATTTTCTCATCATGCTTCAGTTAATACCACACAATGTACTTTGAACTCCAGGGGTATAGTAACTATATTAAGAGAAAAAATAGTTATTGGCTAAAAAGTATCATCTCACTTGCACAGTTTTTGTTTTTTGTTTTTTTTAGATCTCCTGGCAGGTTGGAAAGTTTTAGAACGACCATTATTTAGGGGATACTGTGACACATACAGGTGCCATTGAATATTCCACATACAGGAGCCCATTAAAAATGCCACATACAGGAGCCCAATTAAATATGCCACAAACAGGTTCCCATTAAATATGCCACATACATGTTCCCATTAAATATTCCAGATACAGGAGCCCATTAAATATGCCACATACAGGAGAAGCCTATTAAAGGGATTTTCAGAAACCTATTGTTGATTTCAGATCTTTTGTCTTTTGTTTTTGGTATGTGACTATATTTAATAAACATATGTAACTAAACAAGTGTGACTGGGCACTGCCATTTTGTTAACTATAGTGTTTTTTGGGTGCCACCCCCTAGTGACTTGACATCACAAATTTCTCACTTTGGGGCTAGGGACACAGAATGCAGTCTATATGTCATAATTCTGATCATAGACTTGCATTGAATGGTAGGATAATGTAACTATTACATCACAAGGGGGTGGCGTTCTGATCCTGTTTGTTCAGGTCAAGCTCCTCTCTTTGTGTTGGAAGGCAGGTAAAAAAAAAAGTTTTACACAGCCACCTATTCCTGCCCACTATGACACAAAGGTGCCAGTAAGAGAACAGCGGAGTATCTTAAGATGTGCAGGCTTTAACTACAGTTGTAAAGTGAGATTGGCTGGTAGATTTTGTACGATGTTGCATCATGGGAAATATTCACAAAATGGAGCCAGGAGATAAACACCTAGTTTTATTTTTCCTTTTATATGCAATTAATTCAATCATTTAAAAAAATCTATAGCATATGATTTATATAAGTGTTTGTTTTAAATGAACAGGTTATCTAGTTACATATTCTGTAAGTGGTAGTGTTCCTTTAAATATGCCACATACAGGTTCCAATTAATTATGCCGCATACAAGTGCCATTCGAAATGCCGTATACAGGTTCCCATTAAATATGCCGCATACAGGTTCCCATTAAATATGCCACATACAGGTTCCCATTAAATATGCCGCATACAGGTTCCCATTAAATATGCCGCATACAGGTTCCCATTAAATATGCCACATACAGGTTCCATCAAATATGGAAAAATTCTCCCATTCAGCTGCATTGGAGAATTTTGGCTAATTTCCCTTAAGTTTGAAATTCCTGTCACATCTCCCCCAATTCTTTCTTTATTGAGTAGACCCTATATTCTTTGAAGAAAAAGTAGCCTTTAAATCAGTGACAGCTCCCATGATCCTCAGAAGACTTTCGCTTGGCATATGGTAGCTGAAGATCATGGGAGTTGTAGTTTAACACCAGCTTTGTTCATGACTTCTGCTCTAAACATAACTAATGATATGTTTTGATAATTCACTGACTAACAGAAACCCTCTCTAAACCCTGGCTAGAGTGCATGCCTAGCTACTCCTCCAGTTGGCATTCTTGGTTGACGTGGATCAGTGGATGATTACTGCCTTTTCTGTGGCCATGGACATCTGCATGGGATGAGTAATTATGACTAGATTATAGGGATTTAATGCTCAAATATAAAAAAAAATATATATAATATTTTGCAGATGTTGGCTTGTAGTGCAGTAGTTATGAAGATGCATCCTTTTGCTTTTAGCGTAATATATTCAAAACTGAGTTGGCTGCTTATTACAGTATTGCCAACCAATAACCCTTCTCAACTGTGGTATTTAATTACTAAAGAAAATCTTAGCCAATAGACAGCAAAGTTTCCTGTCACACTCTATTCTGGGAATATGATACACAATGGCGAAGGTCACTAGCTCCAAACCAGTTCTGTGTACTTCCGCACACATCCTTCTCAGTCTTGATGCCAATGAGACTTTTGACACAGTATTATGGACCAATATTTTGAGATCTTAAATATAGATTTTTTTTCAGACAAATGTTTATAATCTTAACACATAATAACGGTTCTGTATAAAAACTTCCACACAGTAAAGTGTTGTGCAGAAAAAAAAAAGGTGCGATTGTCATTTGTTATGTATACCTTTTCTGTACATCCTGTCACTTCTGGTGCCGGATTAAAATATCTATCAAACAGTGGTTGGCGGAAGTTCTTCGCCACTAAAAAGTACCTAATTCTTTATACATGGAGTGCACTGGCGCACAGAGCTCTAGAGCAACCTGGAAGTTTGGGGTCAGCAAAGAGGGCGAAAATGGGAGTATGCTTTTTGTATAGGTGCAGACAAGGCTAGCACCACAATTAGGTGTGATTTCAGCACACGCCCTTTATATATAACCACCAATGTATATATTGACACAAATTATCTTAATTCAGAACCAGTAATAAAGACCGGTTTAGGAGCCAGGAAGGGGCACTTCCAATCTATTTCAAATTATCAAAACAAGAACCAGCAGTAAGGATTTTAGCAGCCCTGGCTACTGGGATTAGTCAAGCACTGCCCTAATATAATTAATAAACACATCAAACAACAGTTCAAGCATCCCCATTAGTAAAGAACAATTAACGCTGACAGAGTTTGCAGATGGAAAATTCTACACTTCTAATTCCACCATTTCAGTCTCTGAAATGCTTAAAATGCTCAAATTAAATTGAAGTGTTAAACATCAATCTGGCTAAATCTGAAGCTATCCATCTAGGCCTTAGGATACTACCCTGATGCACACCTTCATATGGGGTCTCCTGAGCAGACAACAATGTTAAAAATATCAAAGTACACCCGTCAACTTTACTCCTTGATTGTAGCCTTTGTTATTGATAAACATTATTGATGAAATTGTGGAAGCCTGAAAAGATGAAAGTGCAGACAGACAGACAGACACATGCAGACAGACACATGCAGACAGATAGACAGACACATGCAGACAGACAGACAGACAGACAGACAGATGCAGACAGACACATGCAGACAGACAGTCACATGCAGACACCAGCCATCCGTTTATTTTTATTTTATTGAACGAAAAAAGTGCATAATTAAGTTTGTTCCCCTTCCTGCTACTTTACCTCATTGCAGTGGAGTAGGCAGAGACCATCTTAAAGTGTTGTCCTGCTGAGGACACCCGGCGCTCTGACATTAATGAGCTAGGGGCGGAGCTGACAGTCTGTGCATCCGGCACAGACTTTACCCCCTCGTGTTGCCACTGCACAGATAAAAAATAATAACAATAATCAGTCCCTGATATGAGGAGTGTCAGTGTACCTGAGGTCTGTATTATATGAAATAATACAATTATATATAACAATGATTTCTAAATTTAACCATGCCACTATACATTTTGGCTGTTGAGTTAAGGGTAAAAGTTAAGTGTCCTATAAAGATAAATACTCGTTCCTCCGGGTGCTGTATCAATAGGGAGTGCAAAGTCCCCCGACTTGAATACAAACACCACCAAACACCAGCTGACTCTGGAAGCATAAACGAGGTACGTCCAATATAAATAAATGCAAACATTCCTTTATTTAAATGTCCATACACTATAAAAGCTCAGGAGCAAAAAACAGGTCCACAAAATGCATCTTCCATGTTTTACAGTTTGCATTGCTTACAATTTGAAATACTTACAGCTAGATGAAATTGGGAAATTACAGCAGTTTGCAAGAAGCCAAGACTGCCCACGCTAGCTGAGTAACAGTCAATTTCCCCCTTTTTTTTGCTGCAGGAACCAATAAGAATAATGCTATTCGAATGATTGGAATTTCCTTTCTCTCTAGTGATGTCATCAGACAATATGTTGCGCTGTTAAGAGATCCTACTGTGTTCAAGAGCAAGTTTATAACAGTCCACATAACGTATTCTATTCCAGCAGTACAGGAAGTGACTAAATGATACAAAACTTTATACCCTCAGTGTCTATATAATCAATTCTGCAACACCTGTAGTATACATGCAGAGGGCTTGAGTCAAATATGTTATTTATGCAGGATGCCTGCATCAAATCAAACTGAAAAATAGCCTGTGTGCTATACAAGCAGTGATATTCATCTTACACCAAAGTGAGTTTGGGGACTAGACTGTCCCTTTAATGTTCACTTAAAGGGACACTAAACGTTTTTTTTTTTCACTTGGGCTTCTAATAGAAGCCCAAGTGAAAAGTTAGGTGTCCCTGGTATGAGGATGAACTGGCGTGTACTTTCATAGTACATGCCGGTTTATCCTCTGACCGAGGGGATGGGACTCTTCATCGCGGCTGCTTCTGCGCAGCCGCTTCACCGCTGACTCTACAGCTCAAGACAGATCGTCACTGGAGATTTCATTGCGGGACATTTCATCGCTAAAGGTAAGTATTTTACCGATTTTAGTTTGTTTAGAATTGGGGTTTAGGGGGTTAGAATTAGGTTTAGTGTTTGGGGTTAATTTTACTATTAGGGGTCGGGGGGTTAGTATTAGGGTTAGTATTAGGGTTTAGGGGGTTAATTTTAGTATTAGGGGTCGGGGGTTAGTATTAGGGTTTAGGGGGTTAATTTTAGTATTAGGGGTCGGGGGTTAGTTGGGTTAGTATTAGGGGTCGGGGGTTAGTATTAGGGTTAGTATTAGGGTTTAGGGGGTTAATTTTACTATTAGTTGTCGGGGGTTAGTATTAGGGTTAGTATTAGGGTTTAGGGGGTTAATTTTAGTATTAGGGGTCGGGGTTAGTATTAGGGTTTAGGGGGTTAATTTTAGTATTGGGGTTAATTTTTGTGTTAGTATTGGGGTTTAGTGTTTAGTGTTACTATTGGGGGGGAATCATTTATTAGGGGGGGGTGATTTTACTTTTACTTTTAGATTTGTCAGAGCTGACAGTTCAGCGCTGAACTGTCAGCTCTTACATAGCCGCGTCCGCAATGAAACGGCCGCGTTATACTTCATTGCTGACAGTTCAGCGTTCTAACTGCCGCGCTAAACTGTCAGCGATGAAGATGCGACGAAGAAGTGTCCTAGACCCCTGACCGACAGCTGCCTTGTTTCCTTAACTCGGTCCCTCCTACTGATCCCATGCAAAAATGAGGGTCTCTCACTGTGCTAGCAGCGAGAGACCCTCGCATTCAGCTGTCAGAATGGGGTGATCCCCCGCTCTGATTGGCTGTGCTCGTGCTGACAATTGTCAGCACGTGACAACCAGAACTGCTGTGTCTCACATGTGAGACACAGCAGATAGTAAACCTGCGTGTATCTATTAAGATACACGTCGGATTTACTTAATTCTACCGGGACATGTATTCACATCAATTGTTTAATTTTCATTTAACACAGAATAAATAAAAAAAATATATTATTGCTAAAAATAATATTTAATGCAATTTATTTTACAGATTTCCTTGAAATTTGATTTTATGTTAGTATAGCTTGTTTGCGACATTGAATATCAGAAACAGGTCTTTTTTGACCTCACTGTTATGCCGACATAGACGTTTTATTAATCCATAAAGGGGTTAACTGTTTCCATTCATAACTCCTTTTGTTATTCTGAACAGTTTTGGCTAAGGTAATGCCTCCAAACCACTCTGCTCTCAATTAATTTAAGTCAGCAGTGTAACAATTAACAGTGGTTACATGGTTAACCACCTTCTTCCAATTCATACGCGTTCACAAATTGTGCTCTTTAGTTTTATTTAATCTTATTTTCACAACTTTAATTAAAAACAGAGACAATTTAAAAGAAATCTAAACAAGCACAATCCAGCGTACTGTTGGCAGGGAATCAGTTGGTGCGGACAACATACAGCTTGCTGTAGATATACATGCCTCTGTTACCTAAACATTGCTATTGCCGTGAATGTAGAGAACAAAAATGGGACTATAGTGTGCATTAGCAGAAGCAAATAAGTGTATTAATAGAAACAAATGTTTTACGGTCAAACTTTAATTTCCAGAACAATTAAAACAACAAATTATTGGAAATATTCTACATTTTTTGTTTGTTTTCTAAAGTAACAATAAAATTAAAAATGAACAAGCATAATGTCTCCCAGCCGATAGTGCTAAGTGCGCTCAAGATACACCATGTGACGTGATGATGTCATAATGCAGGCCTTGACAAATTTGATTTAAATCTAGGAGCCAGCTCAAAACTTTAGGAGCCAGTATTAAAAGCTGTGTAAAATGCTTGGGTCCCAGTCCATAGACATATATAAATGAAATACAAGTATAGATACACACCATTCATACATACTATTTAATGCACACACAAGCTGACACACATTAATGCACACTTGCTCACCCACTTAATTTCTAATACACACCAACACAGGTCACTGAGATACACTAACACAAAAACCCTAATCTGCTGATACATACACTAACACATGCTGACACAAATACATACATACACTAACACATGCTGACACAAATACATACATACACTGACACAAATACATACATACACTAACACATGCTGACACAGATAGATAGATACATACATACATATGTACAATTCATGCTGACACATACATACATGCACTAACATGCTGACACAAATACATACATACTAATATGCTGATATAGGCACTAACACATGCTGAGACAAATACATACACACACTAACATGCTGTCAAAAATACATACACACACTAATATACTGATACACACGCTGACACAAATACAAACATACACACACTAACACATGCTGTCACAGAGGATACATACAAACTAACATGCTGATAAACATGCTGACACAAAAACATACAAACTAATATGCTAATACACACACCAACACATGCTGACACAAATGCATACATACACACTAACACATGCTATCACAAATGCATAAATACACAGTAACCCATACTGTCACACATACATACATACACACTAACACATGCTGTCACAAATACATACACACACTAACACATGCTGTCACAAATACATACATACACACTAACATGCTGTCACAAATACATACATATACACACTAACACATGGTGTCACACATACATACCCATACTAACACATGCTGTCACAAATACACACACTAACACATGCTGTCACAAATCCATACATACACAGTAACCCATGCTGTCACAAATTCATACATACACAGTAACCCATGCTGTCACAAATACATACACACTAACCCATGCTGTCACAAATACATACATACACACTAACACATGCTATCACAAATACATACATACACACACTAACACATGCTGTCATAAATAAATACATATATAATACACACTAACACATGCTGTCACAAATACATACATACACATGCTGACACACATACACACTAACATATGCTGTCACACGCATACATACATACATACATACACACTAACACATGCGGTCACAAATACATACACACACACACTAACACATGCTGTCACAAATACATACACACACACACACTAACACATGCTGTCACAAATGCATACACACACACTAACACATGCTGTCACAAATGCATACACACACACTAACACATGCTGTCACAAATGCATACACACACACTTACACATGCTGTCACAAATGCATACACACACACTAACACATGCTGTCACAAATGCATACACACACACTAACACATGCTGTCACAAATGCATACACACACACTAACACATGCTGTCACAAATGCATACACACACACACTAACACATGCTGTCACAAATACATACACACACACACACTAACACATGCTGTCACAAATACATACACACACACTAACACATGCTGATTCATTATATGATAGAATCATTCATACAAACAGGTGCTGAATCCAAACATTCATGCTAAGACACAATCACACACGCTGATACACACACTATTCACATACTATAATTACACTGGGAAGTTGGAGACAGACCCTGCATCCCGCTGGAACAGGCAGTTTTCCCTCCATTTTGAGGCAGCAGAAGAAGGAGTTCCCATCCCTCCTAACATGCATCTCCCCACTGCTAGAATTGCTGCCCAGTGAGCTTGTGGGAGTCTGCTGGCTGCTCTGTGCTGCTTCTCCCACACACTGTGTTATCTGATCAGAAGGTAACGGGCAGCAGAGTGTGGGACTGGGACAGTGCAGTTCACTGTGCTCAAAGAGTCTTCCAGGCGCCAGGAGTCAGATTTTAGTCACCATGGCGACCTGGCGCCCGGTGTCAAGCCCTGTCATAACGCTGCAAGACATTGTCAAACATGGACATAATATATAAGCACAAGCGAAAATGTTGTACTCCTAGTGTTAGGATAAACTGGCATTTACTTTAAGTACTTTATACCAGTTTATCTTCTGACTGGCAGCTGCCATGCTAATTACCCTTAGCCTTGCTGTTTCACCCTACTGTTCTTTTTGATGTCCACATGTCACCATTACAACCATTCATATATTTTTTTTTACTTATTTTCTCTTCTGTTTTTATTAATTTATTTTTTATCAGTTTTTCTTTTCATATTCATCTTTTTCATTATTTATATTTTTATTTGAAATTGTTTATCTTTATTTTCAGTTTTATTTTCATCTTTACATTTATTTTTACTTATCTATCTCTATATATTTTTGTGTATTCCCATTTTTTTCTTATGTCTATACCTCTTCAATTTTAATATTTTTTTTCTCACATTTTTCTTACTCTCTCTTATTAGGATCCTCATTTTTATAATTTAGTACTGCAGGGCTCTACAAACCTTGGTCGCCATAGCGACCATGAAAGTAGACCTGGCGTCCGAGGGCTGTCAGCCTCATGTCCCCCTTGCTGGTGCAATCCATTTTTTTTTCTAGCGCATCTTCATTCATCTTCCATCTGAGTGCCGGGTGTCAAGTGATATCTCAGCACTCAGACACTAGAGCGAGTTGCACAAGGGGGTGCAACCCGCTCTAGTGCCTGAGTGCCGAGATAACACGTGACACCCAGCAGTCAGACGGAAGATGAATGAGATCCAGTTGCAGCAGAAATGCCCCCCTCCCCTAATGAGGTAACATTAAGATATTTATTGTCTCTTAAAAACAAAACAAAAAAACTGCTGACTGACAAGTAACTAACTGGCTGTGTTTGTGTTGTGTGTTTGTGTGTATGTATGTATGTAACTGGCTGTTTATGTAAGCTTGCGTACCAGTCTGTTCTAGTTTGTCTAACTTAGTATCTAGTTCCCTCCTATGCTCTTTATCTAGCGCTACTTAAATTGTTGGCGCAATATAAATAAATGATGTAATGTAGTGTGTGTGTGTGTGTGTGTATGTATGTAACTGGCTGTGTATATGTAACTGACTGTGTATGTGATGGGTGTGTGTATGGAACTGGCTGTGTATGTGATTGGTGTGTGTGTGTGTTTGTATGTATGTAGCTGGCTGTGCATACATACCACACATTAAGGAATTAATTTTCTCTTAAAAAAACAACAACAACGTGTGTATTTGACTGACGGGATGTCTGTGAGGTGTGTGTGTTTATGTTACTTTCTGTGTATGTATGTGACTGTATGTGAGGTGTGTGCATGTGAATGTGTGTGTGTATGTTTGATTTCATGATGTGCCATTGTCTGGCTCCTAAAATGGTTTGCTCGCTCCTAAAACTAAATATAAATTGTCTAGCCCTGTAGTACTGTAATCATTATTCTCACAGTTTTTCGATTACTTTGTTAGTTTGAATTGAGAAAACTCTCATGAAATGTGGAGAACTGTATGCACGGGGTTTCCACAGTAGTTTTTGCTCTGGCTCCATTGCACTTCTTTTACTTTCGGAACCCGCCGCGAGTGTGTTCAACTGCTGGATGTTTTTAGACTCTCCTGAGTCTATAATCTTCTTTTAATATACTACACACTGCTATTTAATGTACATCCTGTACGTAGCACGTAGCTCCGGTTACGCTTCTGGCTTCCAGTTTTGATCAATACTTTACAGAGGACTTGGCCTCTACTTGTGAACCTACACCTGGACGTGTGCTTGTCTGTATTTTATGCAGACCCAACAAACAAGACTTTTTCATTTTAGCTTCCTAAAAGGAGCATTAAACATTGTTTAACCCTTGCTTCCTCAAAGGAAGCAAGGGTTAAACAAAACATGTCCCGCTTCAGGTAAGTAAATACGACATGTATCTTAACCCTTTAAGGACCAGGGATTTTCCTGGGCCAAGGACCAGAGCGTTTTTCAATTTTTAATATGCAGTTTTTGAAACATAATTTTCCTCTCTCTCATTTAACGTACCCATACAAGTTATATGTTGTTTTTTAAAGGACAGTTAGAGCTTTCTTTTGATACCCTATACATAAAAATTATTTACATTTTAGTATTAAAAAATACATATAAAAGAGGAAATTTTGGAGGAAAAAAAAGTTTTTCCCCATTATTTTCCCAATAATAAGCTACATAACTAGTGCAACACTAACCCACTTATGCCCCCTAATTAACTAACTAATAAAAAAGAAAAATATTGGTTCCCAAACCCCTGTAAACAAAAAAGACAGAAAAAAAACTCTGAAGAGTGCGATGTCAGATCCGTAAAAATCATGCAACAGGCATGCAGGGGTTAAATTTTATTAAATAAATATATTAAAATTACCTTTATTTATTAAAAAAATCTTTATAAATTGTAAACCTATATGAGGGCCATAAAGTGGAAGGAAACGGATCACAGTTAAAAACTGTGATCAGCAATGAAAGGGTTCATTTTTATTTTTTTTATTTTTTTTTACCTCTGTGTATGTTATTTATTTCTTTTTTATTTACAGGTCACTCTCTGTGCTTCACTATAAGAACGTGAAGCACAGAGAGTGAATTAGAGGCAAAGTCAGTGTGTGAACACACTGACTTTGCATCTAATTTGCATGTTATCGCGGTGATCACTCAATCACCGCGATCACATACCCGGAAATCCACCGATCGGGTCCAGGAGCTTTGCCTCGGGTGCAAGGCTTAGTCCTGGACCCGTTGCAGACTAGCTGGCGGTGCACACGGAGCGCACCGCAGGCTAGACTGCATGACGAGTTAACTCGTCATAAGGTCGCTAATGCTGCGGCTCTTATGACGAGTTAACTCGTCATAAGGTCGCGAAGGGGTTAATAGATACACGCGGGTTTACTAACTGGTGTATCTCACATGCGAGACACAGCAGTTCCTGGTTTGTAAGCACGCGCACAGCCAATCAGAGCGGGCACTCGACCCACTCTGACAGCCGAAAGCAAGGGTCTCTCTGCTAGCACAGAGAGAGACCCTCGTTTTTGCATGGAATCAGCAGGGGGACCTAGTTAAGGTCCCTCCTGCTGATCCCATGCAAAAACGAGGGGCGCAGAGAGAGCCGACCAGACGGCTGCCTACTTTCCATGGAAGCATGGCAGCTGTTGGTCAGAGGATAAACTGGCGTGTACTATCAAAAGTACACGTCAGTTTATCCTCATACTAGGAACAACTAACTTTTCCCTTGTGCTTATATATTTGAAGCACAAGTGAAAATAAAGTTCCGTGTCCTTTTAAAGCAGTATTCCACCACGCATATTTTTTTATGTTGTGCATGGTTTTATTATATATGTAATACACTTATATTTACTATATATTTTACTTTCAAACAAGTAGTTTTACATACATTCACTGGGACCTTGAAATTCAGTGACATCATTGACCCTTTAAAGCGGTTTTCTCTGTGCTGTCATTAGCTGTTACTCTGGAATAAATCTCTCTCTGTTGTGCTCAGCTGTCATTGGGATGCAAGGCAGAATAGTTTCAGACAGGAGGGCTTCTGGAGATAGACAGGACTGTCACTATAGCAACAGCAGTAATTCAAACTTTTATATGCAGTTTTTAAGAGATAGGAAAGGAAGTGTTGAGGAAAAACATAGAAAACTTTTTTTCTTTACATTACATATTACATTACATTACATTACCATTTATTTATATAGCGTCCAAAATTTACGTAAAGCTAGGTACAGAGCATAGAAGGGAACTACATACTAAGTTAGACAAACTAGAAACAGACTGGTACATGAGGTAGAGAACCCTGCTCGCAACCTTCAATCTAGAGGGAATACAGCATGTATGTACCGGAGCTGTCCTTGTAACCCCTTCGTGACGCATGGTGCTTGCGTCCCAGACGACGCAAACACCAAAACGTCATGTTTTGTTTCTGGCCACCGATCACAAGGATCACTAAAACTGTATATAGTTCGTTTACTTTCATTCTTTACAAGTGGTAAAGTTCTAAACAAAAAATGTTTCCAAATATTTTGCGTTTTAACGGTTTCCTTGTGTGAATTGTTGAACTTTTTTTTTATTTTTTAAATGAATTATTGTTGAGCTACATGAATCTTCCATCCAGTCTTTTTATTAGATCTATAAAAGATTTATAAAAAAAAAAACTTCAGCATATGTTTGAAATATGGTTGCATATCAGTGGATGGCAGATGTTGCCTTTTACTGCTTTTTTAAACATTTTTTAAAGTATAATTAAATCTATAATGTCCTTTTTTTGTAGTAACATTTTGTCATTTTAGAAAAAGGTTTGAGCGCATCATACACTTTTTACAGATTTAGATGTATGTTATGTTCACTGTATGTAGCAATCGCTTCTTCCCTCATGTGGAGTTAGGCTTGTCTCCAACCTTGTCCCTCCTTCCTATTCACCCCTGAAAGTTTTTACCCAAGCTGCCCACTGGCCCCCAGTGCACTGTTACTGCCCCTCTGGCCTCAGTCTCCATGTTCCAACTGGATGGCTTGTTAAAGTCCCAATTGGACAGAGCACAATATTTTAGAGTGCCCTATTGCTCTTAATACTTTTGTAATATATTGTTTATTGCCAAGTATTCAGCAAAGGGCAAAATAAGTTTAACATTGAATGTAACTTTCTGGGAAGCTCATGTACAAGAGAACAGGAAATTGCTTGAATGCTCAATATTGCCTTTGGCAATCTGTTTAGAAAAAAAGTTTTGTCTTTTTATTTGTATTACTCCTTAGCTCAGTGAAAATGACTAACTGGTACTTACTGATGCTCTATAGAACTGGGATTATTAAAAAACAAAAAAAATTGCTACATGTGTTAAATTTCACACTGTTGTCTGTCTCCTAACTTTCTGCTTTTAAACAATCTTCTACAGAACTGAAATCAGTACAGTTGTAGGGTTTTGTAGTATTTCATAAATGAACCAAGTGTTATACCTGAGAACTTTCTGTGTTCGGAGCCTTTTGGACTTGTTGTTTGGCACCTTTGCGTAAGACAGATTTGTTTCCAGTCACACTGGTATCACATTCTAATAGTCTGTGCTCCGGTGATGACATTCCTTTTTCAAGGTCACAGGCAGATGAAAATATATTTGCGATGTTATAAATAAATAATAATGATAATAGAGATATATTTTTCTGGCAAAAAGCCAGAATAAAGCAGATTCCAAAATCTTCTACAATTTTCATGTTGATTATTTTAGGTTGTAGTTGAGTGAAGTTTCATATGAAATTATACAAATAAATCAATAATTCACTTGTGTTATATAGAAATTAATCATTATAACAAAGTGTTTAACCAGAAAGGGTATGTGCAGATATTGAGATGTATTAATGATTCAATGCCATTAACTGGTGCAGTAATATCACTACAAAGGACTATACTGTCAATAAATGTCTACCGCTCTGTTATAAAAAAAAAAAAAAAAAACACCATTGAAACACTGTTCGGTGAGGTAATTACTAGTGTTGAGCGAACCCGAACCGCACTGTTCGGGTTCGTACCGAACTTTACGGTTTTTGGACCCCGGACCCGAACACGGACATTTCACTGTATGAAATTCTTATGAATGGGGACTCTATTTCGGTTTATTGAAAGCCAATAGCATTACATGTATTCCATAAGCCGAAAGTCTATAAACCGAAAGACATTCTGTTTATAGACTTTCTTTTTATAGAATAGCAATAGCATTACATGTATTCTATAAAACGAAAGTCTATAAACGGAATGTCTTTCGGTTTATAGACTTTCGGTTTATGGAATACATGTAATGCTATTGCTATTCTATAAACCGAAATAGAGTCCCCATTCATACGAATAGGTCAATTGACCTATTCGTATGAATGGGGACACTCACCCACATTTTACTTCATTTTGCAGCCCTCTAGCCCTTTCCAGGACTTTTTTAGAGACATTTTAGTGGCCAAAAGTTCGGGTCCCCATTGACTTCAATGGGGGTTCGGGGTCAAGTTCAACCACAGACTTTTTTCCGAAGTTTGGCCGAACACGCCGAACCCGAACATCCAGGTGTCCGCTCAACTCTAGTAATTACCACACAAACACTGATTCATTGACAGCGGTAAAAAGCATGATAATAGCGGGTTGGAGAGAATAGCAATATTTTTTTGCAAAACGGCATTATTCCCTAGTGATTTAATGCAGGGCTCGACAAACCCCAGGCGCCAGGTCGCCATGGCGACCAGGAAATTAGACCTGGCGCCTGGGTGCTGTCAGCCTCATGGTCCCCTTGCCGCTGCCATCTGATTTTTCCGCAGCGCGAGGGGGTAAAGTCTGTGCCGATGGCTGATGGCACAGACTGTGCAAGCTCCGCCCCCTCGCGCAACGCGTGTCTGAGTGCCGGGTGTCGTCACGTGACATCCTGGCACTCAGCACGCCGACCAAGTTCAGCTGCTGCACGAATGTCCCCCTCCCCTGCAGTGAGGTAAAGCAGCAGGGAGGGGGGACACACCAAGAAGAAACCCCCAAGAAAAGACTGTGTGAGGTAGATATGTGTGTGTATGTATTGTAAAGTAGGTGTGTGTGAGGGGTTTGTTTATATGGGTATATGTAAAGTAGGTGTGTGTGTGAGGTGTTTGTATATATGTGTATATGTAAAGTAGGTGTGTGTGAGGTGTTTGGATATATGTGCATATGTAAAGTAGGTGTGTGTGTGAGGGGTTTGTGTATATGGGTGTATGTAAAGTAGGTGTGTGTGAGGTGTATGTATATATGTGTATGTAAAGTAGGTGTGTGTGAGGTGTTTGTATATTTGTGTATATGTAAAGTAGGTGTGTGTGAGGTGTTTGTATATTTGTGTATATGTAAAGTAGGTGTGTGTGAGGTGTTTGGATATATGTGTATATGTAAAGTAGGTGTGTGTGGTGTTTGTATATATGGGTATATGTAAAGTAGTTGTGTGTGAGGCGTTTGGATATATGTGTATATGTAAAGTAGTTGTGTGTGTGTGTGTGTGTGTGTGAGATGTTTGGATATATGTGTATATGTAAAGTAGGTGTGTTTGTATATATGTGAAGTAGACGTGTGTGTTAATGAATTGTGTTTATGTTTGCGTGATTGTCTGGCTCCTAAAAAAAATTTCTGGCTCCTAAAATCAAATTAAATTTGTCAAGCCCTGATTTAATGGATGGTATTTTTGCAGTTCCCGTTTCCATTGAATCACATGTTATTCTAAACGGAGTTGAACTTTACATTTTTCTGGCCTTAACAGCCGCATTGAAACTACTCTGGTTTTCAGGCATGTCTTATGGTTGTTACGTTTACCCAACACCCTGGGGATGTTACTCTTACCCAATTTAATGGTACTCATTTTATCTACCGCAGAAGGATGGGGCATTCGTCCAGTGAGCTACCTCGCCAACTTAATGTTTCATAAAAATATTTAAACTTGATATTCAAATGTTTATTTAAATAAATGGACATCCCACAAATGGGAATAACCTGGGCTCCTGAGGTCGGCACTATCAGTTAGGGAGTATTACCTTGACAAATATGAACTTTCTGGAGCTACAGCCAACGGCCCCTCGCCAACAGTGCAGGTGCGAATGAAGACAGGGCTCGACAAACCCCAGGCGCCAGGTCGCCATGGCGACCAGCAAATTAGACCTGGCGCCTGGGTGCTGTCAGCCTCATGGTCCCCTTGTCGCTGCCATCCGATTTTTCTGCAGCGCAAGGGGGTAAAGTCTGTGCCGATGGCCGATGGCACAGACTGCAAGCTCCGCCCCCTCGCGCAACGCGTGTCTGAGTGCCGGGTGTCGTCACGTGACATCCTGGCACTCAGCACGCCGACCGATCAGAGAGCAGCAGCAGCAGGAATGTCCCCCTCCCCTGCAGTGAGGTAAAGCAGCAGGGAGGGGGACACATCAAGAAGAAACCCCCAAGAAAAGACTGTGTGAGGTGGGTGTGTGTTTGTATGTATTGTAAAGTAGGTGTGTGTGAGGTGTTTGTATATATGGGTGTGTGTGTGAGGTGTTTATATATATATATGGGTATATGTAAAGTAGGTGTGTGTGAGGTGTTTGTATATATGGGTATATGTAAAGTAGGTGTGTGTGAGGTGTTTGTATATATGTGTATATGTAAAGTAGGTGTGTGTGAGGTGTTTGTATATATGTGTATATGTAAAGTAGGTGTGTGTGAGGTGTTTGTATATATGGGTATATGTATAGTAGGTGTGTGTGAGGTGTTTGGATATATGTGTATATGTAAAGTAGGTGTGTGTGAGGTGTTTGTATATATGGGTATATGTATAGTAGGTGTGTGTGAGGTGTTTGGATATATGTGTATATGTAAAGTAGGTGTGTGTGAGGTGTTTGTGTATATATGGGTATATGTAAAGTAGGTGTGTGTGAGGTGTTTGGATATATGTGTATATGTAAAGTAGTTGTGTGTGTGTGTGTGTGAGGTGTTTGGATATATGTGTATATGTAAAGTAGGTGTGTGTGAGGTGTTTGGATATGTGTATATGTAAAGTAGGTTTGTTTGTATATATGTAAAGTAGGTGTGTGTGTTTATGAATTGTGTTTATGTTTGCGTGATTGTCTGGCTCCTAAAAATAATTTCTGGCTCCTAAAATCAAATTAAATTTGTCAAGCCCTGAATGAAGACATTTCTAAAGAAAAAATTGAGCTGTCACTCCGATTCATAAGGTGAATGAATAGTCTAATGAGCACAACAGTGTATCAGATAAGGGGACAGAAACACTTGACGCATTTTGAGTCTACTTATGATTAAGAGTCAGTATACGTGAAACACGTAAAGTGTGCTCATTAAAATATTCATTCCCCTTACGAATCGGAGTGCCAACGCAATTTTTTCCTTTGGAAATGTCATTCTTTATTTAAAGGAACACTCCAACCTGAAAAAAAATGTGCAAATATTGCACATCAAGCGGACATTTAAAAAAAAAAAGAAGTACAATTTAAATTTTTGCAATGATTCTAGTTAAAAACCTTAATTTTGCAGGATTTTTGCTAGGTATGGATCCTCCTTCCTTTTCTTCATTTGAAAAGAGCAACTATGCTAATGTATGTCAGTTGGCATATACGTCTGAACTAATGTATGTCAGTTGGCATATGTCTGTCAGTGTTTGCATTGTATTACTAGGTGTGCAACCCTGAAAGTAAAAACGACCAATAATTATGGGGTGATCAATGTTTTCTTATTGCTGCTGACTCATCTTTTTTTTATTCAGAATCTTTTTATTGTTTTAAACATTTAGAATGTCTTTAATTAATAACACCTGTTTATTCATACCTTCATTTTGGAGCCAGAATATCTATTTGGCAAACTCAACAGATTAGACTGGCTGTGTGTTTATGCAGTGAATATTTGGCTCTAGAATCATTAACTGGAATGTATTGGAATTACAATTCCTATTGGCAAGTGGTGTTGTAGCTGTTCTACAATATTTTTTTTGTGAAAAGAGTTTGATAGATTTGAAAAATGCAAAGGATTCTGGTAAATGTTCATTAAATTCCATTGCCAGGTGGTTTCCCTTTTCTTTACACTTTAAAAAAATAAGCTCTGTAAATATTTGTCTCTTTACACTAACATATTTATCTTCAAGGGAATTTGACCACACATTCTTAGTAAAGAGTAATCCGTAAAGTTGTTCATTAAAATGGCAGATTGAGTTAAAGTAACATTTGGCTCACAAATATGTTGGTTCTTTGTTAAAACATTTAAAGGTCTACTCAAAAGGGGATAGAACTGCAAGAAATTGAGAAGAGAATTTCAAACTTAAGGCCATTCAGCTGCACTGGAGAATTTTTCCAACTTGGCTTACATTGGCCTAAAGTTTGAACTTCTCATCTAGCTTCCCTGCAATTCTCGTTTTATTGAGTAGACCCTTAAATGAACAATAAAATGTATATTTCACTTGTGCTTCTAATATACAGGGAGTGCAGAATTATTAGGCAAGTTGTATTTTTGAGGATTAATTTTATTATTGAACAACAACCATGTTCTCAATGAACCCAAAAAACTCATTAATATCAAAGCTGAATATTTTTGGAAGTAGTTTTTAGTTTGTTTTTAGTTTTAGCTATTTTAGGGGGATATCTGTGTGTGCAGGTGACTATTACTGTGCATAATTATTAGGCAACTTAACAAAAAACAAATATATACCCATTTCAATTATTTATTTTTACCAGTGAAACCAATATAACATCTCAACATTCACAAATATACATTTCTGACATTCAAAAACAAAACAAAAACAAATCAGTGACCAATATAGCCACCTTTCTTTGCAAGGACACTCAAAAGCCTGCCATCCATGGATTCTGTCAGTGTTTTGATCTGTTCACCATCAACATTGCGTGCAGCAGCAACCACAGCCTCCCAGACACTGTTCAGAGAGGTGTACTGTTTTCCCTCCTTGTAAATCTCACATTTGATGATGGACCACAGGTTCTCAATGGGGTTCAGATCAGGTGAACAAGGAGGCCATGTCATTAGACTTTCTTCTTTTATACCCTTTCTTGCCAGCCACGCTGTGGAGTACTTGGACGCGTGTGATGGAGCATTGTCCTGCATGAAAATCATGTTTTTCTTGAAGGATGCAGACTTCTTCCTGTACCACTGCTTGAAGAAGGTGTCTTCCAGGAACTGGCAGTAGGACTGGGAGTTGAGCTTGACTCCATCCTCAACCCGAAAAGGCCCCACAAGCTCATCTTTGATGATACCAGCCCAAACCAGTACTCCACCTCCACCTTGCTGGCGTCTGAGTCGGACTGGAGCTCTCTGCCCTTTACCAATCCAGCCACAGGCCCATCCATCTGGCCCATCAAGACTCACTCTCATTTCATCAGTCCATAAAACCTTAGAAAAATCAGTCTTGAGATATTTCTTGGCCCAGTCTTGACGTTTCAGCTTGTGTGTCTTGTTCAGTGGTGGTCGTCTTTCAGCCTTTCTTACCTTGGCCATGTCTCTGAGTATTGCACACCTTGTGCTTTTGGGCACTCCAGTGATGTTGCAGCTCTGAAATATGGCCAAACTGGTGGCAAGTGGCATCGTGGCAGCTGCACGCTTGACTTTTCTTAGTTCATGCGCAGTTATTTTGCGCCTTGGTTTTTCCACACGCTTCTTGCGACCCTGTTGACTATTTTGAATGAAACGCTTGATTGTTCGATGATCACGCTTCAGAAGCTTTGCAATTTTAAGAGTGCTGCATCCCTCTGCAAGATATCTCACTATTTTTGACTTTTCTGAGCCTGTCAAGTCCTTCTTTTGACCCATTTTGCCAAAGGAAAGGAAGTTGCCTAATAATTATGCACACCTGATATAGGGTGTTGATGTCATTAGACCACACCCCTTCTCATTACAGAGATGCACATCACCTAATACAGGGCTTGACAAATTTAATTTTATTCTAGGAGCCAGCAAAAATTTTTAGGAGCCAGACAATCACGCAAACATACACGCAATTCATAAACACACACACACCAACCCACGTCACATATACACCCCACACACACCAACCCACGTCACATATACAAACCCCACACACCAACCCACTTCACATATACACACCCACACTTCACACATATATACCCCCCCTTCACATATACACCTCCCCCCCACACTTCACATATACATCCCTCCCCCCCTTCACATATACACCTCCCCCCACACTTCACACATATATACCTCCCCTTCACATATACACCTCCCCCCACACTTCACACATATATACCTCCCCCCCACACTTCACACATATATACCTCCCCCCCACACTTCACACATATATACCTCCCCTTCACATATACATCTCCCCCCCACTTCACATATACAACTCAAACATACACAAGTTTTTTTTTTCCCTTCTTAACTTCTGAGTTCTGGGTGTCGTCTCTTGACAACCCAGCACTTAGCCGAAAGAGCCATGAAGATCGGCTGCGGCACGAATGTTTCCCCTCCCTGCTGCCTTACCTCATTGCTGGGGAGGGGGAACATTTGTGCCGCAGCTGATCCTCATGGCTCTTTCGGCTGAACACTCACACACGTGTTGCGCGAGGGGGGGGGAGCTTGCTGTCTGTCCCCTCGCGCTGCAAAAGACGGATGGCAGCGGGAAGGGGAACATTAGGGTAACGGCACCCGGGCGCCAGGCTCCATTTCCAGGTCGCCATGGCGACCTGGCGCCCGGGGTTTGTCGAGCCCTGACCTAATATGCTTAATTGGTAGTAGGCTTTCGAGCCTATACAGCTTGGAGTAAGACAACATGCATGAAGAGGATGATGTGGTCAAAATACTCATTTGCCTAATAATTCTGCACTCCCTGTAGAAGCACAAGTGAAATATTACCGTATTTTTCGCCTCATAAGACGCACCTGACCATAAGACGCACCCAGTTTTTAGAGAAGGAAAACAAGAAAAAAAACCTCAATATGCCAGGATTTAGCCATTCAATATGCCAGGATTTTTCCCCTCACTATGCCAGGATTTAGCCATTCAATATGCCAGGATTATGCCCCCCACTATGCCAGGATTTTGCCCCTCACTATGTTAGGCTTTAGCCACTCACTATGCCAGGCTTTTGCCCCTCACTATGCCAGGATTTTGCCCCTCACTGTGCCAGGATTTTGCCCCTCACTATGCCAGGCTTTAGCCACTCATTATGCCAGGCTTTTGCCCCTCACTAAGCCAGGATTTTGCCCCTCACTGTGCCACGATTTTGCCCCTCACTATGCCAGGCTTTAGCCACTCATTATGCCAGGCTTTTGCCCCTCACTATGCCAAGATTTTCCCCCTCACAATGCCAGGATTTTGCCCCTTATTATGCCAGGATTTTCTCGTTTGTGCCACCCTCCTCCCCCCTTCCCTAGTATTTACCTCCGTGCTGCTCTCTGTCATTTCCGCCGTGCAGTCTAACCTTCTGCACGGAGGAAGGAAGCTCTGGTCCCTATTTTTTTATTCTTAACTTTATTGAAGCAGCGTGACTTCAATGAAGTTAAGAAGAAGAAAAATCGCGACCGGAGCTTCCTTCCTCCGTGCAGGAGGTTAGACTGCAAGGCGGAAACGACAGAGAGCAACAACAAGCAGGTAAGTACTACATTCGCTCCATAAGACGCACAGACATTCCCCCTCACTTTTGAGGAGGAAAAAAGTGCGTCTTATGAGGCGAAAAATACGGTAGTTGTTCCTAGTATGAGGATGAACTTGCGTGTACTTTTGATAGTACACGCCAGTTTATCCTCTGACCGACAGCTGCCATGCTTCCATAGGAAGCAGGCAGCCGTCTGGTCGGCGACTGGGCAGAGAGAGACCTTTGTTTTTGCATGGGATCAGCAGGGGGCACCTGAACTAGCAGCGAGAGGCCCTCACATTTGGCAGTCAGAGTGGGGCGAGCCAGGAATGGCTGTATCTATTAAGATACATGTCGGGTTTACTTAGAAGTCCGCAACATGCTTTTTTAACACTTGCTTCCTTCAACGAAGCAGGGTTAAAACAATGTGCAATGTTCCTTTAAGGGGAGAAAAAGTAACGAGTAACTGAATGATCAAGAGTGTGTATTTATTTTTATTTTTTTCAAATGAGAATTATCAAAAATTAACCAATGAAAACAAAGTTTCTAGTCACGAGGTAAAATACACTGGTATGAACAATTTTATACAGCTAGAAATAAAAAAGTGATGCTTTACTTTTTCACTAATATTATTAGCATGTGTGATTTGTAGTACACATATAGTGACTTTTTACTTAAGCGCCAACTGTGGTGATTGCAAAAATCAGGCCAAAATAGCTTGTTTAGTTTGAACATTCGTGAAACTTGGTTATTCAATTTAGTCATTTTGGTCTTTTTTTTCTTCTTGTTTTGGTCAAGTTGCCACAGTTCTATATTCATTGAATAGACGCTATCTACCTTTTTTAAAGCGAGAGCCCATGGCAATTTTGAGGAGCTAATTCTAATTTAAAAATTCTAATTTATAATTATATTTCTCTATTACTTTTTTGATTTTCTTAACATCATGGGAAATGTTGTTTATCTGCCAAAAGTTATTTCTCCCATTTTTTTAACCCTCAGCTACCAAAGCCTTAGTCAGTCCCTATCAATCTCGGCCTGTACCAATTACCGTATTTGCTCGACTATAAGATGAGGTTTTTTTCTGAAAAAAAATTCTGAAAAATACCCCTGGTCTTATAATCGAGGTCGTCTTATAATCTGACCTCAAATTGAGGTCAGATTATAAGACAGTGATCCAGGTCCCTCTCTAACAGCAGGGGAATATCTGCGCGATGAGCGCAGACTCCCCCTGCTGCCGCCCGGCACGACCGCTGGGACTTCTATGATGAAGCCGGGGAGAGAGACAACACTAAGGGGGGGAGAGAGACAAAGCTGGGGGCAAGGGAAAGAGAGAGGCAGCATTGGCACATAAAAGGAAATAAAAACAAGAAATGCATTTTTTGATATAATATTTTATTAAAAAAGCAATTTACATGTGAATATATACAAGTTGAACATTTTTCCTATAGGGTAGTCTTATATTCAGGCTTTTAGTTTTTTTCCTAAAGGAATATCCAAAGTTTGGGGGGTCATCTTATAATCAGGTCGTCTTATAATCGAGCAAATACGGTATGTTCATCCAGCCTATTCACTAACTAGTAAAATGTGGTGAATTGACAAGGAATTCGAAAAATCAGGCATTAAAGTCTCTAATTTGCCTGTATTTCCTTCTCTATTATTAATGCCTGCTTTTTAGAATTCCCTTATCAATTCACTATTTTTCCCCAGAATATAATGTAATCTGTACATTGGCAGACTACTTTACTTACTACAGCATTACAAATCCATACAGTTTAAGCAGAGATAATACCCTTACATTCACATTACTTTTTCTTGTTTTGCTGAGAAAATAGTTTCTGGACAAACTTCCAGTAAGGTTCCTCATTTTTTTACTTTTTATATCATTTAAACTTATTTCATGAACGAAAAATGTCTGCACAAAAATGGGAAACAAAATATTTGTTGTGTTGCCATAGCATAAGGAGGTTTAAATCGGTAAAGTTAAATGTGTCATTTACAAAGTCTTAAACAAATGTTAACACAACAGGGTTTACACGGAAAAAAAAAAGAAATGCAAAAATTAGGCATTTAAAACTGCGTTGTTGAGATGGACAAATTTGAGAATTTCAGCTTTGAGGGCCTGGTTCAAAAAGGGACTTTATTATCCAACCTGCAAGACTTAATACAAAAGGGATAAACTGTAAAGGGCTAATTTACCAGAATGGAGCAGGCCTTCTGAATATGATTCTCTTTAAAAGATGAACAAAGTTTGAGTTATGTGAGAGCCAAAGCTGTTGCGATATCTTATTGGCTCGTTTTGGTCCTTGCATGAATAAGGAAGCCAACTATTGCATAAGAATACATTCTTTGTATGTGAGATCACTGATCCAGCCAGCCGCCTGTTTGATTCCTGGTCCTGGAGGGAATTAAACTAATAGATTATGGTATACCCATTATTTTTAGGCAACCTCAGGTAGGGAATTCCAGGGAAATGATCTAACGACTTCAAGCTAAATGTAAAACATACAGGAAGTTGTTTGCATTGGTAACAATATGTAACCAAGTTTAATATCATGATGGTAATGGAATCTATTAAATGAATTAGGATTTCTGTTATTTTTGACCAGTCTCAAGCTGTCACTCTACATTGTATACAGGGATAGGCAAGATGTCCGTACAAGGTCACCAGTGTCCATGTCAAGGTCTGTGGAAGTTCATAGAACACCATTAAATTGTCAGTCACAAAGTCCAGTAAATGTACAACATGGACCATGTTGGTTTATACCTGTGATTGGGTAACACCGTGACATGGACGTGATGTGGATCTCAGACTCACTGTGCACACTCTTGCAACTGTCTCTGACTATTTAAGGCCAAGATGCTGACATAATTTAGGGTAAGTGGTGCAAGCACGAGGGCTAGTAGGAATAGAAAGCGACAGGAATAATCCAGGGATGGCCCAGCAGGTCAGGGCAGGCAGAACAGAATTTGAACGAGAAGACAAACCAAAGATGAAAAATCATGCAGCACTGGTGCACAACTGAGAGACGAATGTACACACTCTGTGGCCATAAGAACTACCGAGCACTGATGGGTTATCCCAGAAGTAAGTTATAGTGCTCAAAGTACTGCAGGTACCGTGAACCGGGGGCAGCCAAATGGGAATTGTGGTTGACAACAACTTGAGTGCAGTTACTGAATCAGTGGGCTGTAATCAGGGTGGTTATGTCTAATCATTGCCAATCCAGTTGTTGTGAGCTACAGGTCCCATGATGGGCCTTTTAGAAAAAAAAATCAGGATAACTCTTGAAAAAGCTAAATTCCTTGAAAAAGGTGTATTCTGAAATTGGAGGTAATATCAGCCCGGGGCTTCTACTTATTTTTATATGCTGCTGTTGATAAGATATGTCTGTATACTTTATTTGAGTCTATATGTGAGCATTGCTGCAATTATGGATTACCATGCATGTTTTAATAGTGTTGTGATTTAAACAAACCTTTGTTATCTGTATAGCAGTTGGAGGGACCAGATGTCTTTCTTCCAAAAACAAGCTAAACACACTTACAAAGAACAACCACGTCTGGGGCTATTCACTAAAAAGTGAGTTGCAGGTGAGATGAACATTTCATCCTACCATTTTAACCATACACTGTGCAGAGAAAAACATGATGAGTTTCCTCTGCTAGGCAAACTGTCTCTGCACAGTATATAGCTAAATTGGTGAGATGAAATGTTCATCTCACCACAACTCACCTGCAACTTACCTTTTATTGAATAGCCCCAGTCATATCCTGTTCCATTGGGAAGTGTTGCTTAGCCTGGGGGCAGCAACACAGAGATCTGTGCTGACAGAGATACAGAGATACTCTTGTTCCCTAGCAGTACATGTGGATAGAAAAAGAACTACTCTTACCCATACTCCCGAGAGCCCAGAGAACCCTCTCTGGCACTCTTGGCACTGCCAAAGACTTAGTGCATGGTTATAATATCTCTTAATTGAAGATAATGACAGAAGTCTTTATTAATTAGCATTATATCTTTGTTTGAGTGCTGAATATATTTGAGTAATCCGTGCAGACTTGCTAGAAGGCTTTCAAATACTCCCTATCCATCGTGTCTTACAGCGTTTGGATCAATGTTAAGCTCAATATATTTAATTCCAAGTGCTGTCCCTGCAGAATTGAAAGCAAACTTGTCTGATCACATAATGCAGACATGGCAGTCTTGCATGATTAAACTCCATAAGATTTATAGGTTTCATGCAGAAGAATTTAATCTTTATTGGAAAACTGTTTCCTACAATTAGAAGGATCTTGGTCTGATGCCAACATACTGCCTTAGCTCAAACACCTGAGAATAACAGACAAGTAATGAGAGGGAGCATCTTTAACAATCCATGCTTTGTGATAAAGTTCAGGTATCTTTTTTTCTATAACCCTTATGCACATATCCTTAACTGCAAACCCTTTGTTAATGGGATACTATGGAATTTATTAATTCACTTATTCTAAACTTAAAGCTTATTGTAATGTGTTGGCACTAAATTGTATTAAATAAAATAGGCTTAATGTAAAACTTAATAATTTTAAACAATTAGTGGCAGCTCTGTTTTTAAAAAAAAAAATGTTTTTTTTTTACTATTTGAATCTACCACAAATCACCAGTTTCCTCCACTTTTACTCATGTCTATAAAATGTTGAATACTCTAAGAAGAGGGCATCCATCTTTATTTCAGAACAGGGCTGCTTAATCAGAAATACATGTGTGTACTGGGGCACATTAACTGTTTTTTTTTCAATTTTTATTACCAGAATGGTCTGAAAAAGACCCCTCGTCTTATATGCGAGGTCGTCTTTTAATCTGACCTCAAATCGAGGTCAGATTATAGGACATGGATCAAGGTCCCCCGCAGAGCTGCAGGGGACCTGGATCCCCCTCGCTAACAGCAGGTGGATGTCTGCGCGATACCGCCCGGCATGACCGCCGGGCTGCCTCCACTGGCCACCAATGATATTTGGGCAGCCGGGGGCGTGCAGACATCCTCCATGCTGCCCGACACTGCCGTCTATTATGACAGACCGGCTGCACGTACAGTGTCGTGCAGACATCCCCCGGCTGCCCCCACAAGCCACCAGGGAGATATGGGCAGCCGGGGGATGTCTGCACATATTGTGCAGACATCCCCCAGCTGCCCCCACTAGCCACCAGGGAGGCTATGTTAGGGGGGAGGGAGGGGCGAGACAGACAACATTGGGGGGAAGGTGGGGGGGGGGGGAGACAGACAACATTGGGGGGAGGGTGGGGGGAAGACAGACAACATTGGGGGGAGCGTGGGGGAGAGAGACAGACAACATTGGGGGGAGGGTGGGGGAGAGAGACAGACACCGTTGGGGGGAGCAAGAAATGCATTTTTTTTTATTATATCATAAGTTTTTATTAAATATTAAAAAGCAATTTACATGTAAATATATACAAGTTGAACTTTTTTCCTTTAGGGTAGTTTTATATTCAGGCTTTTAGTTTTTTTCCTAAAGGAATATCCATAGTTTGGGGGGTCGTCTTATAATCAGGGTCGTCTTATATTTGAGTAAATACGGTAAGTCAGTTGGGCCGAACCTCGTTATCAAACAGACTGCATTTGGCCCACGTGCTGGATGTTCGACGCCCAGGTCTCTAACATTATATATTCGCCAACAGTGCATTCTAATGTGGAGCGGCTATATCAATTTCTGTAGCCTTTAGTAGCCAAACAGACCAATCCAGGAGCCAGCCTGATTATATTTAGGAGCCAGGAAAATTGAACTTCCATAGAGTTATATTTAAAATAACTACACATAATAACACTAACAATATCATGCACACTCATCAACAGTTATTTTCTCAATGTTTGTGTCCACTGTATAAAACAATATTCTTTGTGTAAATTGCAGTATAGGTTTAAGGTAGAATATATGAGGGGAAAAGAAGATAATTCCATTTTAGTGATGACACTGGGATTGGTGCTACAATAATACATATGTAGTGTAATGTGTGTCCAGCCTCCCTAAACTCAAATTGGCTTCTAACGTGTACATCATTGTGTTTAAGCCCTGTTAATTCACCAGTTGAAACTGCTGCAGCAGCAAAAATGCCCAGAACACGTCTTACAAATGTTCAGGGTGGAAGAGATTCTATTAGTCATCTGCTGTGCAAAATGTATTTGTTCTGACAAGTTAGTGTGAATCCTGGTTCACAAGGAGAATGTGGCTCGCCTGGGGGATAGGGATATTCAAGAGTTAAACAAGCACGGCTCTTCTGTAAAACTGGAGGCAGTGTCAAAGGCACTTTGCCAGAGCGGTGATGGCTTACTAACACAAATGTCTATCCAGTGCCAAATAATAAAGTGGTTTATTTATTTCTCTTTATTCTCATGCAAATGTCCTCTGTATAAGCTGAACACATAACATGGATAACTGTACAATGGTACAATGGGGTGTTTTTTTGTATGGGTCAGTGCAGGCGATGGTCTACAGAAAAGGCATGAAGTAGCCTTAAAGGCTTAAATCATACCTGAAATTGTTCTTGAATAGCCATATCTATTAAAGGGACTCTGTCACCAAACACACAACAGATGCGCAGGCAATGAAAAAACTACTGAATTGAAGGTAGCTGTGCTTTTGATACAAATACTGTAATTACACTATTTTCAGGCTAAATATTAATGAGATGATGTCATAGATTTGCATAATTGCGGCCACAAAAGAAGTGTGGCATGGTATGCTAATTTTGAACAAAACGTCTCCCAGTGTGGTGCAGAGATTTGCCCACAAACTAATAAGTGGCTTCAAGCACTTCCTCCTCCACAGGGGAAGTGGTGTCACTTCATCTCCTGGCCACCAAACAGCTCAGTACAGATACAGCTTTTAAATCTGTTTTTTTGATATTCTGAAGAAATTGAGAGGTTATCTACTTCTTGATCTACTGAAGATTTTCCTTCACTATCTATTTGGTTAGGATAAGTGTGTTATTAGGTCTCAGTAGAGTGTGGGGTTGTGTTTCTCTGTGTTTTATGAGAATCTGTTATTTATTAGTGCATGGCCTTCTTTGTCAGTTCTGTTGTTCTGGGATTGTGCCATGTGGACTAAACAGAGCTTTTCTGAATGGGGAACCACAGTTCCTCAAAGTGTCATGAACTGGAAGTGACTGAATGTGCTGGTTGTGTGCAAAGTGGAATGTGTACCTTGTACTGCCACGTTAAGAGTATTACTAGGTTTCATAAGCTATTAATTTACTCATGCTACTGGGTACACCTTTAATGTTGCCCAGATCTACACCTTATGTCCACTGTAGTGCAGTACATGCACATTTTCCACTCCCAAACAAAGCAAATGATTGAATCACAGTAAGTGGTCTTTGCAGGGTGAACTTGAGCAAATCACTGTTTACTCAACCTGGTAGCATGGCTTGCCAGCATAAAGGAGTAGAAAATCAGCATCCTGACTCTGGCCAGGATGTATCCTACCAGAAATAGGGCTGCTCACATGCTGATTTCTGCATATTGTATGTATGGCTCTTATACTTCTTGCACTTTATTACCTATGTATATTTACATGTATTACAACGGATAGCATTTGCAATGCTCCAATGACAGAGTCCTTTAAATTGTCATTTTAATACATGCATCCATTCACAGAAGAGGACTGTCTTTCATTTCTGAGATATATGCCAGATAGACATTTGTGCTGTTGACATGGAAAGAAAAGAAAACGCTAGGCTTGTCACAAATGCACATACCATATATCATAATGTCTGCTAATCCAGTCTGCTGTACTGGTTGCTGAGGAAATAAACACATTTTTTTCTTCTTCCATGAGGTAGAAGGCCACTTCTGTCTTATTAAAAGTGTAAGTGCACGACTGATGGTCCGACAACAATCGGTCTCTGTCATTGGTCTGTGCAGGCATAACACTCACTCGACACACAGCCAGTGATGTATATCTCCTCGCCGACTGGAGTGTGTTTGGTGTCACAACGATGAATAGCGGAGAACAATCTGTGACACGACAGCATGGAAGTCAGTGTTTGACTTCCAGATTAAAATTTAAATTGATTCTCAGGTCTATCTCCAAACAAGCTAATTATTAGTAGATGCTCCCCCGTGAGAAATGCATTCCCCGGCATCTCACCAGGGGATTTGTTTTTTGTCTGTTTCTGTCAATAAACTGATTCTTTTTTCTTCTGCTTGGACCTGTTATTGCGAATGTATTTGCAGCTGACCGTTGTCTGTATCATTATAAAAAAAGCAAGGCCTCCTACATTGGGGAGAAACTTGGATTAAAAAGCAGTAATGACATAGGAGACCCTGAGGCTAATGTTTAATTAATCCAATTTTTATTTGATTCATTGTTGCATTACATTTTTTTAAGCAAGTATCTCTGTTTCTTTAAATGCATCATAAGTATGAGTCCCTCAGGCTCGCATCTGCCCCTCGTTCTAATGCACGTGATTACCCGTAAGCTATCACAGGGGCTTTAATTTGAATTAATTTGCACAAGTAGAAGGGTAAATGTCATTCTGGAGATGAGTTCCTTACTATTACATAGTTATGTGCAAAGGATATTATTTATAACATGTACATACACCACTGCACACACATTCAAGGAGGCGATGTAGGAGTAGTTGCTAGCAAGAAAGTGGATGAGAGCGACTGGTGGAGAAAAAGTGTAAAGAATGCCAGGTGAAAACTGCTTATATACCGTCTCCTGGGGAGCATATATATACGAAAATCCAAAATAGAAGAAAAAGGAAACGGTACTCTTTTTACTTTGACATATTCAATATATCTTCAGATGAACTTTCCAGTGTCCATGTCTGCTTCTTCTTTTTTTTTATTTAGTGGCTATTCCCCAAATCCTACATCCACCTTAGGAGAGGTCCTGTTTTCTCTTGAGCAGGGATTAGCAAAGTATCCGTAAGAGGATACCAGTGCCTGGGACAGGGTTTGTGAAGGCCCACAGAACATTATTAAATGATCTGCCACGGACACCAGACAATGTCCAATGAGAAATGTTGATGCTGTAGAGCAGGGGTCTGCACCCTACGGCCTGTTGGCCGGGTCCGACCCACCAGACAATTCTATCCAGGATGCAGTCTCCCCAAGACATAAATTCCATCTTCTGGCCCACGATGTAGATCCCACTGCTCTGACGAACTCTACCTCCGTCCAGAAAATCGGGATAATGGAATTCAGCACCGATGTTTAAGATGGCTGAGAGTGATGGTGGAAAACTTTCCCTTGTTTTTTTTTTACTGGTGTGCCCAGTTGAACATGGGATGTAAAGATGTCTAGATGTGTATTGATAACCCCAATAGCTGCAATAAAACTTTTTTTTCTTTTTTTTCCCTCAGACTGAATTCGATTTCCGCCATTGGAGAAAATGAAGCTCTGGGGCCTGCTTCTAATTGATCTTTGTTACATTTGGTATGCACAGGCAGAGTTCTTCACGTCTATTGGTATGTGATCAATAATCTAACTAAGCTTAAATTCAATTTTACATTAAAATCAAACTTTGATTCAAGATCAGGAGCTGAACCCCTAGGGTTTCTAACTATTAACTTAACTGCCAGCGGAGGAGTAGAGGAAAATGTTACGGACTAATATTGTACCGACATATTAAAGTAACTAGGCTGTAAAAAGGAAATAAAAAAAGAGGAATTAAAAAAGGAGAAAACATACCACTAGAAGAATGATTAAAAAGGAAAATATTAGACATGTGCAAAACTAAAATTTTCGTTTCGTTTTCGTCCATTCGGACGAAAATGTTATTTATTAGGTCTAAAACGAATTTCGTTCATTACTGCATTCGTTTCAGACAAAATTTGTTCATTATTTTCTTATGAATGGGGACTCTAGTTCGGTTTATAGAAAGCCAATAGTATTACAAGTATTCCATAAGCCGAACGTCTGTAAACTGAACGACATTCGGTTTATAGACTTTCGGTTTATAGAATACATGTAATGCTATTGCTATTCTATAAAATGAAAGTCTTTAAACCGAATGTCTTTCGTTTTATAGAATGCCAATAGCACGAATGGACGAATGATTTTCGTTTATTAACCATTCGTTCATTCGGCTTTCGTTAGTTTAGCATTTTCGTTTTTCGGACGAATGGACAAAAAAGCTATTTTCGGAGGAAAATGTATTCGTCCGAAAACGAATGCACATGTCTAGAAAATATGTATTTAATAACTTTAGTAAATGACATTATTGGTGCTTTAAAAGTATAATAAAATCCAGCGCAAGAAAATAAAATGAACACATTGAAATAAACAGCACTGTATTTGATTACAAAATAACTGTTATGACAGCAATTGTCTATATAATTGAACTTCTTTGGTAATTTCAACATTTTAGTGTCCATCAACATGAAAAAGAACTGATGCATTTTGCCTTCTGGCTTCATCTGTGGTGAATCAAAATCACAGTATAGTAGTTCCTTTTTTATTGTACAGATGGTTTATTGGCAGTAAAAACAACTGACATGCAGTAGAGCGATTATATAGAGCGATATTGGTTGACATATGTATTCTTGTATTCAGACAGAACGATAGCAGATCCTACTTATATAGCAAATAATTGTAAAAATCATAGCTATAATATCAGAATTATTTATTATTATTATTATTATCTACTCATCATCTACTTGTATACTCATTCTAAGGCACTGGATACTCTGCTATAATATTAGCATACAATAATGGTAGAGCCTCATTTAAAAATAGTTGGTCTAGACAATAAACATATAAATGTTTATATAATATAGGCAAGAAAAAAGGGCACAGCGCTTAAATTAGAAAAGTAAGTAATAATATATATTGTATGTCAAAAAAGGAACTATAAATATAACCCCTTCACCAGACAAGAAAAAATGTCAAAAAGGTAATAATAAAATAAAATACTAACTCGTATCTTAGGCGCACAAAAAAAAACAAAAAAAGAGAGGAGGGACACACTGAAATGTGGGGGTAAGTCTCCCAATCCTAGCTAGTCTTAAGACTTCAGTGATCTGCACCACTGCAAAAGAGAAACACAATGTTTTAAAAAAGAGACTACACTAAGGGGAAAAAAACAGAACTCCAGAGATAATAAAATATAAAAAGTGTAAATTGATTGCATATCACAGATACACAATAATAATAAAATACATATAAAACAAAAGAAAGTCCAGTGCCACTATGTAGTAAAAAACTGATCAACTGGACAAAACATAAATAATATGAGAATATATAAAAAACATCAAAAATATAAAATACAAAAAGGAATAGTATACATGTAAACCCACTGGTTTTAGTTCACCTGGCCAGGTATTTGAACATATGCTCAAAAAGCGATATTGCACTTAAAAAAAAAACTGCACCCCACAGGACGTGTTTCGTAAAAACTTCTTCAGCTGGTGGGTGGCAAGTGCATAAAAACGAAAAAATAAAATAAATAAAATATGAAATATAGGGTCGATCACAAACGTTCACCCATAAATTAGGACACCTACCAATTATAACTCTATAACAGGCTTGTATTACATTTAGAATAAGCCCCCATTCACAAAACATTGAGATGGTAAGTTCAGCTTTACTTAAGTATAACACTTAACCCCTTAACGCATATGGACGTATATATATATATATATATATATATATATACGTCCTGAAAAGCAAAGTCCTTGAGGACCATAGAAACAAAGAATGTGTGTCGGCAGATAAGAACCATTCGGTCCATCTAGTCTGCCCATTTTTTTTTGAGTACTTTTATTAGTCCCCCGTTCCCGGTCTTATAGCTAGGATAGCCTTGTGTCTATCCCACGCATCTTAAAATCCTTGACTGTGTTTACCTCTACCACTTCTGCTGGCAGGCTATTCCATGGCTATACCATGAGGACGTATATATACATCCTCCATTTTCTTGTAGCGTTGCGCTCCTTAGCTGCTTCGGATGTGATCGTATGTGCTTTAACACACATAGGCAGTGAAAGCTGATCACTGCCTATGTGTGTAAAGTGTTGCAATGAGGCATCATGCAACACCTTGTGTGCCCCGCTGGGCACCGCGATCACCCAGTGATCGTGGGTGGGTGCTGTATTGTAGGAGCATGCCTTAAAATTCTCTTCTGCCTCAAGCAAGAGAGCTGAGAAATCTACAGAGTTGATTGCTGGAACAGATGCACACTGCTAAATGGTGAATGGCATTCATAAAAGTCATCTTTGTAGTTTTTAACTCTTTGCTGGCCTAATAAAAAAAATCTATACATCTGTTAGTCATTTGATTAGTGCAATGTATAGAGATTCAAAAAAAAAAAAAATCAATAAAGTGAGAACCGTGCCATTATTGCACTTTAAATTCTTTTTAGGAATGAGACCGGCAAAAGTTTAAATATTACGCTCTTCTTTCAGGTCAGATGACGGACCTAATATACAAGGAGAGAGATCTGGTACAGTCTTTAAAAGATTACATCCGAGAAGAGGAAGAGCGGCTGGCTAAGATAAAAAGGTCAGTTACTCTCAAGGGGAAAAGAAATTGACCGGGTTTGTGGGTTAAAACTCTGTTGAAAAAGTCGTGGAGACGAGTTCCCATAGTGAATCTGTTTACATATTCGCCTAAAAACTGATATCAAGTGGAATTGTTTCTTTGCTGTTGCTATAGTAACAAGCACTCCTTATTAGATGTAACTTAATATACATAATGTTCAGTGTAAAACAACAGGAAACTAGTTTTAACATAAAATAAGTGCTTTGCACAGACATTAAAAATATGTACAATATGCAGAGTACGCTGGGTGGGGAAGATTCTACAACTTGCCCATCTTTCCAACTCGGCTACTCATGTCTGATTTTTGCAGCTCGCTTGTCAGCCCACCACACAACACTGTAGAGAATAGATTTCAGAGCCAACTATTCAGACAATTAACTCAGAGGTTCCACTTTGAGGAAATGTATCTGAGTAAAAACTCACAATGTGTTTTGTTTGAGTTCATTTCTCTACAAGCATAAAAATGTAAAATAACAGTACTCGCAATCACATGAGTTGTGGTGGCTCAGACATGCCAACTGTTTGCGCTTAGAGGTGCTTAATCATAGGCATAATTCAATCTGTACATTTTAGGAACCGAGAAATCATTACTGAAGAAAAGATGAGGGAAATCTCATGATTTAAAAAAAAAGTATTTTCTTGTTTATTAGAATCTGTGTTAATGTGTGGCAAGCTGCTCACTCATTGCTTTTATGTAATGGTTACTTGATTTCGGTGAATGTTTAACGTACAATATGTCACAATCAGTGAGCACAGTCTAGGCTGTGGGCATGCGCCAATGCCTGGCACTGAAATATTGCACACGTACGTTTGCCATCAGTTGCTGGCAAGGGCTCCACATCCCAGCTGCTACAACAGTAAAACAAAGAGCAATCAATTGACAGTAACATAAATTGAGAGGGCCTGGCGGGAGTTTTACAAATTACAGATAAGATGACGGTTATACAATTTCATTCCCTGACAAAACCACTAAACCCCACCTTCCCACTTAAAATAGCCAATCAAAACCCCAGCTCTCCCTCCTTCCCCCTGCAGGCGTTGCTCTAAAGTTATCCAGGCCTTTGCTTTTTCCTGGCTGACCATGTTCATTTATTTGAACCAGTCCTGGCTGAAATGGATAACTGATTACTATTAAAAAAGCATCACATGTGGAATATAATGTATGACTGACTGTATTTTGCTTTGTGAACATACAGCTGGGCAGAACAAGTAGATGAACTGACCATCAAGTCGTCTGCGGACCCAGAGGGCTACCTTGCCCACCCAGTGAATGCATACAAGCTTGTGAAACGACTAAACACGGATTGGGTATCATTAGAAAATCTAGTGCTTCATGACTCTAGTAAAGGTAATTTTTTATGTCTTCATATCAATGAAGTGAGAATATATAACATTTTCATTTTCATATATAACACTCAAAGTTGGATAACATGGCTTTTCTTGAACCGCAACTTCCATTACCCTTGGCCAGCAAGAGCAAAATGAGCTGGTGCGCTCCATTACTTCCTACTTCCTCTTTTGTCACAAGTTCAGTAATGAAGCCCGTAGAGTACGTATGCCATGGTGAATGCACAAGCATCAGGGATGTACATGAATCCCAGGCTATTGACTATAGTGCCATTGCTCAGAATTTCACTTTTTTGGTATCCCATGTGTATTGATGGTGTGGAAGTCTGTTAGACTTTCTGGAGTTCTGTTGTCATAGAAACGGGTGGCAGGCGTAACTCGGCCGATTGATGAGGCTGTGCTCCCCCCCCCCCACCCGCATCCTCCAATTAATAACCTTTAGAAAAACACTAAAGTTTCCCCCCTCTGAGAACCCCTCAACTAGCTATTTTTAATTTGCATGTAAGGTTAAGTGATCACATCGCTTTGTTAGCCGATCAAGATCAACTAACAATAACTTGTCAAAACTATAAGCTCTTACATTTACCGATTGTAATTGACATCTGTCTTGATCAGCTTAATTTTGTACTATCATGACCATGCATTTGTTCACTGTATGTTATACTGTATCTTTGTATGTTCTTTTTTTTTGTACATTTATAATAAATAAAAGAAAAAAAAAGAAACGGGTGGCATTGGGGGAAATTTGGGCATTGTTTCTGCTGGATAACAACCCAACATGGAGATGTCAACTCCATTGATTCAGTTTCCATAAAAGGTTTGTACATGCGTAACAATGTGGACCTGTCTGAAAAATGTTGTCAGTTTTATGAGGAGGTGGGGTCTTGAAAAAGGGGTTATCCCACCTGTAAAATGGCTGAGCATCTCGGAACAATACGGAAAAAAGGAAGAAGTTGATGGAGGCAAGTATGGATTGTTCCATTGAGAAAGCAAGGTTTTTACCCTCATCCAGCCAGAATCTCCAGGCAAAACCCACCAGGTGCTCTCGAAATAGCTATATATAGTTTAAAAAGTTACCTAAAATGTTTTGAAATGAGTCATACTGTCAGCCACTCTATTCATTTGTGCCTAATTGGCCATTTGATATGTTGGGAGGTGTGATAAGTCAAATATTATATGGGTGCCAAGTCAACTTTTCTCAGTCTGTATCACACTTTATAGTAAAGGATGTTACACACTGAGATATATTATCTTATGTCTTGGCAGAAATAATTTGAACATGTTTATTGTATTTTCTTTCCTGTATTATTCCACCACATACTCAGGTAGCATTTGTACTATGAAGGGGGAATTCCTGAGTCACACTTTGTGTAGTGCCACAGAAGAATGTTTTTCTTAGTTTTTATGTGTTTTGTTTTAAACAAAAAAAAACCATGTTTCTGGTTTTCTTGGCCTGAGTGCTATGTAAAAACATCTGTATTTGTCACTAATTACTTTTACATAGCTGCAAAGTCTGCTTTCTGCTCTTTGAGCATGGAGCATTCTAATACAGAAACAGCTGGATGGAATTCTGTAGAAAATAGTTATTTTCTTCCAAATACCAAGTACAGGACTTATTTCTTACCTTTTGACACTTGCCCTCAGTTTCGTCACTCCAGTTTCTCCATAAAAATGGTTTCAAATTAGATCACGTATCCTCTTTTTACTATTTAATTACTTTACATGGAGAAGAATTTTTTTTAGATTCCTCTCATTTTTAGGTATGTCCAGGGATATCCAGCTCTAACTAAGAGATAACCAACTGTCCCGATTTGGGTGGGACTGCCCGACCGAGCTCTACCTCTGACCATCTTTTCTGCGGGACAGCAGGATTTGCAATCTATTTTTACACAGTGTTAAGTTAACTTGCAAGGGAGATGGGAGGAGAAACACATACTTGACAGTACCAGGCGAATCAGATGGAGGAGTATCGACTAAATTAACACTGCTCGCAAGCTCCACCCCTTGGGGGTTGGGGGTGGATATCCATGATGATCACAGGGTGGGCTTATTCAATTGCACCATGGAGCACCAATTTGTTTTTGTCCCCTAAAAGTTGCCAGCACTACCATGTCTTCCAACCATGTTTAATGAAAGAAAAGTGGCTTATTGAGAGTGTGACATTTCATTACATATAAAATCCAGTCTCTTGCCCCTTCATAAACTACTTCACAAAGATGAATGGAAAGGAGACTGAACAGACCCTGTGAGCAGGACCAAGGAAAACAAATTACATTACAGTTGGCAAGAAAATAAATCTAGGATCTAAGAAACTTGGAAATTTATTAATCTTATTTCTACATTGTTAAGATTTAAAACCGCTTTTTAATAGCTAGTTACTGGCTTGCTTAGTTTGATACCAACCACGACACCTGGAGGCCATTTAGTTACAGTGTTTCTTCTATTTATTAGACATGTGCATTCGTTTTCGGACTAATGCATTTTCGGCCCAAAATAGCATTTTCGTCCATCCGTCCGAAAAACGAATAACGAAAATGCTAAACTAACTAAAGCCGAATAAACGAATGGTTAATAAACGAAAATCATTCGTCCATTCGTGCTATTGGCATTCTATAAACCGAAATAGATTCGGTTTATAGAATACCAATAGCATTACATACATTCCATAAACCGACATAATGAACGACTTTCGTTTTATGGAATGTATGTAGTAAATGCTATTGGCATTCTATACACCGAAAATAGAGTCCCCATTCATACGAATTGACCTATTCGGTTTATAGAAAACCAATAGCATTACATGCAATCCATAAACCGAAAGTCTATAAACCGAAAGAGAGGTTAAAATAGGTCAAATCGTACGAATGAATAAAACGAAACGAAAATAATGAACAAATTTCGTCTGAAACGAATGCACTAAGGAACGAAATTCGTTTTGGACGAAATAAATAACATTTTCGTCCGAATGGACGAAAACGAAATGAAAATTTTAGTTTTGCACAGGTCTGCTATTTATCCCTTGTGGACCTACTTTGAGTACAAATATATTGTTTATTTGTGGCTCTGTACTGTAGTTTAACCCCTTAACAACAGGTGACGTGCCAGGCACGTCACGGCAAATCGAGGACTTGCCGACAGGTGACGTGCCTGGCACGTCATGCACTAAATGGAGTAAAGAAAGCGACCAGCGGTCGCTTTCTTTACTCTAACGGTGTTGCTACAATGCCTCTAGGTAGAGGCATTGTGCAACACCCCCCAAATGTGCAGGGGCGCGCTACGATCACTCCACGGAGTGATCGTAGCAGCCATTTAAAAATGGCTGCGCCCGCTGCACACATGTGCTTAGAAAGCGAACGATCGTTCGCTTTCTAAGCATCTCCGGTGTTGTTAAAGTGCCTCGCCAGCGAGGCACTTTACAACACCGTGCTGCTCCCCAGAGCCGATGGTGGTCGCTCTCCTGAACGACCCCATCGGCTCAGTAGAAGGGAACGCTGCCTGTACAGGCAGCGTTTCCCTTCTAATGGCAAGAGCATCGGAAGTGAAAGTATTTCACTTCCGATGCTCTAGGGGGAGCCAATCGATGCCGGCACAGCAGATCTATGTGATCTGTGTGCAGGCATGTATGGTAAGTGCTCTGATGAGCACTTATCATACTGTCAAAGGCAATATTAGTAAATATTGCCTTTGACAAGTATTGATCTGCCTCCCTCACCTTACTACTTTTAGTAAGGGAGAGAGACAGATCAGATCAAGTAAAAAAATAAAATAATAAAAAAAATATTTAATAAAATTTTAAACACCAAGGGCTTTTATAAAAGCCATTTAACCCCTTCCCTGCCATTGATCGCTGTGTACGCAGTGATCATACACAGCAGCACATTTTTTGCTGTCTGTGCATTTTTTAGGGGTTATTTTTTTTTACTGTAATTCATTACAGTATAAAAAAGGCTCTTTTAAGAGAGATTAACCCCTTTCTTGCCGTAGATCACTGCCTAATCAGCGATCTGACGCAAATGCAGCAATCTTGCTGCAGAAGCATTTTTAATTTTTTTAAAACTTTTTTATTACACCCGTCACGTGTTAATTATACCCGCTAGGGGACTACGTTTAACGTAAAAAAAATTTTTTAGCTGTCTGAGCGCATGTATAGCGATCAGTAACAGCTGATAAGTGACAATGGCGGGTTGGCGTTTGCTCAGATGAGCATCACCATTCGTCTGGTTAGATCAATATGTGTAAATATTTGATCTGACCCGTGTAGATCTGCCTCCCTCTCACTTGAGTTTTAGTGAGGGAGACAGAGCTGTATAATGTAAGTTTTTAATTATAATATATTTAATAGAATTGAGACCCAAAGGCTTTTATAAAAGCCGTTTCCAGTATTTAACCCCTTCCCTGCAATTGATCGCTGTGTACGCAGTGATCTTACACAGCAGCACATTTTTTGCTGTCTGTGCATTTTTTTAGGGGTTATTTTTTTTTACTTTGATTTATTACAGTATATCAAAGGCTCTTTTAAGAGCTATTAACCCCTTCCTTGCCGTATATCACTTCCTAAGCAGCACATATGGTCACTGCCTAAGCAGTGCATATGGTCACTGCCTAAGCAGCGCATATGGAGCAATCTAGTCGCCGAAGGATTTTTTTTTGCTATCAGCATTTTTTTTGTCAGACTCACTAGGGGTTAATTATACCCACTAGGGGATTACGTGTATTCCTTTTGAAGCTGTCTGAACGCGTGTATAGCGATCAGTAACAGCCGATCAGTGGCAAAGGTGGTTTGGTGATTTCTCAGATGAGCATCACCATTCGTCTGGTTCGTAAATATTGTTCTGACCCATATGGATCTGCCTCCCTCTCCTCACTTGAGTTTTAGTGAGGGAAAGAGACAGATCTGTATAACATAATTTTTAAATTGTAATAAATTAAATAAAATGTTAATAAATTGTGAGTCCCAAGGGCTTTTATAAAAGCCATACCTTTTGTATAGTGTAGTGTATTAACTCCTTCCCTGCCACTGATCACTGCACAGCAGAAATTTTTTTCTTGTCTGTGCATTTTTAGGGGTTAATCTTTTTGTACAGTACTACAAAGGCTCTTATAAGAGCTATTAACCCCTTCCTTGCTCTACATGTTCAAATTCCAAGTTTGAAAATCAAAAAGCGCACCTCTCAAATGTAGCCTTTCAACCCCTAACAAAGCTGACAAAGCTATGCATGGGTGGTATCCCTGTGCTCGGGAGATGTTGCTGAACATATATTGTGGTATTGTTTGTCAGTGACACATACCGAAATATGTGAATTTGTGTCTAAAGTGCAATGTATGTGGGAAAAAATCCACAATAAAATGACTACCACAAACTTTGACAAAGGCTGGTGGCAGAATTGGTGCATGGAAAGTGTTAAAATAACACCATTTAAAATAGCCTAGGGTGTCTACTTTTACAAAATATATACTTTTTGGGGTAAAATACACTGTCCTACTTAAAAAAAAGTCCCAAATGAAAGATGGGCTCAGGCTGACTACACGTCAATATTCCAAGTTGAAAATGCGCACCTTCACAATGTGGCCCTTTAGCCCCCAAACAACCCAACAAACCTATGCATGGGTGGTATCCCTGTACTCAGGATATGTTGTTGAACACATATTGGGTTATTGTTTGGCAGTGACACATACCAAAATCTGTGAATTTATGTCTAAAATACAATATTTGTGAAAAAAAACCACACAAAAATTACTACCACAAACTTTGACAAAGGCTGGTGGTAGAATTAGTGCATGGAAAGTGTTAAAATACCACCATTTGAAATAGCGTAGGGTGTCTACTTTTAAAAAATATATGGGTTGATGCGGTAAAATACACTGGCTGGTTTCAAATATGTCCCAAATGGGACATGAGTGCAGGCGGTCTGCATGTCAAAATTTTAATTTGGAAAACCAAAAACTGCACCTACCAAATTTGTCCTTTTACCCCCCCAAACAACCCAACAAACCTATGCATGGGTGGTATCCCTGTACTCAAGAGATGTTGCTGAACACTTATTAGGGTGTTATTTGGCAGTGACACATACCAAAATCTGTGAATTCATGTCTGAAGTACAAGGTTTGTGGAAAAAAACCACAAAAAAATTACTACCACAAAGTTTGACAAAGGCTGGTGGTAGAATTAGTGCATGGAAAGTGTAAAAATACCACCATTTGAGATAGCCTAAGGTGTCTTCTTTTAAAAAATATATGGGTTGATGGGGTAAAATACACTAGCTGGCTTCAAATATGTCCCAAATGGGACATGGGTGCAGGCTGTCTGCATGTAAAAATTTCAAGCTGGAAAACAAAAAACTGCACCTCACAAATTTGGCATTTTAGCCCCCAAACAACCCAACAAACCTATGCATGGGTGGTATCCCTGTACTCAGGAGAAATAGTAGAATCTATTTAGCATGTTTTTTCGTTCGCTATTGTTGATGAGGAGAAGTTGTTTCAAATAAAAACAAAGACATTTGTGTATTTTTTTTTTTTTACCATATTTTTTTTTTTTTTTTAATAATATGATAAGATATGATCAAAAAGATGGCATCGATAGAAAGCCCTTCTTGTCCCGATAAAAACAATATATAATATGTGTGGGTACAGCAAATGACAAAGAAGAAAATTACTGCTAAACACAAACAGCACAGAAATGTTAAAATAGGCATTGTCCAGAAAGGACAAAAATGTTTCAAAGGCTCTGTCCTTAAGGGGTTAACAAATGTTTTTGTAAGATGCATATTGCTAAATTGTGTTGACTTGGCATGCTTATAGTAATGACCAGAATTCATACCTCCCAACATTTCAGATGGCCAAAGATTGATACTTGATTTGGGGTTTTGAAGGTGTGGCTATGGGCGGGGCATTACAGAGACTTTCCAAGTCAATGTATGGCCAATTGATAGCTGTTTATGTAACTTGGTAAGTCATTACTGACGAAAATAAAACATTTTATTCCCTAGCACTACATATAAAAACATACAATCTCTAATATGAGTTTGCTGTTTTGGAGCTCTGTAATACACTCAAACAAAACAAATAATCTGAGCTCCTGGAAAAAGAGGGGCATGAGAAGAGGAAAGAAGGACAGAGGGATTCTGGTCTAAAATAGGGAGGGTGTGCCCTTACTGTATAGGTATATTTGAGAGGTATGGTCATTTTATATATTTAAAGAGAAAATAAATATTAATTGACTTTAAGTCTCGTATGCAGATCTTGGCACCATGCGGACTCCTATGCAAATCAGTTGCTCCCCATTTATACTACCTAATTTGCATGTGGGGCTCCATGGTTATGTCACAAAAGTTGCAGTGCCTGTACACTTTCAATTAATTTCCTACCTTATTAAAAAGACCAGGCCTCACTAATGTCTGTGTTTTTTTTTATTTTTTATTTTATTCAGGTTTTATTACAAATCTCACAATTCAGAGGGAATTCTTTCCAGGAGAAGAAGATGAAACCGGAGCAGCAAAAGCGTTAATGCGTCTTCAGGACACATACAAGCTTGACCCAGACACAATAGCAAAGGGAAAATTGCCAGGTTTGCATTTGTAATGATTATTGCTGTTGAAACGTCACATTATAGTTTCCCAGTACATGTCCTGTTGAAGGTTTCCAACAATGAAATAGACCTAAGCAATGGTAATCATTGCAATAATATTTACCCCAGTATGTTATACCCTTTTTGCTTGTGCACATAGCTCTGTCTTTCTCACCTTCTCCTGCCCTTGTCTCTTTTCATAGTCCTTTCTCCACTCGTATCCAGAAACCATTTTACCCCCCTTTGTTTTTAAGGACAAAAATAGAAGTCTGAGCCTCTGACTTGCCAGTGTGCAGGTGTATTTTGGTGTCGTGCTGCCTTAAGCAGGCTAAATTTTGGGCGCTCCCCTCCTCCACCCACAGTGCAGAACCAGGACCTACCCCAGAACATGCTCCACCACCCTCTGCACATCCAGGACTTACCCCTGCACCCCAGGACATGTCCCAACACCCACATTGCACATCCTGGACTTACCCCTGCACCCCAGGACATGTCGCACCACCCACATTGCACATCCGGGACTTACCCCTGCACCCCAGGACATGCCCATCACCCACATCAATGTGTGTACACATTTTAAAGCAAAGAGTACAACTAAAGTACCTTATTGAGGCATGTTTGCTCTATATTGCTTAATCAAGGGTCTTAGTTTAGAACTACAGTCATCTTTGGTCAGATGAAGGACCTAAGATTCCAAACAACATGTCTGCCCCCTGACAGAGCTATGTAGAGCAAAGATAATTCAATGTATTCGTATTCTTATATTCAACAATTTCTTTAAAAAATATCACACTTGTTGCAATCTTTCAACAAACATATTTGACTACATTTGCCCTTTAACTCCATCCTGCCCATAGGATGTTCTATGCAGTCCTAAAATACAGGGATCAAGTGCAGGACAGTATAGAACGTCCTGTGTTTGACAGCACATTGTGGCCCTCCCCGATGAGCTGTACTGTGAATCCTGATATTTATTGCAGTTACTCAATACAAAATAGGGCTGGTGTTACATTTTTCACAGGGCTGCTTTTTATTCCCAGTCTGGCCCTGGATAGGCATTACATTACATTTATTTATAAAGCTCCAACAACAGAGATGGACTGATACATGAGGTAGAGAGCCCTGCTTGCAAACTTACAATCTAGAAGCAGGGCTGTTGCTGCAGTTGCTTACAGCAACTCTATTACACATGTGTTTTTTATTAGACAGATCTACTTCTTTTTCTTTTCTTTGTATTTATTTAAAAACCAAATGATGTCCCTTTTAAGTGAATTATGTGATAATTAGCTCATTCAGCTTCTGCAGTTATTTCTTCTTTTACTTCTTTTATTACTTCTTGTACTTCTTTTATGTAAGGGCACATTTTGTTGTCATGTTTTATCTGTTTCATCCTTTTTATTTCATTTTATATTTTAGGAACAAAGTACATTTCACCCTTATCAGTGGATGACTGCTTTGGTATGGGCAAAATAGCATATGGCGATGGAGATTATTACCATACTGTGTTGTGGATGCAGCAGGCACTTAAGTTTTTGGATGAAGGGGAGGAAACCACCATTACTAAAGTGGCAGTTCTTGATTACCTCAGTTACACTGTGTTTCAATTGGGAGATATACACAGGGCAGTGGAACTCACCAGAAGACTTTTAGCTCTGGGTAAGGTGCATTCCATAACAGTACTGTTATATAGTCAGTGTCCAGATAGCAGACTTGGGAGAAAATATTTCATGAATTATTATGAGTGTCAACAATCTACATTTTTTAGGGAGGAAAGTATTTGTCAATAGTAATTAGGATGCTAAAGAGATGTAAATGTGACCAAGATTAGAGGGCAGGGGGAGCCAGAGCCTCAAAGGAGATGCACAAGATGTTTGTGCTGAGTAGAACATGGGAGCACAGAACATGCTGTAGATTCAAAGGTTGATTATTCCAGCACAAAAAGGGAAGTATTAAGTTTATTAAAGTATTTTATAAACAAAAAAAAACAGAAACCATTGAATGCATATTTATTGTATTTTTTTTAACAAATTCACTTAAAAATGCATTTATTTGTCCAGTCTTTTTTCATACTTTAAGACTTTCACCGATTGCTAAATTTGGAGCTATTTATTAAGCTCCATGCTTGGGGGATGTTCTAAAAGTGGAGCAGTTGCTATGGAAACCAATGGAAAGATTAATTTTATTTAAAATACTTTATTGTGCCACTTTAACATTTTTCACTTGTTCTTGAAGCATAAGTAAAACAATAAATAAGGATGCCTCCATGCTTGACGACGTGGGACAACATTTTTTTTTATAAACATTTATATGTTTGTATTGTTCTTTTAACTGACATTTAAAAACCTCTATTTATAAACCTCCAGTGGGAAAATATATTACTTATACACTAAGTGTATGTTATATGTTAACACAGCAATATATAAAGATATTATTTGTGTTATAAAAATATCCATGTTGAGTAGAATTCATAGTCATTTTGCAATTGTTATTTTCTCTCCATTAATAGATTCTACTCATGATCGAGCTGGAAGCAACCTAAGATATTTTGAGAAGCTATTGGAAAAAGAGAGATCGGAAACAAAGCTGAACACAACCTCAACGACTGAGACCCCCACGGCACATTCAGGTGTCTATACAAGGCCCCTGGATTATCTACCTGAGCGTGATACTTATGAAGCTCTCTGCCGGGGAGAGGGATTAAAAATGGTAATTAAAACACTTATCAGCTTTGCTTAGCTTTTCTGATACATCTGCTGTAAATCCTATAGGGATTTGGACCAAATCGGCTTATCTCTGTGATCCGCGTAGACCTCACTTTTGAGCTACTCAGACACCACCGAAGTGATCTCCAATCGGCACGAAAATCAGCCGATGGGTCAGATTTTCTTTCTGACATTTCCGAAGCCAAACTCCTCTGGAGTTTCTCTGCCAAAATGGTAGCCTCGGTCCTACCGATAAACTTCTACGGGGAAGACTTTGGCTTATATCAAGGCCATTTTGGGAGGACCTTGGCTATTATTGAATTAGTAAAGTCCTCCCATGGATGTCAGTGGCAAAGTCCTTCCAAAATGGATCACAATTAAATAAAATTTGTAAAAAAATAAATAAAAAAAGTGACACATTAATTAAATACATTAAAATAATAAAACATTTTGTTTTATTAAAATGTAAAAATGCTTATATTAATGCAAATATACTATAATATATTATTATAGCATATAAATATTTTTATGTTTTAAATAGGTTTAGTTTAATTCTTCTACACTTTTCTGTAAAATCTGGATTTGAACTGGCCGAAATTCGGCAATTTCCACCGATCTCAAGTCAACTTCCGAGGGTTCGGTCCTTTAAGAGTAAGTGAAATCCATAGGTTTTTCTTGTCTGACTACCCGGAACCGAATGTAGCCGAAAGCCATCCAGGAATCATCAGCCAAGTAATGTGGTTTCGGATGTGATTCATGAAACCATTGGCCGAATATCTATCTCCCTTGCTGGGTATGATGTGGAGGTTTATTACATAATATCCCAGAAGTCATAAGACATCTGGAATATTATGAAATGGACTGAGAGAACATAAATTAACAATTAGCTAGTGTTTATTTTCTTCCCCCACTGTGTGTGTGTGTGTATATATATCCACACACACACACATACATACATATATATATATATATCAGGGGTGGATCGTGCCCCTGAGTGACAAGCATGCTGCCAGTCCGGAGCACGCCTGTCACTCGGAGGCACGGTGTCTCTCGTGTATTTCCGGGGGAACAGCCAGCACACAAACCCCCGGAAATTAACGAGTTACAAGCGCCGACGGCAGCTATATGAAAATTTGTATACTTTTAGTGCTTGTCGAATTGACAACAGAGTGAGTGACTCTGTTGCCGATATTCGCAGCTGCCGCCTATCTCCCAGATGTATTTCCGGGGTTTGTGTGATCTCTGTTCGGAGCACACAAACCCCAGAAATACACCTAGCACATATGGAGCATCTATTATTATTATTATTATCTAATATATACCACATGATACATATTAGAAATATGAATATCAGGAAGTATTCCTGTGCTTACAGGGTGGTAAATGCGTAAAATATTCTTTGAGTAGGGGCTGCATGGGATAGGCATAACACTATCCTAAATACAAGATACTCCTTTTTTAGGAAGAAATTGGGCAGACTAGATGGTTTATATCTGCCGACATAACCTCTGTTTCTATATAAAGATAAATGTGACATACTATATAATATGGGTTAAAATGTAAATAGACATGTAACCTTGAGTTCAATAAATTAAAAAAGGGGCTTGAAAAGTATTTAGAAACATTAAGAGCAAACTGACCATAGCAGGAGACAGGGGAGATATATTATGAGACAGGGAAATAATACCCAAAAAACGACAGGAGGTAGCAGTAAGAGTTTTAGGAACCCTAGCTCGTGGGATTTGTAAAACTCTGCCTTTGCATCAATGCTCATGTGTGAGGAAACATTTATAGAAAGTACATCTAAATGTAGGTCATGCTGAAATCCATTGGATTTACTGTTTTGCACTGTTTGTTTATTTTTGGAATTCTTTTTAATCATTGTTTATAACTTCACCTTTGTTTGCATTCAAACATAGAATGTGTCGGCTGATAAGAACCATTCGGTCCACCAAGTCTGCCCAATTTTCTAAATACTTTTATTAGTCCCCAGTTCCAGTATCCAGTATCTTATAGCTAGGATAGCATTTGTGCCTGTCCCACGCATGCTTAAAATCCTTGTCTTTGTTTGCCACTTCCGCTGAAAGGCTATTCCATACATCCACTACCCTCTCAGTAAAGTAATACTTCCTGATATTACTTTTAAATCGTTGCCTCTCTAATTTAAGACTATGTCCTCTAGTTGTGGTAGTTTTTCTTCTTTTAAATATACTCTCTTCCTTTACTGTGTTGATTCCCTCTTTCTACTGCTTATACCTCTCCCTATGCAACCAAGCATTCTGCTAGCATTTAGTGCTCTGAAATTATTACTCCTAAATCCCTTTCCTCAGATGTTGAGCTTAGGACTGTATCAAATATTCTATATTCTGCTTTTAGGTTTTTACGCCCAAGATGCATAATCTTGCACTTCTCCACATAAAATGTCAGTTGCAACAGCTCTGACCATTTTTCTAGTTTAGCTAAATCATTTCCCTCCATGAACATCACCCTGGTGCAAATCTTTGTATCATCAGCAAAAAGACATGCTTTGCCAACAAGACCTTCTGCAAAATCACTAATAAAAATATTAAAGAGAATGGTTCCAAGTACAGATCCCTGAGGTACCCCACTAGTAACAAGACCTTGCATCGAATATACTCCATTGACTACAACCCTATGTTGCCTGTCACTCAGCCATTTTCTAATCCATTCAACAATATTGAAGTCCAAACTCAAAGATTGCAGTTTATTGATAAGCCTTCTATGTGCGACAGTGTCAAAAGCCTTATTGAAATCTAGGTGAGCAATGTCTACTGCACTTCCCTGATCTATTATTTTAGTTACCCAATCAAAAAAATCAATAAGATTAGTTTGGCATGATCTCCCTGAAGTAAACCCATGTTGTTGTCTCTAATCTTGAAATCCATGTGATTTTAGATGTTCAACAATCCCATTCTTTAACAGGATTTCCATTATTTTCCCCACTACTGAAGTAAGACTTACTGGTCTATAGTTTGGTCTTTACTGTAGACAGCTGAAGTAAAACTTCTTCCTCTTTAAACTTACATACATCAAAAGACTCATTAGACTTTTTCCCTAAATGCGGCCCCTAACCCTCATTTTCATTTGTAAAAAAATAACAAAAATATTCATTAAGGCAGTCTGCTAGGCCTTTATCATCTTCTGCAAAGCATCCTTCTTTTGTTTTTAATCTAACTAATCCTTGTTTTACTTTCCTTTTCTCAATTATGTATATAAAAAAAAAATTCTCCCCCTTTTTCATTGACTTGGCTATTTTCTCTTCTGTGTGTGCTTTGGAAGCTCTTATAGCTTGCTTTGCCTCTTTCTGCCTACTCTTATAGATCTTTTGCATCTTCCTCACTCTGAGTGTTTTTATAATGACTAAATGTGACTTTTTTTTTTTTTTTTTTTTACTATTTTGGCCACCTCTGCAGAGTACCACAGTGGTTACTTTAATGTTTTGCTCTTACTGACAAGCCAAATGCAATTTTCTGTTGTTTTCAGCAGTGCGACTTTTAGATAATCCTATTTCTCCTGGACTCCATTTAAACTGTTCCAGTCTGATAATGACTCCTTTACACCTAATCTAATTTTAGAAAAGTCGTTTTTTTTCTAAAATCTAAAACTTTTGTTTTTTTGTGGTGTGAGTGTGGTCACTAGATCCTAAACGTTCACCTACAGTAATATCTGTCATTGGGGTCAATTACTTTCATTTAGCTGGTTTTAAAGTTTTTTATTTATTCTTTTGCAGACTCCACGAAGGCAGAAAAGACTTTTCTGTAGATATCACGATGGAAACAAACATCCTTTTCTAGTCTTGGCTCCCATTAAGGAAGAGGATGAATGGGACAGTCCTCGCATTGTCCGATACCTTGATGTTTTATCTGATGAGGAAATAGAGAGAATAAAGGAACTGGCCAAACCCAGAGTAAGTTCTCCTCATATAATCATGTAGTAACGCCAGTGTATTGATCATTTTTGTCTTTTTGGAGTCTGATTAAAAGCTGAACCTCAAATATAAAATGATGGGTCTTTTTCAGAGCATATTCAAGCAAATACGGTATATATATATATATATATATATAAATTCTGAGCACTTTTATTCTGAAAAGGTAACCTATTAAAGGCTTTTCTTAAGAGTTACCAAGTGTCTGGAGCTGGACTGTGTGATATTTTGGACAGTTTACACTTTCTTTGTAAAAAAAAAAAAACATGAGATACCCAACAAATCCAACAACAGAGCATCAACTGCATCTTTTTATATGCTGTTTTATGATTCCTGCACTAGTTATTAAAATGATAGAAAAATGTGAGAAGGGTATTTATTAAAGCATGGCTTTCACCTGAATAGAATCGGGTCTTGAGCATGCTTGCACACTGGTGTTTGTTATAGTGCTACACTGTTATCTTAATGATTCAGCCACATCTCAGTTTAAATCTTGACCCCTTTTTTTTAGTAAGTGGAAACCTTTTTGATTCAAGAGGATGGAAATAATAGGCTGCAGAGCTCAGAATGACCTTATGGAAATAGAAATAAAATGAAACTCCTCATGACAACTGGAGTAGTACTTTATTTTTATTCTTCACCCAAAAAATCTCTCAAGGCCTTTGAGCATTTTTTTCTTGATTTATGTCCACCTTGGCTTTTGCCTTTGTACTGTGATATCATTTTGTTCCAAACGTCAATTAAATCAATGCAGCAGACCTCTTTTATTTGTGCATATGACTAAGGAAGAATACATTATCTGTGTTTGTGTATGTGTGTGTGTGTGTGTGTATATAAATTTATATATATATAATTAGAAATATTTTAAAACATTAAAACCACTAAAACAAAAAATACATTTTGAATAAATAAATAACTTTTAATTATCTGGTGATGACAATGTGAGATTTTTTGTTTGTTTGTTTGTTTGTTTGTTTGTTTATGCATGCTTTAACAATAACATACACAAGAGAAAGGACTCTGGTGTTGGAAACCTGTTCCTCTTGCAAATGTGTGCGGTTATCCCATTAGAAGCTTACTTTATATAACAAAACTTATAACTAAAATCCTGTCTGGAACTCAAACAACTAGAAAAATAACATTCTAAATCACATGTATAATAGAAACAATCTTAAAGAGATACTCCCACCAAAAAATGAAAAGGGTTTATTTTTTTTACATTTTTGGATTGTCGATTTCAGATATGTCTTTTGTTTTTGTTATGTGAGTTTATTTAATGAAATAGCGAAACACATTTCTCACTTTGGGGCTGGGGACACAGAATGCAGTCTGTAAGTCAGAATTCTGATCATAGACTTGCATTGAATGGGAGGGTAATGTAACTATTATATCACAAGGGGACAGAGTTGTAATCCTGCTTGATCATGTTAATCTCCTCTCTTTGTGTTGGAAGGCAGGAAAAAAAAAGTTGTACTCAGCCAGCTAGTCCTGCCCACTATGATACACAGTAGCCAGTAAGAGAGCAGGGGTGTATCTTATGACGGCATAAAGCAGCCTTTTGCAACAGTTGTAAAGTGAGACTGGCTCGAAGATTGTGGACAATGTTGCATCATGGGAAATAGTCACAAAATGGAGCCAGGACACAAACACCTTATTTTATTTTTCCTTTTAAATGCAATGAATTCAATCAAGTATATATAAGAAAAAAACAGTGGCATATCTTTTATATATGGTTTGTTTAAAATGACCAGGTTATCTAGTTACATCTTTCCCTTTAAGGCCAAATTGACCCCCTTTTTCTGTCATTGGTATGAGCACGGGTCAGATCTTCTTGACCATGTTTGGTCACATGCAGCACACCAGTCCGCACTTCCGAAAAAAGCGAATCGCTTTTGATTGGTTCTAACCAGGAGCATCATTCATAAGTCTTTGAATCAGACGGAAGTGGGCCCAAAAATGTAATTTTGTTCAAATGTGCCTTGTTTGGAACCTATATTGGTTCTGCTTCTAAACCTAGTGAAACTAGCTCAATAATATACTGTATGTAATGCTGTTACTAGTAAATTAGAGAATCCATGTGACATTGATCATACTGTTGGACAGTAAAGCAGGGAGTAATAAAGAACAAACACAACATTTTTTTCATCTGATCCATGTTCAGTTTTCCTGGACCAAAAATAAATTAGAATTTGCCAAATGCCTGAGTGTGTATTTATTCACCATAACAACTGGTATGCACAATCAAAACCATATGGAGACTGTATAGAACAAGCCAACTGAAGATTTGGCAAGAAAATCATCATACTTGTTCTAGATGTCACTGCTTAGAGTGGATGTTAGGAGAAGTCGTGCAAGCATTTTTTAACTGTATGTCTGTTTAACTGTCTATGGTATAAGGCAGCATTTTGTTTTTGTAATTCAATAACAATGTTGTCATTACATCCCACATTATTTTCTGTGGTAAAACATTTTTAGCAATTCTGAAAGTAGTTTTCTGAAAATTCATATCCTGCCGAACCTTCAGGTTTATCACAGTTTGAGTCACAATATGATTACTTTCTGTAATCATGACTGGACAAATCTAAAAGGGACATTCCAGGCATCAAACTAACTTTGTTGCATCTGATAGCATTTAACCCTTTTTTTGGTACAGGTTTTTTCATACAAATTAATGCAGATAACTTCTTCTCAAAGTGTCCTGCTCTAGCCCTGAGTTGTTAACAGTAACTGCTTCATTCAGTAGCTGGTAACAACCTCCCACTTTTTTTTACAGTAGTGACAAGTGGGGCACAATAGTTGACATCACTATCCACCCAATATAATAGCAGAAAACAGCCCTCCAATAGGTCAGTGCACAAGCCAGGGCTCGACAAACCCCCAATTATGAAAAAGGAATAAACTTTGACCAGCACCAAAGTGAGTTGTGTTTATCTTACCACAGAAAACAACAACATTTCAACCTCCCTGGGTCTTTGTCAAGGCATCTTGACAAACACGGCTTGACACTTTGGTGCTGAGCAAAGTTTTTCTTATTTTTTTTCAGTAGGGACATCACTGACATCTTGCTTGTGTGCAGTGGGCGTCCCAGAGCATTGTTATGGGAGCTCTATGATTGGCACCCATGCAATTCTGGGTACTGCCAGTGCTTAAAACTTCATGGTGTAAGGGTCCAGTTCAGGGAACTACCCTGCAAACTGTAAGATTGTAAGTGAAGAATTAAAAAAAAAAAAGGACCACTGTCACTTGAAAATGATCTACCTTTTTTCTTTTATGCAGTTTATTAAACTTAAGTATAAACATTTATTTATGTAATTGAATTTGAATATCTGTATTCTAAATATGTTTCTTTTCTACTGAGCTCTCCCACTCTGCTTTTGGCTGGAGTCTGACTACCAGATGATAAATATACCGTATTTGCTCGAATATAAGACGACCCTGATTATAAGACGACCCCCCAAACTTTGGATATTCCTTTAGGAAAAAAACTAAAAACTTGAATATAAGACTACCCTATAGGAAAAAAAAAGTTTAACTTGTATATATTAACATGTAAATTACTTTTTAATATTCAATAAAAATTATATTAAACAATATCCCCCCCCTCATCTGTCTCTCGCTCCCTGTTGGCTAGTGGGGGCACCCGGGGGATGTCTGCACGATACGAAATTAACCAACTAATAGATCTAATAAGAATGACCTTGGTTAAGTTTCTGCTTTGCCTCTGAACACCTATGAACTAAACATTCAACAGGACAGCCTGTCAAAATTTAGAAACATTTGTACATATGTACGTGTAAAATGAAAAATATGAGGTTAATGTTCAGGTTAATAGCAAGAAAACAGTAGTTATTGGGAGCATGTGATCGAGAGGGATAGCTGCTTAGGGTACAAGTAACAGATTACACATAGCACAATATGTTTTGCTGTGAGTGAGCCTTTAAGTATCAGATTTAATATACATTTATTTTCCAGTTGTCTCACTGGAATGAGAGTAAAGGCCAATCTCTTGAATTAAAACAAAGGATAATTTAAGTTGCATATTTTATTTTATTTTTTTGAGTTTTGTTAAACTGAATACTTTCTTTTTCCATAACAGTTAGCAAGGGCCACAGTGCGAGATCCTAAAACTGGAGTTTTGACAGTGGCCAACTACCGGGTGTCTAAAAGGTAAGAAACCTTGTGTAACAGTTTTTCTAATCAGTCTTCCTATTGTTTCTTTATTATGTATTCTTACTTTCATTCAGCATTTTAATATTATACTGTCAACAAACGTTATTGAGCTTGAAAGCACAGAAACCCATGTGTGAATCACTAGAGCAAGTCATTCTTCATAAACCGTTGTTATGATAATTATTTGTAGGCATGCTGGAATGGTCCTGTGGTGGAATATGTCCCTGCATGCACCTGACCGTCGCTTCATCACTTCATCAATGGCTGATCTTTTCTTCCTTCTGACTTTGTAATTTTCTTTTTATAACTGATGCAGAAATCAGGATGGAGGGAACATTATATGTGTGCCCTAAAGGTCCATAGCATAATGTATTGCAAATCTAGAAAGAACCATCATATTCTGCAAAAAACATAGTCCAACCAAACATACAAGTTTTTACTTACATATGAGGAATTCCAGTAAAAATGGCCTGTATTGCTCAATTTCTGCTAGAGGCTATATAAAGTCTAAAACTATTTAATATTCCCCAGTACCCTCTATTAACAAAGAATGCTGGTACATTATCACCATAAAACATTTTATGATGTGGTTTTCTACTTGTACTGTTATGGTACTCTTTTCTCCTTGACAAAATTATTAAAAAGATATTGCAGGCGAAAAAAATCTTAAAACATAAAAAGAAGGGGTTGGGAATATGATTTTTCAACCAGCTTTCATCACCCACGAACCTCCGTGTATAGCTTTTATATATGGATTTCTTTTTGTTCTCCGTAGTGCCTGGCTGGAAGAATATGATGACCCAGTAGTGGCACGAGTGAATCTACGAATGCAATCAATTACTGGGCTAACTGCAGTTACAGCTGAATTGCTACAGGTACCTAAAACTTTTATCTCCAAAATTAGCATGGAGCTATACTTACCTGCTCTTGTGCTTATGGCAGCATATAAAAAATATATAAAGCAGTGACAAACTAAAAAAATGCTTCAAGCAAGCCGAGAAATTCAAAATGACTTAATGCAGAAAGCAAATTACGGGATAAAAAATGCACAGTATATATATGTATGTATGTGTATATATATATATATATATATATATATAAACCAACAGCCCCACAAAGTGTGGAAATGCCATGCTAGCTTGATAATTTTGATGAAATACAATTGTGTGAAACTACAGGCACTAGATAATATTTATTTTGAATGATTATAAATCTCTGGGAATCCTCTCTCATGATAGAAATAAGAATAAAGCCACCTTAGTATGGGAAGCATTGTTGTGGAGAATAAAGGAAGTGATCATTACTACTAGAAAGGAAGATGGCTGCCCTAATTAGGCCGCAGGAGAAGTAACAGCACATCTTCAAAAACAGAACTTTAATTTAAGAAAACAAATGGATGCGAATGGTTTAGTCAGCACACTGAAGTGCTTCAGCACATTATAAAATACAATGTTGCGCTATAATAGAGAGCGGTAGGAGGCATAGTGGTCTCATAGTGGTCTCATATTGACCACTCCCTTTTCAGTGGTGAACTTTTTAAGATATAACACAGTGCAGTAAGATACCATGAAGACGTCCAGAGACTGACAACACAGTCAACTGCGAGCGTAACGATTCTGTGTTAAATACAAAGATTTTCCCTCAACTCCAGTTAGAATTCTGTGGGTGATCTACTTGCAGATCCTTTACTAGGTGTAGTGATTGGTAAGACACTGGTAAGGCCTTAGTTATGCACTCCCCAAAGTTGGAAACAGTGGTTTGAAGGGCCTCTATCACCAAAATACTGTTTTTACTTTGAATTTATGAATTTGAAAAAATGGAAAATGAGATATACCGTATATACTCGAAAGAAACAAACTTTATTGACCGCGCGGCTGGAGGGAAGCTCACAACGCTTCCCTCACAGCCACGCAGCTTCAGAGCACCGGGGGACAGAGCAGGAATGAGGTAAGTGCTGGGGTCTGGGGGAGGAGGGGGAGGAGGGTGGCATAACGAGCATACTAAGGGGCAATATCCTGGCATATTGGGGCAATATCCTGGCATATTGGGGTCAATATCCTGGCATATTGGGGGAAATATCCTGGCATATTGGGGCAATATCCTGGCATATTGTGGGAAATATCCTGGCATATTGGGGGCAATATCCTGGCATATTGGGGCAATATCCTGGCATATTGGGGGCAATATCTTGGCATATTGGGGGCAATATCTTGGCATATTGGGGCAATATCCTGGCATGTTGGGGGAGGAAATATCCTGGCATATTGGGGCAATATCCTGGCATATTGGGGGCAATATCCTGGCATATTGGGGGCAATATCCTGGCATATTGGGGGCAATATCCTGGCATATTGGGGGCAATATCCTGGCATATTGGGGGCAATATCCTGGCATATTGGGGCAATATCCTGGCATATTAAATGGCATATTGGTGGCAATATTTACCAGTAGCTGCCACATTTTCCACCCTAGGCTTATACTCGAGTCAATATTTTTTCCCAGTTCTTTGTGGTAAAATTAGGTGCCTCGGCTTATATTAGGGTCGGCTTATACTCGAGTATATACGGTACATTGTATTAGTAGGAGTGCAGGAAAATTCTTAAGTTCGAAAAATGTGTTTTCTAAATATGTCTGTGGAGTCTCCTGTTCATGACATCACTTGTGGCTTGAAACTCAGATCACCTTTCCCATTGAAAAACTGTGTATTTGCTTATCAAGGCACAGGCGATGTCGTAAACAGACATGTTTAATCACAGTTTTTCTCCAAATTTAGGCATTTACTTGCAATCCTACCAACACAGTGTATAGGTTATTTTCAATAATGTTGTATTCTCTACATTCACAGTGAAAACACTGTTTAGGTGATACAGTCCCTTTAAGCCATATGGACTATAATATTCATCTTCACCTTCTTTCAAGCCGCATTTGCCCTGATAGTCATGTCCACCTTCATTATCATAGTCACTCAGAAAATAGTCCACTGTGGCGCCTAACTGTTGGCATATCTCCAACTGTCAACACTTGTTAGCATTATCTACAGTGTGTCTACCCCTCCTCTTTTTATATCTAAAAGTATATCTCTGTGTCACACGTCCCACACAGTAATAATACATCCTGTTCTTTAAATAACAACATATGACCACTTATCATACAACGATTGGTTCACAATGCTTCCTCTTTTGTGTTGTCCATGTATTATCTTACCAGGTGGCAAATTACGGAATGGGAGGTCAATATGAACCACATTTTGATTTTTCAAGAGTAAGTACTGATGCATGTGTAAATTTCTTCCATTTATATTCTTTGTGTGTTTTTTATTCTGTTCAAGTGAAAAAAAAAACAAAAAAAACAATTCATTATTTTTAAACAAAAGTGACACATAAATCCTGTTATCTAGTGCTCTTGTGGAAAGACAGTTACATCCAGGGTTGCCACATTTTCCTCAGAAAAATACCGGCCTTGCTACTGTCTCCTTAGACTGGCCTGATTCCAGTTTTTTACCGGCCTGTCGGTAAAATACCGGCCCGGTGGCAACCCTTGTTACATCTAACAAAAAGTTTAATAAACCCCATTTCCTCACCACATCTCAAAAAGGCTTAATTTAAATTATTACTGTATGCAAAAGTGTTAAAAATTACACTAATTTCGCAATCTATAGTAAAGAAGCTACTAGTAGGCCGTAATACAATATCGAACAAATACTTTATTGTGCATATGCTTTAACACACATCTAAAAAACTGGGAGTGTGATCATTACCTATAGCCTATGTCATTTTTTCTTTGTGGTTGTATCTCAGAAACATAGCACCCATTTTTGTGCATATTTCCGTATTAACATTTTCTTAAAATGATTGCATTTAAAGAAATATTTAATATAGAGTAAAAGAGATCAGTGATGGGCTATTTATTTTACCCTCTCCCATTCTCGACGGCCCTTTCTTCTATTTATGATGCCCCTTGCACAGCACCACTCCCCTATGATGTGATGTTTTCCTCAAACATCACAGTCCCAACTCCACCTCCTTCTGCCAGCATCACAACCCCTAATCCTTACTCATCCAGCATCATTCACCCCAGGCCTAGCATCAAAGATCATTCCCATTAACACATACCTTGACTTGCATCCCGATTCCCCTTCAAAGATATCCATATAACCATGCTGCCCAAAGCAAAGCTTTGAAGGTCTCATGTGGCAGCTTTGTAGTCTTGCATTGGGCAGCATGGTCACAGATATCCTTCCAGGAGTCAAACGGTACATAAGCAACAAGACAGAGTCCTGCTAGAAAGTACCAATACTCACCATGCCAACTGAAAAAAGAAAATTCCAAAAACATTTTACTTCTCCAAAGTGGCCTTTTTATGTTCGGAAAGGAACAATTTTATCTTTACTCCCACTTTAAAGCACATTGGCCCCGACTCATTTGCACAAAACATCAGTTATTAATGGTGGTTAACTCAAAATTTTCTATTGCAATCTATGTAATCAAATACATGAGATAAATTAACTCTGGTCATTGAATAGACCCCATTAAATGCCTTACATAGTGTCTAACTGTGTGTCCCCCCCCCCCCCCCCCCCCCCAGTTGTGATTAAAAAAAAAAAGTAATGACAGGAATATGCTTTTTGTTTTTTTTTTATATTTTCTTTTGGCACATGCTCTTGATTTGAAAGGCACTTATAAATTGCCATCTCACAAATCTAAAAAGGAAGGCTTTACAATGAACACAACACAGTAACAAACCTCATTGGCTGAAAACAAACCAGCTGCTATGTCTGAGCAATTGTATTACTATAATAGCTACACTAAAGCTGCAGCCATACTTTCACGGACTGTGTGCACATGCATAGTTGCCTACATCGGCCATGTTTCCAGGGACACATATTTGTTCCACATGCTGCAGAAAGATCATGCAAAGTGAAGCCCGGCAGTATGTAGGATGGATATACGCACAGACACAATCCAATTAATTAATCAGGGTGGAGATCTCATAGAACCTACGTGAGAACCTGCGTGAGTTATTATACATCTCATTAATGTGGGGAAGGGAAATGAATACACTTGTTTAAAGTTAAATAATATGTTGTATTTTTAATATTTAAACTGGAGTCCCCTCTACAACTATCTTTACATTTTCATTAATTTAAAATGCAAACATTTCTTCCATCTAATCAAAGTCCATCACAGATTGAGCAAATGTTTTACTATGTTTCCTGTGAAATGAATATATCTACCAATAATTTATGTGATTTTCCGAAACAATGTAAATAACACAATGATAAATGCGTTGCATACAAATTCAGACCTCAAAGGGACTCTGTATCAGTACCAAACATGAATATAATGTGTTCTCTTGTTGCCCTGACAGTATATTAATTTCTGAGATTACCCTTCTTTTTATGGTGCCAATCTGTGTGAACATCTGTGTTAGATTGCTTTTGCATTGGTGTTTGAACTAAGGTGCCATTTTGTTTAACGATGATGTATGGTTTTAATTCACACACAAGCTCCACACACAATATTCTTACACATTTGGGAAAATTAAAAAATTTTTAAACGTAGCAATTGGTATGAGAAGTAATGTTCGATAGATTTAACATGATGTGGGTAAATCCAACCAATACAGCAGAGGAGTCCATTTTAGATTTCATTCATTTGCTTTTCATTAGAGTTGAGCGGACACCTGGATGTTCGGCAGGTTCGGCCGAACTTCGAAAAAATGTCCGGGTCCGTGCTTGAACTTGAACCCGAACCCCATTGAAGTCAATGGGGACACGAACTTTTGGCCACTAAAATGCCTCTAAAAAAGTGGGTGAGTGTCCCCATTCATACGAATAGCTCAATTGACCTATTCGTATGAATGGGGACTCTATTTCGGTTTATAGAAAGCCAATAGCATTACATACAATGTAATCACCGAACCCCGAACTCCAACACGGACATACAGTGGAATGTCCGTGTTCGGGTCCAGGGTCCAAAAACCGTAATGTTTGGAACAGTGCGGTTCGGGTTCGTTCAACACTACTTTTCCCTTCCTCAAGTACCAGAATTTTAGTAAGAGCGGCATGGGGGCATATTGTGTTAAATTTGGAGGCAAACGGACTTGTGCCACAATCTGTCCAAGCTATTTAACTAGCAGCTCAATTGGGGTTATGTACAAATAATAGTCCTCTTTCCACTTATAATCCTAGATTTTTGCTCCTATACCTGTATTTTTTTTTAATGTATTTCATACATACAACAATGGATAAGATTGGTGGAGAACTGGTGTACAAAACCTCAAAAAATAATTAGATTTGTTTTTTTTGTGCAAATTTGTTTTATTTCCTAAGTCATTTTATACATAGATTCTATTTATTCTATGTAGACATGTCACACTACATTTCTAATACAAACACCTTTAAGAATAACTCCTAATGTTACAAAATGAAATACTTTGAAAGAAATAAATTGTGTGTGTGTATATGTGTGTGTATGTATGTATATATGTATGTGTGTGTGTATATATATATATATATATATATATATATATATATATAATGCTGTGTAAGACCACATGGTTTCCTACACAGACTGTACAATTTAAAGATTGCTTATTGTCTTTAGCTAATCTGCCTTGATATCATCATATGTGATATCTTACTTTTTTATGTATGCTATTTGTATATACTAGTATACATTATATTGCAAAACATTGGTAAGCACCAGGTATATATATGCATGTACAGTACTGTATGACAATTTTAAAAAACAGACCTTTTTGCATTTTGTTAATTGATGAAAATAAAGTGAGTGAACAGAAGAAAAATCAAATCAATATTTGGTGTGATCACCATTTGCCTTCAAAACAGCATCAGTTCTTCTAAACACACTTGCACAAGGTTTTTAAGGAACACAGCAGGGAAGTTGTTCCAAACATTTTCCAGAACTCAACAGTTTTTCTGTGGATTTAGGCAGCCTCAGTTGCATCTCTCTAGTCCCAGACAGTCTCTATGATGATGACGACATCAGTGCTCTTAGGGAGCCATAACATTACTTCCAGGACTTCTCCATGCTGAATATAGTTCTTAATGACTTTAGCCTGTATGTTTAGAGTCATTGTTATGTCGCAGAATACATTCGGGACCAATTAGATGCCTCCCTGATGCTATTGCATGCTGAATAAGTAACTTTCTGTACTTCTCAGAATTGAGGAGAATTACAGTTAAGAAATTGGCATTATTCCTATTCCTAAGTGAGTGGTTAAAAAGCATGTTCTGCTTATACTCTATGGTAGAAAAAACATATTCCCTGGCTATAAAAATTGTATATTTGTTGTTTGGAAAGTGTTTCAACTTTTACACATAAAACGCTCAGGGCCAGTCAACATCCCTTGACTTTAGCCTGTATGTTTAGAGTCATTGTTATGTCGCAGAATACATTTGGGACCAATTAGATGCCTCCCTGATGCTATTGCATGCTGAATAAGTAGCTTTCTGTACTTCTCAGAATGAAGGAGGCCATTAATTCTGACCAATCCCCCAACTCCATTTGCAGAAATGCAGCCCTAAACTTGCAAGGAACCTCTCTACACATGCTTTACTCTTGCCTACAGACCCTTGTCTTATACCTCTCTCCAGCCCATTGGCAGACAAACTGTCTTGCTTTTGATTCAGTCCAGAGCACCTACTGCTATTTGTCTGCACCCCAGTTCCTGTGTTTTCGTGCATAATTGAGTCTTTTGGCCTTGTTTCCACGTTGAAGGTATGGTTTTTGGGCAGTAAGTTCTATGAAAACCACTTCTGACACGACTTCTCTGGACAGTAGATAGGTGTACCAGGTTCCCACTGTATTCTGCCAGTTCTGTGCGGACACTGCCTGACATCTTCCGAATGCAAAAGGGGAAGTAAGCATGATATGTCTCATCTGATGCACTAAGTTTCCTTGGCAGACCACCACGTTTACAGTCTTCAACGTTGCCCAGTTCTTTGAGCTTGTTCAAAAGAGCTTGGACAGCACACATGGAAACTCCTGTCTGTCCTGAAATTTCTTCCTGAGATGGGGCTGATGCAATATAACTACCTACCTATTGTTGCTGTGCTCATTGTTGCCATGGTGTATGTTTTTATATTAAAAAGTTTTCCGCAACCTCACCTTGTGAGCCGAGGTTTGCTGTTCCTCGCCCAGTTTTATTCCTCCTACACCTCCTCTGTTTCATTCCTGTTCCAACCTGCATATTCATTTTATGATCATTAGCACCTGTTTGGTATACTTGTTTAATTGTACACCTGATTAAATCCCTAACTGTGTTCAAGTATACCTTGATGCTGTTTTGAAGGCAAAGGGTGGTCACGCCAAATATTGAGTACATTTACATTTTTCTTTTGTTCATTTACTTTGCATTATATTAATTGCTAAAACTAAACTATTAATATTTCTATTCTGAGAGCATTCTTACTTCGCACCTGCCTAAAACTTTTGCACAGTATTGTATATATAATCAGCGATTGCTAACCTTGGCATGGCAGATGTTTTGAGAACTACTTATCCCATGATACTTATTAGCCTTAAGGCACAAACTATATACATTTGTGATGGCAATCCTTAGCACTTGACATGTGTTTGGTAACAACATATCCCATAATGCTCAGCCAGCCTTTAGTTTCTCTATGAACTTCTTTATGTAAATAATCATGCCTAATTGTAGAAGCTGTAATTTTATCTGCTGTCTCAAAATTCTATTTTCTGGAAATAAACAGTTTTGCTTTTTCCATCAGATAGAAGATGATTCTGCTTGTCTGCTTTGGTCACGAGAAACCACTAACTTGTGTTTTTTTAATTTTTTTATTACACTGATTGTAGACGTTTGTACAAACAGATTTAAGTGATATCTGTGTTTTCTCCTTGCAAACAAATTTTGTTTACAGTTAATTTACACTGATAAAATTCCTAATAACTTCAGGTCTTGAATGAGCATAAGTAGGAGTATGTCATAGTTGCAATCTAGAAACACTGCTCACACCAGCATACAATTCAATTACAGGATGTGCATGCATGCCTTATCCCAAACATTTGGAAAATTTGGGCAGAAGTTGCAAATTCCCCACACACCTGTCAGAATACAAGCTTTTATTCAGTGTCCAGCCCCGTTTAGCTGTGATATAGCTTTTTCCAGGAATGCCCAGATTACTCCACACCAGCACACTCACAAAGGGGTATACAATGGCTCATGTACAGGCCAGGTACGCCAACGACAGGTTCCCAACGATGCCTCACATCACAGCTACATCACACTAAAAGTGATGTGTTTATTCTATACAGTATTTGCATTGATAGTACTGTATTTCTGTACTGGATATGCTGAGAGGCTCTAATATGTTTTATTGATGAAAATGATTCATTATCCAAGTTATCCAAAATACTTCTAGTCCCAAGCATTTTGGATAAAGGATACTCAACTTGTATATGTATCCCATTACAGTTAAGAAATTGTCATTATTCCTTTTCCTAAGTAAGTGGTTAAAAAGCATGTTCTGCTTATACTCTATGGTAGAAAAAACATATTCCCTGGCTATAAAAATTTTATATTTGTTGTTTGGAAAGTGTTTCAACTTTTACACATAAAACGCTCAGGGCCAGTCTTACATCCCAGGCGCCTCAAAGTAGAGAGATTTGTTTTGTTTTTTTAAAACAAGATGCTTTTTAGGTAAAAAGTGGGCATGGGTTAGGCAAAGTGGTCCTCCCATATCCAAAATTAGGATTTGATTAGAAATAATAGGCAATTCTTCACTTAGTATTGCCATTCTAGTCAAGTGCCTAGTGTTCCTGGTGAAGGACCCTGCCCTGAACATAGGCCTTGTCGATTCATTTCCAGTAGTAAATTATTGTACGCCTCACACTGATTCACCGACTGATCCTCCTCTTATTCACACACCTTTGTCCCTCATTATCTATGTTTCATATGGTTTGAACCACATAATACAAAATGGCATGTAGCATGCTTTATGAAGCCTAGTAAGAACATTAACCTTTTTTGTTAATTTTAATTATTCTCCTACTAAAACAATATCTCACTAACTATACAGTGTGTGACTTTATTATGTTGTCTACTGCATGTTGTGTCGCTTTTCTTTTCTTTGCTTATGTAAGAGGTGTAATCTCATAAATTTTGTTTTGCCAACTCCGAGATCATTGGGTGACAATGATTTTACAATGTCTGGGGGTAAGAGCACAGGCTTTTTCTAAAACAGGGAATTATTATGGCTGTTTTTGTTCTGAATTTGGGTTAAAGTTATTATCTGTTGCAGCGTCCCTTTGACTCCAATCTCAAAACGGATGGAAATAGGCTTGCAACCTTTCTTAACTATGTAAGTACCTGTGTCTGTCACATGACCCCTTCATGTCTGCAGTTTATTCTCATATTTAATTTTATAGAAAGAGGAACCTGATGCTTTCAAGCGTTTAGGCACTGGAAATCGTGTGGCAACCTTTTTAAACTATGTAAGTATGGGGACGCCAGGGGCCAGCATGTCTGGAATGGAGCAGAATTGACAGCATGTGTGTGAATAATCGTGAGAAAATAACATATTTACAAATACGGGCCTAGAATTAAATGGTGCTAGAATCAGCCAAGTCACTCACTATTTCAGAATATGTATTTCCAACTAAATAATACACTAAGAAGTGAATGAAAACCAAAGGCAGGCAAGGGAGGAGATCACCAAACATGTGGCACTAAAATTTGGGAGTCAGTCTGTTTTTTTGACTCTTTATTATTTGCTTGTAGGGCTAATACGATTTGCCTCATTTTTGATCTTGACTTATGTGTTTTATTGTTTCGAAACATACTTCAGGTCATTCACAGAACATCTGAATTGTCTGTTGGCGCCTAAAGTAGAATAAAGTTGAATTCTACTTTTTCAACTATTAAAGTGATAATGAGAGTAGATTGACTGCTCTGGCAGTTTTAATAACTTTGTCTTGAGTTTACTCTGGGACACCCTGCGTCTATGTGCTTAGGAGTGGCCTCTGGAATGGAGAAAAGGGTGAAGCGGGAAAAAGCAAGTATGAGTAAAGCTTACCTTCCAACATTTACTCCCAGTAACTCAGGATGCTGGGGGGAAGGGTGGCTTTGCCTGGAGGAGGAGGTAATGGGGATCACTTGGGATGGGGATTTACTGTAACCCTGGAGAATGAAAATCAAGACCGTTGCCTATCACAAAATGAAAACAGATGCCAGCCGACACAGCTCCTGAAGGTGGTTCATCACCCTGACAATAATAATAACAAATCCAGAGTCCAATGGTCAGCTCTTAATCATAGCTTCTATGGTTAAGAGCTCCAGTGAGCTCAAATGTGTAGGGCATTGTGAGTCTTTCTGCCTCCCTGTCTCTGCTGTGTTTTCTACTATATTACATTTTCTAGTTTGTGGCATATTGGACTCCAGATTAGTTATTTTTCAGTGTGGTCCATCACCCGCATGAGCTATGTTGGCTGGCATCAGCTGAGACGCTGCTCCCGCCAGACTACCAGAATGGGTAAGCCGGTGCCTTACTTAATAACCCTAAAAGGTGCATTCTGGACACAGTACATACATCTGTTGGATATCATCTCGAATCGGGAAAGTTGTGGGTTATGGTAAAGGGTTGTTAGCTAAATGATGATTACAGCCGGACAGATACAAACAAAAGTACTTTTATGTAACTCAGAAATCTTACGAAACGTTATTTGCAACTTTCAGGACATAAAACCAAGTTTGTTTAAATATAAGGGGCCACACGTTTTTCTTCTAACTACACTATTTTGTCGTGTTCTTGTCACTCAGTAATAAGGCTGCTTTCTGCACTCCGCAGACATGGCAGCTTCTTTTCAGTTGTCCCCCTATCAATGATGGAACTGCTCTTTAAAGAGCTTCCTTGGTTATCTGTGCAACTTAATTAGTCCTGCCAATCTCCCAACATACGCCACTGGCAACTCTGGGCACCAGGGCCGTGTATTGGGAGGAAGGGTCCACATGTGCACTATTCATTCTCTTGTGACTTGACCAATTGAAATCAGAGCCGTGATCCAAAAGTTCGCTTCAAGCGGAACTTTAAAAAGAGCTGTTTCCCGGCCCCTGTTTAAATGCAGTTTTAATCCTTTGGTGCTTTTCTGCAGAAATGGTTTTACTGACGTCATCACAGGGGGTTATGGGAAAAATGTGAGAAATTAGCCACTATCTTATCTATAAACTGCTTGCTTTCACCTTTGGTAGCAGTGTCCTTCTGGAACTGCATGTATGAACTATGCAATGCATGGAGTTACATTTAAGTTCTTTTTATTCACAATCCCTGCCAAATCTGTGCAGTTTCAGTTATAATTCAACATATTTTGATGCTGACTTAGTTGGGAATAAATGATCACTATGGAAAGATAGCTGGCTGCCCACAAAATATGATCCTGTCATCCAATATATGTATCAAGTTTCTCTGTGAAAGCAGTTGAATACTGTTGGTGGAAGAGGCCACGCCACATATTTAGAATAAAAAAAACTACTCGATTTTGAAATAACATATTATAAATAATGCGAATTAGAATAATTGTGCAGTAATGTCTTGTGATTTCCTGTTCATTAGCATGATGTGTTTCTTGCTTTGCATGTGTTGGCATATTATATTGATTTCACACCTGCCACCTTTCAGTGACACGTTCCCACGTTCCCATTTATTGTGGGCAGCCAACTATCTTTCCATAGTAATCGTTTATTTGTTAGTCTCCCTGGGGGTCTGGAGTTAGGACTGTGTATGTCTATTAGATACACATAGATGAGTTGCAATGCTGCCGGTGCACATATGAGGTCAGGAAACATCCTGTCGGATTATTAATAACCATAAAAATATGAATATGAGTTATTAATTATGAATCATAAAAAATATGAAAATTAATGATTCATATACATGGGTCCGACTAAAAATACCCATATCAAGAATTCGTCATGTATGTGAGCGTTTGGATGACGTTTTTACAAAAGTAAATATAATGCAACAATTATTAATAAAATAATAATGAATTTATTGAACATAGAATAAAGATCAAACGGTAAGCAAAATAGCATAACAACAAAATACAATATCAATAGATGTTAATCATAATTCACATGTATGACTTATAACATAAGTAAGTAGGACAAAACATTAAATATGCAGCTCTGTCCCTATATCAACATACATGTAGAATACTTTATTATGCAGTACATTTCTAACCGTATGATGGCCATGCATTTTATTTAGATACAACTTACAATGTTTATGATTAGTATTTAAAATGGTTAATGATAGTACACCATAATTACCTACAAATTACCAACATATACTCTGCTTAGGTAAGGTAATATTACTAAATCATATAACTACTCAAGGTGGCTATTTCTTAATCTGCTCGGTAAATGATAATGTATGTATTCTAGCTTAGACTTTAAGAATGAGAATCTTAGATAATCTCTGGAGATTATATATTACATATTTGGGTAAATAGCTAGACTATAAGAACTTATGGTTCTTGGTAATATCTATAGGATATTCCTCTGGCTTCCTTCTGCAGAAAGGATGACAGATAAACATCAGGCTAACATATAGATCCCAGAAATTGTGGGATTTAAGTTAAATTTACCCAAATATATATGCTAATGTCATCCATAAAAATGAGATTATGCTAGAAACAAATTACCACATTTATACATTACCGGCAGAGGTTGGTTTGCAGTTGAGACTCCTTCAATTGAAGAATTGAGTGATGGGAGTTACTCCTGGGACTTAGCTCAATACTATGGGTATGGAGATTTATATTGTTTTAATGAACATGTGCTATTAAAAGCCTCATATTCCTGAGTCCTCTCCAGAAGGAGAGAGACTCAGCCCTTTTCTAAAACATTCCCATCTCCCAAAATCAGTCCCCCCAGGTCTCTCGGGTATCTCCCGTCCTTTCTCTTCTACCCCTCCAGTACCAACTTATCAACCAAACCTTATCTCAGACTCACACCCTGTTTCTGTAACTTCTAGCCAATTGAATGGATGGGTGTATTTAATTTAAATGAGATGATGTCATGGTTTATAGCTACACCTGGATTGGAGTATAATATAAGACAATATATGTTTAAATGTCTAAAAGTGTTAATACAATTTGAAATTAGAGTAAATATGTATCATATTCTTATCATTGCACATTAAATAAAATGTATAATAAAATATATACCACACTAATAAAACAATAAAAACAATATTCTAATTAATATGTAGGATTAATTATACTTTACATTTGTATTAGTGAAGGTGTGATATAATATATTTTATTGGGTGATTTGAATCCACTAGGTGTATTTATAATAACCCTTATTAGAATCCTAATGAAATCAAAAATACCAATAATCTCAGTGTGTCTGTGTCTGTCAGTTTCTGCCAGTTTGGGTGGGCTAGCAAGTTGCAGAGAAGCCCCCCTTCTCCTCTAGTATGTACACAGCTGTGTCTGCATCAGTACAATGAGATGTAATAAACCTTGCACAACAATGGCCCCCTTATCTGTTCAGGTGATACTATGAACTTATCAGTAAAATATTTGGTTACAGATAACAGAGTTAGGAATGTGGAAGACTTTCCTTTTATCCTCAGGGACACAGAATAAGATTTTAACACAGAGAAGGATGTCCAACAACTGTCACAAAATGGAGGCTGCTGGCATTCATCTTGTTATACTTTGCTTCTGCTTTATTCATATGTACCAGTCTCGAGATTACTTTTCAATACCTCTGACAATCCACCTTTGATGGGACAGGACCCCATGGTGGTTGGCATCTATGTAAGTTATGTCAGCCATATGTACAACTGGTGTTTATTTATGTATGGCTGAAGTAGTCCAGTGTTTTTTCCTAGTAGTCTTCACTGAAATATGTACGCAGTATATTTGAGCATATGGAAAACCAACTCTCGACCAGCCTTTAATCTGTTCCTAAAACAAACACAACACATTACCAAGTAACTGTTTGACAGTAGGTTTTATATTGAAATAATCCAATCATGACAACCCGGTCATTCCAGTGCTTACCTTTATCACCTAAAAGAAGAGAGGACCATGTACCGCAACCTGCTACTATTAAAACATCTTGGATCTATAGGGACAATCATAATATTCAATAAAAAGATATCAGTTCCGCTCTCTTATATATTCTTTAAAACTTGGTATCATAATCATTTAATACCTTTTCTGTATAATCAATATGCATAACATTTTATAAGTTAAAAAAAGAAAATTAAGTATAACTGTGATTTTATTGTTCCTGTAGTTTAAACACATATAAACCCCCCCAAATTCTGAAGCTTAACAATGTAAATGTGTTGTCTCTGCGTGTAACATGACTATTTGCTACAATTAATTCAGCCTGCAGACATTATGAATTGCGCAAAATGTTACTTAAATAAAGAATTCTTTCTGGAAAACAAATAGAAAGGTGTTCGTAAAGTGTTATGCAGTTCTAAAATAGTTCAATACAGCAGGGTAGGTGGAACACTTCAAATTTCACAGCACTATGGTAACGAGTGGTTAAGAGCAGAATCCGCCTAAATATCTGAGCCTGTGACTAAGCGCCACGATCATGCATGAAACATGTAAAGCACCTGTTTGCACCAGGGGCCGAACGGGCACTGCACAATGTTATGTAAATAAATTATTTCTTATTCAGCAGTTTTATTTGGTTTTAAAGTTACATGAACATCTGGCACCTTGTATGTTGTTCCACTTTAGGTGGAAAAATGGCTTTAAAGGATGCTGTCTGAATGGGGAGGGAGAAGCCATTTTGTTTACTCTTTGGTCAGTCAACTTGAGCCAAGTAAAGGAAGATACTTCACAACACAATAGTGCACGTGTGCAGTGATGTGGTTTAATGTAGCATGATTCTAACCCTTACGAACGTAGTTACACTTTGTAAATGCAGAACATACAGCTGTACTCTCAGAATTATGCATGCTCAGCAGTGCCTCCATTGAGAATAATTGAGGAAGTATGAGGCATGTGCAGAGGAGATGCTGCGCATGCTCTGAATTATCACATGTACATTGGAAGTCCATATTTATCTCCATTGAGACTCTTTTACTTCATTGACTCTTGTGGAGCCCCATACATCTGGAGCTCTGTGGAAGTCCAAATTATCCAAAATGGAGAAGGTGGGTGCAGTCCTGCTATAATACCTGCAAAGTTTTAAAGTTAAGGATTTCAAAAATAGTTAAAGACATTTGAAACTTAAATATTTTATTAATTTATTTGAGCCTTGGGAGTCCTTTTGTAGGTGAAGTCCTATATGATGTGGTTGTGTCTACTTAAGCTTGCTGGACCTGCAATTTCCTGAGAGATGGTTAATATCTACTTTCCTTGGCAGATATTTGCCTAGACATTAAGGAAAACGATAACTCTGGAGACCAAATGTTTAGTGAACTCTTGGGGAATTTGGCTTGAAAACCTCATTCGACATTATAGTGAATTCAATTTATTTTAATGAGATGAAATTCCAGCAACACTGTATAAACGGATGGAATTTAGCATGCATACAAACAAAGTTTTATTTACTTATTCATAAATTACCACACTCCATGCATAAACAGGAAGTGAGTGATCTCTTCCATTTTAAACGCCCAAGATTTCTCCTTGGGTCAACAAGCATTAAATAAATATTAATGCCTATATTGTGGTTCATTAGAAAATTATCCAGCCCCCTTTTAAAGGCATTTATTGTATTTGCTAGCACCACCTCTTTAGGCAGTGAAATCCATACCTTTTAATATCCTTACCATTATAAGATCCCTTTGGCTGTCATAGACTAAATCTGAGCAGTTGACCCCTAGTCCTTTGTAAGCGTCTGTTAATGAGCCCTTCGTAATTTCCCTGTGCATATTTATATAATGTTATCATACCCCCTCTAAAATGTGGTTTCTCTAGCATGCACAAATTGAACTTTTCTAGCCTTTTTCTTTATTAAAAGTTTCCATTCCCCTTATTAGTTTGTAGCCCTCCTCTGCACTCTCTAGTTCTATAATGTCATTTTTTTTTTTTTTAGAAAAGGTGCCCAGAATTCAAGTGCATATTCAAACTCAGGGTCTTAACATGGACAGTAAAGAGGCAAAATAATATCTTATTATCTTATTATATCGTTAGTAAATATCCCTTTTAATATATGCCAATATCTTATTGGCCTTTGCACTACAGCTAAGTCTATTGTTTACAATTATTCCAAAATAATTTTCATTAGTCGATTTAGTAATGTTTACTCATAACTATTATAATGGATATATAATTAATCCTGAAAAGTGAATTTGCTTGATGTGCTTAGAGACGTTGTATTGATTGTTTTTGAAAGATTTATTTACCTTTTAAATATAGCCTTAAATGTATAAGACTAAAAAGACTTTAAAAATGTCAACCTTAGAGGGGTTTGAAGTTTCATAGTTTCTGTTGGAATCTTGAAAAATGGTGGCACTGATACGTGCCTTAACATTGGAGAAATGGCAAGCTTAAAAAAGTCATCATAATGTTAAAGAGAACACAACCCCCCCCCCCCCCCCCCCCCCCATACTGTTTCTTTCATGGAAACAGAAATACAAATCTCAGTGGACCTAGTATGGGGTTGACCATATACACTATCTCCTTATACACTAGCAAAGAGAGGCAGTCAGACTGCAGTAAAGAAACGAGTGTGCACTGACTCAGGAGACACAGGAGAATTATGATTTTTTAATAAATGTTTGCTTAAAGAAACAAAAGTTAAAGAAAAAAAGTTTAATGCCACTTTCAAATCCAGAGACCCAATGGAGTAAGAACAGTAAATACACAGATCATTAGCAACCTTTAAAATGAATGGTTATAGACTCTACTCTCATGGGGCAGGAGAGATATTGTAAGATATCTAGTTCGTAAATGTTGTCCACAACCTTGTCCACAGATGGAAGAGCCCCAGTCTTCCTTTTTATTGGGATTAAATGTAAATATACATGAGTTAAGAGCACCATGAAAAAGACATTTAAAATTGGGGGGGATATTTACTCTTTAATTTGTATTATTATTTTAAGGCTAGGACAATTTCTGTTTTCTTATTCTTCAACTCTTGTCGCTAACTCTTGTCTCCTCTTCCCACCATTTTACTACATCGCTTCTTGTGGTTCTCTCTTTTCTGTCTCTCTAACCATCTCTTTTTTTGTTGCTTAAAGTAATGTTTCTCTTTATCTTGCTCCGTCATGTCTAAACAAAAGCATTTTTTTTTATTTGTCTCTTGTTAATGATGGGTAGAGTTAAAAAGCAATGTTTAGTAACTCACAAACAATTAACACAAAAAACACAAGTTCCTATGTAGAACACTCTTTGATTGTTATATGAAATCTTTTAAACTCTTGCTGCTATATTTCTCTTATGTTCCTTTTGAGCTCATGTATTAATCAGTGTATGCACTTGATGTTAATGTAGGCCCAAATTGACAGTGTCTTTGAGACTTGGAAAAAGACGAAATTGCTGAGTTGTCACAGATGGGATCTGCCAGATATGCTGAATAAACTTGAACTTAATGAGTAGGCTGCAAAGATTTCAGTTGTGCCATGTATTTTTTATTATTTTCCATTTCACTCTACTAATTTTAAATTTTAAATCAAATTGCTTACCCTAGATGAGTGACGTTCAAGCAGGAGGTGCCACGGTATTTCCAGACTTTGGGGCAGCAATATGGCCTAAAAAGGTAAGTTTTTTATGATTAAAAATACACATAGTTTTCTAACATTTGTGGCCAGGTCTTGAGGAATCTTTTCAGAGGTTATACAGATGTCTTCATAGGGAATTGCCCTCCCCCACAAAAAAAGTACCATCCTATAGAATCTGGCTGTATGTCTCTGTTGCACAGGCCTCTGTTCCCCAATTATAGTGTTCTACAACAATGGGTATATCAGTGGGCTTCCATTTACTGGAACATTCACTATATTTAATTGTACAATGTGTTATGAAGCACATAGATGGGCCCTGATAAATCTCAATGCAGATAGCATGAAATGAGTGATGTCCTTACCCTACTACCCTATTAATCCTAGGCAGGGCCTCCATCAGACATTTCAGGGCCCCTTACTGAAAACAGTCATCCATATCTCCCGCTCACCCCCCCTACCCTCCCAAAGTTATTTTATCCAGGTCTTTGTATATCATGCCAATGATTTAAATACACCCCAGGACATGTCCCATCACCTGTATTGCACATCCAGGAGTTGCTGCTGCCCCATTACCTGCATTGCACATCCAAGACTTGAAATGCCACGACCAGTGTTAGTTTATCCATTTATATGCCACTGATAATTTGTCCAATAATATGCCACAGAAATTATGTCCATTAATATGCCACCGAAAATTTGTCCATTAATATGCCACATAAAATTTGTCCATTAATATGCCATAGAAAATGTGTCCATTAATATGCCACTGATAATTTGACAATTAAAATGCCACTGATAATTTGCCCAATAAAAAAAATCCCCCCCCTTCCCCAGTACTTACTTGGATGCTACTCGTTCCTGGCAATTTCCTCTGCAGTGTTTCCTGCACGCTCAGTGCAGGAGGCGGGAAATACAGCTGCCGGATATGACTTACGGTGAAAGCATTCATCAGGCAATACAACCTAAGCAAAGAGAAAATAGATTGCTTACAATTTAGTACCACAACATGCTTTTTATTGTTTTGTTTTTGCTATTTTCTGTAATGGTAATCGATTTCCCGCTCTCTCCCACCTCAAGTAAATTGTATTTAATCCTTTGCGACAAGTGAACCCATCTCTCCCTGCCTGACCTATGTTTAATTACACTTAAAGTAGGGAATCTGCATAAATAGTTTTATGCGGGTCTGTCACACCGCGCAGGTGATTGAAGTGGGTTTTCTTTATTCTTAGTTAACAGATCTGCCACATTAAAGTCAGGTTGGCTTCCAAACAGATGTGTTGTTGTTTTTTTCTACATTTTACAAATATTTGGCAGTGGGTGAGGTCACATGACTTAAAACGGTAATTGCTGGTGAAGTCAAATGAGGTAAAACAGTAATGGCTTACTGTTGAATGTATTAGTTTTGTTTCAAGAATAAGGGTGCATAGAGAGAAGTGGGCAGCTTCTGTCACACCTGGCTCTGCAGGAAACTCCAATGATACACCTCTTTTCTCAAAATTTGGGATAGCCAGGGGGGGCTATCTACTCCGATGGTATATGAGGAAGGTTTTTGCTTCAACATTCTCCCCCTTTCATCTGGTCGTTTTCTCCCTCTGCCTTCCATTGCTTCACATGTAGTTGCTATTTCCCTCCGTTTCTCTACTACCCCCTGTTCATAAAGCATATTTTGAAAAGGGATTTATAATGTTTGACTGATATGTTTATTGGATTTCCAGTATTGTTACTGCTGGTTGGTGGGCAAGTCTAAAGGCAACTCCCCCAACAGACAGACGGCTTCAACTGGAAGCCCCAGAGATGAATAGCTTTACATATACATATAGAAGCCACAATAGGTAGCAATCTGGCATGCACAATGTACTGATTATGTTTTCTTCTCTTTTATGGTGACACCATGTTATTTTTGCATGACAGGTGCACTTTAATTGACATTATTAATTATAAAATTGCATCATATGAAGCTAGAGAATGCAAGAAAAGTAATTGCAAACTGCACAGAATAGACAGGGTAAAATCTATGTTTCCATACGTGGTTGCCTAATCTGCAAAATATTGGTTTCTCCAACATTTGGGATTACATTAGAAGATGGACGATGCTACCATTTGGGGCTCCGAGTGCTCTGTTTAATCTAAAAAGTCTGTTTGCACACTGGTAGCGCAAACTGAGCTGAGTATATTTTTTCACCCCACTCGCCCATAATGGAAGGTAAATCCCAATTATAGGCCACACCCCTAATTTATATTATAAATTATTAAAGCTTAGGTATATGTGTGACTCGGGGTATTCACCATTATGGTCTAGCGGTAGTAGCCTGTGGTCCTGATTTCTTTATTTCACACTGGATCAAGACACTTTCCGCAAGTGACTGGTCAAATACGATAGTATCTTCACTGTCCTTTCACCCATGCATTTAGATGGACATCTTGTCAGGTTGAATGTTCGTTCACTGTGCTGCTTTGTGATGTGGTACAAAGAAGAATGGTAGAATGCATATTTCTTTCAAAGTGGTCACTTTATTTTGTGTTGACCCAATCACTTTATCTGTTACATTTTTATGGACAGATGAACTGTTTTACTAACATCATGCTTTTTTTGCAGGGCACTGCTGTCTTTTGGTATAATCTTTTCAGAAGTGGAGAGGGAGATTACAGAACAAGGCACGCAGCTTGTCCTGTATTAGTAGGTAGCAAATGGGGTAAGTTAATCTAAACCATTGAAACTGTTAAAATTCCAGGTGTTGCTCACAAGAAATGTTAAATGGTTGTGATATCCCGGCGCAGTGCACTGGACATGGGTCTGCTCCTAGACCTCTGTTTAAAGGTAGGGATATGACACCAACCACAAGGCGATTTGTTTGAACACATTCCGCGTATAACATGGTGCTCCAATGGCCAATCTCTCCAGTATTGAGATGTGAGCCCATGGACCCTGACTCCCGCGTTATAGCAGGGCTCTCCTATATTCGTTGCCGCACTCAATACATTTTAAAACTGCTTTCTTTGCTGCTTCAAAAAACACGTTATGGCCACAGTTGACCCGCAGACCACCAGTTGTACTTCAGCATACTAGAACATGACTGCCTTAAAACATTAAAGGCTTTATATTTTTATTGAGTATTACTCATTAATACTAAACATTCGGCTTATAAATAAAGTTGTATGACACAACATAAAAAAATTACACTTCACATTATATCACAAAGAACACATTCTTAAAGGAATCAGTCTTTTTTTTTGTTATTATTATGGGAATATGAAAAAAACAAAAGTATCATTTTGTGTCACTTTTAGAGCTGATATGTGGGAAAACTATGAAACTTAAGAGAAAATATGATGTTTCAGGATGAGCAATGTGATGTGCATCGTATAAAAGAAGTTCAAGTAAATGTCATAGTTAATTCCATAGCAAATGTTACATAGACTCTTCTTTAAATAATGCACTTCTGTTTCAGACCTGCTCAAGTTAACTTGTAAAACTAAAGTGATGACATGTCAATTTGTATGCAGAACACTTAAGAACATTCTATATGTTGACGTTCTAATCAATATGGAGTCCATTAGATAGTGTTATGCTTGTTAGCACATGCTAATTTATGCAATGTTGTTTCCATGAGGTATGTATGTAATGTATTGCTTCACCACTTTCTGTCACACGTACTAATGTGAAGCAAACATCCTGTTTCTCCTTTGTCTACAGTTTCAAACAAGTGGTTCCATGAAAGAGGGCAAGAATTCCTGAGACCTTGTGGATTAACAGAAGTTGACTAGAGGCATTTTTTCCATTTAAACGTACTATTTTTTTTGAAGCACCTTTTTGTTTTACTCCTGGTATCCAGTATTGTGAAGCCAAACAACTTTGACAATTGTTTTATTCTCTATCACCAAAAATACTTTGAAATATAAAACTAAAATCATCCCGTTCCACCTTGAGGGTAATAATTCAAATAGACAGAGAGTGGTGTATAAGATTGTCCCCTTGTTACACAAATATTGTGTGTAATGGCTCATAAACATCACTTATGATATGTGTAATAACTTAAATAAAACATTCACATTGAAATGTTTTCATGCAAATGAAAAAACAGCAAAACAGTGATTGGAAGATAGACGTAAGGTACAATTATTTGGTTCTAACGGGTTGTGACTATGTCTGAAAGTAGTCTCGGATCGGACTATTCCATTTTGTTACAGGTGTCACTCGGGCATACCACATGCAATAGAGAGCATAGGCGAAGGGGCTCAAAGTATAAATGGTCAGCTCTACTTTTAACAGGACATAGATTAGCACTCTCTAGCTTCGTAAAATTGATTCTCCCTGTTGACGAACCAGCATTTTTTTAAAATAAAAAGTATAACACTTTAAAAAAGGAATTTTTATCTTTTTAAAGCAACCAATTTTTTTTTGTTTTTTAGAAACTTGAATTCTTTTGATCCTTTGAAATGCAGCTTATTACTTAATAATTGGTAATATATAAAATGTCAACAATTGCAATTATGACATTTTATTTCAGTTATATCTATGATGAACGTATTCCTCCTGGTCTCTTTTGTTCTCTTTCTAAAGCTTTAGGTACACATGGTGCTAACTGATATTTGTACAAATCATGGTGTGACTAGCGGCTTCTGGTATTGATAAATGGGTAAACCTGCTGTTCTGTGCTGATTCTGAGCAGTATGACATAAACAATTATTTAAAACACTGTTGCTTTAAAACTGATCTGCTGGGATCACTACAACCTTCAAAGTAAAGGACTTGTTGGAGCAGATGAAATAAAACTGTGATAAATGGGTTTGTACTATATTACATCAATCTACCAAGGTGTTACATTGCCAGGTAGATTGATGTACTGTATCAAACCTTGTATATTTTTACTTTTTGAGGGCTTAACACTAAATATTTTGTGTTTTAATCCAATGTGCCAATATTTGTGCATATATGCTGTTTTGCCTGTTGAGTTATATTTTTATTTGAGGCATTATTATTTCAAATAGCAGACAACCCAAAGCATAATGATCCAAAAATATCCAAGCAACAATATTAAATAGGAAAAACTCTAATGTTTACTTGAAAGATTGCACCATGCATAGATATTTTAAATATACATGCTTTGATAACAGAATACAAAAAAGTACCTTATTGAATGGGTCTATGAGATACTTTATTTATATTCTTTAATTAAAGCAATTATTTTGTTAATGGTTATACTTGATGCAATTGTTCACTTACACATGAGTTATTATTTTAGTTTAATTATTACTCACTAGGGCAATGAAAACTCAGTAAAGGAACAAAATATACGATACCCTGCTGATCACCATTATGTTAAGTGATTATTTACAAAATATTTTTTCATTAGTCTACTTCCTCCTAAGATACCTTTAACCTTCAATTTTGGCTCCCTCAGCATCATGGGACTGGTTGGATGGTCACAACCAATACCAAAACATCAAAAAAATGTGTTGTGTGAATGGTCAGCCTTCATTATCCACCTTCACATTATGTTTTCAGGTTCTTAATTTAATATGACAGATAACCATTGATATATATTCTTTGTTTTGATTTTGTGATGCTCAGTCAACCAAATGGGTGAACATAATGGGATACCTAGCCCATGTAATAACAAGTTATCCATCAGTTAGCTGGGTTTCCTATTGGTGCTTTTATGACATGGTGCAAACAGATGTTTTGATACTTTTGGAATTTGTACTTGTTTGAACCTTTTTTTTTTTTTTTCAAATAACTTGTGAAATTAAAAACGGTCTTTAAAATATTTTTTTGTCTGTAAATTACTTATTTGTTTTTATTTGCTGATCTGTAAACATTTCTGCAACATTAGTCACAGGATTTTTCTTTTTGATATGTCATATTACAGGTACAGTTCAACAGAATTGGCCTATATAATTAAAAAATCATCAACAACTCTAAGTTTGTATATAATCAAAAGCAAAAAATTTGTAATAACTATCCATAAAAAGTTAAGGACATACACTAAAACCACATATAAGTTAAACAATAATGATATTCAAGATTGCAAAAAATAATTGGCTTTGTTTATGTCATTACAAATTTTATTAACACAGAAAATGTTAATGGCTCTTGTGTCTGCAAATTATTACGTTCGTGAAAAGAGTTTGTCGATTTTTAGAATTATTTGTGCTAATTATGTCTGAAATATCATCTTTAGATCTCACATCTTCATCCTTTTATCAATTCATCTTATTTACATGTTTTTGGTTGTTGCTCATAAGACTCCCCTTTACCTCTGCTCTAACTTATTATTTTACTGGTAATTTGTTAGAAAACACATAAAAAATATCAGTCCTGAAACAGGCTTAGTACTCCTCTTTTATGAGGCCCTGCATGTTAATGTTACTTCTGTTTGTAAATGCTGGGGAAATAGCACATTTGCCAATATAATAACACTGCCTTGTATCTGAGAAATACAAATACCGTATTTTTTGCTCCATAAGACGCACTAGTTTTTAGAGGAGGAAAACAAGAAAACCACATATAGAACAGATCTTTGCTAAATTCTTATCTCCCCCAAAGTAGTGGTAAAGTTAGAGACAAAACTAAAACAGCTAACCTTAGGCACACCATTCTGCACCATGAGAAATGCAGTGTGCACCAGCCAAACTTTAGTAATCCCTGTGATAGTCATAAGACTGCAGTGGTTACTAACATTTAGCATCATAGCTGCTTTGGACTTTAATATTTTCCATTATGCACAATATGCCAGTATTTAGCCTCTCAATATGCCAGGATTTAGCCTCTCAGTATGCCAGGATTTAGCCACTCAATATGCCAGGATTTAACCATTTAACATGCCAGGATTTAGGCACTCAGTATGCCAGGATTTAGGCACTCAGTATGCCAGGATTTAGGCACTCAGTATGCCAGGATTTAGCCATTTAATATGCCAGGTTTTAGCCACTCAATATGCCAGGATTTAGCCACGTAATATACCAATATATTGCCTACATTGGTGTCAAAGTGTCATTGGTGCCAAAGTCATCCTCTGTCCCTGTTTGCCGCCATCGCGCTGTAGCGCGACCGCGAGGTAGGCCGCATCCCCGGGCTCGAGTTGCTATTCACCCGCTAACAGTGAGTGTAACTACTTCCAAGAGGTTTAGGGGGCGGAGCTTACTCGCGAGAAACGTTGCGCGATTGGTTGTTGGCAAAGGGGCAGGGAGAATAGGAAGAGGAGGCTGTACCTCTTCTCCCTATTCACAACATGGTGCAGGGGCGGTCCCCAGGTGTAAAGGGGAGAGGTCCTTAATCAACAGCTCTATAAAAACCCCACACTCACCTCAATCATTGCTTGCTTGTTGAGCTGTGGTGTCTGTTCTCAGTACCATTTATTCCCCAGTTACCTGCTACTTTGATTGAAGATTTACCTGTGTACCGACCTTGGCTTTTTCCCTGGACTATCCTTATTGCTGTATCCCTACCTGTACTTCTATACCTGTTTGTGTATCCTGACTACCGGCATTGACCTTTTGGATTGGACTGACTATTCTACCGCCTTACCCTTTTTTTTTGTGTCACTTTTGGAGTCACCCCATCTCTCCACCCGCCACCCAGCGCTACGCTCCTTACCCCCGAATCTCACAATTGGGATGTATAATGTTGAACGTCAAGGATGTGAGTTAATTGCATTCAAATTGTAGGATTGTTGCATCATCTTTGTATTTTACATGCCATATTGTGTGCTATTTGTTAATGTCTTCCTATATTTGCAGAATACCTTTCCTTCCAAGGTTAATAAAAAAGATTTATTAATAAAAAAAAAGTGACTTCCAGAGGACATCCCTCCAGTACGGAGGAGGGAAACTCTGGTTGCATTTTTTTTTTTTTTTTTTTTACTTTATTGAAGCAGCACATTTTTTTTCTGGGACAGTATATTTCTCTCCTCTGTCGGTGAGAGAGAGGGAAGATTTTGACAATCAGTGTTTATACAGGACTGATTGGTATTTAATGTATTTATTGCATGTGATTAATGTGATTGATTTTCACAGTGATCACATTAAATGCAAAAATAATGGTTGATTCTGGTTTGCCTAACTATTAAAGGAAAATGAAACGTTGTTTAACCCTCGCTTCACTCAGCAGCGAGAGACCCTTGCATTCAGCTGTCAAACACAGCGAGACATCCCCATTTTTGCATGGGGTCAGCAGGGGGGACCTAGTAAAGGTCCTCCCTGCTGATCTCATGCAAAAACGACGGTCTCTCTCTGTGTTAGCAGTCGCTAACCAGACAGCTGCCTGCTTCCTATGGAACTCAACTGGTGTGTACTATCAAAAGTACACGCCAGTTCATCCGCATACTAGGGGCAACTAACTTTTCACTTGTGCTTCTATATTAGAAGCACAAGTGAAAAAAAATGTTTAGTGTCCCTTTAAGCAAACAGAATCAACTTTCCCCATCTCTCCCCCCCAAATTGGGGGGAGGATGGCAATTAGAGGTGCCACCTGGCCGGTAAAAGATTGGCATCAGGCCGATGTTAAGTCTATGGAGACAGTACCAAGGACGGTATTTTTCTGAAAAAAGGGGCAAACCCTAATGGCAATGGATTGTGATTAGCTGTTTCAGTAATCACAATCAACACTGCAATGGCTGAGACAGCCTGTTTCAGCTATTGCAGGCTAAGACAGCTCCTTTTCTGAGTGTTTCAGACTTGTCTCAATCAGAGGCAACACCTCACCCTATTTGCATAGGGTTTTACCTGGTTCGTCTGACTTCCCTTCTGGTTCCTGACATTTGGGTTTGATCCTTACTTCGCTGAACTCTGGTCTCCTGATTCTGGTGTGCCTGATTTGGTTCCTGACCTGAGCTTTCCTTCTGGATTTTGTTTTTTCATAATTTTTTCAGATTTTTTATTTATTTATTATTAATAAAGGTGTTTTCCATTATACTTTCTGTCTCTGTCTGGTTCCTAACAAGGTCAAACATAAAACAATCAGTGCCGCTGAATGCACAGAGCCTGACTCCAAAGCTCCAAAGTATACGCTTTCTTAGTGCCTGCAGCTTGTATATACTTCATACATACGCACTTCAACCTTTTTCCATTTTATTCTATCCTGCAGCAATTGGCTTCTTCTTTTTTTATTTTTTTATTAATTAATACAAAAAATCAAACACCACATAATCTGATCAATCAACAGTATTCAGAAACTGTTTACAGAGATAGTTAGCAGTTGTTGAATCATCAGAATTTAGACAGTACAAATATACATACACCATATATTACAAATCACTGAGAGAGCCATAAGGGTGCGCAGCAGATATTCACGGGCAGGGGGAGGGAGGGGATTAGGTATTTATATACCAATTTTTATTATCATGCTTTATTTTTATTTATTTATTTATTTGTTATTTATTTATTTATATATATATATATATTTTTTTTTAATCATGTCCAGGGTCGAAACTTCCCTCTCCCACTTTTTCACTCTTCCCATCTAATCTAGTTGTTACCGTAGTCATTTATCCATTTAAACCATGGCTTCCATTTTTCTTCGAATTTGGTATTACTCTCATTTTGAAAGGATATTCCCCTTTCCATCTTATATTGATAGTGCACTTGTGTTTCTACTTGAAGCCAGACTGGTTTATTTTCTTGCCTCCAAAGTCTTGCCAAAACAGACTTTGTGGCTAGAATAACCTGAATTATTAGGTACCTCTTTTTATAGGGAAGATGTGACATATTAAAATGCAGTATCGCAATGACCATCTCGGGATTAACTCTGCATTCCAATATGTCCGAAATATTTTCAAAAACCTGACGCCATAGAGGAACTATTACTTCACAGTTCCACCATATATGTATAGAGGTGCCCTCCTCCCGTTTGCATCGCCAGCACAAACTCGATACAAGCGGGTCAATTTTATTCAGAATTTTTGGGACTAAATGCCACCTATGTATAATCTTATAGTGTAGTTCTAGGATGTTTGTGCAGTGAATAGCCTTCTTAACTTCTCCCATCGATTTAACCCAGGTTTCTGTGGGGATCTCTGCTTTTATATCTTTTTCCCAGTTCAGCCATGATCTCGGTTTATTATCTTTATCCTGAAGGCCTAAGATCTCCAAACACCGTGAAATTTTTATACATTTTAGCTTAGTATCAAAAAAGTCAAGCAGCTTAGCGGATCTCTTATCTCCCACATCTCTGATCAAATGTTGATTTAAATAGTTTTTTAGCCTTAGGTAATTAAAAATGTCATTAGTCGATAGCCGATGTTCCTGTTGGATCTGTGGGAATGCTTTGGGCCACGAGTTTTCCAGAAGGGCTTCTATCTTAACTGAAGGATATTTTTGCCACCCTGCTAGTCTCAAATTTTCAATGTTTAGTTCCAGTATTTTTATCGTGCACGAGGGTGGTATTTTGTCCAATATGTTATTCGCCTTTTTAAACAAAAGCCAATCAGCCAGCAGTTCCCCCAGATGGGGACAAGTTATTTCGGCAATTATTTTTTTAGTAAATTTGGTATTTATCCATAATGCTTGAGAGATGTCTTTGAACCCGAGTATATAGGACTCAATATCATACCATGGATCCTTTATGGCCGTAGGGTCCTGCCATCTCCGCAGATGGAACAAACGAGTCGCCTGATAATATCTAGTGACACACGGGACGGCTAGTCCTCCCTTGTTAGATTGTTTTAGCATATGGGACTTGGCTATTCGGGGTCTTTTTTGAGCCCAAATATATTTTAGAATGAGATTTTGCAATAATCTTAATTTAAAGATTGAGATCCTTAATGGAACCATTCTGAATAGATAGGACCATTTAGGCAGTAAGTAAGATTTTATTATATTCACCCGTCCTAGCCAAGAAATACCCAACTCTTTCCAGTCTTTTAATAATTTTTCTTGGGAGTATTTATATATAATATCAAAATTTTTCAACATTAGATCTTCCAGTCTCGGGGTTATAGATATTCCCAGATATTCAAATCCATCCCGCGACCAGACAAATGGAAATTCTTCTGATAACTGGTCTATTGTCAGACTGTCAAGGTTAATAGGCATTATGTGGGATTTCCCCATATTTAATTTATAATTAGATACTACCCCGTATGCTCCAATTTCCAACATCAAAGCCTCCAGTGAGTTTCTGGGGTCTGATAGTGTTAAAACAATATCATCAGCGTAGAGACTGATTTTAAAGTTACGCTGACCCACTACAATACCCTTTATCTGGGAGTTATTTCTGATTTTAACTGCTAAGGGTTCCAGGGTAAGGACGTATAGTATTGGAGCAAGGGGACATCCCTGCCTAGTGCCATTATGGATCTTAAACCAATCCGCGGAGATGCCAGGACCCACGGTTCTAGCCACAGGACCAGAATACAGGGCCATAATTGCAGTCCTAATTGACCCATCCAAACCAAATCTTTCCAAGATCTTACTTAAGAATCCCCAGCTGACCCTGTCAAAGGCCTTTTCGGCATCCAGTGACAGGACCAGCTGGGGAGTCCGCGTTGCCTCTGCGTGTCCCAGGAGATCAATAAGCCCTCTTGAGCAACTATCTATTGTGCGTCCAGCCACAAAGCCTACCTGGTCCTGATGGATCAGCAGCGGAATAACTGCTTTAAGCCTATTAGCAATTACTGCAGAATATATTTTTATGTCGGTATTAATTAGTGATATAGGCCTGTAATTGGCCGGATCTGTTGGGTCTTTGGATGGTTTTAATATTGGGGATATTGTTGCCTGTAGTAATTCAGATGGCATGATACCTTTATCCCTTATTTCATTGAAAATATCTGTAAGATGTTGTCCCAATTCCATCCTAAATTTTTTATAGAACAAATTTGGGTATCCATCAGGACCAGGCGCCTTATTTAACTTTAAATGATCTATCACTTTCATAGTTTCTTCTAGATTGAATGGCATGTTTAAGTCAACTAGTTGCTCAGCAGACACTGAGGGCAGGTTAACTCCCTGCAGATATTGATCTACCTCGGACCCGGGATGAGACACCGAAAGGCCATACAGCTGTGAGTAAAATTTATTAAACGCATTCCCGATATCCTTTGGGCTTGTATTACTTTTCCCTTCCATTTTAATGTTAACCACTCTGGCTCTGGCCTTCCTATTTTTTAATTTATTTGTTAACATTTTATCTGCCTTATTACTCTTATGATACCATTTTTGATCTAGCCTCATAAGGGAAAAATTCACCTTAGCAAGCAGAAGATCATTTATTTCTCTGGTGATCTTGTCTATTAATAAGGCCTGAGTTTTGGATGGGGATTTTTTATTATCAGCCTTTAATTTATATAACTCCAAGTAGAGTTGGTTAACTGAAGCGCCTTGTTTTTTTTTTATTTCAGAGCCCAATTTTATCAGGTAGCCTCTAGCAACACTTTTGAAAGCACACCATACTGTTAGACCCGACATGTTCCCAGTAATATTTTCTTTAAAATAGAGTTTAAACATTGAAGACAGGAAATCTGTATTTTCCTTATCAGTGAGTATATTTTCATTTAATCTCCAGTTTGAACGTTGTTCCTGTGCATTGGTTATTACTATTTCCAGAATAACTACTGAGTGATCTGACCATGCTATATCTTTTATATCTATTTTTTTACAGAATCTTAATACATGGGGTCTAGTTAGAAAGTAGTCCAGCCTGGAATACGAAAGGTGGGGGTTAGAAAAAAAGGTATAATCCTTTTCTCCCGGATGGAAGGATCGCCACACATCGTATAAATCATTTCTGGAAATTATGTCCTGAAATTTATGGGCCCCCTTCCGCAGGGAGGGATTCAAACAGGACCCACTGGGGACTTTTTTATCCATTTCCACATCTAAGATGCAGTTAAAATCTCCTCCCATTAAAAAGGTGCCTTGAATATAGGGTTGTACTTTATTAATTATGTTGTTAATAAATCTGTGTGGATTTTCATTTGGGGCATACATATTAAAAAATGAGTATGTGTGACGCTGTATATCACAGATAAGGAATAGATATCTACCGGAGCTATCTTGCAGTCTGAATATCTCACTAAAAGCCAGGTCTCTTGAAACTACTATTGCAACACCTCTCCTTTTCTTCTTATAGTTGGAGTGGAAAATATGAGGAAATAAGTTATTCTTTATTAATGACATGTCGCCTTTCCAGTGGGTTTCTTGTATGAAACCCACTGAGATATGATCTTGTTTAAGTTGTTGAATCAGTAGCTGACGTTTTTGGGGGGAGTTTAGTCCCTGGACATTCAAGGAAGCTACCTTGAAATAACTAGTATCCCCTCCAGCCTACCCGGGAAGCCCGCTACGCAACCAACTCTCACAGACATCAATACAAACACAACAAAAAACCCATAAAATCGTACTGGTTTGCCCAGTGTCAAGTACATACCCATTTGCACTTGATATAACTTTTTTGTGTGTCCTACCCGTCTTACCCTTGGACACTTATTTGGCTCAATTGTGAGCCAGTCTTTAAGGACCGGTGAGTTTAGTAAAGATCTTCTTCCAGCCAAGGTAGGAGACCTGTCTTTATCTTAACCACAGTACCTTTATTTAAACTGTTAAAACTACCCCATTTCCATTGATAGTTAAGTTATTAATAGAACCTCCATTCTTTTTCCCTCCCCTTTTATCCCACTCCCCTCCCCTATCTCTTTAACCCCTTAACGACAGATGACGTGCCAGGCACGTCACGGCAAATCGAGGACTTGCCGACAGCTGACGTGCCTGGCACGTCATGCACTAAACTGAGTAAAGAAAGCGACCAGCGGTCGCTTTCTTTACTCTAACGGTGTTGCTACAATGCCTCTAGGTAGAGGCATTGTGCAACACCCCCCAAAAGTGCAGGGGCGCGCTACGATCACTCCACGGAGTGATCGTAGCAGCCATTTAAAAATGGCTGCGCCCACTGCACACATGTGCTTAGAAAGCGAACGATCGTTCGCTTTCTAAGCATCTGCGGTGTTTCTAAAGTGCCTCGCTAGCGAGGCACTTAGTAACACCTTGATGCTCCCCAGAGCCGATGGTGGTCGCTCTCCTGAGCGACCCCATCGGCTCAGTAGAAGGGAACGCTGCCTATACAGGCAGCGCTTCCCTTCTAATGGCAAGAGCATCGGAAGTGAAAGTATTTCACTTCCGATGCTCTAGGGGGAGCCAATCGATGCCGGCACAACAGATCTATGTGATCTGTGTGCAGGCATGTATGATAAGTGCTCTGATGAGCACTTATCATACTGTCAAAGGCAATATTAGCAAATATTGCCTTTGACAAGTATTGATCTGCCTCCCTCACCTTACTAGTTATAGTAAGGGAGAGAGACAGATCAGATAAAGTAAAAAAATAAAATAAAATAATAAAACAAATATTTAATAAAATTTTAAACACCAAGGGCTTTTATAAAAGCCATTTAACCCCTTCCCTGCCATTGATCGCTGTGTACGCAGTGATCATACACAGCAGCACATTTTTTGCTGTCTGTGCATTTTTTAGGGGTTAATTTTTTTTACTGTAATTCATTACAGTATAAAAAAAAGCTCTTTTAAGAGAGATTAACCCCTTTCTTGCTGTAGATCACTGCCTAAGCAGAGATCTGACGCAAATGCAGCAATCTTGCTGCAGAAGCATTTTTAATTTTTTTAAAACTTTTTTATTACACCCGTCACGTGTTAATTATACCCGCTAGGGGACTACGTTTAACGTAATTTTTTTTTTAAATAAGAGCTATTAACCCCTTCCTTGCCGTATATCACTTCCTAAGCAGCACATATGGTCACTGCCTAAGCAGTGCATATGGTCACTGCCTAAGCAGCGCATATGGAGCAATCTAGTCGCAGAAGGATTTTTTTTTTGCTATCAGCATTTTTTTTGTCAGACTCGCTAGGGGTTAATTATACCCACTAGGGGATTACGTGTATTCCTTTTGAAGCTGTCTGAACACGTGTATAGCGATCAGTAACAGCCGATCAGTGGCAAAGGTGGTTTGGTGATTTCTCAGATGAGCATCACCATTCGTCTGGTTCGATCAATATTGGTAAATATTGTTCTGACCCATATGGATCTGCCTCCCTCTCCTCACTTGAGTTTTAGTGAGGGAAAGAGACAGATCTGTATAACATAATTTTTTAATTGTAATAAATTAAATAAAATGTTAAAAAAAATTGTGAGTCCCAAGGGCTTTTATAAAAGCCATACCCTTTGTATAGTGTAGTGTATTAACCCCTTCCCTGCCACTGATCACTGCACAGCAGAAATTTTTTTCTTGTCTGTGCATTTTTAGGGGTTAATTTTTTTGTACAGTACTACAAAGGCTCTTATAAGAGCTATTAACCCCTTCCTTGCTCTACATGTTCAAATTCCAAGTTTGAAAATCAAAAAGCGCACCTCTCAAATGTAGCCTTTCAACACCCAACAAAGCTGACAAAGCTATGCATGGGTGGTATCCCTGTGCTCGGGAGATGTTGCTGAACATATATTGTGGTATTGTTTGTCAGTGACACATACCGAAATATGTGAATTTGTGTCTAAAGTACAATGTATGTGGGAAAAAATACACAATAAAATGACTACCACAAACTTTGACAAAGGCTGGTGGTAGAATTGGTGCATGGAAAGTGTTAAAATAACACCATTTAAAATAGCCTAGGGTGTCTACTTTTACAAAATATATACTTTTTGGGGTAAAATACACTGTCCTACTTTAAAAAAAAGTCCCAAATGAAAGATGGGCTCAGGCTGGCTACACGTCAATATTCCAAGTTGAAAATGCGCACATTCACAATGTGGCCCTTTTAGCCCCCAAACAACCCAACAAACCTATGCATGGGTGGTATCCCTGTACTCAAGAGATGTTGCTGAACACTTATTGGGGTGTTATTTGGCAGTGACACATACCAAAATCTGTAAATTCATGTCTGAAGTACAAGGTTTGTGAAAAAAAAACACAAAAAAATGACTACCACAAACTTTGACAAAGGCTGGTGGTAGAATTAGTGCATGGAAAGTGTAAAAATACCACCATTTGAGATAGCCTAGGGTGTCTACTTTAAAAAAATATATGGGTTGATGTGGTAAAATACACTGGCTGGTTTCAAATATGTCCCAAATGGGACATGGGTGCAGGCTGTCTGCATGTCAAAATTTCAAATTGGAAAACCAAAAACTTCACCTCCCAAATTTGGCCTTTTACCCCCCAAACAATCCAACAAACCTATGCATGGGGGGTATCCCTGTACTCAAGAGATGTTTCTGAACACTTATTGGGGTGTTATTTGGCAGTGACACATACCAAAATCTGTAAATTTATGTCTGAAGTACAAGGTTTGTGAAAAAAAAACACAAAAAAATTACTACCACAAACTTTGACAAAGGCTGGTGGTAGAAATAGTGCATGGAAAGTGTTAAAATACCACCATTTGAGATAGCCTAGGGTGTCTACTTTTAAAAAATATATGGGTTGATGGGGTAAAATACACTGGCTGGTTTCAAATATGTCCCAAATGGGACATGGGTGCAGGCTGTCTGCATGTAAAAATTTCAAGTTGGAAAACAAAAAACTGCACCTCACAAATTTGGCATTTTAGCCCCCAAACAACCCAACAAACCTATGCATGGGTGGTATCCCTGTACTCAGGAGAAATAGTAGAATCTATTTAGCATGTTTTTTCGTTCGCTATTGTCGATGAGGAGAAGTTGTTTCAAATAAAAACAAAGAAATTTGTGTATTTTTTTTTTTTTTACCATATTTTATTATTTTTTTTTAATAATATGATAAGATATGATCAAAAATATGGCATCCATAGAAAGCCCTTTTTGTCCCGATAAAAACAATATATAATATGTGTGGGTACAGCAAATGACGAAGAAGAAAATTACTGCTAAACACAAACAGCACAGAAATGTTAAAATAGCCATTGTCCAGAAAGGACAAAAATGTTTCAAAGGCTCTGTCCTTAAGGGGTTAAATCATTCCCATCGTCTTTCCCTCCTCCCTCTTTCTCTCACCCCCTTTCCTTATACTTCTATCTAATTCCTCTTCTTCTTCACTGTTTAGTCTTTTGTTTAAAGTGTCTATTCCCCACCATATTGCTGGAATCCCTCCTTCTGCCCTTTTTTTTTTTTTTTTACCCCCAGTCTAATGTATTATGCAGAGTGAAACTGTGTTGCTCTGATTTGTGTGTCATGTACTTACTGATTGGTGTCAATACTTCCTGTGCTTAATTTGTAATTACCAATACTATAGCTAACTATTATGTGAGTCAATATATTTTATATAGTGAATCTTGTATATTTTTTTGTGTGTTTAGAATGTGTGTATTAATTACTAATTATAAATCATGTGTCCTTATACTATAATCGTGAATATGTTTATCGATACTATACTTAAAATCTAAGAAACTATATTTTGTGAGACTATATATTTGTATAATGAATTCGTGAATTTTTATTTATATATATAATATTGGTGTAGAATTTTAACTAGTTATAGAACATATGTGCTCATACTCTGTAAATGTATTTATCATTCTATGATTAAACTCTAATTATTATAATTATTGTGTAGACTATACATTTTATACAATTTATTAATTATCGCACAAGCGGAAGTATTTTTGCCCCCCTCTTTTTTTTTTTACATTTTATTTGTTTAGTTCATTATGAATTATAATCTAGTCCCTTTCCTTATACCAGGGTATATCGTATCAACACTAATAGAGCAACACAGTATCAACTGACTGCATTCCCACTGCAGTGTATGCTAATTATATACAATTCCTTTTCAAAAGTCTCAAACTCAGTTATGAATCCGTAGGGAGCATTTATTAAGGGGGTAGTGTTGACACAGTACAAGCTAATGGCAGAGCAAAAGGCAATGCTTTAGGAAGAGGCTCTAAAGGAGCAATAACTATTGGTTCTATCCTGATGTGGGTTATCGCTACTAATGCCTCAGTACCCCAGCCGATTTCAACAATTAAGGGCCACTGATCAGGGTAGATAATTAAAAAAGGAATCCCATCAATAATCCCCTGTTAACAATGTTAGCATGCATAATAAACCTGACGTAGTCATTACTTTCATGGCATCTTATTACCTTCAGAGGGCATGTAGCATAACAAAATTTTAGGGATTCCTTTCACTAGATCGGACATTGGTCTTGAACACTAAACATTAAGGGTTCAATTCTCCAACTACAAGCAAACCATACCCCAGTGAACAGAGGGGATGAGGGGCACCAAAGGAGCCTGCCATCTGTTACTAACCAATTGAACTATCCCCGAATTATATATCATATTTTACATAGGATTCAAATAAAGTTATCACCTAAACAACAGAATTATCATAACAGTATCTAAACTGCGTGCATCAAAAATGCCAATTCATGGGACATAATCGGTGATCATACCACATACAGTTGTCCCCGGCGGACATTAACCCATGGAGTAGATGCAAAGAAACACCCCGGAGCATGCCCCTTTAAGCTGAAAACACCCCTGTACAGAACCCAAACGTTATTTAGCTAAATTATTTAGCCACAGCAAAACTTTCTCTGGGGCATCAAACACCAAGGTTGAGTTCTCATAGTGAATCAGAATTTTTGCGGGGAAGCCCCATCTGTAACTGATGTTCTTTTCTCTCAGTAATTTTGTACTTTCAGAGAAGGACTTCCGAAACATTCTTGTTGCTTTTGAGAGATCGTTAAAACATTTGAGTTGCTGGAATCTTTCGGGAAGCTGTGAGGTTTCTCTAAATGCCTTAACGAATTTTTCTCTGATCTTAATGGAATGAAATCTTATGATAATATCTCTTGGGGAGTCATCGGGTATACCCCTTGGCTTTTGGATTCTATGGAGTCTTTCAAAAAGAATGTCTGTGTTAGAGTCAGTTATCTTAACTTCTATACAAAAGGCCAGAAAGTATTCTTCCAAAGCATGTTGGGCAATATCTTCGGGGAGACCTCTTATCCTTAGGTTAATTCTTCTGTCTCTATCTTCATAATTCTGTAGAGCAGCTTCGAGGGATTTAACTTTAGTGTTCATCTTTTCTAACTTATCCTCCATCTGAGCGGTTCTTTCTTCAGATTTTTCTAATATCTTTTCATTTGTTTCAATTCTTTTTTCTAGTTTTTTCAACTCTGTTGTAATTTCTTTCGTATTGTTAGACATTTCTAGGCGAAGTTGTATGAATTGGTTTTCCAAAAATGTTTTTAAGGAGTCCATCGTTATTTCTCTATGCTCAGTTTCGCTGGAGGTGTCAAATGATATTTTAGAGTGTTCCGTTTCATTATGCATGATCGAAATATCTGTTAATTCTTGTAGCGCCTCGTAGATCTTAATTTTGGGCGAAAAGATTGAGGTCAATTTCTTTTCTTTATCTTTTGGATCAGAACTTTTGTCTATTTTTTTCCTTTGCATTTTGCTATCCGATTTCTTTGATGCCATTTTCGTTTTCCAAGTCCCTCTTTTTTAAGAGGGTATCAGCATTAAGTCCTGCCTTCCACTCACTGCCAGCAAGTATATAAGATGTTGATATTTTTATTTATAACTTCTACTTCAGTGCCCCACAGATGGTTAAAAGGTGCAATATTTTGTCGAATGCTGGATTTGCCACAGATTAACATTGTACACCAGTGACTAGGCTACCACCAGTATGACTATTTCACTCCATGCAATTTATTAAGCAAAGGTTATAATATAATTTGCAATGGTTTCCTGTAAATTATATTCTTGACTTAGAACCAGTCCAGCCCTTCCGGTAACATTCAGCAAAGGGCCGTTTACTTATGTCCAGTAACAGAGCTGACCCAGTGTGGATATTTTTCTCCAAAGCGTATCATGAGCACAATTGTAATTTAGTTAATAGACTTCCCTGTAGGTTATATTTGATATAGTCCAGCCCTTCCGGTAACATTCAGCAAAGGGCATGTATTATCAAGTTGGCGTGTAACCTGTTTAAGATCATGAACCATAGGGTTAAAAAAGAAAATCCTGGATATGTTGTTTGTTTAGGACTTACAAGGATAGTTCTGAGGTTATGTTATTACTTTTTACTATTACTATTACTTAGAGAGACGGGTATACATGGACCCAGTTGTTCCAACTCCAACTCTGTGTTTAAACAGTATATTGGAATTAATAGGCTTCACTTGATGCATATCAGCTTTGATTGTTCACCTCGTAGGGCCTGAGGGAATTTAGCACCTACTGCCTTTTACAATTCACTTAGGACAGTTCACTCAACCCCCATTTTTGGTTATGTAGGAAAAAAGAAAAAAGAATAGTATCTTCCTTTTATACCGGAGGGAAAAAAGAACCCAGAACAGACCAAGTAATTTGATGACTCACGGTTTGTCGTATCTTCCAATCCGACTGCACTTCACCTCCCCGGGGCATAGGTGACCACCGTCTTCCTAAGCCCTCATGGAAGGGGTGCGCTGAATGGCCATGGTGGATATGAAAAGAAAAAGAAGACCTCCCTTTTGTTTGTAAGTCCAATGCAATATAACCATGGGGGGAGCGGTGCTTCTTAGCTTCCAGGTAGCGCTTCTTAGAATGGGGTTACCATGAGGTAAGTTTCCAAATCTTTGTCGGCTCGAGGGGTCAGGCTCATGGAGAGAATCAATCCAAGTCAACCATCTCGTGGCGGCAGATACTCGACTCACCGGCCCACAAACCACGCCCCTGGTGTTCTACATCCGGCTCCTCCCACGAAAATCCAGCAATTGGCTTCTTCAGTAACAGCCGACCATAAATTCTACCAATTGTATTTCTGCTGGAAAAAGTTGTTTCCCTTCATTCCACATAAATGATATGTATTCTAATGTAAGTAATGAAATTAATATATTAGTAAAAGTCACTTTATGTTAATAATATTTTCCAATATAATGGCCTTTATCACACCGCTGCATAGGGAATCAACACTCTTTGCTTAAAGGGACAGTCTAGTCCCCAAACTAACTTTGGTGCTAGTGGAAAACTACTGCTTCAATAGTGCACAGGTTTTTTTCCGGTGCGATTTGATGCAGACATTCTGCATAAATCACATTTTAATTATTCTGCTCAGGTACTGCCGCACTGAGTGTGTGTCACTAAGCATATATCAGTTTTGTTTCAATTAGTCAATACCTCTGCTGGTGGAATAGAATGCAATGTGTGGAATCTAAGTGACCATGCCCTTGTCCACATAGGATCTGTTAACAGTACAACAGTTTGTCTGAGGACATCACTAGCGAGACAATAATTTACATTCATTTGAATGAAATTATTCTCATTGGTTACTGCAGAAAAGAAAAGTAAACTGACATTTACTCAGCTAGTGTGGGCAATCCTGGTTTCTTGCAAACTGCGGTTATTTCACAAATTCATCGAAGTTTAAGGTTTTCTTATTTTAAATAATGCAAAATGTAAAACATCCATTGTAAAGTACTTTGAATGTACTTTGATATGCATCAATATTTGTAAGATGTATTTTGGGCACCAGACAGTCCCTTTAAAAAGAAGCCTCTGAATCTCTAGCCAGAACCCAGAAAGCAACTGTAGTTGTGCGGAGCTGTTAACACATCATTAAAAAGTAGCTTTTATATACATCGAACATAAGAAGTCACTTTTTCACATGTCAAGATCTTTGTCACATTTTTTGTTTCTACAGTACATTATTAACGTCCTTTAATTATTATTCATTCCTTTGCATAATGAAAATGTATATACAAATATGCGTTGATTACCCTTTCCATATCCCCCAAATATGTTTGATTTATGTTGTTATCAATATTATCTCAGGTATTCTGGACCTTGTTTTATTGCACTATAATGTAATTGTACTTTATTTCTGTCATATTTCATAAGACTAATATTAGGTATATTGACCTTATCTATGTCCTATAATTTTACTACATAAATTGCACTAAGCATTAGCCCTTCCAGTTCCAATAAAACTCTAGCCCCTCCATTTCCCCTGTTTTCAGTTCTGTGCATGCCTCCTTTTAGGGATATTGATTATACTTCCCAAACTTACCTTTGAAGAAGCCTTGAAAGGCAAAATGCCTCAGGTTTATCGCCAATGTCAGGCTTGTCTGGGGGAGTGTAGTGCAGGGAAGATGCTTTTGGCATAGGCTCCAAGCCAGAGGTGAATCAATAAGGGGATGAGGCAAAAGAGTAGTCAGAAGGCAGTCCAGGGGTCAATGCAGGCAGCATAGTTTCACAATCGATAATACCAGCCCAGATTCAACAATAGGAGAGTCCTGTAAACCCAGTAATACATCACAATAATAGGACTGCAACAAGTATCACATCTTAACTTGTAAACATTACCTGGAGGGTGTGCAGGGAATTTATAGAGCTGCCAGTCAAGGGTCTCTCCCCTTGACACTTGGGATTCGCATCCTCTCTTCTCTGAGTATAGAGAGGGGGAGTGTGGAGTTTCCAACCTCTCTCCCAACCCCTCCGCTATTAGCCAATCACGTGTTGCATTCAGGAGGGAAGCCACGACCCCCAACCCTCCAGTCGCCATCACATTAGCTACCCGGTGTTGGCCAGTTACTCCAGGGCCGGGAGGCGGCCCACATTGCGGTTGCGCTACTGCACGAGCCGAAAATGGGGAGCTGAAGGAGCTCTAAGAAGAGGGGACCCCTGGGGCAAGGTAGCAAAGGGTCCCTGGACCTGACAGACAACTTCCTACATTTTCAACTCCATTTTTGCACAGTTTGTATTACTATCAGATGTGACGGTCCACCCTGGTACCCCATCTGGGTACCTCCTTCAAAGCTGTGCTTCCTTTCTACGATAACCACCTCAAGCCATCAGACAGAACCAGTGTTGTAGGTAGCTACTCCAATTCACCAGACAGGACCCTCAGCCATTTACTCCAAGTACCAGACAACACCAGTTTAGGAGTAGAACAGGAATATGTGTTTATTGAATAGCAACAGAGTCTTATATTCAGACATAATCAAGTTAAAATAACTCAACCCACATATTAACATTCAACCAAACAGGAACAAAACAGCAATTAACCAGATATGATGCAAATATACAAGAAAACATCATAATTAGTTTAACAGTAAATTGAAATAGCACAGAACAATGGATGAGTCACATAGTAGATTTGTGCAAATAAGTATGAGCTTAATATGGGAAATCACACCTAAGCAGCACACAGACTGTATCTGCACTACAGGGGGTAAACTATCAACCATTGTCCTTTACTCCCCTGTGACACATTGTCTCCTCTCAGGATTATGCATTGGCACAATCTGGGAGCATGAGTAAAGGGGTAAAAACAGCAGATACATTGTAAAGTCAATGGAAAGTGAAAACTTACCCACTGTACCCAAAAACAGAAGCCCCTTTCAATGCCAAGATCCATAATCTATAGTGAGGAGGCAGGCCATTATTATATATATAGTATTATATAAGTACCCCAGTGACGGAGGGTTCTGTCACAGTACATTTTTATTGTGTATATATTTTATATGTATTTTTTATTTTGTCTATTATGTATTAAATTACTAAATAGTTTTTAAACTATAAATATCCCTACTATTTAAAGTGCACGCACCAGTTTTCTCCGTTTTGGTATTTTGCGAACACCCACTCTGCTGTTTTGTTAGCAGTTTCTACATTCCTATCTCTGTTTCTTTCCTTCCTTATCGGCCCAGACCAATACCAAATCTCCAAACTAACTTATACACATTGGTTTTATGTATACAATTTTTTATTTGATGTCCCCAGTCAAGGGGCAACGTGTGCTCTGGTAAGTACCCATAATAATATCCCGTGAGAGAGCATTAATTTTCCGACTTCCTGCCATAAACACAGTGTGGAAAATTTTAAGCATTTATAACATATGACTCCACTGAGATGTGAGAGTATTATAAAATATTAATAATTATGGAAATTCCTTTCTGTAATAACCCTGCAACTAACAAGAGATTTCCACAAATATATATATTATATATTGTTTTTCCTTCATTGAAAGTATACGGTCTACTTATAATGAATCTAATGGGGGCTATTCACTAAGAGCAAACTGAAATGTTAACTGCAAAAACCAGACATTAGTAGCTGTTAATGATGGAGAAGATGGGCAATAATATCACTATAGCTTCCGAAACGCGTTTTAATATGGAGGGCTGCATACTATCCATAAGCTTAGGTTATTATTTTTGGTGAGGTTATAAAATATAACCTATTGGCTATTAAGTATTGATAGGGACAGAAAAAAATCTCTTGAGGGCGTCTCAATGTAAGTTATTGTCAATATACTTTTGTATTAGTTTAGATCAGTGATGACAAATGTCATTTGGAGAACTCTAAGGTGGCACTCAACATGTGCCAGTAGTATCATCATCAGTTATGAAGGACCAAGTAAATGTTATAATCCAAGACTGATGTGAGTTGGCATTTTATGAGCTACATTTAGGCTTCCTGTAGAAGATTGGTCACTCAAGTTCAGAAATGTTCATCATGATTGGTTTAGACCAATCAATGTGTCATGATGGGTAGTGCAAGAACCATGGGACACTAGATTATGGGTATTGTAAGGAAGCCGGACAAGTAAGGGAATGTGAATGATAATATTATGCATGATGTGAAGAAGCAACCTAGACTGTGCATGGATGACTTCAATGGTCTTCATATAGTCACATCGTTCCACCAAATATGGGGCTGCGGGATTCTTGCTGCCATAATGCAGAAGCACACTCACAAGTCCAAGGGAAAAGGCACAACATCAGCAAGCATTAATACCATTAGTAATAATAATCGAGATTTGAGCAGATAGAATTTAGTCAAATCAATTACACCAATGTGCTACGATGGCTACAAGCACAGGAACAATAAGTCACTCCATGAACAATCCAGTTATCTAAGTAAAGTACAATAACTCAAGGAATCAAAGGCCAGTTACTATGTAAATAAGGAGGGTGCAATAACAAGAATCCAGGGATAAATATAAACCATTGCATATTAAAGCATTTACTTTGGCTGTTAAATGAGTTATTTAAAAAAAATGTTGTAATATTAATTGTGCTTTTAAGCTAAGCATGGGTTGTTTGTACAGAGAAGGAGAAACAACCATTGTAAGATGCTCTTCACAATGTTGACATGCATAAAGTATTTTTATAATGGTATATTTATGAGTGAAGAAAAGCATCAATTTGTGGTTAACCGCAAAAAACAAGAAGACTTAAATCTACACCCATTATTGGCTGAGACCTGAGAATTTAATTGCAAACTTTCAAAGTCAAGTTGCTAGGTTTCTTGCTCAGGCATTAATGAGAGGCTAAAACAAATGTCCTAATTATACATGCACAATACACAACAAAAGTAAAAAACTGTTTTTCAGCTTTAGATTCACCATAAACAATGATACAGTAGAGTTGAGCGGACACCTGGATGTTCGGGTTCGAGAAGTTCAAACGAACTTCGGAAAAAGTCCGGGTCCATGCTCGAACTTGACACGGACTTTTGGCCACTAAAATCCCTCTAAAAAAGTCATGGAAAGGACTAGAGGGCTGCAAAAGCAATTAAAATGTGGGTAAGAATAGGACAAGTGCCGAGCAAGCAAATGTGGATAGGGAAATAACTTAAAATAACATAAAATACATACACATTAAAAATACAGCTGAGCCATAAAATAGCACTAGATGGAATCTTTGATTTTAGCTTTGGAAGAACATAAATCTAAAGCATGGCTGCCAGGAGGATCAACATAATTATCCATTTGAAAGAGGGTTGGAGTGCAGGGTATTCTCTTTCAGTTTATACTAAGTGACCCATAGGTTGAGGAGGCGGTGACAGTGGCGGTGTAGGTGGAAGCGGCGCTGGAGGAGGAGGAGGAGGTAGCCAGAATTTTTCAAAATGCGCTGTAAGCACAGTATTGGATTGTTCTATTTGACTCTCAGATATGAAGTGCACCGCAAGATGGAAATGTACTATTTACTACCCAAAACTATTAGAATTTTTCAAAGTGCGCTGTAAGCACAGTATTTGACGGTTCTATTTGACTCTCAGATGTAATGCATGTAATGCTATTGCTATTCTATAAACCGAAATAGAGTCCCTATTCATAAGAATAGGTCAATTGACCTATTCTTATGAATGGGGACTCTATTTCGGTTTATAGAATAGCAATAGCATTACATGTATTCCATAAACCGAAAGTCTATAAACCGAAAGACATTCGGTTAATAGACTTTCGTTTTATAGAATACATGTAATGCTATTGCTATTCTAGAAAAAGAAAGTCTATAAACCGAATGTCGTTCGGTTTATAGACTTTCGGCTTATAGAATAGCCAATAGCATTACAGGTGCCGATTGCCAATATTGCCGGGTTTGAGTTCGTGGCACGGACACCGTAATGTCCGGTACGAACCCAAACAGTGCGGTTAGGGTTCGTTCAACACTATGATACAGTCATCATGGAGCAATAGCCACTTTACACCAAAAGATTTAATATCGTCTTTACATATGATATGCGTTAAAGGCCAGAATAAACAGCCTATTTGACCTTAGGGCCTTTGTATCAAGTCACAGATTTATCTTAGGAGGATGACTACCTGGCACACAAACCTCTAGCTCGGTGCATTTAGAAATGAAAAGAGTTAAATCCCTGGTCCATTGAGCAGAAAGGCCTGGGGGGGAATTGAAAAAATATAGAGCAAAAGCAAAGCTCACTATAGGACCTACAATAGATGGTAAATGTGAGAATTAGTAATATCTGATGGCCGTACTATGTTAAGCTTGCAACCACGTCACAGTATCCCACCATCCCCCAATTCCTGACAACTAACCTTGTCTAACCAAAATAACTAAACCTACACTACCAGAGAACAAACAAAAGCAAGGAATGGCTCAGGATAACAAACAAGGGACAAGGAAAGACACGATGACCAAGGCAGGGTGGATGTATAGGTGATGTGGGCTGATCAGGGACTTTATGTCATGGGCAGCCTCAGTCCTGGACAATGCAAAGTCCCAAGTGAAATATCAGAGGTAGGAAAGCTTCAGCCAATCAGGAGAGTTTTCTCAAATCTGCAGCCTGCCTACAGTAAGCACTAGGTAAGAAATATGCAGCGGCACCTTGGATGTATCTTGTATCTATTCCCAGCACACAAGCCTGGAAATACACACAAAACATTGTGCCCTTGAGTGACAGGCATGCTCTGGACTGGCCACACGCCTGTCACTCAGGGGCACGATACACCCCTGCACTAACCCCCTGGAGTAACGTTTGTACCTGGGTGGAGAAAACGATAATCGCTCACATTTCATACTGTTGGAGCTGGGAGGCATCATGGGAAGTGTAGTTGTCGGCATCTCAAATCGCATTTCCTCCTAGCTGACAAATCTGTGATGTCAAGAATTGCAATACTGGACATATTGCCAGAACCCCCACTCCGAGGGAGAAGTGGCAAGTACTTTAGGAGGTCGACACGGGTCCTGCGACAGAGCATGTTACAGGTGATATGCTGCAGGTGAATGCCATAGTGATGATTGTCTTTAGAGGGAATCTCTCATCTAAACATTATTTATACTTTGAATCTGGGTGGCAACTCTTCATCTGACCCAAGATGCCAGCCTTCTACCAGATCAAAACAAGAATAGTGGAATCAGCAAGGCGCTTTATTTTTTTCTTTCATTAAAAAGAACTGCTGGATGTCTACTCGGAGCCTAGAATGGACATGTGGAAGAAGGAAAAACACAGGGAATACAGGGAGTGCAGAATTATTAGGCAAGTTGTATTTTTGAGGATTCATTTTATTATTGAACAACAACCATGTTCTCAATGAACCCAAAAAACTCATTAATATCAAAGCTGAATATTTTTGGAAGTAGTTTTTAGTTTGTTTTTAGTTTTAGCTATTTTAGGGGGATATCTGTGTGTGCAGGTGACTATTACTGTGCATAATTATTAGGCAACTTAACAAAAAACAAATATATACCCATTTCAATTATTTATTTTTACCAGTGAAACCAATATAACATCTCAACATTCACAAATATACATTTCTGACATTCAAAAACAAAACAAAAACAAATCAGTGACCAATATAGCCACCTTTCTTTGCAAGGACACTCAAAAGCCTGCCATCCATGGATTCTGTCAGTGTTTTGATCTGTTCACCATCAACATTGCGTGCAGCAGCAACCACAGCCTCCCAGACACTGTTCAGAGAGGTGTACTGTTTTCCCTCCTTGTAAATCTCACATTTGATGATGGACCACAGGTTCTCAATGGGGTTCAGATCAGGTGAACAAGGAGGCCATGTCACTAGATTTTCTTCTTTTATACCCTTTCTTGCCAGCGACGCTGTGGAGTACTTGGACGCATGTGATGGAGCATTGTCCTGCATGAAAATCATGTTTTTCTTGAAGGATGCAGACTTCTTCCTGTACCACTGCTTGAAGAAGGTGTCTTCCAGGAACTGGCAGTAGGACTGGGAGTTGAGCTTGACTCCATCCTCAACCCGAAAAGGCCCCACAAGCTCATCTTTGATGATACCAGCCCAAACCAGTACTCCACCTCCACCTTGCTGGCGTCTGAGTCGGACTGGAGCTTTCTGCCCTTTACCAATCAAGCCACGGGCCCATCCATCTGGCCCATCAAGACTCACTCTCATTTCATCAGTCCATAAAACCTTAGAAAAATCAGTCTTGAGATATTTCTTGGCCCAGTCTTGACGTTTCAGCTTGTGTGTCTTGTTCAGTGGTGGTCGTCTTTCAGCCTTTCTTACCTTGGCCATGTCTCTGAGTATTGCACACCTTGTGCTTTTGGGCACTCCAGTGATGTTGCTGCTCTGAAATATGGCCAAACTGGTGGCAAGTGGCAAGTGGCATCGTGGCAGCTGCACGCTTGACTTTTCTCAGTTCATGGGCAGCTATTTTGCGCCTTGGTTTTTCCACACGCTTCTTGCGACCCTGTTGACTATTTTGAATGAAACGCTTGATTGTTCGATGATCACGCTTCAGAAGCTTTGCAATTTTAAGAGTGCTGCATCCCTCTGCAAGATATCTCACTATTTTTGACTTTTCTGAGCCTGTCAAGTCCTTCTTTTGACCCATTTTGCCAAAGGAAAGGAAGTTGCCTAATAATTATGCACACCTGATATAGGGTGTTGATGTCATTAGACCACACCCCTTCTCATTACAGAGATGCACATCACCTAATATGCTTAATTGGTAGTAGGCTTTCGAGCCTATACAGCTTGGAGTAAGACAACATGCATAAAGAGGATGATGTGGTCAAAATACTCATTTGCCTAATAATTATGCACTCCCTGTATAGTGTAACATTGTTGAGATTAAAAAAACATAATAAATATTTATTAGGAACCACACAAAAGTATTGTTTGGTTATGCGGTTTCTGTGTATTTCTTTCATTAAAGCATTTCTATTTAAAGTACCTACACTACATGCTGTCTTTTAATTAAACGGAACTTCATTTATTTTACAGACAGTTGTCCTTTAAATAGATTTGACCAAGGACACACACAAAAGGTAACCTATAAATCCACAAATCTCCAAAAATGGGCCCTTGAGGATTGCAGATTAAGGCCCATGCCTTAATCCGGCCGATGAATAGAAAAAAAAAACTTGTCGCAGACTCGCTGGCTGGGGAGATCGGAAGATCTGCCCAGGCGCACAGACAAGTCTCCATGCTGCCTGTCTCATGCTCCCCTTCGCTCTCAAAACAGCAGGTCACATGATCAATGCAGGTCACGTGACCCGCCGGTGATCATGTGCCCTTCCGCGATGACAGTAGCACGAAGCACATGAGACGGCTGGAGACAGAGCAGCAGGAAGGTGAGTACTGGAGAGCGGGGAAACAGTTTTTTGGGGGGCAGACTAATAGTGGCATATTATTGGGCATACTAAATGTGGCATATTAATGGGCATACCAATTGTGGAATTTTAGTGGGCATACTAATATTGGCATATTAATATGCATACTAACTGTGACATATTAGTGGGCATACTAATAGTGGCATATTAATGGGCATTCTAATTGTGGCATATTAGTAGGCATACTGATAGTAGCATATTAATGGGAATACTAATAGTGGAATATTAGTGGGCATATTTATGGGCAAATTGGCTGTGGCATATTAATGGGCATACTAATAGTGGCATATTAATAGGCAAATTGGCTGTGGAATATTAATGGGCATACTAACAGTGCTATATTTATGAGCAAATTGGCTGTGCTATATTAATGGGCATATTGGCTGTGGCATATTAATGGGCAGACTAACAGTGGCATACTAATGTGCAAATTGGCGGTGGCATATTAATGGACATATAGTGGCATATTAATGGGTAGCCTGGCTGTAGGAATACATTGGCAAGATTGGTTGTAGTGCATTAACAAGTCTGAGGTGCAGATTGACAGGTCGGCGGGGCAGAGTGGCAAGTTTCAGGATGCATTGTCAAGTCTGTGGGGCAGATTGAAGTCTGAGAGGAAAATTGCAAAATAAAAAAAATCAAAGCATTAAATGCATTTTCTCAATCATGGGTGTTATTAACCCCTTAGTGACAAGACATTTTCACCTTGACTTTCCCTTGGTGACAATGGCTGTTTTGACATTTCTAGGGTGTTTGTGTTTAGCTGCAATTTTTTCTTTCTCACATACAGTACCCACACAAATTATATGTTGTTTTTATCGTCATAAGAAGGGCTTTCATTAGATACCATTATGTTCATCATATCTTATAATTTACTACAAAAAAAATCATAAAATATGATGAAAAATTTAAAAAAACACACTTTTTCTAACTTTGACCTAAAATATAATTTACACAAATAAAATCATTAAAAAAGACCCCATCTAAATAGTTTCTAAATGTTCTCCCGAGTTCAAAAATATGCATGTTTCCATATTTTTCGGTATTTTTTTGCGAGTTATGGGGCAAAAACCAAAAATAGTGTTTTTTGTTTTTTTCCTATATTGATCTTTTGACCCCAACCCGAACCCAAAATTTAACCCTAACACTAAATTTAACCCCAACTCTAATCCTTATTATATCCCTTAATATTTTTTAACTTTAATTTAATTTTAACCCTATCCCTTATGCTAAAAAATATTTAATTTTAACCCTATAGGCTAATATAGCTAAATAACCTATTTTTATTTAATTAAATATTTATTTTAATTATTTCCCATTGCAATGCTACTAAACTACCACTAGGGGTAGTCAAGTAGCATATTCAGAGCGACGGAAGTGAAGTTACTTTCACTTCCGAAGCTCAGACCGGCAGAGGACTTAGCCATATTGACGGAGCAGCATGCTCCGTCAATATGGCTCCCCACGATCGCTCCGTGGGGCGATCGTGGGGGTCCCGAAATACAAATTTCGGTGCTGGCTATTGCCTCGATGTCGAGGCAATAGACCAGCACTGTTAAAGCGGTTTTCGCGAAAACCGCTTCATTCAATGCAGGACGTTCCAGGCACGTCCTTTGTCGTTAAGGGAGTTTCTCCCAGGACGTGCCTGGCACGTCCTTGGTCGTCAAGGGGTTAAATATGGAAAAAAATGTTAATTACTAGTAAACCTTTTTTCATGGAAGGTCATCTTATATTTACCGGGGGCCTCACAATACCTGTAGCCCAGGGGCCTACAATGTCTTAATCCGGCCCTAGTTGTAGGTGAGTTTAGTTAATATGGGGATATTAAATATTCATCACAACTCAGCTTACTCATTACATAACAAATGGTATGAAAGTGTCCGTTTCTCCCTATGCAAGTACAATTGTAAATACATTCAAATGTGGGTAAATGTGTAATGTGAAGACAAACGGATATTGAACGTCTACATCTAATTTCAATCTGTTTAAATCAGTAAAGGATTTAAATAATCAGATCTATGATTCATTGATGGAATTCCACTAGTTATGTATTTTCCACATTACATTTATCTCCATCAAGATAATGGCATTTCTCTGAAAACTTATTGAGGGATGTGTGTTTTGCATTGAGTGCCTGCATTAATTTTGAAGGAGCTTTATTAAAGAGAATCAATTTCCAGCAAATACATGTGCCTATATCCTTATTGCTTTGATATATAATTTATTGATTTTGATTTTTCTATTTATTCTCTACAGTTGCTAAAGCGATATACAGTCTACTCGAGTAATGTCATCGACAGAGCCATCTTTAATATTGATTGGACACTGGGCAAGAATTTGCTTGGGCCCTCTAGACCAGGGGTCCTCAAACTTTTTAAACAGGGGGCCAGTTCACTGTCCCTCAGACCGTTGAAGGGCCGGACTATAGTAAAAATAAAAACTATGAACAAATTCCTATGCATATATCTTATTTTGAACAAAACGGGAACAAATACAATATTTAAAATGAAGTAAAGTTAAATCAACAAACTTACCAGTATTTCAATGGGAATAGTGTGCCAGTCAGAGCCCAGTAATATTATGCCAGTCAGATGCCCAGGAATATTATGCCAGTCAGATGCCCAGGAATATTATGCCAGTCAGAGCCCAGGAATATGATGCCAGTCAGAGCCCAGGAATATTATGCCAGTCAGATGCCTAGGAATATTATGCCAGTCAGATGCCCAGGAATATTGTGCCATTCAGATGCCCAGTAATATTATGCCAGTCAGAGCCCAGGAATATTTTGCCATTCAGATTCCCAGTAATATTATGCCAGTCAGATGCCCAGGAATATTGTGCCAGTCAGATGCCCAGGAATATTATGCCAGTCAGAGCCCAGGAATATTTTGCCATTCAGATGCCCAGTAATATTATGCCAGTCAGATGCCCAGGAATATTGTGCCAGTCAGATGCCCATGAATATTATGCCAGTCAGAGCCCAGGAATATTTTGCCATTCAGATGCCCAGTAATATTATGCCAGTCAGAGCCCAGGAATATTGTGCCAGTCAGATGCCCAGGAATAGTGTGCCATTCCAGTGCTCGTTATACCTCCCTCCTCCCCCGCTTCCCCATCACTTAACTCCAGCTGCTGTGTCCCCGGACGTCTCGCGCAGTGTCCTCCTGCGGAGGAGGGAAACAGTTATCGGATCCGGATGTGAAGTAACGTCACATCCGGTCGCGGTGATTTTTTTTATCTTTTTCCTGCAGCCGCATCCTCTGCGGCTGCCAGAAAAAAAAAAAAAAAGGTAAACTGCGTGGAGGGGGGGGGGCATGCCGGCAGCACCCCCTGCAGGCTGGATAAATGTCCTCTGTGGGCTGCCTGTGGGCCGTAGTTTGAGGACCTCTGCTCTAGACCATACCCCATACACTACCTGTAATGTAATTATTCCCTCCACCCCACCCCAACAAACCCCCCAAAACAAAACACAATTGCTGCCCACAATATCTAAGCGCTCTCTAATATCCATGTATACTTTTGTAATAAAGCCCTATATTACAAAAGTATACACGGATATTAGAGAGCCCTTACATATGGTAGTGCCAAATATGCCACTGTTAGTTTGCCCATTAATATGCCACAGACAGTTTGCACATTATTATGCCACAGCCAGTTTGCCCAATAAAAACATTGCACCCCCATCCCCGGTACTCACCTGGCTACTGCTTGTTCCCAGCAGTTCTCCTCAGCAAAGTCTTCCCTCCACGTACGCTGCATGCAGCAGTCAGGAAATACAGCCATCAGATGCAGACTGCTGGCTGCTGCCCTAGTGTAACTGTCTTTGTGTGAGAAATCATGCAGGCAGTGGAAGCATGTTGGGCCAGCATAACCAGTTGGTCCTAGCTAAGGTCGCCACTTTGGCCATTGGTTAAAGCAGTCCTGGCATTGGTATGCGGTAGAACAAACCTGGGCCCTCAAGCCTCCAGGGGAGTGCAGTTACCCTGCACCAGGCCCTGTGTCTTTGAGCCCCTGGAGTGACTGGGCCCAGACAGCTGACTTGTTTGCCCTCATTAAAGACGGCCCTGGTCCTGAAATAAATTTGACTGGAGATTGTTTTTGGTATAATCTTAATCAATCATTAAACTTGAGAATTTTTACCCTCTGACTTAGTTGCATCACGTGTTCCCCATGTGCAGTGGTGGTTCTACCTTTTCTTTAAAAAAAATGTATTGCCTCCCTAGACATAACATTGACCTCAAGCCAATTTTGGAACACGCTAGAAACCAGTTTACATATAGATCACTTTCATGTTTAGTTGTCTTCTGCAGTGAGGATACTCTTAGTGGCTTCCAATATCTTAATTTAGGTGAGCTAAGCACTTTAGAAGGCCCATACTCTAAGTCCCACAGAAGTGTCAGTGTTGAACTTACTCAACCCTTTGCATCCATTTAGCTCCTAGCTTGCACGTTCCATCACTTACCACGGCTCAACTGACAAGCATTGATTTACTGGTTTGGAAAATATTGAGTAGAGACATTTATACATGACAGCAATAAACAGCGTTTTATGTAACCCATTAAATAGACAGTTTTACCGACTGCCTTTCTCAACTCATATCCTCTGTTTCACTGATATTTTACCCGGACGTTAATTATGGCAACAACTCTGAAAGGGAATCTACAGAAAGATGTGTTCAGGATCACAGAAGAGAAGCTTGTTCATGTTCTGGAACTTAAAGATTCAAATAAAGAAAATACTAAGAGATACCTTTGTACTTCAGGTAGGTGTCAAGATTTTTTGGCAATAAATTAAAAGCATTTCCTTTGAAACACCCTCATAAGTATTTGCATATTTTAATGTAGAGTTAAATGTGTAAGATTAAATCTACAGTAGCATGGTAAAACTGTGTTATATATTATTAGCACTTTGCATCAATAGTTAATGCTTTAACGGAGGAGAATGTTCTGCTGTGGAGTGTTCCTTGAGGGTTATACAAAATGTTTACTGCAGGGGTACATCAAATGATTGTTATCTTAGGGTGTTTGTTCTATATATATATTAGTCACCTTAGTACCTTATGTTCTCAACTGCCTTAATTCTCTCTTACGTTATTGCACAGGGAGTTATCTAAAACGATTACGGAGCAATGCTTGGGCAAAGTTTAAAAGTCAAACAACTATGAAGTAAATCCTTGGAATGTTCCTTCTGATATACTCCATTTTGGCACCAGAATCCATTGTTACATGTAACCTTGATACACTATGTGCAAAAATACAGCAGTAAAGTTTTCTCTTCTGTGACTAAGGGGGTCATGTACGAGCAAGTGCAGTGGGGAAAAAAGTAGGTAAAACATGAGTAAGGAGCAATTTGCGACTATTTGTAAAATTTTGAGCTTGTTTTCGCTTATTTGTGCCTCTTCCGTTTATTTTTATTTAGCGTGCATTTTTCCTGTTGCGCTAATAAATTACGATTAGATTTGCACATGCAAAAGATTTTTTCGAAAAATAATTCTTATTTGTGTGTGAAAATTACACCAGCTTTTAGCAAGTGCTATCGAAAGAGGTAGAAAAAATATTCTCAAAATTGCCTGTTTTTATTTCGCAATTATGCCAGTTTTTATTCGCAATTTTCCTGTATGTACTATTTGAGTGTTTAGTACATTACAATAGGAGCAAAGGGCAAAAATAGTTTTGCACATAAAATATATTTGCGTATTTTTAGTACATGAGAGAGAGAGAGAGAGAGATCATATATAACTGAAAACACTTGTGCTGATTAAAGAACCAGATGGTTTTTCCCTGGGAAAAACTACTAATGAAAAGGATTTAGGAATAATTATAGACAACAAACTTGGCAACAGTGCCCAATGCCAGTCAGCAGCTGCAAGGGCCAATAAGATATTGGCATGTATAAAACGAGGTATAGATTCACGGGAGGAGGATATCATCTTGCCTCTTTACAAATCAATGGTAAGACCTCACCTTGAATATGCAGTACAGTTCTGGGCACCAGTCCTTAAAAAGGATATTAAGGAAATAGAAAAAGTGCAAAGGAGAGCTACAAAATTAATAAGGGGTTTGGAGGATCTTAGTTATGAAGAGAGACTTAAAAAATTGAATTTATATACGTTAGAAAAAAGGCATCTCAGAGGGGATATGATAACATTATATAAATATTTGCAGGGCCAATATAAAGAGCTCTCCAGTGACCTGTTCATTAACAGAAAGGTACAAAGAACAAGAGGTCACCCCCTCAGACTGGAAGAGCAAAGATTTCATAGACAGCAAAGGAAGGGATTCTTTACGGTTAGGACAATAAAGTTATGGAACTCACTGCCAAGAGAGGTAGTGCTAGCAACCACAATAGATGCATTTAAAAATGGTTTGGATGTTTTTTTAGGAAAGCAGAACATACAGGGCTATTAATAATAGAATAAGCATTAATAAAAGAGCTTATTGATCCAAGGAGAAATCTGATTGCCTCTTGGAGTCAAGAAGGAATTTTTTCCCCCAGGAGGCAAAATTCGAAATAGCTTCCTTAGGGGTTTTTTGCCTTCTTTTGGATCAAAAGCTGTAATGATAGGTAGAAGGGTTGAACTTGATGGACTTGTGTCTTTTTTCAACCTAAATTACTATGTTACTATGTTACTAGATCAAAATCATTATTTGTAACTTTGTCAATGTCTAGACAGTATTTCCTAATCCTTTTGCAACTCATTAGTTGTACTATATGGAATGCATTAAAAGCAATACATAGTATGTAGTCTCATTAAAAAGATGTACTTTGTTTAGGATAACTCATCCTTATGTTTTCAGCTGTCTTTGGTTGTGCACATTTCCATTTATATTATTTGTGTTTAAAAACTGGATAATCCAGTAATACCGTATTTGCTCGAATATAAGACGACCCTGATTATAAGACGACCCCCCAAACTTTGGATATTCCTTTAGGAAAAAAACTAAAAGCCTGAATATAAGACTACCCTATAGGAAAAAGGTTTAACTTGTATATATTCACATGTAAATTGCTTTTTCATATTTAATAAAAAATTATGATATTAAAAAAATGCATTTCTTGTTTTTATTTCCTTTTATGTGCCAATGCTGCCTGTCTCTCTCTCTCCCCCCTTCCCCCAGCGTTGTGTCTCTCTCCCCAGTGTTATTTTTTCCCCCTCCCTCTCACGTTGTCTCCCTCCACCCAAACTTTTCTTTCTCTCTCACCCCCATCTCTCTCCCCCTCCCCTTGTCTCTCCCTCCCTCCCTCCCTCCCTCCCTCCCCTTTTCTCTCTCTCCCTCCGTCCATCCCCTTGTCTCTCTCCCTCCCCTTGTCTCTCTCTGCCCCCCCTCCCTCCCCTTGTCTCTTTCTGCCCCCCCCCCCTCCCCTTGTCTCTTGCTCCCTGGTGGATAGTGGGGGCAGCCGGAGGATGTCTGCACGATACGCGCAGACATCCTCCGCTGCTGCCCGGCACTTCCTCCGGGACTTTTATGATGAAGCCGGAAGGAACCAGCTTCATCATAGAAGTCCCAACGGATGTGCCGGGCAGCAGCGGAGGATGTCTTATAGTCTTATCGACCTCGAATTGAGATCAGACTATAAGACAACCTCGAATATAAGACGAGAGGTCCTTGTCAGAGCATTTGCTCTGAAAAAAAACTTGTCTTATAATCGAGCAAATACAGCAGAGGCGGCTCTCTAATTAGGCGAGTTAGGCAGCCGCCTAAGGCCTCGCACTCACGGGGGCCTCGCGGCTGCCTAACTCACCCTATTGCCTTTGATGTAACAGGGAGCTTAACGCTGCCGTTAAGCTCCCTGTTACACTAACCTGGGACGTTTCCTCCGTGCATCTTCTCTCCTGCACGGAGGAAGGAAGTTCCGAACGCGTTTTTTTTTTTTTTTTTTTAACTTTATTGAACCCGCGCAGCTTCAATAAAGTTTAAAAAAAAACAAAAAAACGCGACCGGAACTTCCTTCCTCCGTGCAGGAGAGAAGATGCACGGAGGAAACAACGGAGAGCAGCATGGAGGTAAGTACTAGGGAAGGGGGAAGGGGGGAGGAGGGGGGCACAAACGAGCAAAGACTGCCATAATGAGGGGCTAAATATTGGCACAGTGTGTGGCAAAATCCTGGCATAATGAGGTGAGGGGCAAAATCCTGGCATAGTGAGAGGCAGTATCCTGGCATACAGTGGCAAAATCCTGGCATATTGAGAGGCAAAATTCTGGCATAATGAGGGGCAAAATCCTGGCACAGAGTGGCAAAATCCTGGCATTGTGAGGGGCAAAATAGTGGCATTATGAGGGGCAATATCCTGGCATACAGTGGCAAAATCTTGGCATAGTGAGAGGCTAAATCCTGGCATTGTGAGGGGCAAAATAGTGGCATTATGAGGGGCAATATCCTGGCATACAGTGGCAAAATCCTGGCATATTTAGAGGCAAAATTCTGGCATTGTGAGGGGCAAAATTATGGCATAATGAGGGGCAAAATTGTGGCATAATGAGGGGCAAAATCCTGGCACAGAGTGGCAAAATTCTGGCATATTGAGGGGCAAAATTCTTGCATATTGAGGGGCAAAATCCTGGCATAGAGTGGCAAAATCCTGGCAAATTGAGGGGCAAGATCCTGGCATAGAGTGGCAAAATCCTGGCAAATTGTGGAGCACAATCCTGGCATAGAGTGGAAAAATCCTGGCATATTGAGGGGCAAAATCGTGGCAGATTGAGTGGCACAATCCGGGCATATTGAGGGGCAAAATCCTGGCATATTGAATGGCTTAATCCTGGCATATTGAGGGACTAAATCCTGGCATATTGAGGGGGTAAATCCTGACATATTAAGGGGCTAAATCCTGGCATATTAAATGGCTAAATCCTGGCATATTGAGTGGCAAAATCCTGGCATATTGAGGGACTAAATCCTGGCATATTGAGGGGGTAAATCCTGACATATTAAGGGGCTAAATCCCAGTATATTAAATGGCTAAATCCTGGCATATTGAGTGGCAAAATTCTGGCATTTTGAATGGCTAAATCACAGTGCATCCGGTGCTGTGAGGAAGAACAAAGTGCCAATCTGTGAGACCACTTTCAACATTGAGCACCTTTCCTTCTGGCTGAGTGTTTCTCTCAGTGTGTGATTGTGTGCTTTCTGAGTGTGTCTGTGAGTCAGTGTGTGCTGGATGAGTGTATCTGTGAGTGTGTGCTGGCTGAGTGTGATTGTGTGCTGACTGAGTGTGTCTGTGAGTCAGTGTGTGCTCACTGAGTGTGTCTATGAATGACTGTGTGATGTGTTAGTGTTCACATTTAGGACACAGCAATAACAATGTGAGTTAGTCAGCCGCACACAATTTTATCTATACCAAATGTTTATAGATGTTTGTAGAATAATTATGAGACAAATAAAATTCTAGGAGCTGTTCATTTCTAGAAGCTGGGATTTGAGTCTGATCTTGAAATATGCTATTTCTACAGTTCATTTTTATTATCACTTGCATATATTTTATTTAATAATGTGTGTCCGTGAGGGCCTCATGTTCGACTTTCGCCTAAGGCCTCACAAAGTCTAGAGCCGCCACTGAAATACAGTACTTCTCGAAATATATTAAGAACTTGGAACATGGCATTTATGTTCTACTATTAATTTGTTTCAGTGAACAGAATGTGTTACACAAGTTAGTGTTGTTAATAATTGACAATAACATCTTAAATTTATGACCATGAATTTCTCCCTATGCAGTATATCTGTCAATATTCTAATCATAACAAAGAGATATGGAATTATGCAACAGTTCTGTAGAACGTATATATAACACAGCATCCTGATCTAAAGCTATTGCACATCATATGCTACAAACAAAATAAAACTATAATAAAATGTTTGATATCCGAAATGACATGGCAATGTTAAGCAAGATACATATTTTTCATCACAGCGTCAACATTGTTCTATATGCTGAGATAGAGTGTTTAATAAAAAATTTGCTTTTTTACGGTTTATAATTACAGTGACCACTGGAAATGATGTCTCTATTATTTGGTTAAGCATCACAGAAGAAGGATCCGTGACAAACTATGTCAGGAAGTATACATGGCTTTTAAAGGAAATGACCCTTATTGATGGGATAGACGCTTCAAAAGTGAGTCCACCATTACATCTTAGGTAACGTTGGTTATGAATATTTATACAGCTATTTATCTGTCCTCTTTTGCAAGGTCTATATTTGTAGGTCCTTGTACAAAGAAGGAAAAAAGATTATGGGGCCCAGATGAGCAGGCATGGATTTCTACAGATTCTGATTGGTGGAATTTTAGGCATGAAGCACAAGCTGGATTTCTGGCACTCTGGCTCCAAATTATGTATCTTTGTTAATATCTGACAAAAGTATTTTTACATTTCTTTATATCAATATACAAAATGGTCACCAAGTTCCTGCTGTTTGCTGTATGGTTAAAAAAGGATAACCATGCTTTATTGATTTTTTTTTTAAATTTTTATGTTGCTGTGAACATATGCTGTTCTTATATATTTATTATCTTAAATCTCTTACTTTTCTACTTCCTCATTGTGCTAACACACATATCTTACATCTTACCTCTGGCTGCTCCCTCCTCTGTGAGGCACCAGAATATATGACTACCATGCTTTCTCTCTGCAGGAGAACATGTAGAATCCAGAGATCTGTGCCTCTAAGGATTTTTTTTAACTCTTTGGTCGGTACAGGTGATAATGGCCCAGAAAGTTATAAAAGGCTCTCAAATGCTTACACTCACAGAGGTTGCACTGTGAAGGAGCCACACAACCTCAGCACCTTTACACTAGTCTCAGGAAACATAGGCAAATGGTACTATCCGGTCAGTTTTTATTATTTTTTTATGGGAGGGATGAGATAAGGGGAAAATGATAAGGGTTGGTGGAGAAACAAACAATGCATTTTATAAAAGGGTGATAAAAGCACTGGCCGGTATGAAGTGATGACCAAGAGAAGGCTCGATTGATGACAGGAACAAAATGGTGTAGGTGAAGCAATAAATAAAAAAAACATAGAACAGGTTTCAGATCTGTACCATTTGAAATGGATTAAGTGGCAAAAGGTGATCATTGTTGACCAGATTTGCTTATGTCTACCCATAATCCCATTCATTGGTGGTAGCGCTGTGAATATGTGATGTCTGTAGGAAAAACAGGCCTTCAGGCTTGTTTGGGGTATGTAGGTTAGTGTTTGATAATGCATCTGCAACCCAAATGATTTAATACATAAAATATATTAAGATATTTAGACGTGGATGAGTAGTATAGTAGTATAATGAGAGATATTTAGATAATTTGATGAGGAATTGGCAAAGAGAACATGATATGGAAGTATAACAGAATTTGTGAATATGAGAACATCTTATTAGAAAGACAAGTCTAATTATCATTAGAAAATATCACACTTGCATTTCTAAATCGGTACGCTATCATAACAGATCAAATGACTATTACACACAGCAGGCTGAATGTCAAATAAGTCAGTTAGCTCCAGTTTCTCCCATCAAATACAAAGAATGAAAAAAAAAAAAAAAATAAACATGGCCTTTCTGCATTATGATAATAACAAAAGAAATGTATGACAAAAATAAAGGTAAAAGTGATTTTTTTTCTTTCTTACTCATGAGCAGCTAATGATGTTTCACCTTAGGAACAACATATCTTGGATAAAGATGGAACAAATCAGAAACCTGAATAGAGAAATGTTTTATGTTATTAAAATATTTACTGTATCATAAGTCTATAACATTTATTTAGAATGAATGTCGAAGCCGTGTGTGTTGCAGGAGCCATATGGGTTTTGGTCATGAGTTTAATCATTCTAAAACTAACGAGCAATCAGTGCATTTTAAAGCAGGTGCAGTAAAAAGCAGGGCCATTTTAATGATGTTCCATGGACCTTACCAAACATACCGGTGTCCTTGTATCAATATTTATGGATCACTGGTCAGAAAGTATAATTGTATCATGAAAACAGTCTTACACTGCTGTTTTGTGCTGCTTAGTACTTTGAGCAGACTAATGACAATGGTTACAGTATATTTGTTATTCTCACTCAGAAGGTCATTCCATAGGTGACTGGTTTGCTTTGACTGTGGCCAATGTTTTTTAAACCTTTGTGAAGACTAAAGTTTTGACATTTATGCAGATGCAGTCAGCAGTAACCTTACAAAGCTTCTTTAGATTACAGTTTTAAATTCATGGACTTATTAATTTTTTTAAGTACACAAAATACTCAAAAAAAAACCCCATTAAATTCATTCCTGGGTTGATAATTGCTTCACTTTCAAATGTTTTTTTTTTTAATTATTAATTTATAATATTATTTTATAATTATTATAATGTAATTATGGAACATATTTTCAGCAAAATAACACAATGTTTCCCCTCCATAGGATAGTGCTATATTTGATATGCATTTTGGAAACGATATCTACACTTTGGAGGCCTGCAGTACTGCATCTAAATATGCTTTTCTTCGTTACATTCGAAAAATGAGCCATGAATACCTGCAGTGTGACCTGCGCTGGCGGAATTTTGACCATGATTTTGTTGGTAACAATAGCTCATTCCTGGTGCCAGATGACATCACCCTGACCATAAAAATCTGCCTGGAGGCATTTGGCTGTGTTTGTCTCTTCGGTTGCGTCTAAAGATGGAACTCCTACTCACCTCTATAAATTACTACATTTTGTTCGTCAAAATTCCTGAATGCAATATATTTTCACATTGATGCCTAAAACCAATAAGTGATCTACATTGTGGGTGAAATTTGGTAAAAAAACAAAAGGGGAGGAAGAGCAGTAAAAGAGTTTGGAAAACATGAGGCATGTAAAAAAAAAAAAAAAAAAGGAGAATAGAAGGAGATAGAACAACATGGCAGTAAAAGAGGATAGAAAGACATGGGGGGGGTGTAAAAGGAGATGTGTGTTTGTATATGCGCATGTGGCTGCGTGTACGTTCCTGACAGCGGGGGTCAGCAAGGGGTGGCAAAATATACATTTGCCTGCAAAACGTATAGTTAAAATGGTGAACCTACATCATCTCAACTCACCTTCAGTTAATAGACTCCATTGCGCAATGTTGGCCTAGCACAACACTCCATAATCTGAGGAAACCTGATTATTGATTATTCTTTATAGTCTGTTTTCCTATCTACCTTGGCAATGCTATATTTACTTCATATAAACCAGGTTGCTGACCGATAGGTGTTTAGCTAAGAGAGAAATATAATTTTTTATTGGGTAGGATATCTGACTGATCATTATGTATCTGGTAAATGTAGCACCTTGTCACTCCCTAGGAAACCTCTGGATTTATTTTAAGTTCTTAGAGTTTTGTTTGTTTTCTTACATTCAGAGTGGTCAGCCAATAATTGCTGAATTCTACTGACTGAATATTTGCTTTTATTTTCTACAAAATATCTGAGATTTCAAGTACCCTGGGTGTAAATCAAAGCAGGTGAGAAGCACTTGGACCATCTAATTTAAACATTAGGTCATGAACCATTTCCCTTATTGTCTCGTTTTTCTTTCTCCTCCTTTGTCCTTTTCAATCTGCTTTTTCCATGAATAGATCATGTGTTTTCAGTCCTGTGACTATTAGTCACAGGAGAAATTGCTGCTTCGTTAAAAAATGTATTTGCTTTGTTTCACGCCTGTGTAATAAAATTATGTTCATTCAATTTTCAACTCTCTGTTTACTCTATTGTAAGTGATTTCTTTGGAGATGGGAGGCTTGCCTGGAAGCTCTTTTGGTTTGGTGGTTGTAACGTTGATGCCCTACTGGATCCTAGATAATGTGCATTCATCTATGCGTGTCCACATTTCATCCAACTTGTCCCCATAGACTTAATGAATAAAGCCAATAGAGTGAAAATGAGAGAAATTAATGGAATAATGAAAGAGCTTAAACAAGCTAGTCATGTGGCTCCTCAATGACGGATGCTATAACCTCCACTGACACCACAGCCATTATAACTAAAACCCCAATCAGGATCAGCCAGCAAGCCAAAAGGCTAGCAATGTGTGGCTGAAGCTTTAATCCACAATGGCTATGATGCCACAGGCTGCATAAATTCCTATAACATTCCAGTAATGAATACAGATGACAACAAAAGGCAAGCACCCAGATAACTAACAGAGACAGCTCTAGGTGGGTTCCCAGTGGGCACATCATACGCCCACACTAGTTTCACCCCCAGCATGCCCTGGAACATGTATGAGTATATAAAAGAGCACCCAAGGCCAGATTAAGACACTGTAGGTCCCTGGCCTAGAGGTAGTGTGAGGCCCCCAGTAAATATAAGATGACCTTACAGGAAAAAAGTTTTACCAGTAAATAATAATTCACATGTATACTGTTTACCTGGACTGTCTTGCGATCGCGGCGGGCCACGTGATGTCACCTTGCGACGTCACGTGACTGTAGGTGCGGCTGTGTGAGCTATGCTCACAGCAGCAACTTTTATTTTTTTAAACTTTTTTTTTTTTTATAAAATCTTCGGCCGGATATGACAGCTAGTCATATCCAGCTAATGTACTTCCCTCCTCCATGCAGGAGGGAAGCTTGCAGCACAGAGGACGCGACAGGGACACGGAGGGGAGTACTGGGGAGCCAGGACTGCAGTCAAGCCATCAGACAGTTTCAAAACAGTGGTCATGCTATCAGACAGGTTTTTGTGTTGCTTATGTGAAAAAACCTCATAGCATGACCACTGTTTTGAAACTGTCTGATGGCTTGACTGCAGTAAGCTGGGGTGGAGGGTGACATGATAGACAAAAAAACAATGGCAAATGAATGTGGGCAAAACAAACACTGACAAATGAATGTGGGCAAAATAAAACTGGCAAATCAATGTGGGCAAAATAAACACTGGCAAATGAATGTGGGCAAAATAAAACTGGAAAATGAATGTGGGCATAATAAAACTGACAAATAAATGTGGGCAAAATAAAACTGACAAATGAAAGTGGGCAAAAAAAAATGACGAATGAATGTTGGCAAAATTAAACTGACATATGAATGTGGGCAAAATAAAACTGACAAATGAATGTGGACAAACTAAAACTGGCAAATGAATGTGGGCAAAATAAAACTGGCAAATGAATGTGGGCAAAATAAAACTGGCAAATGAATGTTGGCAAAATAAAACTGACAAATGAATGTGGGCAAAATAAAACTGGCAAATGAATGAGGGCAAAATAAAACTGACAAATGAATGTGGACAAACTAAAACTGGCAAATGAATGTGGGCAAAATAAAACTGGCAAATGAATGTGGGCAAAATAAAACTGACAAATGAATGTGGGCAAAATAAAACTGACAAATGAATGTGGGCAAAATAAAACTGGCAAATGAATGTGGGCAAAACAAACACTGACAAATGAATGTGGGCAAAATAAAACTGACGAATGTGGGCAAAATAAAACTGGCAAATGAATGTGGGCAAAAGAAACTGGCAAATAAAACTGACAATTGAATGTGGGCAAAATAAAATTGGCAAATGAATGTTGGCAAAATAAAACTGACACATGAATGTGGGAAAAATAAAACTGCAAATGAATAAGGGCAAAATAAAACTGACAATTGAATGTGGGCAAAATAAAACTGGCAAATGAATCAGGGCAAAATAAAACTGACAATTGAATGTGGGCAAAATAAAACTGACACATTAATGTAGGCAAAATAAAATGTACATATGTATGTATGAGTGTATGTGAAAGACTATGTATGAGTGTATGTATCTATGTGACAGACTGTATGGGTGTATGTGTGTATGTATAAGTGTATGTTACAGACTGTATCTATGAGTGTGTGTCTATGTGACAGACTATGTATGTATGTATGAGTGTGTGTCTGACAGATTGTATGTATGTATGAGTGTGTGTCTGACAGACTGCATTTATAATAAAAAAATAAAACTGACAAATGAATGTGGACAAACTAAAACTGGCAAATGAATGTGGGCAAAATAAAACTGGCAAATGAATGTGGGCAAAATAAAACTGGCAAATGAATGTTGGCAAAATAAAACTTACAAATGAATGTGGGCAAAATAAAACTGGCAAATGAATGAGGGCAAAACAAACACTGACAAATGAATGTGGGCAAAATAAAACTGGCAAATGAATGTGGGCAAAATAAAACTGACAAATGAATGTGGGCAAAATAAAACTGACAAATGAATGTGGGCAAAATAAAACTGGCAAATGAATGTGGGCAAAACAAACACTGACAAATGAATGTGGGCAAAATAAAACTGACGAATGTGGGCAAAATAAAACTGGCAAATGAATGTGGGCAAAATAAAACTGACGAATGTGGGCAAAATAAAACTGGCAAATGAATGTGGGCAAAAGAAAACTGGCAAATCAATGTGGGCCAAATAAAACTGACAATTGAATGTGGGCAAAATAAAATTGGCAAATGAATGTTGGCAAAATAAAACTGACACATGAATGTGGGAAAAATAAAACTGCAAATGAATAAGGGCAAAATAAAACTGACAATTGAATGTGGGCAAAATAAAACTGGCAAATGAATCAGGGCAAAATAAAACTGACAATTGAATGTGGGCAAAATAAAACTGACACATTAATGTAGGCAAAATAAAATGTACATATGTATGTATGAGTGTATGTGAAAGACTATGTATGAGTGTATGTATCTATGTGACAGACTGTATGGGTGTATGTGTGTATGTATAAGTGTATGTTACAGACTGTATCTATGAGTGTGTGTCTATGTGACAGACTATGTATGTATGTATGTATGAGTGTGTGTCTGACAGATTGTATGTATGTATGAGTGTGTGTCTGACAGACTGCATGTATGAGTGTGTGTCTATGTGACAGACTGTATGTATGTATGTATGTATGTATGTATGTATGTATGTGACAGACTGTATGTGTATATGTGACGTATGTGTGCCTGTATATGACTGCATGTGATTGTGTGTATGTGCTGTTGTCTGGCTCCTAGATTTTTTTTGCTGGCTCCTAAAACTCAGTTAAGTTTGTCAAGCCCTGGTATAAATGTAACTAGTTATATGCATATATTTGTGGTCCACCTCAAGCTTGTGAAAAGGCTGGAAATATTTAATATTTCACAGTTTCTTTTGTGGTCAGAAACTTAATATTTGTTTGCTGAGAGGGTGGTGGGTGCATGGAATAGTCTTCCAGTAGAAGTGGTAGAGGTTAATACAGTAAGGAGTTTAAGCATTAATGGGATAGGCATAAGGCTATCCTTGATTTAAGATAAGGCCAGGGAATAATGAAAATATTACTTTACTGAGAGGGTAGTGGATGCATGGAATAGCATGAGTGGGATAGGTGTAAGGCTATCCTAGATATACGATTAGGCCAGGGACTAATCACCCTGGAGGAGCAGCTCTTAGCAGCACACACAATGTCAGCATGCTTATGGCCCACATACAAGCTAGTAATAGCTTGCTGTGGTCAAAATGGCATCTTTTGGGGTGGCAAAATCTGAGGCACTTGCTCCATTGTGACCCAGGCAAGGGTCAGTTAGAATTTTAAATAGAAATGCTTTAATGAAAGAATACAAATAAAGTACCTTATTGGGTCCTCTTTTCTCCATATAGAGGGCAGACATCCCTTCATCTGACCCAAGATGCCTGCCCCATGAGAGCTATACAAACAAAAAGGGCTAAATAAGGTACTATATTGATATTATTTTATTTACATTTAAGATGGCTGCACTTGATGCAAACGATAATTGAACATCATTTTGTTCTTGGAGCTAGATGTACTTTAATGTAAACAAAAGAAACCCAGAGAACAATCACTAAGTTAAACATCCCACACAAATGAAGATTATCACTGATAAACCAATGTACAGAATTACAAAGCTCATTTTGAAGAAAATTTTTATTAAAGAAACCTTAGTAATTAAGACATATATATATTAACATTGACAATTTTGATACAAATGTTTACACATTTTAAACAAAAGAGTATAATAATATTATTCAACTTTAAAGTCACTTCCGATTTTAGCAGTTGGAATGCTCAAATCATTACTTGTACTTAACATACCTATATGTATATTGAAACATACAATAAATACATAGGTACAGCAGCAAAAAGTGTGCACTCCACTGTGACAAACAGTTGGAACTCCACGAACACAACCTTTTTGGCTTGTTGTGTTCGTGGAGTTCCAACTGTTTGTCACATTATTAAAGCACTTTTTGGATATTACAAGTGGCTGCAGTGGAGTGCACACTTTTTTCTTGCTGTATACATGTACGTCTGATCCGTGTGTGGAGCACCTGTCTTCAGCACTGCTTAATGGGAGTGGAGCCGGCTTGTGCTTACATTTGTTAATAAATACATAGGAACTGTTTCTTTAAAGGAAGAGGTGTGATTTTATTCTTGTATGTACCGTGTATGCTTGCATGTACCTTTCTTATAAATATTACGCAAAAAAATGCTCAGGTTTTCCAGGAAATCCCGAATTTTCACTTCTGAAGTCACTCCTTTATTTACGTGAGGATGCTAAAAGAGAAAATGTCAAACCAAGATTGAAAAACGCTTCAGTATTCAGCTGTTTCATTTTTTTCAGCAGTGAAAACAAATATAAAACACGGGCGAAGGCCTTATAACTTTGCTTGTAATGTGAGGCAAAACAGCGTTCAAAAAACTGTATTGCACTATATATATTTCTTTTATGTTCCCTATGTGACACTTTGCGCCCTCGTTCCCACACCAATTCCTTAAGCGTTCAAGACTGAAAGCTCAGGTGCTAAACATGATCACATGGCAGTGTGTTTCTATAGACCTTATTGATCCAATACGCCATGCCAGGCAGTAAGAGGAGTCTGCCATTAAGTGCACCAGTCGAAAGGCCTTGTATGGTGTACTGAAACAATAATGACTATTGAAGCACACTGCATTTTAAGTTGAATATTTATACAGGTTCCACCAGTGTCTTGGTCCTGTTAATTTAGTCTTTTGTTCTCACACTAGTTTAAATGAGCGGCTAATATTATATCTTGAGTAAGACTAGACAACTGTCTAGTCTGTGTATAGAGAGAATAAAAAAATGATTGAAAATGATCTGTGTGTTAGCAAAACTCCAAGTACATGCCTTAATTAGTAGGATCTGTGTTTTAAATATGTGGTGTCTCCATTTTATGACATCACTTGTGGCCTAATATGCAAATGAACTGCCTTATTGTGTATTTTGCATATCGAGCCACAGATGCTGTCATAAGCAGGAGACGCCACAGACACATTTAAAACACATTTTCTACTCATTTAGGAATTTGCTTGCAGTTTTGATAACACAATGTAATCATTATTATCATTTTTTATTCTCTACGTTCACAGTAAAAACAATGTTTAGGTGATACGGGCCCTTTAACAAATATGAGACTAACTCCGCAAACACGGCCATTAAATAATCAACATAACAAACATCTAAGAGATGTAGATACATGCCCATCTGACATAGAGGTTAGAACAAAAGAAAAGAATGCAGACATGTTTATAATGCTGCTGTTTCATTCAGTTAATATGTGTTGGTAATAGGGTTGCCACCTGGCCGGTATTTTACCGGCAGGCCGGTAAAAAATTGGCATCAGGCCAATGTTAAGTCTATGTAGACAGTACCAAGGCCGGTATTTTTTGGAGGAAAAGGTGGCGACCCTAGTTGGTAAATATATATGTATATGGTAAACGCACCTGATACTTACCCTCAGTGTTCTGCAGTGTTTATTGACTTGATTCAGGTTACTTTTTATGCTCTCTATTTCGTCTTTGTAGGGATCGTGATCTCTTACAAACAAATTGAGATTACTAATCTCATCTTGGAAAATGTTCATTTTCCATGCCGTTTGATTGTCAACCTGTAGAAAAGAAAACACCATTTGTTTTTATTATGTCGCCATTATTAGTCTTTTGTAGAGGGATGTGGGGAGTTTAGAACTAGTTGGCAGGAAGATGCACGTGACTGGTGATAATGATAGGAATTTGGGGAGGAAGCAATAAGGACAAGAAGATAAGAGAGGGAGAAGTAGAGGGGGGGGGGGGGGGGGAAACAATTAATTAAAGGTAAGGGTATCACCTCAACATTGTTTTCACTGTGAATGTAGAGCATAAAGAATGATTAAAATTGTATTAGCAAAACTGTCAAAAATCAAATGCCTAAATTAGGAGAGAAATGTATGTTTTAAATGTATCTGTGGAGTCTCCTGTTTATGACATCACCTGTGGCACAGTATGCAAATGAATGGATTTTTATTGGGAAATAGGAAATTTGCAGACCATGCCACAGGTGATGTCATAAAAAGGAAACTCCACACACATTTAAAACACATTTCTCTGCTGATTTAGGCATTTGCATTAGCAGTTTTGCTAGTACAATGTTTGGATCCTTTTCAATTATTTTTTATTCTCTAAATGCACAGTAAAAACAATGTTCAGGTGATACAGCCCCTTTAAAGGTAATACGGAAGGGGGGAGTCAGTCAGGCCGGAAAGACACATCTTTGGCCCAACAGCTGCTATACAATGGTAAGCAGCATCATAAAAGCAGTAGCCCAGAACATATGAAGTTCCGTATAGGACTAACCCACCAAGAAATATGAAAAGGGGGGAAAGAGGAAAGATCTAATGTGGCAATTACAAACACCCTGGGCGGCTGCCCAGTAGGGGATGCTGAGTTTGTGGCATGATAGGTGTAAGCGCTCTTTAGGAGAAAAGAAGAACAGCAACTAAAAAATACGCAATTTAGTTTGTCGTAATAAATAAGAACAATATATATATATATATATATAAAAATATAATAATCCTACAAATATTATAATACAATATAATCAATATACACATAGTTCAAACATACAGTAAAACCCTGTGGGGCAGGGGCAATGTGGGCTCACCACTACAATTCAGGTTTTCCCCCAATTGGAGAAACTTAATGGACAAAAAACGTTAGGGAATTTAGAGAGAGTGAAAAAGGCTTTCTGTTTGGTAAAGGGCACAAATATGACTAAACTGGGAACCCTTTGTCTCACCACTGGCCAATTCTTTAATCAATAGAAAATATCAATGCATTATAAAGAGCAAGTGTTGGGATCTAAAATTCGACACTGGAGGTCGAGACTTTGATTTTGAAACTAAGTCAAATTCGGCACCTGGGTTAAAATTTAACCCTTAAAGTAACCCTGGTATATGGGGCAATACAGCCTAATGCATTTTGCCCGGGTGCATCCTGAGAGGTAAGTGTAAAGCTTAATTGATAATGGTAATATAAAAATTATCTTGTTATGAGTAGTTTTAGAATAACTCACTGCACAGTGACGCAGGGTCTTTTAAAAGGTGTCTGGGCAATAAAAAAGGTTTATCCTTCTTGGAGCTATATGACCAGGCTCCAAATGTTGTGCATTAAAAGGAATGTATCGCCTAAATATTGTTTTTAATGTGCATGTAGAGAATATAAAAATATTAAAAATGATCTATACTTTGTGTTCGCAAAGCTGCAAGCAAATGCCTAAATTAGGAGAAACTGTTTTTTTTAAATGTGTCTGTGGAGTCTCCATTTTATGACATCACTTGTGGCTTGATATGCAAATTAACTGATTTTCAATGGAAAATGTGTAATTTGCATATCAAGCTACAGGTGATGTCATAAACAGGAGACTCCACAGACACATTTAAAACACATATTTCTCCTAATTTAGACATTTGCTTTCAATTCTGCTAACGCAATGTTTAGCTAATTTTTTATTCTCTACATTCACAGTATTATCTATGGTGATAGAGTCCCTTTACCTGTAATGGTAGCATTGCATTATAGAAATGGCAGTCTCATTCTGGAGAAAATGGCACTATGTGCAGTGGTGCATCTTGGTTTTGTGCTGCCCTAGGCAGACAAAATTCGGGCACCCCCCTACCCACGCACGACATGCCCCATAACCCACATCACGCCATTACATTCCTCCATTAACCCCATCACCCCATTACATGCCTCCATTAACCCCATCACCCCCATTACATGCCTCCATTAACCAACTCACCCCATTATATGCCTCCATTAACCCCATCACCTCCATTACATGCCTTCATTAACCCCATCACCCCATTACATGCCCCATCACCCCCATTACATGCCTCCATCACCCCCATTACATGCCCCATTACCCCTATTACATGCCTCCATTAACCTCCTTCACCCCATTATATGCCTCCATTAACCCCATCACCCCCATTACATGCCTCCATCACCCCCATTACATGCCCTATCACCCCCATTACATGCCTCCATTAACCCCATCACCCCCAATACATGCCTGCATCACCCCCATCACATGCTCCCTCACCCCAATCACATGCCCCTTCACCCCAGGACTTACCCTGATCCCTGGTGGCTAGTGGCAGGCAGCATGGTGTCCTACCATGCTGCTTGTTCAGCTCCGCGCGGTGAGAGTGGATAGGTCATATGACCCAGCGCGTGTCGGGTCACATGACCTGTCATCACTCCGCCCCCCCTAAGAAAAAAACTCACGGGCAGCCTGATCGTAGTGATCTGCTGCCCGTGAAGTTTTTCCTTAGGTTTTTTTTTCAGTGTTGGAGGGCGCTGCCGCCCCCCCAAAATTTGCTGCCCTAGGCATCTGCCTAGGATGCCTCGCGGTAAATACCGCACTGAAAGCCACAGGAGAACTGTAAAAAGTTTTAAAATACAAATAAGTACGTGCATTTCATATATATTAAAGACATGTATAAAAGAAAGAAGATAAGCTTGGTTGAACTGCCCATTTAAATTGAATCAACCATGCCAAAATGACAGTGACAGTTATATATCTACATCAATACATTACCCTAGTAAAAATGCATGCACATGCATAAATAGAGTTATTGGACATTTGGTTTGTGGCTTGTCAATTTACAGACAAAATCTATAAAAAATAAGTGCAAATAAGTGCAAACCATACAAGTACAACAAAAATAAGCTTGCTTTGAAAGGATTGTAATTTCCAGCTTATTCATGTAGGGCATACAAATGTGTTAAATCTTATGTGTTAGCAGGAATACAGACAAATGCATAGGCTAGGAGAAAAATGTGTTTTTAATGTGTCCTGTTTCATGTTTATGACATCACCTTGAAGTGTGGATTTACCTATGTAGCTTCAAGTCTTAAACTGGAGAGAGTAAACATTTTAAACACAGCTCTGTTGTAATACATGTAATTGCCTGCAATTCTGCTGACACAATGGGAGCTATTTACGAAAAGATGAATTGCAAGTGAGATGAGGCGTGCTGAACATTTCACCTCACCAGCTATAAGGACAATGTATTGCGAAATTGGGGAGTGTTTAGGTCAGGTGAATTACAATAGTTTATAACAATAAGAGCGCTTGAAGAAAGAAAAGGAGTTAATATTGATAAGAATGCGACACAACAAGATAAGTATGTGTAACGAATGAGCTATTTAGTACAAAAATACATTTACAAAACAATGATAAAATACAATGTCTAAAACAAGCTTATACACCAGACTGGTGAAGTCCTGATACAGCATAGGAGCCCTGATGCGTTTCGCCTTCAGACTTCCTCAGTAGGTCCCAAGCATGCATAGAACAGACTACTAAGTGAAGTAGCAGGAAAAACAAGGGAATGTATAATATTCTCATACACAGTCTGAAGCCTTAGTGTGAGTATTAGATTTAAGGTTGTAGATATGAGTTATAGAAATGGGACTGGTATGGTCTCTTTGAAAAATGTCTTCCCACACTGTCTTCAGCCTTTGTATGAGGACAGATAATCCCTTGTTTTTCCTGCTACTTACTACTTTCCTTACTCTTAAATTAGTCTGTTCCCTGCATTCTTGGGATCCACTGAGTAAGCCTGATGACGAAATACGTCAGTGTTCTTATGCCACATCAGTGCTTCACCGGTCTGATGTATTAGCTTGTTTTATCATTGTTTGTATATTTATTATTGCATTAAATATCCCACTTGTTACAGATACTTACCTTGATGTATTGTATTCTTAGCAATATTGCCTCCCTCTCTGTTTTCACGCACTTTCATCATTACAATGTGCTGGTCTTTACCTGACCTAAAAATTGAGCACTTGGAAACTTTAAGCGGTAGTTTAACCTAGCTTGTTTACTATATGTTGTACATGTTTATATATAGGTGAACATTAACATACTTTTTGCTTTTAATCATTTTATACTTCTACTGTAGTTTGACAGTAGAAAGAGAGAAGTGCTCATGTCATTGTACAGAGCACTGGTGAGACCTCACTTGGAGTATTGTACGCAGTACTGGAGACCGGATCTCCAGAAGAATATTGATACTTTGGAGAGAGTGCATGGGTTGAAGAATAAAACTTACCAGCATCTTAACATTTGTAGCTTGGAGGAAAGACGTGACAGGGGGATATGATAGAAACATTGAAATACATAAAGGGAATCAACACAGTAAATGAAGATAGTTTATTTAAAACTACCACGACTAGAGGACATACTCTTAACTTAGAGGGGCAAAAGATTTAAAAGTAATATCAGGAAGTATTACTTTACTGAGAGGCTAGTGAATGTAGGGAGTAGCCTTCCAGCTGAAGTGGTAGAGGTAAACACAGTGAAGGAGTTTAAGCATGCGTGGGGTAGGCACAAGGCTATCCTAGATATAAGATAGGGAACGAAAGTATTTAGAAAAATGGGCAGACTAGATGGACCGAATGGTTCTTATCTGCCGACACATTCTATGTTTCTATGACATTGAAAATAATTTATAATGGGGCTCGAAATAGTAAAAAAAATAATATTTATAACATGTAATGTTGGTTAAATTTAAAGTTTCAACATTTTTATTAACAGATATTAATAGATTTTATTACCTTTTTGTCTGGGACATGGAACCAAATTTCGATATCCTGAATGAAGGAAAGAAATATGTCAATTTTTAGTTCAGTGAGTAGAGTGTTAGTCTGCAGGAAATGACAAATCACTAACCCAATTTCCATTAATTAGAGGTTTCAACAAGAAAATAGTTTCGTTAATGGTATCCTGAACGTTTTTGAAATGCATCAAATGTGCAGTCTTGACAGATAACAATATGAGAAAAACACCAAGCAGGAGTATTATCCGTTTTATGTTGCTGCTCATCTTGTAGTGCGCTATGGTTCACCACAAACATACACCACGGCATCTGCTAAACTGAAGAATTGTGCTGAAACATATATATACAGTGACAGAGGAAATGTTTTTTTTTTCTTATCTAAAGATTTTTGATAAGAGAGAAAAAAAAGGAAGTTTACCATTTGATTGTTTCTATCTGATATAACAATCTTTTGTGATGGATTCCCTTTAAATATTGAAGGGAAGGAAGAGAGCTTTTAAATGAAAAGTAGTTAGTTGACATTAGAAGTCATGGGTGAGGTCATAAACAGTTTTTCGATGATGCCCAACACTTCTGCCATAATTCCTGAGTTAGACCTCCCTGTGTTTTTTCGATTCAGAAGACCCCTGGACAGAGGCGTAACTAGAAACCACAGGGCCCCGGAGCAAAAATTTCCCCAGGGCCCCCCGACCCCCCATGGAATTCCACCCCAGAAATGCCACTTACATGCCTCCCAACTGTTCTGCTTTGTGCCTGGCCTTTTCTTATATCTAGGATAGCCTTATACCTATCCCATGCATGCTTAAACTCCTTCACTGTATTAACCTCTACCACTTCTACTGGAAGACTATTCCATGCATCCACTACCCTCTCAGTAAAGTAATACTTTCATTAGTCCCTGGCCTTATCTTATATCTAGGATAGCCTTATACCTATCCCATGCATGCTTAAACTCCTTCACTGTATTAACCTCTACCACTTCTACTGGAAGACTGTTCCATACATCCACTACCCTCTCAGAAAAGTAATACTTTCATTAGTCCCTGGCCTTATCTTATATCTAGGATAGCCTTATACCTATCCCATGCATGCTTAAACTCCTTCACTGTTTTAACCTCTACACCTTCTACTGGAAGGCTATTCCATGCATCCACTACCCTCTCAGTAATGTAATACTTTCATTAGTCCCTGGCCTTATCTTATATCTAGGATAGCCTTATACCTATCCCATGCATGCTGAAACTCCTTCACTATATTATAAATAAATATAAAACTGGAGCGCTAGAAGTAATAAGTGTATAGAAATAAAAACAAAATATATAGAACAATACAAAAATACTTGTATGCAGACGTGTTTCTTGAAATGGAAGAGTCTTCTTTTTGGGAACAGGTCTCAGGCAGGGATGTATGAATATATGCAAAACAAAATCAGAAAAATAGAGATTTGTATTATCTATAGCATAATATAGCATATTATCTATTGCATCGATAGTCAGATTTTGCCCATTTGCCAGTGTTATTTTGCCCATTTGTCAGTTATGTGCCCATTTGCCAATTATTTGCCTATTTGTTAGGTATGTGCCCATTTGACAATTATTTGGCCATTTGCCTGTTATTTGCCCATTTTCCAGTTATTTGCCCATGTGCCTGTTATTTGCCCATTTGCCTGTTATTTGCCCATTTATCAGTATTATTTTGCCAGTTATTTGCCCATGTGCCAGTTATTTGCCCATCTCCATTTAATTGCTTATTTTTTTTGCCAATTTGCCTGTTTGCCCATGTGCCAGTTATTTGTCCATCTCCAGTTGTTTGCCCATTTGCCTGTTTGCCCATGTGCCAGTTATTTGCCCATCTCCAGTTATTTGCCCATTTTCCAGTTATTTGCCCATTTTCCAGTTATTTGCCCAAGTGCCTGTTATTTGCCCATTTTCCAGTTTTGTGCCCATCTGCCTGTTTGCCCGTTATGTGCCCCTTTGCCAGGGGTATCCCCCCCTACTTACCTGTATGATGCTCGTCGACCCGTCTCCTCCGCAATGTTTCCTGCACGCACGCTGCGTGCAGGAAGTACAGCCACCGGAAGTGACGTTTACGGTGGCTGTGAAGAAAAGCCGGGTCATCAGATGGATGCGGATCACACGGCTGCTGCCCGTTAGTGACTGTCTCAGTGTGATACAGTCACACGGGCAGAGGGGGCCCACGGGCAGCTGCCCGTTTGCCCAGACATTTTTTTGTTTTGTTTTTTGTGCAGGGCGGCCGGGCCCTTGGAGTGACGACCCCTGCACCAGTGGTAGGTACGCCACTGCCCCTGGAAGCATTTGACAGCAGCAGAGGACACTGAGCAGTGCACAGACAACCTCTGGCTGCCCTGACTGCACACCAGAGAGTGGGGAATCCTGGATATTTGCAATGGGTGCTTTGGCAAGTCCTAATCGGTGCAGTCATGGGCATGGGTTGCAATATAATATCCTTTAATAAATTAGAACAACAATTCAGCTCCACAGGGACTTTTAACAAGATGATAAAATATCAGATATGAATATATGTTCAGATAACTACAATTATATCCCATGAATGAGAGTATACAGTTTGTATTACTTTAACCACTCCAATCAGAGCCATAGCAAATGTGAGATGTGCTTGTTGACCCAACAAGAAATCTGATTTCCATTTGGAGTGAAGAAGGAATATTTTCCAGATGGAAAGCAGATTTTTAAATTTCTGAAATTGATTTGTTTGGGTCAACAGCAGTAAACAAGGAATAGGAAAAGGATTGAACCTGATGGACACAAGACTTTTTTCAACCTATCCTACTATCGAACAGACAAGTCCAAATTCCAAAGGACATTGTTCCTGAAGTTTTGTGGCTTGTTCAGATGCAACTTTGCAAACTTAAGCAGTGATGCCATATTCTTTTCAGAGAGAAGATGGTTTCTTCCAAACAAACTACACTTGTTCAGTCTTTTTCTTATTGTAATATCATGAACTTTAACATTTAACATGCTCCATTTGGCCTATAGAGTATAAGATGTAATGCTTAGGTTTTTTTGCAATTTATCTGAGCATTGCACAGTCTGACCTTGGGATGAATTTGCTGGGACATCCACTCCTGGGAAGATTTCCACTTTTGAATAATCTTTCTCACTGTAGAATGATGGACTTTAAATTGTTTGGAAATGGCCTTATAACTCTTTTTAGTTTGATGTGCAGCAACAATTGCTTCTCTAAGATCATTGCTGATGTCTTTCTTCCTTGGAATTGTGTTAAGACAAACCAGAATGTTCCAGACCAGAAAACTGTTAAAACTTAAGCTTTTATAGATGTGGTCACACTTGCTGATGATCAATTAATCATTACATTTGATTGCCAGCAAACCTAATTCCTATGAAAGCAGTGAGGGTGCACTTAGTTTTTCACACATGGTTTCTCTGTTTTAGCATTATTTTTGTTAAATAAATCATGACATGGTGTAATATGTAATGTGTTGTTGTTCATCTGAGGCTCTATTTACCTAATTTTAAGATCTAAGGAACAGATGATTTTTATTATGTGATGATATGAAAAACCATAACATAAAGATACCATACCATAATCATAACATACCATAACCATAACATACCATAACCATAACATACCATAACTATAACATACCATAACCATAAAGAGGTTGTACTTTCTTTTCCCCATGACTGTATGTGACTATATCAAAATAACGAATGGCTCAAAAACAAAGAGATGAAAGTAACTCCAAAGACTTCAGAAATATATCGCTTGAAGCACATATGGAAACTGTGTAGCCACAAGCAAGAAATAATCTTTATATAAACTCAGCTCATAAAAAGGGACAAACGATATCTACTTTACCAGAAAATCTGGTAAAACAATAGTAGTAAGACAAATCTAAATGTGAATGCATCCAGGAAGTTTTGCACACACCAACGTAGCTCATTTAAAAACCAAGGATTGGCCATGTAACCACTTCCGCGTCTCAACCAACCCATCTGTACTAAACCCCAGAGAAAATGCAACGGAACATAACACTTTTTAATAAAGAATGATGCAGTATAAAGTGGTAGAAACACACTCTCAAAGTGTGCTCCTATAACACTGGAGCAATACATTAAAGAGTTTCGCGGTTCACAGAGTTCAGTTGTAGCGAGAATCCCCACATCAAGTATCTTTCCGTTTTCTCTGACGCATTCCTTTTAGTACCATATTTATAGTTCTCAAAATTAACTGTCATAGTGCGTGAGATCTAAGCAGTTTACCCACAAACTACTCAGTCCACAGAACTAACCATTTACTAATAAACTACTGAAGTAATACTAAAATCTGTGATTTGCTCTGACACCAGTGAGTGCCTATTACCCTTTAGCATCTGAAGAAATTGTAGGTGCTATATATTTATTCTATGTTACACATTTTTGGGGTATTAAGTGCATGATGATTTCTCCTTTCTATGGTATTATGTATGCGGGTTGAGAGGGAAGCTGCAGCTGATGTAATTAAAGGTGCAGTGTATACAGATGTTTACTGCACTAAAAATAAAAAATGTATCTAAAAAATTAATAAATAACATTCTATGAACTAATATCACCATTTATATACAAAAAAGCAAAAGGGGCTAGTCAGGTAGCTCTGAAACGTTACCCAAATTGGATCACTTTGGTGATCCAAACAGCCATTGTAGTCAATTTTTTGGTGCTGACCTTTTGGCATTCGAACTCCTCTGGTAGCAAAATGGTAGCTTCTATCATTCTATGGGGAGGACTTTACATAATACCGGTGCAATTTATGGAAGACTTTGGCTATAGCAGAAATAACCGAAATCCTCGAATAGAAGTCAGTGGGAGGACTTCGACTATATTGGAAATAGCTGAAATAGTGAAATGAGCCAAAGTAAAAGAAATATCAATAAATATTAAGAAAAAGTAAATGAAAATATAAATAAGACACATCAATATATATTAAAAAAATAAACATAATTTTTTTTAAATGCTTATTTTAATATTATATAATATTATAATATTTAATATCATATTATATAACATTAATATAATATTCATTTTTAGTATTTTTATTTATTTACTATAGGCAGAACAAGTCAGAGGACTGGAGCGTGCTGATCAAGGTCTGAGTTCATGTCAACAAAGGGACCTATCTAAGGTTCCCTCTGTTGATCCCCTTGGAAGATGAGGGTCTATCTCTACACTAGCAGAGAGAGACAGTTGCAGACCTGACTGGGCTGTCTGATTCCCATGCAAGCATGACTGCTGCATGTCAGAGCATTACCTGACATGTACTATTGATAGTATCTGTTTCACTTGTGCTTCCATATTAGAACATATTATAGCTCTTTCAATGAAACATAAGTTAATATTTTGCTGACATAAATTCCAATCTGATTTTTTTTATCTTCATTTGGCATTTTGTCAAAATCCTGCAAAATTAGTTGACTGAACATTTCTTAATTTCCCCCTCAAGTAAAAACAAAATGTCAGAACAGAAGTGGCTTGCATTTCTTTGCTTTGTCTCAGCTTGGGTTATCAGGGTAGGCCCAGACTTGACTACCTGACTCACTGCAACTAGAAAGTTACCAGCCATACCTCACTGACAAAGTCTATGATAGGCCAAAAAGTATGTCTATGGTTGCTATATTCATCATACAGAGAAGACGTACCAGGGCTTTTTGGGTCTGGACCACCCTGACGGGTGGGTCTAGTCTGATATGCTAATGGAGAGGTCTCCTCTGTATTGGTAAAAGTGAATGAAAAAAATAATAATCACTTACTGGAATAGACTTGCCAATCCAACCACTGGTCAAAAGGACACAAGCAAAATAATTATAGAAGCACTCACTCACCACTTTCTAGCAAATAAACTACTTGTAACACATAACAAATTGCACAGATTTATTTCAAGAGACAATTTATAAAAATATTACTACATAAGGTTTAAAGTTTAACACAAGTATGGGAATATATTTATTCACATCTTTATTCATCTACCTTTATATCATTTAACCCCTTTAAAACATTGCATCAGAATAAGTTTGCCACCTTATTTACTAGTATGATAAAATTATGGCTTGATGGCAACACTGCATCAGAATGACTTCACCCCCACTAAATGAAGATAGGACTTTGCTCGTTTTAATTGTTTGGAAGTTAAGAAAACAAACAGAATTTTAAAATAATGTAATATTGTTCAATTTTATATTTAAGTTTGCTTCTTATTCTAACATATATATATAAAAGAAAAGAAAACAAATTGAACTGTCTCTGAAAAGCCACATTTTATTGTAGTGTCAGTGGGAACATTTTCCTCTTGCATACTTCCTTTGTTAAGAGATTTCTCAGAAATTCTTTCAGTTCATGTAGAAAACTTCTAACATTCTCTTGTTTCTTGTCACACGGCTCAGTTGAATTCTGCAAGATACGAAAGCAATATCAGCAAGCATTCAAGCATATCATTCCGCTCAACGTTGAACCTAAAAAATTTGACAGCTCTCTGATAATTCATTTAGTTTATCAAATTCGACTCAATTTAGAACAAGAAATGTATTTAGAAATACATTATCGCACGGATGAAGTTTTGGGGCTTCAGAAAAGAAAATATATAAATTATTAAGAAGTGATATAGAAGAAATTAATTTGCGGAAATCTTTCATATAACAATATACATTTTAATAATTCCCATTAACGTACATGAAACCAGAATGCAGATATAGGAATTTTCCCCTTGAAGAGTAATACTATGCTTATATTGAGATTTTTTCAACTCATAACATTTTATATATATAAAAAACCTTATTTATTTAAATGTATATGTTTGTGGAGCTGTAGATCTCTCATCCATGAAGTCGGCAGTCTCTGGTTTTATTGGTCCTGCTTGAGAGCAGGCCAGTGGAGCATGAACCTGCAGCTCCGTTGCATGATTCTAATTATGTAGCTATCATAATTGCAGCTTCTCAGTTACTTCACCCTTGTTACTGCTCTGCAGCAAATAATTAAACTGTGGAATGTGAATATATTACAAAATGTCTGCAGGCACCGTCTTGATGTTCAATAAATACAGTAAAAACAACTTCAAATAGGTTTAATACTTACATGATGATTTTTGCAGTCAGAAAGTACTTTCTGCATGTTTTGCTTTATTTGTGCAATGTCATGATGTAAACTAGGGTTCGTGTGATTTTCTAATTGTTCAATTCCTTGTATAAAAACAGTAAGTTTACATGACACATTTGCTGTAGTCTGTAAACGGGATAAAACGATTTGGTAAATGTTCTTTCATTTCTAATCTAAAACCTAACTTGTAACACCTACCTTGTAACATGCTGGGGCGGCACTTGCCTGAGCTGCCTGGGAGAGCAGCTAAAACTGGCGCTTCTTTTTTTTTTTTAAGTGGCTGGTGGTTGGCTGAGTAAGCATGGAATCTGTGTGTAAGTGGGGGACACCTATTCTTTTGTTGAGGGAATGGGGTGAACAAGATAAATGCTTTTCAATTTTGACTCAGAATATGGAGTAAAACCCTGACTCATGACACCATTGGCCACATCAAAACTAGGAGTGTCATAGAAAGAACATTTAGCCTCCTAAAGTCTAGGTGTTGGTGCCTGGTCACAACTGGTGCCATAAAATATTCACCACGGAAAGTTTGTATGATAATCACAGCATTGCTGTGGATACATGAATACCGTCCACCGCCCCCTCAGGAGGAAGATGAGAACCCTGCAGCAGAGTGTATTGACCAGGATGACAAGAGGGAAGCCCAAGTATGGGAAAGAATAATCGAGGAATACATTACATGAAGTAAGTAAAACAACTACCCCTCACTAGCCATGTCCCTCCACACCACCCTCCACTGACAGCTTTCTATTCATCTCCGAGGACTGAAAAAGGGCTCAAGTGAATATTACTCCTGATGCTGAGTTTTTCTTGGCATAAAATGAAAACACTACTTGTTTATAGTACAGTATTAAAAACACACTAAAACACACACTCCATTGTAAGAAAAAGACACATAACAATTCCTATAAATTGCAAACAATTCTTAGTAGAAGAGTAAAACTATAGTAGTGTTGTCCTGTTTTTTAATGTGGGGGGCCATCATATCAAGCAAGGTGCTTAAGTTGGGAGTCTGGACATGCTAAATTTTATGAAGAAATATCACAGAACCTATGGGTTTGTCAGCTAGGTTAGGGGCAACAAAGCCATCTGTGAAGGCCACATCTGGATCTCAGGATGCAAGTTGAATATAAATTTGTCACCTTTTCTTCAAACAAATACCAGCCATATGATTGCCTCTTTAAACTTAATGTTGGCCTCAAAGCATTTATTTACTGGCCTACTGGTAAAATATTAGCTGGGTGGCAACCCTAATTGGACATCATTACCATTATTCACATCATACCAATTCCCAACTGTCATTGATACAGCCAGGACATGAGCAGCTCACATAATACTATCATAGGAATCTCTAGCACTTTATCTACTATGCTGTCTCACAGCTTCATAGTATGCACTTTGCATCTCACAGTAAATACATAAACAGCCACCAAACAATATTGTACCAACAAATAACTTTTCAAAAAAGTATTAAATTGCATAGCCATTTATTCCTTTGTCATTCCACAAAATCTAAGTTAAAGGACAGTATTACATATAGTAAGGTATGATGTGTGATGAAACAAACAAACATTGCAACACAAACAAAAAAAAAGGTGTTTAAGTGCGCTTTAATATTTAAGTACATGCTGTCCCCACTGAAAATAGAAGAGAGTTTCTTAATATAGAGAATAAAACCTTATATACGGCACATGTTCAATCCACAGAATGTTTTACATCCAGGTTAACATGTGAGGAGAGAAATAAACAAATAAAATAGTGTAATTTGTAATGTGCCTTGAGTACCATGTTGATAAATAAGATCACTTATTTCATAGTATTGGTATAACATTCAACCTCAAAATAGAAGTACAGGCAGTCAACAGATATGCATTGAATGTATTTTAATCCAGAAATACGTTCTTAAATTGAGATAGATGGTAGAAGATTCAGCCTGGAGGAAACTTGTTTTAGGTGAAATGCGTTGCATTCAGAATATTGCGGCTATACCTTGGAACCTGTTCAGATGACTGAATCTTCTACTATCTACCTCAGTGTAACAACAGATCTATGTATTAAAATACTTTCTATGCATATTTGTTGATTGCCTGTACTTCTATTTGGAGGTTGACTGCTGCACCAGTACTCATAAAGAAGTGGCCTTATCCATCATTATTGCACTCACGGAGAATTATACTCACTGTTTGTGAGTGCATTAAAGTATATTTTTAATACCCACTTTGGCAAACATATTACACCTTTGCATTTGTTTCTTTCTCTACGTTAAGGTTTTATTCTCTATATTAAGAGACTCTCTTCTATTTTCACCACACTGGTGGGGACAGCATATACATACATATTGAAGTGCACTTATACACCTTTGTGTGTTTATGTTTATGATATTGTTTGATTTGGGGTGATCACGGTATGTGTTGCTGATTATACAACGTCTAGCCCAATCTTACAAGCAAGGTCTTGAAATATAAAGTTTAATTTTAACACAGCCCCCTACCACCCACCTCCCATGGCCCCCCCAAACATACAAAAACAATATTTTACTTTGTTTATTACAGATATATCTTGTGGGGCTTCTAATTCCACGTCAAAGTGCTGAAAGAAATGGGGAAAATACAGTGAATATACTTTAATAATCAATAGAAAGATGCATTTAAAAGAAAATTAAAAACTACTTACCTCGTCGTTTTCATGAAATTCTTGAATTATCTTTCTAACCATTTGAATAGTTTCATTAATTTTTGTTGGAATGTTTTTGAAAAGCACTGAATTTGCAGTTCTCAGGGATAAAAATATGAAAAATACTCCCAGGAGCAATACCATACATTTTGCATTCCAGCTCATTTTTAAAAAAAAAAAAAAAAGTGGTCTAGAAATGATAATAAACAGATTCTATAGAACAGGAGAGTCCAACTTGTGGTCATGGGCCAAATGCAACCACTTTGATAGCAAGGTGTGGCCTAACTGACTTAACTGTCCATATTCTCGTTTGCCCTATAAATATGCAGCTTAGTTTGATTACAGTCAACATAAGCTTGTTTTTAACTACTTTTCTCTTCCTGCAGAACATATTTCTAAATGTATGTACTGCACAGAAACTGTTTAGTTATTGGTTTTAAGCTGCTTGCTTTGTACACAGATGTATGACTATGTATTTTATTTAAGGATTTGTATGTATGTTTTTTTATTTTCCATAGTCAGATGGGACAAGGGTCAGACCAATTAGAAGCCTTGCCTGACGTAATCAACAACATGACAAGCTTAATGTGGGAAATACTAAATACAACTGTCTTACACGTTATTCAAAATTCAAATATAGACAATTAAAAAATAGTATTTTGGTCTCTAACTCAGTCAGTTAAAGTATACCTGTTATACAAAATAATATTTTATCACAGTATATACAAATACACATTCTATAAATAGTGCTAACCAAATTTCTAGCAAATGTATTAAACTTTTTATTTTATTAAGGCAACTTTTAGACTTGCCGCTGGTCCTTTTGGCATAGAGGTATAAACTACCTTTATATCAAATGATCCTCAGTGCCTTCCTAGATGAGATCACTGGTGTTCATCAGTTAGCAGGACAGACACCAGGATCTTTAAGAAAAATGTGGACACCCTGACACTTTGCACAATATTTGTGCTTCCGCTCTGTCCCTTTCCCCTGTCCTAATTCAGTATCGGGCAGCATGTAAACACTCTGTGAGACTCACTGCCTGTTGCCTGTGCCTGCAAAATGGGGATGTGAAGCCCTTGCCCAAAGCACAATATTCCAGGACATCAGTGATGCGCTAACTGACACCGGGATTTCATTGGGACCGTTGAGGGGGTGAGGTGTGAGATTATATGGAACATAGCACATTGCAAGTAAATTTGGGGCCGAGATGGCACCAGAGAAAGTGACTTGGGGATCAAACATGGCACATGGCAAGTGATTTGGGGCAGACATGACAAGTGATTTGGGGAAGACATGGCACATAGAAGTGGTTTGAGGGTAGACAGGTCACATGGCAAGTGAACTGGAGGCAGATATGGCATCAGATCTGGGGGCAGACATGGCACATGAAAAGTGATTTGGGGCAGACATGACAAGTGATTTGAGGAAGACATGGCATATAGAAGTGGTTTGAGGGTAGACAGGTCACATGGCAAGTGAATTGGAGGCAGCTATGGCATCAGATCTGGGGGCAGACATGGCACATGACAAGGGATTTAGGGCAGACATGGCACATGTAATTGGTTTGGGGGCAGACAGAGCCCATGGAAAGTGGTTTGGGGCAGACAGGGCATACATAGAAAGTGGTGTATGGTAGACATAGCTTTGGGTAAGTGAATGTGAAAAAAGTGCTTGGCGCTAAAAAATTATTGTGATAATTCTAAATTGCAGCACAATTTTGCATGGAAAAATCACCACTGTTTCCACTAAATATATAGCAACAATAAAAAGAAAAAAGGAGCGCAGAAAATACTCAATAAAAAATATGTGCAAATAATGTGCCAAAAGAAGTAAATAATCCTTAATGCTATCTTTGTGTAGATTTTTCTAGAAGTTCTTCTTCCATATATTATCCAGAAAATAAATGGAAGAAGATCTTCTAGCAAATCTACACAAAGATAGCATTGAGTATTTCAGCGTTCCCTGACTAGTGGGATTTACATTTCAAGTTGCTTTTTAGAGCATTAATGAGGAAACTGAAAGAACACAGGAAAAACGGCACTCCAGGAGCCAATTTCAAGAGGAGTAAAAGTAGTTTTTAATCTTGAATAGAAAAGTGAATAAATCCACAGCGACAGTGCAGGTGTCAGATATACAAAATAGCTTGACGTGTTTCGTGCTCCAGGTGCTTAATCATAAGCTAAATAACAAGTGAAAATGTGCCATTTAAATAGTATGGTATGTGATTGAACAAACCAATCCGTTTCAAGTGACACCCTCTCACAGATGCACTAAATCGTTCAATTTGTGAGAACAAATCAGTGAGTGCCCCACAAGAAGGTAAATAACACGTGAATATTTAAAAGGGGAAATATTCCCTAAAGTGCTAAAATAAAACGTGATAGTTGAAGTAATATTATTAAATTAGTAATGTACTCGTTAAAAACAATAATCAGACTTTTATAGAGAGGTGGGAAAAAAATGGGCTAGAATAAATCTTATAAAACCCACTTCGTTAATATATTGATTCTTATATTCTTGTGCTGCAATCAAAAAGGGGATTAAAGATATGTATATATCTCAGCCTAATTTTATGCCACCTAAAAATGTGTGACAATACCAACCGCTATATATTACCTCACAGGTTATACAATTGAATATCAAAAGAACATATTTTAATATATGGGGAGCCAGGGCAAGTAGCCATTTGGCCAGATCCAAGTTCTGTTAATTATAGGGGGGGGGGGTGCTACTTTCCCTGGCCCCAAATGTATTATACAGGGTCTGGGAGCCATTTGGCTGGCCTGGAAGAATTTGCCCAGTCCCCTTTTTGACAGGGAAGAGAGTCAGGGCTAATTTTCTGACCCCAGATGTGTATATTATGGGGACCATTTAGGTGGCTGCTTGTGCTGGCCTATATATATAATAGAGGCCCCAGTCAGATTTATTTAATTTTTTTAAAATGTTGGGAGTTTCTGCTACATGTTCTGATCCCACACGTGTGAAGTGCTCTAGAGCTTAAAAGTGACATAGAAACTCTTCCAAATCCATTTTGGCAGATGTGCTAAGACAAAAGTGTTGGGGATGTATAAAAAAGCCACAGTTCCCATTATACACTAGAAACAGGGTTTTCGCCTTTCGTGAGCTTCTTGACACTTTCTTGTGTGGGTGTTTTTTTTTTTTTTTTTTATACATAACCCCTACAGAATGTATTTCTCTTGCATACTGCCTGAATAAATAGATTTTTTTTTAAAAACAGATTATTAATCAAGTTTATTGTGTTTACCAAGTGTGTGTCTTGCTGTTATCACTTGCTTAGAATCTGCATGCTGCGGTATCATTTGGAAATAAAACCACTTATATAACTGCTCATACGTACAAACTCTCATGGCAGTAATAACAGAGATGTACACTCCCACCACAAAATGAAGAAAAATAAGGTTTTATTGTATCGTTGATTTCTGCTATGTCCTTTGTTTTTTTTATATGACTGTATTTAATAAAATATTTAACTAAACATGTGTGCCTGGGTGCCCCCATTTTGTGAAATATAGTGTTTTTGGGTGCCACCCCAAGTGACTTTACAGCACAAATTTCTCACTTTGGGTGTGGGGACACAGAATGCAGCCACCTAGTCCTGCCCACACATGAGCCAGTGAGAGAGCAGGGCGGTATCTTATGACATCATCATCATGCAGGCTTTGGCTACAGTTGTAACGTGAGACTGGCTGGAAGATTTTTGGCATCATGGGAAATGTAAATAGTGGAAACCATGCATAAAAATACCATAAACAACCCCAATTATGCCCTAAAATAACCACAGACACAGGTAAATATGGTGAAAACAGGCCACAGCTTTCTATTAAAATATCAGCAACAAATTAACAATCTTACCCATACAATAGAACATTCTACCAGTGGTGGATGCTCCATTTGTGCTGGGTGTGCGCCGTACACCTGACACGGAGCACCTACGCTTGTATTTCTGGGGTTAGTGTGCTCCGAACAGAGAGCACACAAACCCCAGAAATATATCCGAAAGAGGACGCTGCATTGAATTCGGCAACAGAGTCACTCACTCTGTTGCCGATTCAACAAGCATGAAAAGTATATGAATTTTCGTATACTTTTTCGTGGTTGTTGAATTGGCAACAGAGTGAGTGACTCTGTTGCCGAATTCAACGCAGCGTCATCTTTCGGATGTAACGACATCTCGGGTATTTCCGGGGGTTTGTGTGCTAGCTGTTCTCAGCACACAAACCTTCGGAAATACCTGAGAGACGTCGGGCCTCTGAGTGGCAGGCGTGCTCCGGGCTGGCAGCACGCCTGTCACTCAGGGGCACGATAAGCCCCTGCATTCTACACCGTCCTTGCCAGTAACACTACAACCTTACCCAGGGTGCTCACCTCCCCCCTCATCCTCAAACCTTTTCATACCTCCAAGCTGATCACAAGACGACTTTTAAGGTTGATGGGCACATCCGTTAAAACTTAAAAACTTAAGAGGTTAGGGGAGGTCAACCCACACCACTTCTTTTCCTTTACTTCACCCTGACTGTAAAGGACATGCCACCCACCTGATGTGACAGAAAAACATATGGACAACCTGAATAACTTAATAACAAAAAAGAGTGGAGGAAGGGAAGCTGTTACTAGCTGGATCACCAAAGTGGCACTAACTGACTTCCAGGAAGTGTCAACCCTGTAACCATTAACCCGGCCCACCCACACACAAGTATCAATCATAAGCATGCAAGCACACTCATACATGTGCCCTATCCATCATGTTTCACTGCACTCCCAGGGTCCTTGTCTACATGGGAGGTGGTGCTTATCTTATATGTATAACTGACACACTCACATACCAATAGTAGAGAGCTGAGCTCCAAGAAAATGGCAACTTCAAAATACACAAAAATGGTATCTGTTCAAACACATTCTTTATCGCTTGTCAGTGATAATATTTCTGAAGTACAAGCTTTGTTCAGAACGCCTTGTGCCTGATTAAAACTATTTTTTGAGCTTAGTCTCTCTTCAGTACTTAAGTGATGGACTCTAGCTTGGGGAACAGTTGTGGAGAGTTTTTCTGGATAAAAGTTCTTTCCGTCTACCTCCGCCTAATCCGTTTTTATTAATGTGCATAATGATCATTTTTAATTCACTAAGCAGATTCCTCTGTTCCATGCTTCCATATTCCCTTCCTTTGATCCATTTCTAATTTTCCTTAATGCCTGTTTTTTGTTTTGATACATTACTGGTATTCCTTGGTGCCTTATAAATTTGCCATAACGGTTTGTTTAGTTGGTCTCAAGTTCTCAGTCTCTGGTATGTTCCTTATGTTTATCTATGTTTTCCTGTTTTATTCAGTCTTTGTTATTATTTTAGGCAGGTTTTAGTCTTCGGAACAAGCTTATGTAAGGTACCTTGACGCTGGTGGAAAGCTCATCATTTAATGACCAACTAGTGTAACTAAACCCTCAACTTTTACCATCTTAGAGTTCTAGGCTATTCCTGTGTTTGTATCTGTGGTTTTGTTTACATGTCTCCTTCAACCTCTTCGCGTCGCTAGGATTTTCTATGCCGTCCTTATTTTAGAGGTCCTAAAAGTCGCCAGGACGGCATAGAACTCCCTAGTGTTTAACAGCTCATGAACTGTGCTCAAATCCCACTGCAGGGTCTTGCAGCGTGCTCCTCCCTATCAGATGAGGCTTCTTTCAGTGGCCTCAGTGTGACAGAAAAAATGTAGCCGGTTGTAACATACCTTCACAGGGCGTCTTCCAGACATGAAACGTGGCCATCTGGCGGGGTGCCGCTCCTCCCCGTGATGGTTTCATGCATCTCTTGTGGTGATGGAGGGGCATGGAGGCTGGCAGTGGAGGTGGCACTTCCGTCCTCTATGGCCACGCTTCCTCTAGTAAAGCCTTCCGGGATGGCCCACACGGGTGGCGGGGCTACAGACCTCACAGCAAGCGGCAGTATAAAAACCCCTGTCTCCCTGATGGCGGTGCTCAGATATTCAGAGTACTTGCCATTCCTCCTGAGTCTCCCTGCTAGCCTGTTTTCTGTACTATTTTGAGCCTGAATATTGACCCCTGCTTGTGACCCCTACAATTGCTCCTTTTATCTGCTGCCTGAAATATTGACCTCTGTTTGTGACTACTACTACTCCTTTTGCCTGCTGCCTGCATTGACACCGGATTGTGACCCCCTACTATTCTTTTGCCTGCTGCCTGCATTTACCCCGGATTGTGACCCCTACTATTCTTTTGCCTACTGCATGCATTGACCCAAGATCATGACCCCTACCATGGCTTGTCTTCTGCCTGCACCAACCCTGAGATTGTGGACTGTGACCTGGACTCTTCCTCTCTACCACTGGTGAGCACTCCCTACTGAATATATATATATATGTATATATATATATATATATATATATATATATATATATATATATATATATAACAGTCCAAAAAACAGAAAAAATACACGCACTCACGGGTCTTGTTCAATAGAAGAAATCATGGTCTTTATAGTCGATTGCCAGATGATACTGTTTCAAATACATTTAACCATGTGGTCGACGTTTCGGTCCGAATCTCGGACCTTTATCAAGACTGAGTCTTGATAAAGGTCCGAGATTCGGACCAAAATGTCGACCACATGGTTAAATGTATTTGAAACAGTATCATCTGGCAATCGACTATAAAGACCATGATTTCTTCTATTGAACAAGACCCGTGAGTGCGTGTATTTTTTCTGTTTTTTGGACTGTTATGTGCTTAGAGCTACACTGCACCCGGGCAGTATCTGAGTTTGTATACATACTCTCTCCTAATAGCTGAGTGCACCTGCTTTGGAATACATATATATATATATATATATATATATATAAATGTTTTATATATTCCTGTCTCTGTTTTATTTCATCTATGTCCTGCTCCTCCTGCATATTGGGCTCCCTCACCTTGATCCCCCCACAAGGCCTTACACAGATGTTCGAAGTGAGCACCGGCTACATTTTTCCAAACCACAATGTGCCTGAGCTTCTGGGTTCAGGCATGCTTTCGTGACATCCCACGTGACATTTGGAGGTATTGGCAGGGACCCAAAGGGTCTATTAAGACCCTGATCGGGTCTCTGCCATTATGTTCCTGGCTACCGATCACCTTGTGATAGGTGGCCAGGGACTAAAAGTGATGTTTTAGTCCTTCTGTTACTATGATTTTTGTCTGTGCTCTGTGTGCCTCTGCCCTGTATGTATGTCATTGTTTTTATCCCCTTTCTTATCCTCAGTTTGATTTCTTCTTTGCCCTGCTCCTGTCTGTTTTTAATTCTGCCTTTGCTCCAGTATTCTCCTTTGTACTATAATTTTGTTCCTTGTTTTTGTCACCTGTTGTAGACATATTGTCAGGCTCCACAAGTAGGAGTAGATCTCCTATTTACCCTGGACTCACCACTTAGAGCAGATACCCATCCCCCATGCACAGGAAAGATCCCATCGTGCACACACCATCATGGTGAAGCACATGCTTGTCTCTCTCCCTGCAATATTCTCCAGTGAAAAGACGTGCCCGGTGTGCCCATATTATGCCGCGATAATTTAAATAGAATCCCCGTGCTATCCATTGTGCTCAGTGATTATCGTGAGTTTGTTCCTGGTGTATTTTTTTCTAGTTGATTCCTAGTTGCTACCTGGATTGTTTATCATTGTGCTACCTTGCCTGTGCCCCTGACCTGGATTGTTTATCGTTGTGCTACCTTGCCTGTGCCCCTAACCTGGAATGTTTATCATTCTACTACCTTGCCTGTGCCTCTGACCTGGATTGTTTATCGTTCTGCTACCTTGCCTGTGCCCCTGACCTGGATTGTTCACTGTTGTGTTACCTTGCCTGGTTTCCTGCATGTATTAAATTCACATCACTTCTACAAGCGTATATGTCATGTGTATTGTGGATTACTGAATACTCCGCCTCTACTTACCTGCGGCTTAAAGAGTTTGGTGTCAAGACCGCTACTTGGTAATTTGGACTATCATTACCTCTATCCTTGAACCAACACAGATTCCAGGTATGTATTGCTATTCTGTGGTCTGATTCTGGTATCCTGTTATATTTTGCATATTTGTCTCCTCCCCACAATCACCCTCACACATATGCCTACATCACCCTGTTCCAGTTTTCCCAAAGTTCTTTCTTGGCCCTGCATTCTCTACTTTTTTCTGCTTTTCTGCTATTTCCTCTTTTTATCGTGTCTGCAGCATCCTGTTTATCCTTACAGATTTGTTATGTTCCATGCCTGTTCCACGATGTCTGCAGTGTATTTCAACTTCTGCCTTGGTTATACTGGATACAGCAACTGCTATCTCAGGGTCCTCAAGCTATCTACAAACCTGGGTCCTCAAGCCTCCAGGGGAGTGTGGTTACCCTGCACCAGGCCCTGTGTCTCTATTTCTACAACGTGACTCCTGAATTCAGGTGCTCAGGGTCCCATGTAACCTGGACCCCGTTTGTGACAGGTACCAGCATCACCGTGTACCAAACGTGTTGATTTTAAAACTACACAATGTTCCAAATCATGACAAGGGACTTTTAAACCCAGTATTTTAAACATCATTCGACACGAACATGCCAACTCAGTCCTATAAATGTGTACTTTTCTTTGACTACAATTGATTGAAACTGGTTTTGGATTGCTTATTTATTTCTGATCAATGACCCAAAAATGTCTTTGGCTAACCAGCTATTGTTCCTGCATATATAAACAAATGTTACACCTGTCACGGGCAACGCACAGACATCCTTCTGCGCTCACTCTAGGGTTACATGAATTTACGATGGTCAAACTTCAGATCAGAGGCTGGGGAGAGCGAGAAAGGCAGGGAGGGGTTGGGAGGGGGAAAACCGGCTGTGGCATATTAATGGGCATACTGGCTGTGACATATTAATCGCCATACTGACTGTGGCATATTAATGAGCACACTGGCTGTGGCAAATTCATGGAAAACTGTGGCATACTAATGGACAAACTGGCTGTGGCATATTATTGGGCAAACTGTGGCATATTCATGGAAAAACTGGCTGTGGCGTGTTAATGAGGTAATTTCTGATGGCGACCCCTGATCCTTCATATTCCCTGAAAATATAACAGTTATAATGGCTGCAGTACAGATCTCTCGTGTTGCTTGTTCTTTTTTTATTTTTGTGTTCTCTTTATCATTTGATTCATGTGATTTCCACATGTGAAGAGTATACAGATCAGTGTGATACATTCATATGCATACAATTATCTTCTCAGACTTATCTGAAAAATCATGATGCCAGTTTTCTGCCAATCTTAGCAGCATCATGTTTTTTGAAAAATGAGTGAAATGTTCTATTAAGGCAAAAAGGGGGAACCTTTTCCCATTATAACCCAGAAAATTCTACTATTTCTTAACAACAATAGGGACAACTATTATTCTAAAATATATTTACCCCCATCAGCAATTTAGGGTGGAATCCACCCATTCCTGAGCTGACAACTTGGTTTTCTCCAATGGAAATCATCAGACATCACCCCAGCTACTGCTGATACAGTTTTAACTGGTTAGAGCCTACGGAGGAAGATTTTTTTTTAGCAGAAACATAGGGGTATGTCCTGTTTTTGTGTCTGTACCCTTGTTTGGAGTATATCTATGGTGAATATTTTGTGTTTTTAATTTATGTATGATTAAATAAAGTATGTTTGTATATTGTATATTAGTGTGTAGCTATTTTTTCTTAATATGTATTGATTTGGCAGTGTTTATTCACCAATATTGATTACTTATAGCCAGATACAGTTACCTCAGTAGTGATTCCAGTGTGTACAAGCTCAAGACTTCTTCATTTAGCATTCAAGTACAGCTGCAGTCAAGTAAGATCAGGGGCCCTTTCCCTTACCTCATCTCCCCCTTTCCTAGTGAGATCTGAAGAGTAACTGGCCTCACTGAAGATCTGGAATACTAGGATCCCCTCATTCAGTAATATATCCAGATCCCGATGTTGATACTTGAATGTCTAAAAGTAGTGATTCTGCTTGAGATTGTCTTCTGTTGTAGAAATCCTTACAGTAAATACATGCTGAAAGAGGTTAAAAAGTTCCTGTCATTCATTCTGTGCACTACACCATCAATTGTTATATGAAAATTTGTATTTGGTCACCCCATTTTCTGGGCCCCATAACCTCCCAACAATATCTCCCAGTTGCCCCACCTACCCTCACAACCATGTTATCCAGGTCTATTATAATATGGAGGGTGGTTGGGAGCAGTTGGTCAATATGCCAGGATTAAGCCACTCAGTATGCCATTATTTAGCCACTCAATATGCCAGTATTTTGCCATTCAGTATGCCAGTATTTTGCCCTCAATATGCCAGTATTTTGCCCCTCAATATGCCAGAATTTAGCCACTTAATATGCCAGGATTTAGCCATTTAATATGCAAGGATTTAGCCACTCAATATGCCAATATTTAGCCATTTAATATGCCACTATTTAGCCATTTAATATGCCAGGATTTAGCCATTTAATATGCCAAGGTTTAGCCACTCAATTTTACAGGATTTAGCCACTCAATATGCCAGGATTTAGCCATTTAATATGCCAGGATTTAGCCACTCAATATGCCAATATTTAACTATTTAATATGCCAGTATTTAGCCATTTAATTTGTCAGGATTTAGCCACTCAATTTGCCAGGATTTAGCCACTCAATATGCCAGGATTTAGCCATTTAATATGCCAAGATTTAGCCACTAAGTATGCAAGGATTTTGCTCGTTTTATGCCACCCTCCTCCCCCTTCCCCAGTACTCACCTCCTTTTTGCATTTTTTTTTTATCTTTATTGAAGCCACGCAGAGTTTATTTTTTCTTCTGGCGTGACCTGGGCCCGCTAGTTTCACCCGTCACCCACGGATAGTGGGCCTGACCCCAATGGTGCCTCTCTCTCCCCAATCCCTTGCCTCTCACTCCCCCACCCTTACCTCTTTCTCTCCTTCTCGCCCCCCTCCCTTACCTCTTTCTCGTCCTCTCTCCCCCCCTCCCTTGCCTCTTTCTCTCCCTGGTGGCTAGTAGGGGCAGCCAGGGGATGTCTGCACGATACGTGCAGACATCCTCCATGCTGCCTGACATTTCCATCTATTATGACTACCTTGTATCATGCAGACATCCCCCAGCTGCCCAAATCTTCCTGGTAGGTAGTGGGGGCAGTCCGAGGATGTCTGCATGATATGCACAGACATCCTCCACTGCTACCCGGCACTTCCGCCAGAACTTCTATAATGGAGCCAGAAAGGGACATGACCTCTCGGCTTTCATCATAGAAGTCCCCACAGACGTGCCGGGCAGCAGCACACTGCCACCACTGCTTGTGAAGAGGATCCAGGTCCCCTGCAGCTCTGCGGGGGACATGGATCCCAGTCTTGTAGTCTGACCTTGAATATAAGATGGCAGGTCTTTTTCAGAACATTTGCTCTGAAAAAAACCTTGTCTTATATTCGAGCAAATACGGTAATGATTTGCTACAAACAAACAGGTGGAATGGTGCTTGCAAGAATATAAAAATGATAATAATTTTCTGAGAAAAGAAATGATACTAGAGATAAATTTACTCTGATGGAGAGATAATATGTTGTATTTACGTGTGAAAAGGAAGGGAAGGCAGATGAAAAGATATTAAATTTAGCTTGGAGAGGATGTGGTAATTATCACTTAAGCTGCCAAAATATAACTTACCATCATGACTTGCATCCATGTAAGGACTTACTTTATTTTGTTATTCAGTTCTTTGGTAAAAGGGTTTGCTGAATGATACAAGGTGATTTTTACCAAACAGATTTATCCTGAGCTGCGTATCTAGAACAACTAAGGCAGCTTGCCCATTATATACCTCAATTTGGTCAGAACTCTTTAGACACATCCCACAATCTACACATTCTGTTGACCAGGGCCTCCACTGACTTACATACATTCTCTGGTATTCATCTGAACATGGTAGAATTATCATGTGGAGTCAATAGTGAAGTGTACCTATGTGTTTTGTGTAAAGTTTACTTACACACACACTAGTTTACTCACTAACACATGGGGTTTATTCATTAAGCTGTCAGCTGACTCTGTTTGCCTACTTTGTTACCTGAACCGGAAATCTAGAAAGGAAAATAGGACATTACCTTATTATAGTGAATAAACAATAACAGAACACACCACAAGTCTTAAAAAAGCTGTCAAGGAGGATAGGTTTCTGAAACATTTTTCTAACACAGAAATTGTTTATTCAGCAGTTGTCTATAGATACACCCCCCTTCCTGAAATTTGAAAACTGGTTATGTTATATATATATATATATATATAAATAAAGAGAATTATGAAAATAAATAGAATTAATAAAACAGTTGGATTCACCATAAACCAGTAGGACAGTCACGCTTCCCTCTATGTCTAATCCCAATGCACAGTGTTTTGAGGGTTAAAAATGAGTGGAATATGGGTCCACCTCTGTGTACAATAGATTAGATGGTAATATTGATGCTTTTCTCCTTCATACTATTAACTTTGTCATTTGACTGTCAGTGATCACTGTGATTGGTTAATTGCAGCGCTAAGCTGACCTTACGATCACCGGTTAGATGTGAGGCAGAGTCCTGGAAGCAGCTTATTTTAACTAAATGACTATAAGGTCATGAGACCATCATAAGTTCACAAAGGGATAAAAGAGGGACTAAACACTCTCTTTTATCTTTTAATCAAACAGAATGCATTGCTCAGAAGTCATTTAAATTTGGAGGAAGTCAAATGGCTGACTTCCAGGATGCAATATTGTGGATACTGTTCTTGCAAACTGGCACCGCTGAATGTTGTGCAGTGTCTATGATACTGAGCACACTCTCGACTGGAGAGTAGATTATCTCCTCCCCACTGATTGGTTGTGTGGTGCGCACTAAATTATGCACACATAAACCACAGAGAGCGATGATTGTCATACCGTCTCTGTTGTCACAGACCAGGTGAGAAAATATTTTGAATTGTGCCCTATTTTTGAACCGGTGCACTGTGGCAATAATAGAAACTTTTGTGTCATTTTCTGAAAAGCACCCCCCTGCCCCAAAACAATCATAATAAATAAACTGGAAAAGAATAATAATACAAGGAACAAATAGTATAGAAAATAAATTATTTATTTGTAAAATGAAACATAAATGACATAAATACATTATAAATAAACACATCCACCAATACAATTAATAAAATGTCACTGTATAAATAATGAAATAAATATTACGCTTTGCATTTGAAAAAATTAAATAATTTAAATAATTTATGTACATTTTTTAACATAATAGTATATGTGTTCATCATATTTAAAACAATATACAAAATTTGGACCATAAATGTATAATCTTTGCAAAATATAATTATAATAAAAATCACTAAAAACCTTTCTTCAAAGACAAAAATTCTGTAAGGCCAATAATGCCACAAAATAAATACATTTTAGGGTACAAGTTTTAATACAAATGTTATTTTAAAAAAATTCATGCCCACTCCGCCTTTTCCTACTGTAACACAATATGCAATATAAATATAGTGGCCAATGGAAGTGTTAATACAATAGAAAAATAAATAAAATGACAACATGTCAGTTAAAATACAAAAATGTATTCTGATTGGCTTTTAATGATCCCAAACCAAACCCCAAAAAAGAGCTAAATTCCCAAGGACACAGTAAATTGCCAGATTTCTTTGAAAGCAATGTTATTACTGTATTTTGGGTTTGTTATGGCATTAAAGCTAGTATAATATAAACAAGGAACTGTAGCTAATTCACCTTTTCTAACTATGTTTTTTGATCTTTTCTAAGTTAATTGTATAAAATGACAGATTTTAGAAAGCGTGGTATGAAATGGTAAACTGCCAAAGTGTTAAAGAGGGAGTAATGCAAAAATATTAAAACTATTATCCCAGTTCTGCACTCCGACTCTCTTAAGGCACTCGGTTTTATCCAGTGGTCTGTGAAACTGACCAATGGAGGCATTAGCAGAGGCTTATCTGACACATAGTCTGCAACAGACCACGCCCCTTTTGAATGATTCAAAAGCAAATCTCCTAACCAGTGAAATCTTCTAAACAAAACATAATCGAAAAATAATACAAAAATTGGATAACTCAGCAGAATAGGACCATTTTGCTAATTTTTGGGGGGCATTGCTCTTTCTTTCCACATTATACACGCAATCTTTAACTTTGGATACACTTTATGTATTGAAGACCATTTTTGTTAACCAAAATGCCTCTAAAATTTGAGTCTGTCGCGGCATTACTGCATATAAACTGTGTATGTCTCAGAGACACTCCTGGTACCAGTTAGGCCGGAGGTTGCTGGGTCATCCAACGTCATGTGACGCTATCCGCTATAGGGTCCGTCCAACTTAGGGTTCATTATCATCGTGTCCCAGGAGCAAGAAATAAGGATTACATAACTATAAACTACTAATCACTAGATAAAGCCCTAAAATAACATATAAAGCTATAAACCTTTGAAAATTAGCTACACTTTTCCCCTATTCATACTTTAGCAAATCTACTATAAAATATCAACCTAGTTAAAAATCCTAAAAAAAAATTCCGATGCAATGAGAGGAACAATTAATAAACATAAATATGTCTTTTTTGGAATACGAGCTGTATACTAATATTCCTGGAATATGTAACAATTGGACAGTTTTTGACTGTGTTCTTATGATTTCATACTATCACTGATTGCGGACTACCATGTGTAAAAACCCACCCAAAATTGTATTTACATTTCTTGACATGGATCCGTCATTATTGCACTCATTTCCTGGATTCTGTCAAGAGAAGAGAAAATACCGTTAAAGAAATTGCTAGCGATAACATAGAAACATAGAATGTGTCGGCAGATAAGAACCATTCGGTCCATCTAGTCTGCCCAATTATTATTTTTTTAGTCCCCCGTTCCCGGTCTTAATGCTATCCCACGCATGCTTAAAATCCTTGACTGTGTTTACCTCTACCACTTCTGCTGGAAGGCTATTCCATACATCCACTACCCTCTCAGTAAAATAATACTTCCTGATATTACTTTTAAATCGTTGCCCCTCTAATTTAAGACTATGTCCTCTAGTTGTGGTAGTTTTTCTTCTTTTAAATATACTCTCTTCCTTTACTGTGTTGATTCCCTATATGTATTTAAATGTTTCTATCATATCCCCCCTGTTACGTCTTGCCTCCAAGTTATACATGTCATGTTCGATGATAAGCATACTGCTTGTTTAGAAAGGTTGCATGCTAATTTGGTGATCCATTTGTTTTTATAGTAAGACCTGTGGACAGATTGGCTTTTATTGAGATCCATGTAACACATTTCTATGGAAAGCTCTCTGGGTTTCCGTCTATTCATGCATTATTGTGCACTAAAAAAAAAAAAAGTGATGGCGCCACCATGTGGACATTATTGAGTAAGCAAATCAGATACCTTTAATAATGATAGTGATTTTTTAAAAATAGATCAGTGATATCACATCATAGCATAGCCTCCCATATCATGCAGGACATGATAATCATATACTTGCCATAAATATATATATATGTGTTTTTCTTATGTCAAAATATGTTTTACATCTTTTCCTCTCTCCAGCAATATCTGTATCCTTTGTCCGCTTAACTATGATCAGACCAAAGAGAGAGGGGCCTGCTGTCTCTATGTGATTAGCACAGTAAAGCAGCTTATTCCACAGCTCAATGCCAGGAACGGCAGCTTCAGATCTCAAATAGGGTTGCTCATTTTCATCCAAGCAACAGGTGATGTCACAAACGGGAGAAATCGTGAGCGTATATTCTCATATAATCTGATATATAATATTCTCATATAATGTGATGTATATTCTTGCTATTCTTCTAACACCAAGGGAGCTATACACTAAACAGCATTTTTTTTGTAAGAAAAGGTGGCAGCCCTATGGTGAGTTGAAGTGATTTCAGAAGAGCTTACTGAGCCCTGCATAGCACGTTGTTTAATCTTTGTTCTTTTTGCAGAAGAAGCTTTCAGGTTTAGCCCTGCACAAGCCATAGTTAAAGGACAACTTAATTTTTATTTCACTTGTGAAAAATATAAGGATTCACTGACATGCACTTTTGATAGTTCATGCCAATTTATCCTCTGACTGGCAGCTGCCATGCTCCTCTGGGAAGTAGGCTGGCTGGTCTTGTCTGGTTGGTAGTGTGACCATGTGTCCCAGAATGCCAGGGCCAGTCCTGCAATAGGACGTTTTGTCCCTGTTCCCGGCCAGCCTCAGTCTGGGACAATGCAAAGTTCTGTACTGAGAGCACTGAGGGGAGGAAGTCTCAGCCAATCGGGTGAGACCTCTCAACTCTCTTGATGGGCTCATAGTTCAGAAGCCTCTGTTTAGCAGAGAAGGGATGGCAAAGGGGGGCAGAGAGGCAATTGCTCCCCGGGCTGCTCTCTAACCTGACTCAATGGGTTGGAGTTGCACTACTTTTGACTACTAAATGCCCCAGTCTTAGATGAGGTTCTGGCTGGGATCAAAAGGTGACCCGGGTCAAGGTATTTTGGCAACGTAGACTCCATAGGAATGCATATGTGTGAGAGGACAGTCCCTCCCTGTCTCCACCTTCATGGCCTTTCTCTCCCCTCTGCATTTTAGGATCTGAGGTAGAGAAGGGGCGATAAATGACCAGTGGAGACTGGGTAAAATGCAGTTAGGTCCAATCACTGCTCTATCTGTCTGCCTCTCTGTCTTGTATGTCTGTCTATGTCTGTACCTTATATTTCAGCTAATCTGTGTATTTTTGTCTGATGAACTTGAACCAAGAACCACAAAATTGTTATTGCCCCTCTGGCCACATGTTGCCAGCCCTCCCCTGCATGGGAATCACAGAAATCAGTTGATGGTGAGGGAGAATTTTAATATAAAATTTCTTGAAAAAAAATGTCATCTTTATATTCAGGTAAACTAGCAAGGATATAGAAATAGGAAGCTAGTTTTATTTTTCCCCTCTAAGGCCTTGGTAGGCCTTAGAGGGAATGGGAATGGTTAGGCACTTGAGTGTTTTTTGTGTATATTCTAAATATATATATATATATATATATATATATATATATATATATATATATACATACACACATCGTATCTCCTAACATTTGAAGAGGCCAAAGTGGAATCTTTTAGACGAGGGGAAGTGACTGATTGCTAGAATCTTTCGGAGTCAAATTTTGGCCCACTTTTATCTAGTTGAACTTTCATAAATATTGCCAGTTGGGTGATATGACAGTATCAATGACACATTTGCCTACTGGAAATTGAATGAATTTAACAGTAGATATGATATTTCATGCAGGACGTTTTGATAGATCAGTACACATATAAATAAACCCCATAATACAATAGTATACAGTAAAATACTACACATAAGTCATTAATACAAAATTGTAAACCTACCTTAAAAACTTTACATTTGTGTTGTAAGGCTATCAGGTTATGTTTTAATGTACTTTTGGTTTCCTCATCAGTCACCTAGATATAAAAGAAAATCCAAAATAAAATAAAAACTCTTTGCCATGAATTGCTCTATAAGGGGGTAGCCATGTTTAGAATCATGGGTGAGTTCTTCTTTCAGTCTTGGGTCAGATGAAGGAAGTTCTGATTCATCTTATTCAATATTCTAAACACACCTAACAAAGTTATACGAGCCAACAGGGTCTAACAAGGTACTTTGTGTTCTTTTATTAAAATATTTCTATTCAATAAAACATAACTTTTGTTGACAGATATCCTTTAATATGTAGCAGCTTGTATTATGTTATTATTGTATTATTTTGGCAAAATGTGGTAGACACTCACTTTGAGTGTCAGTGGGATCCAGCTGCAGGTACCTACAGTGGGATCCAAAGTGAAGCTCATCGCGGGCTATCTGACACAAACAGGTTAAAGGGAGGGTTAAAAAGAAGAAGAAAGATTATTCACTAAAAGTTAACCATGATGGACAGATCCCCCCAAAAATAGCAAACTTACATCCCAGCTGTCCATTTCATCAAGAAATATATTCAGGTTGCATTTAGCCTAAGAAAGAGGGAACAAATGGGGTCAAATGCAAGTATAAAACAAAAAGAATAACTCAGATGTTAGGATACTCCAACGAGAGTAGCTTCATGACTGAACTTTTTCAAAATGTTTGGCCCTGCTGAACTGATTGTATATTTTTTATTTCAGGATAAAAAAACACTTTCTTTAGGTACTACTGTATCTGCTCGAATATAAGACAACCATGATTATAAGACGACCTTCCAAAACTTTAGATATTAATTTAGGAAAAAAGAAAAAGCCTAAATATGAGACTAACCTATAGTAAAACAAGTTTTACCTGTAAATATTAAATCACATGAAAACTTTTTTTTCATATTTAATAAAAATTATGATAAAAAAATGCATTTTTTGTTTTTATTTGCCAATCTGACCCCCAGAATTTGTATTCCCCACACACTTAGCTATGTTCCCCGCAATGTAGCCAAAGCAACCCCCAACACACTTAGTCATCTGGTCCCAGACATTGCCAATACAGACCCCCACACACAGTTAGCCACCTTCCCCCTAGACTTAGCCAATGCATCCCCCCACACAGGGCCGCCATCAGACACCTGTCATGGGTCCGGCACTTTGAAAAAAACAAAAAACAACCATGTGCCGGCAGAGATGAGGGCTGGGGAGAGCAAAGAATGTCATATTAATGGGCATACTGGCTGTTGCATTTTAATGGGCAAAGAGTGTCATAGTAATGGGCATACTGGCTGTGGCATATTAATGGGCAAAGAGTGTCATATTAATGGGCAAAGATTGGCATATTAATGGAAAAACAGTGGCATAATAATGGGAATACTGGCTGTGGCATATTAATGGGCAAAGAGTGTCATATTAATGGCCATACTGGCTGTGGCATATTAATGGTCAAAGAGTGTCATAATAATGGTCATACTGGCTGTGGCATATTAATGGCCATACTGGCTGTGGCATATTAATTGAAAACTGGCTGTGGCATATTAATTGAAAACTGGCAGTGGCATATTAATGGGGTAAGCCTTGGATGTGCAATGTGGGTGATGGGGAATTTCACACATCCATCTGCCAATCCCAGACTTAGTCACTATATCCCCCTCAAACTTAGCCAGTTCATCCCCACATACAGCCATCTTCCCCAAGACTTAGCCAATGCATCTCCCACCACACAGCCATCTGCATCCTCCCCGACTTAGCCAATGCATCCCCTCTAGACTTGCAAGTGCTCTTCCAAACTCCAAAGTCTCTAGTGGGGACAGCCGGTGGATGTCTGTGCAATGCGTGGGGCCTGACACTTCCTCCAGGGCTCCTATGATGGAATGCCAGGTGGTTAAGTGATCCGGGCATTTTGACCTAACGACACCAGCATTACAAACCCATCAGAAGAGTTCTCTAGCGTTAGAATGTTGTATCACAATTGAGTGCTTGTTGAAACCTGTACGCCATTTTAGTTTGTCGATGTATTGAATGCAGTGGCAGTTCATGAGTGATCCAGAATTATTTTCCATTGAATTTCACTATGAAATCACCTTAAATGTGTCAGAATGTTAAACATATTTTATGGTGTTTTTTTAATGTCATTAAAGATAGATTTTGAACACATTGCTATTTTATTTTGTAATTTTGACCTCTTACCCATCAAAGGGTTAACTGGAAAAAAAATCTCCACCTTATCTGTTATTCTAGTTTCCCTATTTTTGCCTGCTTTTTGCAACTTGGTTGTCTACATAGCTTATCATTTTGTCAATAGCCTCATTAGCTGTTAAATATATTAACTTACCAAATTAGTGTTTGAATAATGTTGTACAATTGTGGATCCTGAGACGTCCTTGAAAAAAAGAAACAGAATATTTTATTATCTATGCTCCATTAATAATTATACATATGAATAACTAAAGCTAAAATAAACTAATACAATTCCCTGATTCTTTTTTTCAATATTAATAATCATGAATTTATTTGACTGGTACACTAAAAAGATAATTCTTCACATCTGCAATTATATTGTTAATGTAAAAGAACAATTGTCAATAGAATGACATTTTGTTTAATTGATTGCATCAAGTGTAGGCAGTTTAACTAGAATTGCTTTAATTACATAATAAAAATAAAGTACCTTATTGAGCACTCTTTCTTTTTATGGTTGTTATCAGGGGATTGTTACCTCTGGGGAAATTGAACCTAAAGCCTCTGTGCTTCGGGCAACTGTGCTTATTCTGCTCAACACCAGGAGGCTTGCATGTCTTACCTGCTCTGTTGCAGTCAACCTCCTAGTTCTCATTATATGTCTTATATAAACCCCTGCCTCCCAGCACACTTTGCTGGAACATTTTGCCTGCCTGCTCATTTGTTTGTATTGTTTTCTTCTGTGATTGTGACTGGTGCAAAACTTTTCCTCAAAATACTCACATCTCGAAGGATACTTTGTAATTCCGATGCTAAATTTAAACAATTAACTTTGGGTCCATTTGAGTGAACCTAGCAAAAAATAGAATATAGTTTAATTATTATTTATTAAGAAGAAAATGTATAATAAAAAAAAAAAATCACAATTAAAATACAATGCTTACATTTTGGAGATTGATTGGAGGAGCTGTCTTGACACCAATGACACAAAGGCTTACAATGAGCACAACAAACATGTTGCAGGGCATTCCTGGAGAGCTTGATAAATGAAGTGATATAGTGAGTGCAAGAAAACCTACTTACATTTATAATAAATAGTCACATGTTTCCTAAAGGTCTAGGAAAAAATGACTAAAGACAACCTGGCTTAATTTCCACCATTCTTGGACCAACCAGCATTGTACAGAAAGGGATTTTTGCAGTGGCTTCAAAGAGGGTGTATGTTTCAAGAATTACTCAGAATTCATGCTTAATTTACATACATATTTAATAAATGACGCTCTATCTTGTCAACCACAAGCTTCACGCGATAAGGAAAAAGTAAAAATAGATTGACATGAGATAAGAAAAGAGCCCAAGGGTAAAAAACAAAACACCCTTGCAAAATCTGTACGATGGTTAAGGTGGGAAGTGAGTTCTCAAGTACAGCAACAGGAAGACAATTTAATCATTATATTTAATTGTAACACTGCAATGTGTGGTGTACCTTTTGACCCGTACTGTATGCCATATGGCGGGAAAACCCCTTGTCCCATTAACGCTTTTTTTCTGGCGAGGGGGAAAGGGAGAGATACGTTGAAAAGGACTCTTCCGGTACATTGTAGAGATATACTGGAGAAACTGAGCTATTTGGAAACAAACAAGGAAACTCTAATTTAGAGTGATAGGTTTTGAGTTTTATTTTTTCAGTGCTCATTCCAGCATATCCATAATCCCTCTTTAAGGTTTAATACGCTGGTATTTTAGTTATGTAGCCTCCATTTATTTCTAAATACATGTTTGTGCTAATCTGTATAAAATATAATTTGCACCTAGAGGATCATCAGCCATACCACACTAACGAGGCCAATGTAGGCCGAAACGTACGTCTGTGGTTTGCTGTGTTCCTCGTGTAGAGGGTACTAGCCATGCATTTCGGATCTGGACTGCCCTTATGGGTGGGATCAGTCTGATATGCTAATGGAGTGGTTCCTTTGCAATGGTGTAAGCAGGCAAAAAATGGAGTTGCTCTCCCGAGTAGGTATTATCCTACAGGACAGACTATTGCAGTACTGTTTGTTCTCGGGCATTGTAGCACCCACCCCCCTCTTTGTCGCCATAAAATATCATTGTCTAGGTTAACATCAAGGTCTAATTTGAAGTCTGATGTATGAAACCATAATTTTTTTGCGCTCGGTGTCTGCTTGATACAGTTTGTGTTAGTTTTAGCAATATAAATATTGATACTGTATGTTTAGATACTGTTTTATATTTTAATTAGGATTGCACTCTTTGATGTGAAATCGAGGACTAACTTACTCTAAAGGACAACTGTAGGCAAAATAAGTTCTATTTTATGGATAGATTACATCAAGTGAAAGCATTTTAAATAGAAATCATTTGATGAAAGAACACAACGGGGATAATGTATAAAAACTCCCACACTGCAAAATTTCGAGAGTTTTATAAAAAGGCACAATCGCCGTTTGATATGTTTAACATTTTCCCCGACACAAATCAGGCACTTTTAAAAATGCTCCTAAAGAACATACTTTAGGGTAAACTTTAACTAAGGTTGGTTATATTTTTGAAGATCAGTCCTAGTTTGGTGCAATGGTAGCAAACTTGACGCCAATGAAAAACATATAGTGTAATTCCATATAGAAAGTATAACATATAAGTCACTTTATTGCAATGTCTAACAAGTTCAAATTTAAGATGAATTTAAAATGACAACAAAATAGTTAAAAATCAGGAATTAACCCCTTATGTCAAAGATGCTTTGCATCCTTGTCAATAGTTATCACAGTGATCATACGCCCCAGAAGAGCTCCGAGCAGGCTCCTGGATGACTGCATTGTTTCAGAGCCAACCCCTTTTGCAGAAGTTGGTGGGTGGGAGCTGCTCATTTTGATCAGACATATATCATGTCTGTGTTTTTTGGGTGTATATATACCGTACATCCAATTGGCAGAATGGGGTTAAAGGATTGAAATATTTACAATTTGAGAGGCAACTATAGCAAATGGCAACAATACAATACTTGAATAACACCAACAAAAACCTTGGAGGAAAGTAAAGGCATATAACGGAACTATAGAAAGTATGGCAACATCATTTTATTCTAATCACTCACAAGATAAAAACTGAAAGTTGTTTGTCACTATGTGCTATTACATTAACATATATTTTTATAGAACCAACAATTTACATAGCTCTTGGTACAGGACATAGAAGGGAACTACATACTAAAGGGGTCATGTACTAAACAAGTACAGTGGGTAAAAAAGTAGGTAAAATATGAGTAAGGAGCACTGCTAAAAAATAGATAATACACTGTTCCTGTATGTGATGACGTGAGCAGCACCAAAACACAGCTAGTGTTTTACTCCTAGTAAAAAAAAGGGCATAACTTCTGAAATAAAGTGAATTAGTGTGTTTAGCTCAACACTTGGCACGCTGAAGGTTACCCTTTTTGATGAGGTAATCTCTTGCAAGTATTATATAAAGGGAAACAAAATAAACATAAAATACAATATAGTGTAGTATGTCTTAAAAGCAAAGTGCATGTGCTCAAAAAGTAGATGACGGTTTTTTTCCCCTGTTTTGCGCCCCTTCCATTTATTTTTAGCTAGTGTGTATTTTTCCAGTTGAGCTAATATTTTGCGATTATATCTGAGCACGCTAAAGACTTTTGCGAACTATTTGTGAACTTGCCTGTATTTATTCTCAAATCTGCCCGTTTTTTATTCACAATTTGCTCATATTTACTATTTTTTAAATATTTAGTACACTGATAAAAGAGCATAGAGCAAAAATAGTTTTGCACATAAAATATATTTGATTTTTTTTTAGTGCATGTTCCTTAGTTAGATGAATAAAAACAGACATACACGAGGTAGAGAGCCCTGCTCGCAACTCACAATCTAAAGAGAGGGGACCAGGAGGCACAAAAGTATATTTGCTTTTTTTTTAGTGCATGTTCCTTAGTTAGATGAATAAAAACAGACATACACGAGGTAGAGAGCCCTGCTCGCAACTCACAATCTAAAGAGAGGGGACCAGGAGGCACAAAAGTTGACTGAAAATGGTCAAAGGGGAAGGTGGGGGCAGTAACAGAATTTGGGGGCAGTTGGAACTTAGTGGGTTTTCTAGTTGGAGAAATAGTATGAAGCAACCCTGAATAAAAGGGCAATGTGGTCACTTTAGCTGCTATATCAACCATTAAGGATTAATTACAAATACCTGCTCTACAGTATACTTGTAGTGAAAAATGTCGGGGTGGGCCTCTTTAAAGACTGACTCCAAGCAAAAATATGTACTGTTGTTTTATACCTTGGACCCCAAGCAGCCACCCCTCTCAATCACCTCCCGGATTGCTCAATTTTCTTGCTGTTTGACTGAATAAGCGTTACCTTAACTCCTCCTAATTCTGATTTCATGCATCCGGGGAACCATGACGTATAGGCCTGCAGAGTGTACAGTCCATACATGCCCAGAGGGAAATCAGTCATTTCCTCTTTAATTAATAGGTTCCCACCTGCATTACATACATTCTATAGTGGAGAATGCAAAAGCTACGTAATATGGAGTTGAGTAGCAACAAGTGAGAGTTAACAGGCTGCCTACTGATTGGTTATAAGAAGATTATTTTATGCATATCATTAAAAAATCTACCCTTGTTGCTCATGCACTTATTAAGAGCTGATTGCTGGAATGTGTGTGATGGGGAGGTCATTAGTACGATGGAATAAGAGAATGTGGTAAGGTATATTAGAAATGAGCTCATGGGTGGCATGTGAAAAAGAAGAAAGGTAAGTATGGGCTCACTGGTGAGTGGTACAGCTCAATGTGTGGTGTGCAGCTCCAATTCGTTGTTCCCGGTGCGTCTGCTGGTGTATGGCTACCACCAATTAACCGAAGGTACACAAAAGAAAATGCAGATCAAATGATGATCACAGCTCGACGCGTTTCATGCATAATCTTTATGAATAAGCTCTAGATGCGCGAAGTGTGTCAAGCTGTGATCATCATTTGATTTGTTGGGACCTCCCCTCATTGTTGTGACTTTCTTTGGATTTTTTTTGCACATCATTAAAATCATCTTACCTTCATCTGGTTCTGTGAGTGCCGTTTTCTCTGCTTTTTCTTTTGTATACCTTGGCTTGTAAAAAAGGGTACTAACACCCTACATGTTCACTGTTCTACAACTTCTCATTTTGTATACACTTTAGTCCCTTTTTACACTATGGTTGACCTTTTTAACTATTTAGTTCTCATTTCACTACAGTTTAATTAAGTTAATAGACATCATGACACAGAGAACAGTCCAGTTTTCCCGACAATCATTTTGGAACAACAAATTCTTATCGTGACCTTAATAACGTAAAAATATAGGGACATGTAAGCATTTTCTTGCTGTTATCTAGATACATTGCTGACGTATAATCTGGAAATATATTTTTATTTTCTACATATATACAGAAGCAGCTGATTCTAATCATATCACTTAGATCCTGTTTCCATCCTCCACTGCTCACAAAGACTTTTCAAATATGTATTTATTCTTGCAAGAAAAATACAGCTTATTATAATTGTGCATCTGCAGTCCTCTAAAATCAGGGCTCGAGTCCTGCAGGAACGCGTGGGAATGGCGTTCCTGCACTTTTTCCATGGCAGGAACGCCGTTCCCTTTGATCTTGCAGGACCAGGGCAGCTGCCTCTTGAGCCCAGGCGGTGCTCCTCGTGAGCCGATCTTTCACTATGCGAGCGAGCGGAATCGCATAGTGAAGGAGTCAGGACTCAGGTGCGGAAGACTTACTTCCGGGTTGCTCCTCCTCCGACCAGTGCCGTCTTTCCCAATGGGCATTGTGGCGTTTGTCAAGGGGCCCCCGAGTTCTTTTTTTAACTTTATTGAAGTCGCGCGACCTCAATAAAGTTTAAAAAAAAAAAAAACCTGACGACCGGAGCTTCCTTCCTCCGTGCAGGGGGGAAGATGCACGAAGGAGACGACCGGAGGTAAGTACTATCTGGGGAAAGGGGAGGAGGGTGGCATTTAAACAAGCAAATCCTGGTCTATTGAGATCAAAATCCTGGTCTATTGAGTGGCAAAATCCTGGCTTATAGAGGGGCAAAATCCTGACATAGAGGGGCAAAATCCTGGCAAATAGAGGGGCAGAATCCTGGCATAGATGGGCAAAATCCTGGCATATAGAGTGGCAGATCTTGGCATAGAGGGGCAAAATCCTGCCATAGAGTGGCAAAATCCTGGCATAGAGGGGCAAAATCCTGGCATATAGAGTGGCAAAATCCTGGCATATCTATATATATATTTGTTTATTGCATGATAATTTTGCAGTTGTTTGTGTAAACTGGCACTTTACAATAAATGTTGCACTGAATTTTCTGCGAAAAATATATATTTTGAGGGGGGGGGGGGTGGCAGTTGATCTTGGGTGAGTTTCCACACTTTTTTTTCCCAGGACTTGACCCCTGTCTAAAATTATAAATTGTTTTATTTTCCTGTGAGTGAAATAACTTATTCTCAAACAACATTTTCTTCTTGTCTTAAGTAGAGTTGAGCGGACACCTGGATGTTCGGGTTCGAGAAGTTCGATAGAACTTCGGAAAAAAGTCTGGGTCCGTGCTCGAACTTGACCCCGAACTTGACCCTGAACCCGAACCCCATTGAAGTCAATATGGACACGAACTTTTGGCCACTAAAATGCCTCTAAAAAAGTAATGGAAAGGGCTAGAGGGCTGCAAAAGGAATTAAAATGTGGGTAAGAGTAGGACAAGTGCCCTGCAAACAAATCTGGATAGGGAAATAACTTCAAAAAACATAAAATACATACAAATTAAAAATTCTGTACTATTTAGCACCCAAAACGATTAGAATTTTTCAAAGTGCGCTGTAAGCACAGTATTTGACGGCTCTATTTGACTCTCAGATATGAAGTGCCCCGCAAGACGCAAATGTACTATTTACCACCCAAAACTAATAGAATTTTTCAAAGTGCGCTGTAAGCACAGTATTTGACTGTTCTATTTGACTCTCAAATGTAATACATGTAATGCTATTGCTATTCTATAAACCGAAATAGAGTCCCTATTCATAAGAATAGGTCAATTGACTCTATTTCGGTTTATAGAATAGCAATAGCATTACATGTATTCCATAAACCGAAAGTCTATAAACCGAAAGACATTCGGTTTATAGACTTTCGTTTTATAGAATACATGTAATGCTATTGGCTATTCTATAAACCGAAAGTCTATAAACCGAATGACTTTCTGTTTAAAGACTTTCGGTTTATAGCCGAACCTCGAACTCCAACACGGACATACAGTGAAATGTCCGTGTTCGGGTTCGTGGCACGGACACCGTAATGTTTGGTACAAACCCGAACAATGCGGTTCGCTTTCGCTCAACACTAGTCTTAAGCCTAGTATAAAAAATTAATGTGCCATTTTCAACTTTCAGGGACGATATCCAAGCTATCTTCTTGAGTACACTGGACAAGAATGCACAAGACTACTATTTTAATGAACATTACATAATAATTACCATCCGTAGCCAATTGTTTATGTGCTACAGTGTACAGTGCTTGTTTTCTATTTCTCTAAATTCTCTTTGATTGTCATCATTTTGCCTTAAAGGACAACTGTAGCAAACATGAACTAATGTTTACTTGAAACATTGTATCAAATGTAGCTAGTCTGCATAGAAATGCTTTAATGAAAGAATATAAATAATGTAACTTATTGAGCCCTCTTTGCTCTGTTTAGCTCTAACAGGTGGAGGACATGTTGTTTAGAATCTTGGGTCAGATCAATCGGATCTCCCTTCATCTGAACTAAGGTGAATGAAGAACTGCCCTAAGATTCTAAACGACATGTCCACCCCCTTCAAGAGCTACACAGAGCATAGAGGGCTCAATAAGGAATGTTATTTATATTATTTATATTATTCCATTAAAACAAATCTATTTAAAATTTCTACACTTGATGGAATCTTTCAATTAAACAGTACTTATGTTTTTGCTACAGTTGTCTTTTTAAAGACATACTCCAAGCTGAAAAAAAAAAATCCATTTTTTTATATTTATTAATTGGGAGCAGCCATTCTTCTTTTTCTCATATGCTACAATTTTCTTACGTTGACATGCTGACCTGCAGAATTTATAATCATTTTGTGTCCAGAAGGAAATTCGTTAATAATCAAGGATATTTCTATGGTATTCCCTCCTTGATTAACCCCTTCCTGCTGGATGATGGTTTGGTCTTTAATGACCAAAGCACCAAACCGGCGTCTTTGTGTTCCTGGCCCAATCACTTGATGATCAGAAGCAAGGGACATACAGACCTTGTGGGGCCCTGCCAACATCCTGCAATACTTTGCGATGTCACATGCGAATTCATGGAGATGCAGGCATGGAGAAAATTTGCTACATTTTGAAAGTCAGACTGAGGCCACTCTGACATTGAGGATCCCGCTACAAGTCCCCGGGATGAGCTGTTACTGTCAGGACGGTCTGTGCCCTCATCTAACAGTGGGGTCGCTGCTGCAAGTCCCTGCAGCAGGATACGCACACAGCTCATCACTGGGGGTGTCGTGAGGAGCTGTTAAATCAGGGGTCCTCAAACTTTTTAAACAGGGGGCCAGTTCACTGTCCCTCAGACCGTTGGAGGGCCGGACTATAGTAAAAACAAAAACTATGAACAAATTCCTATGCACACTGCATATATCTTATTTTGCAGTGAAGAAACAAAACGGGAACAAATACAATATTTAAAATGAAGTAAAGTTAAATCAACAAACTTACCAGTATTTCAATGGGAATAGTGTGCCAGTCAGATGCCCAGGGATATTATGCCAGTCAGAGTCCAGTAATATTATGCCAGTCAGAGCCCAGTAATATTATGACAGTCACAGCCCAGTAATATTGTGCCAGTCAGATGCCCAGGAATGTTATGCCAGTCAGATGCCCAGGAATATTATGCCAGTCAGAGCCCAGGAATAGTGTGCCATTCAGATGCCCAGGAATAGTGTGCCAGTCAGATGCCCAGGAATATTATGCCATTCAGATGCCCAGGAATAGAGTGCCAGTAAGAGCCCAGGAATATTATGCCAGTCAGATGTCCAGGAATATTATGCCAGTCAGAGCCCAAGAAAATTATGCCAGTCAGATGCCCAGGAATAGTGTGCCAGTCAGATGCCCAGGAATATTATGCCATTCAGATGCCCAGGAATAGTGTGCCAGTCAGATGCCCAGGAATAGTGTGCCAGTCAGATGCCCAGGAATATTATGCCATTCAGATGCCCAGGAATAGTGTGCCAGTCAGAGTCCAGGAATAGTGTGCCAGTCAGATGCCCAGGAATATTATGCCAGTCAGATGCCCAGGAATAGTGTGCCAGTCAGATGCCCAGTAATATTATGCCAGTCAGATGCCCAGGAATAGTGTGCCAGTCAGATGCCCAGGAATAGTGTGCCTGTCAGATGCCCAGGAATATTATGCCATTCATATGTCCAGGAATATTATGCCATTCAGATGCCCAGGAATAGTGTGCCAGTCAGAGCCCAGGAATAGAGTGCCAGTAAGAGCCCAGGAATATTATGCCAGTCAGATGCCCAGGAATATTATGCCAGTCAGAGCCCAAGAAAATTATGCCAGTCAGATGCCCAGGAATATTATGCCATTCAGATGCCCAGGAATAGTACAGTGCTCGTTATACCTCCCTCCTCCCCCCCCCTTCCCCATCACTTACCTCCAGCTGCTGTGTCCCCGGTCGGACGTCTCGCGCAGTGTTCCCTCCTCCCTGCACGGAGGAGGGAAAAAGTTACCGGGTCCGGATGTGACGAAACGTCACATCCGGTCACGGTGATTTTTTTTTTTTTTTCGTTTTCCTGCAGCCGCATCTTCTGCGGCTGCAAGAAAAAAAAAAAAAGGTAAACAGAGGGGAGCGGGGGGTGCCGGCAGCACCCCCCGCACGCCGGATAAATGTGCTCGGCGGGCCACATGTGGCCCGCGGGCCGTAGTTTGAGGACCCCTGTGTTAAATGCAGGGAATTCTGTGCCATCCTACAAGCCTCTAGGCACTAAAAAGTAGGACGGCATAGAGCGCCCTACAGCTGGGAAGGGGTTAATCAAATGGTTACCCCTGAATACACTTGCATTCTACTTTCTGCAGGGGGAGCATGTAAAAGTTATGTGTGTCCATCAGAGAACTGGCTGACCTGGCAACCCTAGCTGTACACTGAAAACAAAACTTCACATGTGTGCTAAACACACACACACACATGTAATTATCATTTGTAATACTTTTTTTGCTGCCTGTTTTGTTTTTTCCTTTCAGTCGCGAATACTCTTACTGGGATAGTCAGTAGAAACTTGATGTTGGTGAGTATATTAAATCTTTTTAGAATACAGATCTTAAAATGTTTCATGAGTAAACACACATTTATAATATAATGTTAAAATAGATGAGAAAGGTAGGTCATTTTCAAGTCGGAATAGTCCTTTAAGATAGATAATTATCCTACAATTGTCTACGAACATTACAAACTAACTTGGCTGTTATTTTAATTTTGTTCATTTTGATCAATGTGATGGTGACTATGATAATCAAGATCTATAAGAGCTGCATTCTACCACTGCTGTTTTCTTTCAGTAAGAATTTATTCTTATTTTTCTTTTGCAAGCACAGAGTTTTAGGGCTACTTCTTTTTTTCTCTTTACAAAAGCTGATAGGCAAATTATTAATTTGAAGAGCTCCTTAATTTTGCACATGTAGGTACATGCCTGATAGGCTGCCTTACTGTAATTAGGTTCTTCAATAACTGAGATGTGATTGTGACAATTAATCATGAAAAGGTGTTTTTTGTGTGATTCACTGTGGTCAAATATTTATCTATCAATCATTCAGCCTATTTTACAGCATACTGATACATTTTTGTTGCTGTTTACTAGTGGGTATTCAGACAACTCACACAACAATCTCCTTCCACATGAAGTCTCTTAACTATCGTTACACTTACAACTTTGTTTAGACAGCTTAGGAAATTGTTTATTTTTAAAGGGACTGTCTGGTGCCCAAAATGTATCTTCCAAAATTTCAGCAGTTTGCAAGAAACAAGGACTGCCCACACTAGCTGAGTAAAAGTAATCTCCTTTTTTTTTTTTTTGCTGCAAGAACCAATGAGAATAATTTAATTCAAATGAATGGATTATCCCTTTTCTCTAGTGAGGTCTTCAGCCAATGTGTTGCACTGTTAAGTGATCCTACTGTGTACAAGAGCAGGTCTATTACAGTCCACACAATGTATTCTATTGCAGCAGCACAGGAAGTGACAACATAAAACAAAACTTTATATCTTCAGTGGGGAGGGCTTGAGTCAAATATTAAAAATGTGAGCAGCCCTTTTTATAAATCTTATACTTGCCGGCAAACAGAACGCATACAATGTTTTTCTTTATCTGCATCACATTTCCCACCTGGATTTGCCATAACTGCTAAGACATAAATTACTTTTCATTGGGAAGTGTGTTATCTGCAAATCAAACGCATTTAAACATATTTCTCTTATTTATACTTTTGCTTGCATGTATAAATCATTTTTTTGATATTTGTTTGTTCTACACATTCACAGTATATGCAATGTTTAGGTTGACAGAGTCCCTTGAACTAAAAATATAACTTTGAAATGGGAAAAAAAGTATTTATACACAATTCAAGGTGGTTTATGTATATGTGTGGTCACCTCCTCCCTATTTCCTATTAGAAGTTGGGTTCGGCTGTATTTGATATATGTATGGAGGATAGATTTAACTGCTGCTTGGGATGCAGGAGCAATTTTAATGCATTTGCTGTGGTGATTTGCTTTTATGTCTGTATTTTGATAATTAAATAATCAAAAATCATTCAAGTATATTTAACGTTGTAGAGATAACATGTATACTATTTAAAGGGATACCATGTTATGTTTGAATAACAGGTGCATTTTAATTTTTGCAAGCTGAGTACAAGTTAAGGTAGGTAAGTAATTAAGGTTGTTTTACCAGGTTATATTAAATTCTGCACATCTCATGGAACATAGTCCTCACGTTTACTCCAAAAATCTATAAAACTTCTTGCACATCAGAAATAATGTATACCTTTTTAATTAAAAAAAAAATTGATAAGGAAAGGTACATTTTTTTGTAATTATGAACTTAGTTGATCTGTGAATAGATTCAATCATTATTTGTATACACATACACAGATCAGCCATAACATTATGACCATTGACAGTTGACAAGCTGGTGGAGGCAGTGTGATGCTTTGGGCATCCTGCCATACATGTGGATGTTACTTTGACACGTAGCATTGTTGCAGACCATGTACACCCTTTCATGGAAATAGTATTCCCTGATGGCATTGGCAGGATAATGCGCCCTGCCACAAAGCAAAAATTGTAATGTGATCAATGTAATGTGGCCACTTTTTGTGGCTAAAGGTGTTTTCGCATCTGATCTCCTCTGTAGTTTGGCTGCTGAAATGACCCAGAAATAAGCTGAAATCCTCCCAATAGAAGTTGGGGCCAATTAGAGAGGACTTCAGCTATTACAGAAATAGCAGAAGTCCTCACATGGAAGTCAGTTAGAGGACTTTGGCTAGTTCTGTAATAGTGGAGGTCCTCCCGAAATAAGCTGAAGTCCTTCCGGACCGAGGCTACTTTCATAATAGCCAAAGTCCTCCCAAAATGTCCCAAAATTAAATAAATGACAGTGTGACAGTAAGAACTGCTATGCTCCCCGGTTTAGAGATAATGCAAGGCATCAGATTTCATTGGGGGATGTGGGAGAGAGAGAACAGAGGAGGAGAAGAGAAAGAACAGGGGAGGGGTGGAGGGGGAGAAAGAGAACAGGGGAGGGGGAGAGAAAAGAGAACAGGGGAGGGGGAGAGAAAAGAGAACAGGGGAGGGGGAGAGAAAAGAGAACAGGGGAGGGGGAGAAAGAGAACTGGGGAGGGGGAGAAAGAGAACGGGAGGGGTGGAAGGGGAGAGAGAGAACAGGGGAGGGGTGGAAGGGGAGAAAACAGAGGATGGGGAGACAATAGAAATGGGGAGAGGAAGAGGGGGAGAGAACAGAGATGGGGTAGGAGGAGAAGAGAACAGAGATGGGGAGATAATGGAGGAAAAGAGAGAGAGAACAGAGATGGGGTTAGGAGGGGAAGAGAACAGAGATGGGGGAGAGAATGGAGGAAGAGGGGGAGATAACAAAAATGGGGGGTGGGAGGGGAAGAAAACACAGATGGGGAGAGGGAGAGAACAGAAGAGGGGAGAAAACAGATGAGGGGGGTACAGAGATGGGGAGGAAAGAAAGAGATATGGGGATAGAGAGGATAGATAAGGGATAAGGGGAGAGTTATGGGATTGGGGGGAGGGCACCAAAAAGCACTTTCGTCTGTGTATCAAAAAATCCTTCCACCAGCATTTAGTAATTAGAAAAAACCCAGAGCAAGGAAGATGGGCAGATCTATGAGATTAGGCAAAAAGAGATATGGCAAGTTAGGAGTTTCCAAAGCACACACGGAAGAGTGATAAAAACATTTTTTTAGATATTTAAATGATGAAAGGTAAGTAACACAAGTATTAGTTAGATTAAAAATAAAATAAGCAATATATGTGAAAGCGGATAAAGGTTTATCTGACTATCTCATTTCATATATTTAAAAAAATGTATTATTCCAAATTATTTAAAATATTTAAATTATACACAAACTGCACAGAATCTTGGTAAAGGCATATAATGGGCCATTTCATAATAAAATAGTCCGTGGTCATCATTCTGTTCTATAAAATCCCCTGCACCTTTGCACTAATGTCTACATTCTGACACATTACATACAACACAAAAAAAACAGATATTTACATTAACAAATAACCCTTCTTATCCGGTATTATGTAGGATCAAGCCTTATTTTCAAACCATAGTTTCCATGGGCCCCAAATTTGACCAAATACATAGATCTTATTCATATTGAGATAGTACCTCTTTTTGTAATAATTTTTTTTTTTACATTTTTATTCAATTTTTAGTAGTTTTTATATTATATAAGCCACAATTATATAATACACAGAGTGCCAACCATTGGCATGAAATATGATAACAACATATCTTAATATTGGATTTAAGTACAATTCTAATAATAGTACATAAGTAGACGTGGACCAACATGTCAGGAAAACTGGCAGAACTTCATTTTATACAATAATAAAAATGATGAAAAATAAAAGGCTCTTCACCAACCAGGGGAAGAATTATAGAACTAAACCAAACACAGCATACTCGGCACGTGGCCTATCCCCACTACTAATTTGGTCGAAACTTAATAGGGTATGTCAGTCCATGGTCTATATGTCGCTCAGGCCCAGTTAGTAAACGTGGGGGTGGAACACGTATCATTTCATGGGAAACATTATAACTTGAGTAGTATAAACTTCCGAACCTATCTCTGTCCAAAAGGACCATCTTGCAGTCGCAGGTAATCCTATTTGGAACCCATACCTTAATGCACGAGCTTGGGTCTTAGTCCAACAATACTAGTTAAAGAGACCTCGGGTACCGGGTCCAAGATTGGGGGGGGGTTGTCATCAACATAACCTTGTAATATTAAAGGCGTATTAAATATTAAAACATATTTAACGGCTTCTAGCAGCTAGTTTGGTGTAGGACAATATAAAATACATTCTACATATAGGCATCAGAAATCTAGTGAAGAGCATGTCAGCATTTCAATCCTTAAAATATTTGATTGTTATAGGGCTGCATATCGTAGAGCATAATCGCAACATCAGAAATGTCGGCAAGGCATTTAGTTTAGAGAGAGAAAAAAAGTGGGGGGATCAGAAGAAGAGGAGACAGAAAAGATTTAGTAAAGATATGCAAGAATGAAAAGTAGGCAGAGAGAACAAGGAAGGGAAAGACGGAGTGAGAGAAAGAAAATAAAAGAAGAGCAAGAAGTTGCCACTCACCTGAATACCCATGTCTCGGAACCCTCCAACGTAGATCTGGCCATTCTGAGAGACGCTCCTCCAACACACACCCTCCGTGATGTCACGGCAAGTGCCGTCATACGACGACGGGAGATTTAAAAACCACCAAGCACTTTCATTCAGTGCTTGGTTATTCTCCTTGTAAGCCTCCTAACGATATATATTATCTCCTGTGCTTTTGTCTTCATATTATTGATCTCGGATTGTTCCTGACTTTGATCCTTATCTGGTGCCCCTGATCTCGGACTGCCTATCATTTTGCCTTTTGCCTGATACCCTGACCCCGGACTCCTGACTATTCTTTTGCCTGCTGATTTTGTACTCCGCTACTTCGTTCCTGCTGCTATCTACTAAGTCTACTAAGCTGTGTCACCTGCATCTTGCCAAGGTCTGCTAAGCGGTGTTACCTGTACCTGCCAAGTTCTGCTAAGCTGTGTCACCTGCATCTTGCCAAGGTCTGCTAAGCGGTGTTACCTGTACCTGTCAAGTTCTGCTAAGCTGTGTCACCTGTATCTGCCAAACTCTGCTAGCTGTGTTACCTGTACCTGCCATGTTCTGCTAGCTGTATCACTTGCACCTGTCAGGATCTGCTAAGCTGTGTTACCTGTACTTGTCAAGGTCTTCTAAAGCTGTGTTACCTATCGCTGCATATCAACTATATTTCTCTGCTACAGTAAGTCTTGTCTTACGATTGACTTTTTATATTCTTGTTGCATTCCTGCATAGTGGTCGCCCATCCTTGTACCTACCCTCGCAGAAGTATAAATATGAATAAAGTAGGATTGGGACAAAACAGTGAGGGAGACAGGGAGAAACATATAAACAATAAAATGAGTGTCTCGGAGTGAGAGTGAGTATCATTGCAGCGTCCGACCTAGCAATGACCTTCTCTCTAGGCGTGTGGACTTTTGAGTTTCCCCATCCTCCACTGTTGCCTGAGGCCCAAGGGATGGGAGGGGTAGAAAAAGGTAAGGAGTAATGGTAGCGATCAGCAGTATCAATGTCCCGGTGTGGGGATGGATTGCAGTCCATCATGCTATCTCGGTGCACCTTTCCCCTTTCTGACATGAGCCTCCTCATTGCCCCATCCTCTGCTGTCTCTGGATGCCCAGGAGGTTGAAGGAGTAAATGGGGGAGCTTTCGAACTCAGAGGTGTTGATGTTGGTATAGGGGGTACAGAATGTCTGCTCAAAAAAGACAGATTCTCTCTTATGTCTGACAATTTATGTACAGTTCCCTCTTTAGCTACCACCAAAGAGTGTGATGGCCTCCATCTGTATAATATTTGATGGAACCAGAGATGGGCAATGAATGGGCGCAGTGATCTTCTCCACATCACTGTTGAATGCGTTAAGTCAGGGAAGGCCTGCACCGATGACGATTCAAACAATATCGGTTGGGGCCTTTAAACTGTGCCAGGAGGGCCAACCTATCCATGGAACTCTGTAATTGTAGTATGACATCTCTGGGGGAGTCAATAGGGGCCTTTGCGGCCTTTGGTATACTGAAAACATCTCAGAACCTGGGCAATTTATTATGCTGTGTCGAAAAGAGGTGTGAAAGAAGACGTTTTAGAAAAGGCGGGAGTTCAGCCGCTTCCACCTCTAAGGCGCATGTTCAAGCATCTCATTTTATTCTCCATGTGGCTGAGTTTCAATTGAGTGGCCTCCTGTTGCTTGTCCAGTTTCCGGTCATCCTTCTCAAGTGCGGTCATTCTTTCTTCCAGGACTGCTCCAGACCGCTCACCTTGGTGTGTAAGGTCTGCACATGTGTGCGTATCTCAGCCACTCCCCGGTCCATAATTTGGGATAGCTCCACCATCAATTTGTGAAAGTCACGTCTTGTGACCTAGAGTCCTCCTCCACATTTGGTCTCGTCGGGGGTGATGAATGGTGGCTGGTATGCCAGGTAAGCGCTGGGTAGATCATAGTCGGATTCATCAGAGAATTATGAATTATACCGTGGCGGCAGTTGGAGGCTTCTGGCCTGGGAAAGCCATGATAACAGCTCACCCATGTCTTGGAGTCCAGATTTGGATTTTGCTTCTTTGCCCGTTTGCACATGGTGCAGGGTGTCACACATCCAATAGATTACACTTATAAATTCAAAAAAAGTGGATTAATCGTCGAGTTTTGAAGGATCTAGCACCAAGTGAACGCGTCTAACCTTGTTGCCTGTCAAGCTCCGCCCCGTAATAAATACTTTTTAATGTAGACAAACCTTTGTGATATTTATATATATGTATTAATCTGGTGACACACCACACCTCTTTCCATTAAATATTGTGCTTGGATTTGATTCTTTAGATAGACCCAGAGAATAGCATTTCCTCAATTACTTTAAAAATGTAAAATCACTGTCCTCTCACAAATGCCACCAAATGTAAATCATAGATCATTGACTTTTGTTCCATCTCCAACATAAATCCTCTAATGTATATATTGTATATAATTTCTGCTGGACCACGTGCCACATTATTAAATTATAATCTGTGGAGATAGATGAGATAGTGTGAGATAGCAGTTGCTATTTTACCCATGCTTTATTCTAGGCCTCATCCTCAATGTTTATTTTAAGAAGTCTAGACTATTTGATCTTTGGTTCAATTTCTGCTTTCTCATCTATATATTTAATAGTTGCAGTACCATTTTTTTTTGGGGGGGGGGGGGGGTGTATCAAAAAGCTCACTATTGTTGCTGTAAAGCAACTTTCCTGAATATGAATATATATGAATGCTTCCCTTGAGGGAATACCATAGATCTCCACAAATTGGCCACATGGTCTCACGTTTCCTTTGTAAGAAATTTTACACTACTCTCCTACAGGGTTATTCTTTTGGGGAATGTGTGACAAATTAAGCACAGAGACAAGTGTATATAAAAAGGTATATTGTTATTAAATTGAGATACTGTTACTGGTTAAAACAGGAAATTACACAGTGAACACATTACACATAACTGGTTCATAATCAACAGGTAACAGAAAAAGGTATTCTTAAATTAAATGAATATCTTCTCCTTGTGCCTTCATCTTTGGTCTTCTGCTGGCCTTCACCCAAGAACAGACAAGACTAGCACCTCCAAAAAGTGGTTCACTCAACTAAGTATCCCAAAATCCCTCAGTCACCTCCCAGAAGGTTAAAGAACCAGTTCAAACTAGTGTTGGAGAAATCTGGTCTATGTAATAAATGCAACACCCTTCTCACATATCTTTTAGTAAATAAAGACTGGAAAGGTGAGTGAAAGGCTTGTTCCCACAATCTAAAGAAGTCATCTCAGCTGTAAACCGTTTGATGTCCACTTCTTGTGACATTAAAACTGCATTCCATTGTGAAACCAGATAATTATCTTAGTTAATTACACACATCCACCTAAAAGCATATATCTATATCTTAGATATAACATAACGTTTTTATAAAGGCACCCTATATTTCTTACACCTTTATCCAATAAATCATCTATTATTCCTATTCCCTTTTAACTCGTTCATGTATCTTTACTTCCTGGATGTTCAATGCTAAGGCTTCCAATGGAGCTTTTTCCATTATCTCATTTATCCCTATAGCCAACCCAAAAATGTAATTGATCTCTTACTATATTACTATTTATATTTTCCAAATACCTAATTCCTTTTATCTTGTTTTGACACAAATGCACTCTACATTGTTTAGACTGCATTTCCTGTTCTATTAAAAAACAATGTTCCTGTTTACCCTCTTCCACCTAAAGTTTATATAGGTGCATCAATAATGATCATACCTATAAGTCTTCAAATCAGGGAAGCCTAACCCCCCCCCCCCCCTTTTCGATTATTTAAGAATAATAATTATTTATTTATTCTTGTTATTTCCGCAGAAATGTCTGGGGTTCTCTTATCCATTCACCAGAAGCCATCTGTAACATTGGTGGTAGAGGAGAGTTGAACCCATGGTGTAGAGTAAGGATGAATTACTGGAAAGTAAAACACCCCGGCACCTGGAACCAGCATGCTGGTCTTAACCCCGACAGCCCTGTACCCGAAGTTTGAGCCCAGCAAAACAATTGTCAGGCATTTGTGTGACACCACCAGAAACAAGGTAGAAAACAATTGGGTACAGGCTCAGGTGCTGTCGGACAACAGGAAGGACAGAATGACGGACAAAGTCAACAAACAGGCGGCAATAGGTGCAAGCAGAACACAGGGACAAACAATGAATCAGGCAGAGATTCGGAGGAGCAAGCCAAAGTCAAAACCGAAGCATTCACAAAATAGAAAAGCAAGAGCACAATAGAGCCACTGATAATTATGAGAGGCAGGGAACTGAGAAAAAATGAGGGCATATATAGGTTTGCGTAAAACAGGACCCTCCCAGAAGATAATTAGTTAAATAGGGAACTCACTCTTTAAGGGGACAAATCATTTTCGGAAAGATGTTCAGTGAGCATGGTAATATATAGGACCTTAATACATTCAATCTACTCAACAACAAGACAGTAAGCCCTTCCCACTCATTTAATTGTTGTTTTATTGTTTTAATAAGGGGTATAAAATTTGCCCTCAAAATATCTCCAATATCCGCAGGTAGCACAATCCCGAAAGACGTAATGACCTCTATTGTCTAATTAAATATAAATTGATTTTCAGAGCCTGTCGAAACTCTGGCTAACAAGTTATACACATGGCCTGTGATTTACTTATATTCAACTTACAATTTGAGACAAACCCATATTATTTTATTTCACTCAGAAACAAAGGTAAATATGTTTCAGGACATGTAAGGGTAAGTATCACGTCATCAGCATAAAGACTCAATATATATTCATCATTCCCAATAACTAAGCCCTTTATATCCCACACTGTCTGATTTTAATTGCCAAAGGGTCCAGATATATATTTAAATCAGAGGAGCCAAAAGGGCACCCCTACTTTGTGTCATATATAACTTGAACTATTTTGATTCAAAACCCTGTTCAGTATAGTTTGCTGAAGGTTTTTTTTATAAGGCTAATATAGAATCTCTAAATTTGCCTCCAAATCCCCAAACTGACTCCTCCTCTCCTCCTCCAGGAATTTCCAACATACTCTATCAAATGCGTTCTGTGCTTCTAGAGAAAGCAATAATAATGGAATACATTTCTTCTCCACATAATTCATGATATTCAAGATCTTCCTAGTAAAGCTATTTGCTGGTCTTCCTTTTACAAAACCTACTTGATCCTGGTAGATTATGTAGGAAATTATTACTTTTAGCCCATTTGTCCACACTGACAAATAGATTTTGATATCGGCATTTATATTGGACAATAGTGCGTTTAGTCAGATCTTTCCGTGTCTTTGGTATTGGGTAAATCACAGATTGCGTCATTTGATTTGGAATATCTTTAGTATCTCTAATATCATTATACACATCTAATAAATTATGTTGAATCACTTCACACATAGTTTTATAGAAATTGTTAGAGGTACCCATCATCAGGGCCTCTCACAATTCCCCAAAATAATTCCTGATACTCTCAATATCCTTTTGTTTTCCTGGAATGTCATTTACAGATGAAAAATATCTCCCAAAAGCATCTCCAATTTGCTCTGGACTTATATGGATGTGGCCCTTATCAATGGTGAAGAAGCTTAAGCATGAATATAGGTATAAGATATACGATAAGGCATGGACTAATGAAAGTATTGCGAAAATTGGTTAGACTAGATGGACTGAATGCACGCATTGTGCAAACCTACAAGAACAATACTTTAAACTTATGTACCGATGGTACTTGGTACCCACACGCCTATTCAAGTTTCATCATTTGCCAGATGATTTAAGCTGGAGAGGTTGTGGTGGTCAAGGATCTCAGTTTCATATCTGGTGGGAATGTCCCAGATTAATGGAGTTGAAGGGATGGTTGATTACTACCTGTCAAGAGATCTTTGGTCTACCACTGAACCTACTGCCTCAGACATTCTTGTTCCATATGGACACTCCGTATAGGGATAAACATAGCACTATACCAGGGGTGGCAAACTCAAATTTATCGGGGGCCGCATCAGTAGTATGGTTACCCTCAAAGGGCCGGTTGTATAGGATTATGCATCTACTCTTTATTATCATGAATAATTGCCTCTGCATTCAGTTGCTACTGGTTTTAATAATAATTTAAGTAATAACTAGCCTTGAAAACAGAAGCCTAGGAAGAATAATAGCAAGCATGGGTCAGGACTGCACTAAGTACACAGTGCATGGGTCAGGACTGCGCTAAGTACACACAGTGCATGGGTCAGGATTGCGCTACGTATACAGTGCAGCGGTCAGGATTGCGCTAAGTACACAGTGCATGTGTCAGGATTGCGCTACGTATACAGTGCAGCGGTCAGGATTGCGCTAATTACACAGTGCATGGGTCAGTAATAGTGTGCCAGTCAGAGCCCAGTAATAGTGTGCCAGTCAGTGCCCAGGAATATTGTAACAGAGCCCATTAATAGTGTGCCAGTCATTGCCCAGTAATAGTGTGCCAGTCAGTGCCCAGTAATAGTGTGCCAGTCAGATCCCAGTAATAGTGTGCCACTCAGTGCCCAGGAATATTGTAACAGTCAGAGCCCAGTAATATTGTGCCAGTCAGAGCCCAGTAATATGGTGTCAGCCAGAGCCCAGTAATATAGTGCCAGCCAGAGCCCAGTAATATAGTGCCAGCCAGATGCCCAGTAATATAGTGCCAGCCAGATGCCCAGTAATATAGTGCCAGCCAGAGCCCAGTAATATAGTGCCAGCCAGATGCCCAGTAATATAGTGCCAGCCAGATGCCCAGTATTATAGTGCCAGTCAGAGCCCAGTAAAATAGTGCCAGCCAGATGCCCAGTAATATAGTGCCAGCCAGAGCCCAGTAATATAGTGCCAGCCAGAACCCAGTAATATTTTTCCTGCCAGATTCATCTGCATTCAGTTACTACTGGTTTTAATAATAATTTAAGTAATAACTAGCCTTGAAAACAGAAGCCTAGGAAGAATAATAGCAAGCATGGGTCAGGACTGCACTAAGTACACAGTGCATGGGTCAGGACTGCGCTAAGTACACAGTGCATGGGTCAGTATTGCGCTACGTATACAGTGCAGCGGTCAGGATTGCGCTAAGTACACAGTGCATGGGTCAGGATTGCGCTACGTATACAGTGCAGTGGTCAGGATTGCGCTAATTACACAGTGCATGGGTCAGTAATAGTGTGCCAGTCAGAGCCCAGTAATAGTGTGCCAGTCAGTGCCCAGTAATAGTGTGCCAGTCAGTGCCCAGGAATATTGTAACAGTCAGAGCCCATTAATAGTGTGCCAGTCAGTGCCCAGTAATAGTGTGACAGTCAGTGCCCAGTAATAGTGTGCCAGTCAGATCCCAGTAATAGTGTGCCACTCAGTGCCCAGGAATATTGTAACAGTCAGATCCCAGTAATATTGTGCCAGTCAGAGCCCAGTAATATTGTGCCAGCCAGAGCCCAGTAATATAGTGCCAGCCAGATGCCCAGTAATATAGTGCCAGCCAGAGCCCAGTAATATAGTGCCAGCCAGAGCCCAGTAATACAGTGCCAGCCAGAACCCAGTAATATTTTTCCTGCCAGATGCCCAGTAATATTGTAGGGATTAATAAAAGTTGGTAGTAAAGGTAATTTAAGACATGGTGGTGATAGGGAGTTTAGGAACAATAATTACCTCACAATATGTGAGAATATATAAATCTAAACCCATAGGAGGTGGGATCCAAGACAACTAGAAAGTTAAATCACTATTAACCTCAGTCATATTATAGCAACATCTATATTAGTACAAGCAAATCTATTTTTACTAGATTATAATACTGCCAACTGTATGCTGAAATATTGTGATTGGTTTTATATTTGTACGTTTGCATATTTCCTTCTTCTTTTTGTGTTATCAACTGTTTTATTTTTAACTAATAATGAAAATAATAAAGATGTATTGAACATGAATGGTCTATATCTGCTGACACATTCTATGGCTCCTCTTTTACCCCCTTGTATGTGTCGCTCTCCACCATTACCCTCTTGTATGTGTCTCTATCCTCCTATATACCCTTGTATGCCTTTCTCCTCCTACATCCCCCTTGCATGTCTTTCTCCTCCTATCTTCCCCTTGTATGTCTTTCTCCTCCGATATCCCCCTTTTTTATGTACCTCCTCCGATATCCCCCTCTTATATGTCCCTCCTCCGATATCCCCCTCTTTTATGTACCTCCTCCGATATCCCCCTCTTATATGTACCTCCTTGCATGGCTTGCATTCCTTGTGCATACTGATGACTCAGAGCATTGAAACATGATGTTCTGAGTTATGCTATGATTGCCGAGGCAGAGCTGACTAAGGTCTGATAATGTTGCATGAGATCAGATTCCAGCTGCCTGCGCGGTACGTGATTCGAGCACTAGAATGTGATAGTTGGATGGGGAACAGACTATAATCTTTTAAATCGGCACCCTCCTGCACCTCACAACATATGACATTGCACTAGATGCTACACACCTATATTGACATATTCGTGTCAGCCCCACTAGCGCCACCTTAGCCTCTGAAATTAGCCCTTAAAAAATGGTTTCCCTAACAAAAAAATAACCAGCATTAAGTATTTTTAAAATTTGATTACAGGTACAACTTGAATAACCGAATACTGAAACATGAGATCACAGAGAGTGAGGAGTATATGTGCTCATCAAAATGCAAACTTGGGGGGCGTGTCCTAGCATGCAACGAGGCTGGCAGCACAGTGAGAGAGCTCCCATGAGGACAGGGGACGTTCTCATATTATTCAATTGAACGGAAGAACATACCTGAGATTATAACACTGACCGAGATGTCTACCAGCCGCCAAAGGAGAAATCAGGAGAAAATGCTGAGATTCCTCACCCCAAGAGGAGCAAAAAGACCTCCAAACTTACCGGAGGCTTTGGCCCAAGATGGCGACCGGGTGGAAAACGAGGAAGACGACATATCAGAGATAGATGATGCAGCCTCTTTACCCTCTACCCCGGCCAATATCTCTATGGGGGACATGAAAAAAATGTTTGGGATATTACGAACGCAAATTAAGGACGACATACAGGCTTTTACATTTATTTTTAAATATTTTTATTTATTCACCGCAGAGCTTAAAGAATTGGGGGACAGAATGGACAGAGTTGAGTCCAAAATGGATGACATGATTTCTGTCCACAACTCACCAGCGGATGGTCAGTCAGACCTCCAAAAAGAAGTGAGATGGATGAAAGAGAAAATTGGAGAACTAGAAAAACCGTTCACGACGGAACAATTTAAGATTAAGGGGAGTGCCAGAAGATGTGTGTCCAGAGTGCCTACAAAAATGGGCCCTTGACTTATTCTCTACTTTGCTACCAGGCGCCAAAGCAGACGATCTGCTTATAGATAGGATTCATGGGAGGGCGCTTAAACCGATTACCCTAGCGCTTAGATCCGCAAATGTGAAATACAAATGGGGATTCCCAGTAAATCATCGCCACCAGAAATGGGCAGACCAGCATGATTTCCTCGATGGAAGAAGGTCTTCGCTGCCTTCAAAGATGGAACATACTGATACTGAGCCCAGATGACCGAAGCCATAGCAAAAAGCTAAGGCTAGAAAGAGATTGGGTTGCAGTCCCTCCGTCACCAAAGAGCGGCTGCAGTGCAGATTCCCAGGAGTCAAACACCTTGAGAGTGGGAAATTGATTGCTTTATTGAAGCTTATCACCATCGGGCTGATTCATGGCCAGTTAAACATGGCTCACCTAACTGTATAGACCTACGAACAAAATCAGTTTAACAGCAATTTGATCAATGACATTTCCAAAGTATGTTTCTTTTTTTGGATGATGTGCTTATTATCTGGATTATACCTTGGGGGACAAACACCTATCTCCTATACTCATCACTATGTTGAGAAGTCGATACGGATATGTCTGCCTGAAAGGAGACGGAGAAACAGACAGAGAAGCAAAGAAGACAATGGAAAAGAAAATGGAAAAGTTTGTCTATGATGGGATGGAGGTGGATATGCTACGATGGACCTTTATATTGTGTAACTCCTATTTGTCAAATTTTTCAGATATAACTAGAACCCAGGTGCCAAAAAAAAAAAAAAAGGGGAGGGGAAACATTTTGACAATACATAATTGTACCTATCTCCAATAATTAAATAAGCATAACTGTATAGAGTAACCCCCTAAAAGTCTCAGAAAAGCTGATAGATCCGTACATTAAGTAAAGAAATAATCCTGCATAATAATGTTTCATGGGAGTACAAATAGGGAATGCAATTTCCGAATGTCTTTGATCGAGTGGTGATGCTATGCCTTTAGTTTATAGTTTGGTTAGCTTATCTATACGATTCCGTTAATTATGTTGAACAGCATTTTAATGTTCCTCAAGTTTGTTCTTTATCTGAGGAGCCACACTGTTCTCCAAGACCCCTGACCAACCCCCCCCCCCCCCCTGTATGGGTACAGGACTTAAACTGACGACCAGTTTGATATGAGACCTGTTATGTTATATGCTCTTACAAGGTCTAATATTGGCCATTCAATGGCGCTTGTCCTTTTAATTTTTTACTACACTTTTTCTAATGTTCTCCTTTATATATACTATTTCTCTTTCTATTGCCCACCTTTTTTCTTCCAGCTCCAAAAGTATGCAGTTTCTGAAAGCTCGGCTTTGGGAAGCCAAGGATATCCCCTAACAACAAGGAATCATGTCAGCGCAATAACTCTACATGGTATGAAAGTTGTTCTATGGAGCATGGCCTTTACAACTGCTACATTCCAGAAGTATTTAAATCCGAAGGGTCGTGAGTACCACCTTCCGCATTTTACCACATTCTATAAACAATTCATAAGATACTATGAGTTACCAGCAAACACTTTCACACTCAAAGATGAGTATTGTTTAAGGAAGCCCACATCGCCAAAGCGCAAATTATATGTGCGCAGGAAACGCAATTTGCAAAAAGCAAAAATTCCCCAAATGGCAACTAAACATTTTCCACTAGTGTTTCACTCCACAAAACATAAGAAAAAAGCAGGAGTATCAATCTGGATACATAATTCCCTAGCAGTGTCCATAAAGTTAGTCAACAAAGACAAGAGAGGTCGGTATCTGATAATACAATTAACCATCAATAATTTACCGTATACTCTAGTTAATATTTATGCACCTACTTCTGGATCTGCACAATATGTCAAATCCATTATTGATAAGGCGACGTCTATTAAATCAGGGACTATAATTGTCTGTGGGGACCTTAACACTCCCGACTTAGATACCTCATCTAATCAAACGGCTAAACGCCTTATACAAACTAGATCTCAAAGCCGCATTATGCAAGAGATGATGGCAGAAAATCAGATATATGACGTTTGGCGCACTACGCACTGCTCAGAAAGAGACTACACCTTTTTTTCAGCAGTCCACCTCTCATACTCAAGATTGGACTCTTTTTTGACAGATAAAAATGCTTTGCAGAGAGTTGTAGGCTGCAAGATAGGCTCCATCCAATGGTCAGACCATGCTCCGGTTTATCTGACCCTTTCAGAGACATTTCCGTACAGAGGTAGAGGTGCTTGGCGTTTAAACGATTATCTTCTGTCCCATCAAGAGTCTCAGACAGCAGCAAAAAGTAAACTTGCTGAATACTTTACACTTAACGACTCACCTGAAACATCATCTGAAATAATTTGGGAAGCACATAAGGCAGTCCTGAGAGGTTATTTTATCTCTCAGGCCTCCCATCCCAAAAAACAAAGGGAAAAAACTTTGATTTTTTTGCTCTCTGAATTGGAGACCTTGGAAACCCAAAGTAAGGCTAACCCTTCCACCCAGAGAAGCAAAAAAATCCAATACATTAGAAATGAGATTCAAAACTTACAAATACAATGATCGCATTTTATGCTTAAAAAATTAAAGCAACATTACTATACTAATAACAACAAAGCAGGGAAGTTATTGGCCAAGAGGCTTAGGAAACAAGAAGCTAAACAGGCAATTCCATTTTTGTTGTCAGAATCAGGAGAAAAAATCATGAACCCTGCCAAAATCCCTGATATATTTGCACAATACTACTCAAAATTATATAATTTGGTAGAGGATAATTCCACGACCCAGCCGAATGCAGATGCTATAAACAAATTTCTGGAAAAATTAAAACTCCCCCAACTCACTGCGCAACAGTGTGAAACCCTTAGCTCTCCTTTTACATTAGAGGAATTACAGCTCAGTATTAAGAGTCTGCCATTAAACAAAGCTCCAGGCCCGGACGGCTTTGTGAACCTATATTATAAAACTTTCTCTACCCAGATTACGCCCTTTCTACTAAGAGTCTTTAATGAATGCAGTAGGAAGGGCAATTTCCCAACCACTATGTTGTCTGCCCATATATGCACCCAACCAAAGCCAGGGAAAGTTCATGCCCAAAGTTTAGACCTATTTCCCTTTTAAACACAGATGTGAAATTGTACGCCAAACTATTAGCCAACAGATTCAAAAACATTCTCCCCTCACTTTTACATTATGACCAAGTAGGGTTTGTAAGTGGCCGCCAAGCTTCTGGCAACACAAGAAAAGTCCTTAATATCATATCTTGGTTACGTAAACAAAAAAATCCTAATTTATTATTGGCAATTGATGCCGAAAAGGCTTTCAACCGCCTCCATTGGAAATTTTTAATGTCAGTCCTAAAGAAATGTAATTTTCCATCCATATATATAACAGCAGTCCTAGCTCTATACTCCTCCCCATCTACTACTGTATCGTATGCAGGTTTCTTGTCGAAACCCTTTAAAATAACCAATGGATCCAGACAGGGGTGCCCGTTATCTCCTTTGGTTTATGTTTTAGCGCTGGAACCTCTGACAGAAGCCATCAGAGCCCACCCTGATATAAAATTAATTAGTTTTACCCACAATCTGGAATCGAAATTAGATCTCTTCGCAGATGACATTTTGATGCCATCACTGACCCTGAAATTTCTCTCCTCCAAGAATATAGTTCCATCTCAAACCATAAAGTTAACACGACAAAGACACAAGCCCTCTCTATAGGTCTTCCACCTCATATAGTAAATTCCCTTAAATAGCAGTATCCTTTGGATTGGAGGACGAAAAGTATAGTGTACCTAGGAACTAAATTAGCAAAAAAAAAAACAAGATCTTTTGGAGCTTAATCTCAAACAATTGTGGAATACAACAAAACAGGATATGTTCCTATGGCCAAAAGTTTTTTTCTCATGGTTGGGCCGTAACACTATAATCAAAATGACTGTCCTTCAAAAATTCCTATATCATTTTAGGACATTGCCTATACATATACCAAAGAAATTACTTCAGGAAATTCAAACATCCCTTCAAAAATGTATCCATGGTAACAAACCCACCAGGATAGCAAATAAGTGGCTGATGACCCCCCCGAACCAAGGTGGCCTGGGCATCCCTTCCATTCCCAATTATTATTACACCATGCTAGCCCGGGTAGAATTGCATGGGTTTACATGGAAGATATAATAATGGCCCCCCATCGAGTTTGTGATGCTTTATGGGGCACTAAACTCCCACTGTCAATGACTATACCAATTCTACCTAGTACAAAAACGTCCTATACCACCTGGTCCCACTACACAGATTTAATTGGGGAATTAGCTAAGTATACACCTGCCACTCCTATCAAATCTCTGGAGCTGAATATTCCCAACTTATCCCTAACTTCCTGGTGTACTGCAGGAATCTGTAAGTTGGATGACTTATATGACCATTTCCATATAAAACAATTTGACGTTCTGGCAGAACAATTTCATCTGCTGCTCACTGACCACTACAAATACTTGCAAATCAGACATGCTTTACAGAAACAACCAAATATGTTACTAGATGAGACATACAGCCCTCACAAAATCACTCATATCTGCCTGCAACCAATGACAGCTAAAAAGATTTTATCAATATGCTACTCAGTCGCCTCCCCACCGAGATTGCACGCAAATTTCCCTTTTACAGCCATATTGGAACAGGACCTGTTAAAGTCCCTCACGCCCACTCAATGGAAACAAGCTCTTACATTTCCGAAGAAAATATCCCACAGAGCAAATCATCTAGAACTATCCAAGAAAGTGCTGTATCGGTGGGATCTGGTCCCCAGCAGACTGGCGAAGATGTATCCCAATGTACTAGATCTATGTTGGCGCGGATGTACAAGTCCTGGAAGCATGTTACACATCTGGTGGTCATGCCCACATATTCAATCCCTCTGGGATAAAGCATTTGATATAATCCATAAAACTACTTCAAAACCGGTGTGGAAATCACCAGAATTAGCGCTGTTACACGGTTTTCCAGATAAAATGACACATATACAAAAGATCATTATAGGTCTTAACAACAAAAATGCTTATAGCAAGCAACTGGAAAACAGCAGAGGTACCATCAATAAGAGAATGTATCATCTTACTCATTTTAACCTACAGATGGAAAAACTTCATTATACTGCGGTGGAAAATATATGACGAAGTTCAAACAGTGTGGATGTGTCATTATAAACCATTGATTGAAAGGAGTGATTCCCCAATCACCTGAGATACTTAAGACTTCACCCTATACCATTAGAAGATTCCTTACCTCTCCGATTATTTTCCATTCTGCATATCTTCTCCATTCCCCTTACTATCTCTTCTAACTTTCACCCTTTTTCCCCTCTCCAGTTTTTTATTTTATTTTATGTATATAATTTCATAATTTTATAATTTTATAATTCTGTTTTATTTATACCCAGTGTGGGATTGGATAGATGTGCTGATTTTCAATTCTATAACGTTGAAGTAAGTACAGGATTGACATCTCATTTATGTCCTAGCGCAATTTGCCTATTATCTACTCAGTGTTAACTACAGTTTTTTACATGCCATACTGTGTATATTATGCATATTATGATTTTCTGTGAATTTACGTGTATTTTTGTGTATCTTGTGATATTCTAATAAAAACTACATTTGGGAAAAAAAATGCAAACTTGTGGAAGATAGCAAGAGTAGATCACCCACATCAAGGCAAATAAATTAATATAAGCACCTCGAGATACAATCTCTACCCCACACATGATCGATATCTGATTTGGTGTCATTTAATTTTTATCTGATTTTGTTTTATTGAGTAGCAATCATTTACAGTAATATATGATAAAAAATAATTCATAGTAAACAATGAATTGTCTTTCAGGGGTTATAAAATGATAACTTGTAATGCAAATGTTTTATTTACAGATAATTTCATGCTGGTTCTGGATAGTGGTTAGTATATTGATATTATACATGAAACATGTTATTTTACAAACTTTCATCCATGTAAATAGAACTCACAGTGGCAGTACCATGATAAACCCAGAAAGAAATACAGAGCATAACATAACTCATCAATTTTAACTAAGCATAAGTAAATCTTTTAAAATTACAATAAGGTGTGAGAAACAATAGAAGTTTTACAAAATCAAAAGCACCACTTCAAAAACACACATGTGTTAAGATCACTCCATCTCAGTTAGACACTTGTCTATTTGTTCATGATTAAATAGCATCTTCGCTGTCCAGTGGTCAAATTGAGAGAACAGGGGTATTCTTCTTCTCTCTGGTTGCACTTTCCGCAACTGCGGGCACGCCATGACTACCATAACACAGGAACAGGAAGTTGCCAGTACTCCATGGAAAGAAATGCAGGACTCCAAACTAAGAATAAAACAACTTCCTTTATTGTAGAAAAAAAAATATAAAAACTGGCACAGTGAGGGGAACACTATAGGTTAGACTTGCGCCAACACCTCACGCATTTAATGCAGATTGCACTTAAGTCTAGCAGGGATAGCCTGGACCCCATTCATAAGAATTTCTTATGAATGGGGACTCTAGTTCGGTTTATAGAAAGCCAATAGTATTACATGTATTCTAGAAGCCGAAAGCCTATAAACCGAAGGTCGTTCGGTTTATAGACTTTCAGTTTATAGAATACATGTAATTCTATGCTATTCTATAAAAAATGAAGTTTCGGCTTATAGAATACATGTAATACTATTGGCTTACTATAAACCGAACTAGAGTCCCCATTCATAAGAAATTTATAAGATATTCCCATGTAGCCCACAAGTGGCAGAACGTACCAAATAGGTTGATAAAGTGGAAAAAATGCATCTCCTGTGAGGTGTTGTTTGTCCTGACCAGTGATTCATTTGTATTTTAACTGTATGATGACTTTTGTTGTTGGCCTTGTTGGGCACCTTGAGGACTAAAATTAACAGTGAGTGACTGTGAACTGCAGTCATCAATGTTTATCCTGTAAATGTAGAGAGAGAAAACAATCATAATTGATAAATAGAGTTCACAGAATTGGAAGCAAATTCACAAATAATTTTAAAAAAGTTATAAATAGTCAAACATATCCCATTGAAAGTTATTAAATTGCATATCGAACCACAGGTAATGTCATCAAGCGGAGATACCACCGACATAATTAAAGAACAAAAAGGGGATGTAGGAAGTCCACGCTTTTTTTCCTTCCAACTACAAAGCAGCCCACATATCACATTGAATACAACTACCATTTTAATATAGATGGCTCCAAATTTAAACAGACTTAAACCCCTATGTATGGCATAGTATGTACGGATCCCTGAAATCAAAACCCCACACCCAGAAATTAGCCCGACTATTAATCACTTAATCACATTTTGGAACTCCACTAATGTCAAAATTATACTAACATTGACTCATACTAAAATGATTCTCATTTATTATAATCCTTCATCATCAAAATAAGTTAATCCTTCCTTATTTAATTGGTGGACATCAGTAGGCACACATCTACTAATGGACTTCACACCCTATGATAAAATACCATCATATAAAGAATTAAAAGTTACTCTCCAAATGCCACCAAAAGAATATTTCAATCACTCAAAGTTAGAATAATCGGTACAATCATATAATAGATAAAATCTCTCATGGACCCCTAAAATGTTTGAAACATATTCCAGAAAAACTACACAGCAAAAAACAATAATCTCAAATTCCTACACACACAGAATGGAAAACCATTGCCCCACAAACCCAAACTACCAATGCCAATGGGAACATGATTTTGAAGAATCACTCCAAAAAAACAAAAAGAATGGACAGGGATTCTGAATAATATCTTCGGGAAAACTGCCCACATTGGCGAGCACAAATGAACAAATCTCTGCTATAGAGGACGCGGAACAATACAGTACATATAAAACATATGTGGTGGAACTGTCCAGCAATACAACTCTGTTGGACATAAGACAATAAAGTACTAAATACTACAATCAGCATTTATTAGTCTCATCTACACAGCAGTCAGACTTTCCATCAACAAAATTGCAACAATTAACCGCAAATGTCCATGAAATCACACATACCTACTTATCAAATTGGCAACCTTGGATAACCACAATAGACCACAGATCTTAACTCTGTGAAATATCAGTTGACTATTTCAACTTAACCTCTCCCCAAATCTTTCCTCTCTCATTTACATTTACACACTTATAGATCCATAACATAAGAAACTAAAACACTAGCCAAATTAAACAGTTTTTCTCTCCTTTTTTCCCCTCTGTCTCTCTTATCTTAACCTCATCTTATTTTATCCAAATCATATACCCCCAAATATATACATACCAATCACCAATGTAATATGAATTAATAGATCTCCTATTTATATAACTTAAATTAACTATTACTGTAAACTTCCCTTCCCCAACTGTTTTCTGTATGCCAAATGAGAGGTGTTTATGAAATGTGATAAGACATTTATAAAAAAATAAATAATGCATTCTGCTTACAAAACATATTATATAAACACATCTACTCCACTTTGAACATACTTTATGACATGTTGTATTGCTCTGGAGTCAAACACATCCAAATTCTGAGCTCCAAGAAATAGGGAGACCAAGGGAGGAAAGAGGAACATGGATTTAGTGTAAACATATGGGCTTTATGTGAATATTTTATTTGCCAACATCATGTGACCAGTTCGTGGATGCTGCATGACATTACACAAAGTGACCCCTCAAGATTGAGCTCCGGCCCACTCTGTGTACTACTCATGCATTTAGACTATGTGTCTCATGGACATACATAGTTTAAACTTAATAGTTTACCACTGGAAAAAAAACTTTAAAACAAAAAGAGTAGATGCAGACGCTCAGTGCAATCCACCAGAAATGGTTGGAACAATTACAACTTTAATTATTATGTAACGATGATGCAATCGGCCATTCAATATTACAATTGGTAGAAATCTAGAAAAAAGAGAGATAAGATTTTCATCGTATAACTGTAAAATGTCAGGGTTATAGTACTGTATATTAATGCCATGTATACAGAGATAAGCAGGCTCATCAAAGTAAATATGATTTTCCTTCCCAAAATATGGCACCCAAAAAGAGATATGGATGGAGAAACACATTAAATATAACTTTTCCAACAAATTTATTGCTTGTAAAATGTTTTACAAATAGATTTCCAGCATCCACAAGTAAAAGACACATCAATCAAAACTATTCAAATATTCTAGCAGTTCAGTGCACAAAATGCAATAATATTAATGTTACAGCTTAAATTAACATGCTATGATTTCACCGGTTTAAAAAAAATTGAGCATAAATGCATGCATATGTTATTGTTTTACAGATTGTGTGTTACTATTGGCCTTATTTGCTACTAACTGAAAGTTGGCCCTTAACTGTTCACAGTACATTTACTTCCCATGTACATGAACCCAAACCTTGAGATTGGTCTTTTTGCTTCCACAGTGACACAGGTAACTTTCTCAGTTCCAGTTCCTACACCCACTTATACACACTTATACACGCTAACAAATATTGTCCAGGACAAGTGCAAAACGTGTTATTGAGCAGAAACAGGAAGTGATCTAGTGCTCCATAGATGAGGCACATGCAGCATTGTTAGTTGTTTGCTAACTGCTTCAGGCATTATTATTGTCGGTTACACATTTATATGATTTAAAGACATTATTTGAATTTACTGGATCCGTTTTCTGGAACTTTTTAATTAATTGTGTTGATATCGACTGTGGTTGCTGACTGGATTCCAGTTTGTTTATTTTTTGAAGCACAGGTCATATTTAGAGTTGAGCGGACACCTGGACACATTCGGTTTATAGACTTTCGTTTTATAGAATACATGTAATGCTATTGCTATTCTATAAACCGAAAGTCTATAAACCGAATGTCGTTCGGTTTATAGACTTTCAGCTTATGGAATACATGTAATGCTATTGGCTTTCTATAAACCGAACTAGAGTCCCCATTCATAAGAAAATCTTATCAATTGCTATCTAATTGCTATCTGATTGCTATCTAATTGCTATGTGAATTAAACCCTATATGACTTTCTTCAGAAGTCCTGTGAGTGCATTTTCTACATTATTTGGATTTTGTATTTATTGATGCAAATTGCACCCAAGCATGTTTTATATTGATGACGAACGCTATGCAGAGTGCTTGTACTTTGGATTGATATATATATATATATATATATTATATAGTTATACATTATCATTTATCATCGCATACACCAGCAATCACAGCTCTTGTGATATAACAATACCAGTGATGTCATGCCAGCTATAGGTTGGCATCATATCACCGGTTATTGTTCAGCTGTTAGGTTATATGTACCCTACCGCCATCATCCCATGTGTATCACAATACTATTTCTTGTCCACGGTGTGGATGTCCATATTGTTTGACAATGCACCATTGTCCATACAATCATTGTGCATTGGAAATTGTTAAGTGCCTGATTAATTTATGAATATGTTGTAGTTTTCACAAAAAGAAAGAATACAGAAAGTAAATAAGCAAAATATCCGTTACAGATGGGGATGTTCAACTAAGTTTCGGTTTAATTATGATGGAAAGACCGGTTGGGTACAACAGTTATAAACAATCATCTGTGCTTTAATTTATACATTTTTGTATGTCACGATTCCTATTTGTACTAATTATAAATATAGATGAATATGGTCAGTATAGAACTCAATTGCAGGAAATGGTAACAATAGGTAGAATATCAGCAGAGGAAGAATCTCAATTATATAAACGATTCAACTTTTAACAAGTGATCATCAGCACTGCATTGGTTAAACTGTTCAGCAGGAGGAGTGGAATACAAACAATTGAATCTCAGCACTGAAATGGTTAAACAGTCCAGCAGTAGTAGGAAGGCAATCAAGTTTTCAATTGCAAGGTATGAATGGAAGCAACATGGAATGAATGATTTGCAATTAAGTGAAATCCAGCAATGCAAGAGTGAAACAGTTCAACATGGTAGGATTTGAGGAAAAACAAATCAGTAACTGATGAATAACTTAGCTGAGGTGTAAGCTGAAGGATGGTCAAAATACAAGCCGTGTTCAAGTGCAGGAGACTTCAGGAGATGCGTGTGGATAAACCGAAGTCGGGGTTAAAGCAAGCAGGTAAGTCGAATAGCCGGTCCGTGTTCAGTATAGGAGAAGTCAGAGTAGTTTTATCCAAGCCGGGGTTCGTATAAGGTGAATTCGAAGAGTTTCTTCCGGTTTAAAGGTATAAGCCGAATGAGGAGAGTTGAGCTGACAGACCATGTGGAACGAAGATTACTCAACATTTGAATAGTGGCGCGGTTTCCTTATATAGCGTAGGAATACCGTGTCACTGAGAGGGGAGGAGACTATGCTAACAACAGGGAATTCTGACAGTGTATCATTTTTTGTATCATTTTAAAAGCTGGTCCATGACAAAAAAAATGATACCTCCAACTATAACTTTAGCAGGTTTGTGGAAGCACTTTATCATATAAAGCACAGAAGTACTTAGATTAAGAGACAAGTTTGTTTAAGATGTAACTGTGGTTTCTTTTTATGTGGTAAATAGAATCTGTGTATGACATCACCTTGTGGCTTGATATGCAAATAACATATTTCCCATTGAAAGTAGCTTATTTGCATGTCAAGCCACAGGTGTTGTTATCAACAATTTCTTTGCAATGAATAGATCATTTTTATTCTCTACATTCACCGTGTAAAGAAAACTTAGCTGATAGAGTCCCTTCAACTCCTTTCCACCTGTAGGATGGTCTATGCCACCCTTATTTGCAGTGCCCAAAAGCTTGTAGGACAGCATAGAACATTCTAGAACAGCTCATTGGCCTCAGCCTGACATGGAAAATGTAGCCGAGTGAGCACCAGCTACATTTTACATAAACTCGCAGTGCCCAAACTTCCGTGTTCGGGCATGTCTTCGCGACATAACACATCTTGGCAGTTTTGGCAGGGACCCAGAGGGTCTGTAAAGGGACACACGGGCTCTGTGATTGGGGCTAGGAGCACAAAGACACCGTTTTGGTGCTGTGGTCCTTAATGACCAAAGCACCATCCGGCGTGAAAAGGTTAAATATCAGTCATGGTGTATGTCATCACAGAAATCCACAACAAGACTAGCTGCCTCTTACGCGTTTCGTGCCCTGGAGAACATATTCATAAGCTGTCATGACTGTTTTGACTAAATGTTTTATAGTCATTAGACCAAAGGTTACACCCTTAACAGGTGAAACCTATCTAATTAAATTAGACTAAATGGTCATGGTGGAAAGGCAGGGACATGTAGGGTAAGAGAGCACTTTAAAAAAAACCTTTGTGTTAAAACAAAACGTAGATATTAGCTTATTGATCTCCCTTTTTAAATGGATTTTTAACTTATGATTTTAAATCTATAAATACAAAAACATATATATCATATTTCTAAAAGATGACTTTATGCATTACAATTAGATAGAACCAGATCATTATTATATGTTTTTCTTAATTAAGACCATTACAATCAACGCATATATGCACTGTGTTTTTTCTGTCCCTCAATGCATCATATACTTGTGTGATCTCACTTCACAATCGCATTAAATAAATGTGAGTTCAAAATATATATACTGTAAATGGTAAAAGAAGCTGCATAAAGCATTAACTCGCTGTATGCATGTTCCAATGTTCAAATGAACACCATGTGTTCCAACCTTTACCCCTTTTACCCCCTGACAATGTGAGGCACTGGGGGCATGGCTTTAGTCGGGAAGGAGACACACTGGAGATTAAAAATCAGAATCAAGGGATTGCAGTCCCCCACCAGAAGCAATGCTCAGTAATGCCCATATAAAGGGGAAATCATGAGTCATCTGTGACAATGATGTGCAGTGGGTACCCATGCATCTACCTGGAGATGACTTTGTGAACATGTGCTCTGGGCATTCAACACAATGTGAGCAGCGTGATTGGCTTCAATGAGATGCTGGGACTGCAGTGGTGTACAGTAGGGGTATAGTATGCCACACATAAAGGTGGTGCCAGATCAACATATTTTTCTGAACTGTTAGGTAAATTAAAAACACTTTTAAAATGTAGTTTGTTTTTTTGTAGTTCTTTTATATCTTGGGTATGTGTTATTTTTTATTATTGTAAAGTTTTGTATAAAGCAAATATATTAGATATGTTTATAGGATTGTGTGCCATATTCTTATTTGATTTGAAGGGATCGAAGTTATATCAGGTTCATGTGCCTTGGTAAAAAAAAATCCCAATTTATTCATTTTTTTAAATCTAAATCCTGCTTCTTCATTTAAATTATGATATATTTTTTTCTCTTTTATAGTTCTAGTAGTGATTTATATTTTAAATAATTTATATGTACTTCTTCTAAAGTTTTAATTTCTTTTGTTAACTCTTTGGTTTTCAGTTTTTCTCATTTTTTGTTTCTTCCTCCACATGTCATCCATATATATCTTATATCAGTTTTGTGGGATACCCACATTATTATATTATATTCATTTCAGGCATCCCACTACTAAGACTGGCAGCAGGCCCGCCATCAGGGGGTGATGGGCGATACTGGCTTCCCGTGTACGGCGGGTCACGCCAGGAAAAAAAAAACCCTTCTGGTAAGCCGGTCCCTGGCTGTGAGGGAAGCATTCTGCGCTCCCCTCCAGCCATGCGGCTTTTTTTTCAACAGCAAGGAGGTAAGTACTTGGGAAGGTGGAAGGAGGGTGGCACATAACAAGCATACTGAGGGGCAAAATCCTGGCATATTGAGTAGCTAAATCCTGGCTAGTGTTGAGCGAACCTGAACCGCACTGTTCGGGTTCGTACCGAACATTACGGTTTTTGGACCCCGGACCCGAACACGGACATTTCACTGTATGTTCGGGTTGGAGTTCGGGGTTTGGCGATTTAATGGCACGTTTTGAAAGGCTGCAAGGCAGCCAATTAGAAAGCCCATAGCATTACATACATATACATTGCATGTAATGCTATGGGCTTTCTATAAACCGGAAGTCTATAAACCGAATCTCTTTCGGTTTATAGACTTTCGTTTTCTAGAATTCATGTAATGCTATGGGCTTTCTATAAACCGAAAGTCTATAAACCGAATCTCTTTCGGTTTATAGACTTTCGGTTTATGAAATACATGTAACGCTATTGGTATTTTTTTTTTTCCTTCGCGCTCAGATCTTACTGCACTTATCACAGATTGTTTTGTCTGCTGCTGCTGTGTGTTCTCAGATCATCCTTGAGCTTTTTCCCCCTCCCTCCCTTCCCTCTTAGTTTAAGACGTCTTTATTAAGAATTATCGTTCTCTTACAAAAAAGGAAAAAATATGAAAAAACATTCATACATATATAAAGATATTGCTTATATGTAGATATAGTTACGTGTAGTCATTAAAATTTTCTGTGCGTTGGGCATTATTCTACGGGCAGTATCCCTTGTTATTAAGCCACAGTGTACAAGGCATAGACATATATTAACTAACTGTAACAAATACTATAGAGTATGTTTGCCCAGCTGTGTCCCGTCATGGGGCAGGCATCTCTGATTGTATATTTTGTTCCCATAAAGAAAAAAGAAGAGAAAGAAAAAAAAATCATTGAATTAGGGAGTTTCTCTCACTCCGACCCCTCTCTCCTCCCCAAACCCCCCCCCCCCCCCACCCAGTGAGCTATACAGGTGTCATTCCTATCTGGTGTCCCCCCCCATGTTCCCCGACTGTAGAGTAGGTTTGGGAGAAAGGGGGCAGAGGGAGAAAAGAAGTGAAAAAAATTATATATATAAAGAATTAATGAAGGGAAATTATACAGGGAGCATATACCATGCTAATAAATAGGGAATGAATTACTGCTGTTCTCCTCTTTCTCTTACTGCCTAAGTGTTAATATTGATTATATATTTGTCCTCATATATACTATTGCGAAATCTTTATAAAGACATAGGTGCATGCAATTGATACATGCTTCATTCATCCCGCATACCATTCATTAGGGGCTTGTGGGGTTCCGGGAAGGAGCAGGGGCCTGAGGAACTACTCTTGATCTGTTAATGTCGCCCAGGGTGCCCAAATGTCCTCATATTGTATTTTCTGAATCATATTTATAAAGATTGCTTTTTCCATGTATCTCTGGTAGTTTATCTGTGCCACTATAACTGTCCATTTAGGACCTTGAGGTGTTTTCCATCCTTTTGCAATACATAGTTTTATTGCAACTAGTATGTGTATTTTAAGGGCTCTAATAGCTGGTTTAGTAGAGGGAAGATCCACATGAAATAGAAACATTTGAGGTGATATCACTATCTTTGAGTGAATTAATTTTCCTATTAATTCCCCCATTTTTATCTTAGTTGGGGTAAGTTTATCACAAAACCACCATGTGTGGGCTTGAGTACCGGTCTCTTTCCCACATCTCCAACACATATTTGAGGTTGTAGGTTGAAACTTAGCTATCCTCTCTGGGACTAAGTACCATCTGTGTATCCCTTTAACCCCTTCGTGACGCAAGGTGCTTGCGTCCCAAACGACGCAAGCACCAAAACATCACGATTGGTTCCTGGCCACTGATCACAAGGTGATCGGTAGCCAGGAACACTCTCGCAGAGACCCAATCAGGGTCTTAACAGACCCTGTTGGTCCCTGCAAAAAAAAACGCGAGACCTCCGGACGTGAAGTGTGACATCACGGAGACGTGCCCGAACGCGGAAGTTCGGGCACGGCGCAATTTGGAGAAATGTAGCCGGTGCCCGCTTTGAGCACCGGCTACATTTCCACTGTCAGACTGTGGCCACTCAAAGTGGCCTCAGATGACAGGTAGGATCCCGCTGCAAGTGCCTGCAGCGGGATCCGAAAACAGCTCATCGCGGGGAGCCGAGATGAGCTGTTTAATACAGGACGTACTATGCCTTCCTAACGACTTTAAGGCACTTAAAGTCAGGACGGCATTGTACGTCCTAACGTCGGGAAGGGGTTAAGGTAAGTTTCCTGCAGGTTGATTCCATGCAAGACCCTTCTAGTCATTCTAAAGGCATTTTCACATTTTTCCAGTGGTATTTCAACCCTTAATTCTTTTTCCCATTTTTCTGCTCATCCTAGTTTACCTCTTTTTTCTAAATTATAGAGAACCTTGTTGACTTTTGAGATTATCTTAGTGTGATCTGCAATTTGAAAAATTATATCTAAATTATTCTGTTCCCTGTAGTATCGGTTTCTAAGGAAGCTTTGTAGCTTAAAGTATGTCAAGAATTCGCTATCGTTGATGTTGTTTTTTTCCTTTAAAACATTAAATGGGATCAGATCTGCGCCCTTATGTAGGTCCCCCAATTTTGTTATTGAGGCCTGTTTCCAGGGGATGTAATTAATGTTCTCCAATTATAAATCGAGAGCTTCCAGAGGTGTATCTGGTGTAAATAACTTACCTACTTCATATTTCTTCCTGATTTCCCCTAGTGATTGATATAATCCCTTTATAAGCCTGGTAACTAGTTTCAGTTTCTGAAAAGTAGTTTTGTCCGCCCAAAGTAAATATAGCGGGTTTCTGTGTCCTAGGAGATGTTTTTCATATTTATACCAGGCACAAGTATCGGCTGTTTTGGAGTTCCAAGACAGCATATGGGACATCATAATGGAGTCATATGTTCTATATAGGTCAGAGAAAGAAGTTCCTCCCTCTCTTAGATTGTATGTTAGATTTCTCATGGAAATTTATTTGTTCCCGATACAAAATTGTAAAATAAATTGTGAAATTCTTTCAGTACAATCCTGGGTATTTGAAGTGGAATTGTTCTCATCAAATATTCTAATTTGGGCATTAAATACGATCTTATTGCATTAATTTTCCCCAGCATAGAGAAGTGTAGATTCCTCCATCTCGTAATTGTATGCTTCAACTCCCTAATCAAATGCTCCTAATTAATATGTATAATGTTTTCCCATAAATAGCTGAGTTTTACCCCAAAGTAAGTAATTTATTTTCCCCCCCATTTACAATCAAAATCTCTGCATAGTTGCGTCAGTTGTTCTTCCTTGATATTTTTATGTATTATTTGGGTTTTCTTTATGTTAATTTTATACCCTGAGCACTTTCCATAGTCCGAGATCAATTCCATTACCACTGGTTAAGATTTGATTGGATTAGATAGAGTAAGTATTATATCATCTGCGTACAGGGTGCTTTTCAATTCTTCCCCTGCCAGTGCAACTCCCGTTACCAACTCAGATGCCTTATATAAGCTGCTAGTGGCTCTATGGATAGGACATAGAGAATGGGAGCCAGGGGACATCCTTGCCTGGTCCCATATCTTATGTCCAACCAATCCGAATTAAAGCCCTTACCCATCACCCTAGCCGAAGGGGTTGTATACAGGCTTAAAATTAATCTCAATATTGGGTCTTCGAATCCGAACGCGGACAAGGCCCCCGACAGATAACTCCACCCCACTCTGTCGAAGGCCTTCTCCGCGTCCAGAGCAACAAAGGTCATTGGGCCCGATTCCTCATTCACCATATCCACAATGTGGAGTAATTTGCGAACATTATCCCCTCCATTTCTTCCCTTAATAAATCCCGTCTGATCCGGATGGATCGGGCAGGGTATCACTTCTTTTAATATATTTGCCAAAATTCCTGAAAAGATTTTTATATCCGTGTTCAGGAGAGAAATTGGACGAAAATTGGTGACGAAATTTGTGTCCTTATCTGGCTTGGGTATTGGTATTGGTGTACGCTATTGGTATTCTATAAACCGAAAGTCTATAAACCGAATGTCTTTCGGTTTATAGACTTTCTGTTTATGGAATACATGTAATGCTATTAGCTTTCTATAAACTGAAATAGAGACCCCATTCATACGAATAGGTCAATTGACCTATTCGTATGAATGGGGACTCTATTTCGGTTTATAGAATAGCAATAGCATTACATGTATTACATAAACCGAAAGTCTATAAACCGAAAGACATTCGGCCAATTGACCTATTTGTATGAATGGGGACTCTATTTCGGTTTATAGAATAGCAATAGCATTACATGTATTACATAAAACGAAAGTCTATAAACCGACTCTCGGTTTATGGAATGCATGTAATGCTATGAAAGAATGAACGAATGGTTATTAAACAAAAAATTTTCGTCCATTCATGCTATTGGCTTTCTATAAACCGAAATAGAGTCGGTTTATAGAATACCAATAGCATTACATACATTCCTGCATTCCTGCATTTCATATCTGAGAGCTTACAGTGCACTTTGAAAAATTTGAATCGTTTTGGGTGGTAAATAGTACATTTGCGTCTTGCGGTGCACTTCATATCTGAGAGTCAAATAGAACCGTCAAATTCTGTGCTTACAGCGCACTTTGAAAAATTCTAATAGTTTTGGGTGGTAAATAGTACATTTGCGTCTTGCGGTGCACTTCATATCTGAGAGTCAAATAGAACCATCAAATACTGTGCTTACAGCGCACTTTGAAAAATTCTGGCTACCTCCTCTTCCTCTTCCTCCTCCTCCAGCGCCTCTTCCACCTACACTGCCACGGTCACCGCCTCCTCAACCTATGGGTCACTTACTATAAACTGAAAGAGAATACCCTGCACTCCAACCCTCTCTCAAATGGATAATTCTGTTGATCCTCCTGGCAGCCATGGTTAAAAATGGAAGAGACAGCGCTAGAATATACCCCAGAGACAACAAGACAAATGATTATAGAAAATAGGATATTTATTACAATTCACAAAAATAAAAATATATATATAAGTAAAAAGACCAAATAGGGGTCCAGTACAACTGGAAACAAATATAAGTAGGTGGTCACATACACATAAAGACAGGATAAATACAAAGTCTAAATATGTAAATAAAAATACAAAGAAGAAAACAATAGGTTAAAATACTAAATAAAATCTTACCCACTGCTAATAAAGTGCTGTTAACCTGGCCAGGTAACTGGAAATAGGCATACAATGTATACACTATTTGCACATACACAATGACAAAAGGACACCCTTCAGGACGCGTTTCGTATGGAACTTCTTCAGCTGGTGGGTGTGTGTGACATGCACACACACCCACCAGCTGAAGAAGTTCCATACGAAACGCGTCCTGAAGGGTGTCCTTTTGTCATTGTGTATGTGCAAATAGTGTATACATTGTATGCCTATTTCCAGTTACCTGGCCAGGTTAACAGCACTTTATTAGCAGTGGGTAAGATTTTATTTAGTATTTTAACCTATTGTTTTCTTCTTTGTATTTTTATTTACATATTTAGACTTTGTATTTATCCTGTCTTTATGTGTATGTGACCACCTACTTATATTTGTTTCCAGTTGTACTGGACCCCTATTTGGTCTTTTTACTTATATATATATTTTTATTTTTGTGAATTGTAATAAATATCCTATTTTCTATAATCATTTGTCTTGTTGTCTCTGGGGTATATTCTAGCGCTGTCTCTTCCATTTTTAACCTTGTGCTTCTTTTTTGCAGTGGTGCAGTCCATTGCAGTTGTAAGACTAGCTGCTACACAATTTTTTCCACTATTTGTAAGTGACTTGCCCCCCTCCTCTGCGGTTTTGAGACATATATTTTTCCCTTTTCATACCTAAAGGTTCTTTTTTTGTGTGGAGTATATACGGGTTAGTTTTTATATTTATATTTATTTATTTTTTATTTTTCCACTCTGTTTATTTTTAGCGCTGTGCACATTCTTTCTTTTCTCCTGGCAGCCATGCTTTAGATTTAGATTTATGTTCTTCCAAAGCTAAAATCAAAGATTCCATCTTGTGCTATTTTATGGCTCAGCTGTATTTGTAATTTGTATGTATTTTATGTTATTTTAAATTATTTCCCTATCCACATTTGCTTGCAGGGAACTTGTCCTACTCTTATCCACATTTGACTTCATTTTGCAGCCCTCTAGCCCTTTCCAGGACTTTTTTAGAGGCATTTTAGTGGCCAAAAGTTTGTGTCCCCATTGACTTCAATGGGGTTCGGGGTCAAGTTCGAGCACGGACCCGGACATTTTTTCAAAGTTCGGCCGAACCTGCCATACCCGAACATCCAGGTGTCTGCTCAACTCATATTGAGGGCTTAATTGGCAAAAGAATGGCATATTGAGGGGCAAAATAATGGCATATTGAGGGCTTAATTTGAAAAAGAATGGCATATTGAGGGGCAAAATAATGGCATATTAAATGGCATATTGAGGAAACAAATACTGGCATATTAAATGGCATATTGAGGGGGAAAATACTGGCATATTAAATGGGAAAAAATGGCATATCAAGGGGCAAAATCCTGGCACATTGAGGGGCAAAATCCTGGCACATTAAATGGCAAAAGAATGGGATATTGAGGGGCAAAATACTGGCATATTAAATGGCAAAATCCGGGCATAATAAGGGGCAAAGTCCTGGCATACTGTGGGGTAAAATACTGGCATATTAAATGGCAAAAGAATGGCATATTGAGGGGCAAAATACTGGAATATAAATTAGCAAAAGAATGGCATATTAAATGACAAAATACTGGCATATTAAATGGCAAAATAATAGCATATTGTGGGCAAAATACTGGCATATTAAATGGCAAAAGAATAGCAGATTGAGGGCAAAATACTGGCATATTAAATGGCAAAAGAATGGCATATTGAGGGGCAAAATACTGGCATATTAAATGGCAAAAGAATTGCATAATGAGGGGCAAAATACTGACATATTAAATGGCAAAAGAAGGGCATATTGAGGGACAAAATACTGGCTTATTAAATGGCAAAAGAATGGCATATTGAATGGCTAAATACTGGCATACTGAGTGGCAAAATACTGACTTATTGAGTAGCAAAATATTACTGGCATATTGACCAACTGCTCCCAACCACCCTCCATATTACATTAGACTGGGATAACATGTTTGTGAGGGTAGGTGGGGTGAGTGGGAGATATTGTCAGGGGGGGTAGGGGCCCCAGAAAATTTGTTCAGTAAGGGCCCCTGACTGGCAGGTACTGTTTGGTTTTTTTTTATCAATTTTTGTAATAGGTAATAATCTGTATAATCTGTTAAGTACTTTGTATTTAGTAGGGAAAAGAAAAATGTCGGTGCGCTAAGCTAGTTACAGGCTCAAACAATATAAATGTATAAAATGATGCTTACCAAACAGGTTAGAGCATGCAGCAAATACAGTGTGATTGGCTGTACAATGTATACAAAAAACAAAAACTGTCTGCGCTTCTCACCCTAATAAAGTTGGCAACAAATATATAAATATAATATAGCTTAGCTAACTAGCTTAGCGCACCAACATTTTTCTTTTCCCTGCTTGCACATATTTGAGGTTGTTGGCGCCTCATTGTCTGGTGTCTAAGCGGTGTTACCTGTACCTGTTAAGTTCTGCTAAGCCGTGTCATCTGCATCTTGCCAAGGTCTGCTAAGCTGTGTTACCTGTACCTGTCAAGTTCTGCTAAACTGTGTCACCTGCATCTTGCCAGGGTCTGCTAAGCGGTGTTGTCTGTACCTGTCAAGTTCTGCTAAGCTGTGTCACCTGCATCTTGCCAAAGTCTGATTAGCGGTGTTACCTGTACCTGTCAAGTTCTGCTAATCTGTGTCACCTGCATCTTGCCAAGGTCTGCTAAGCAGTGTTACCTATCCCTGCATATCAACTATATTTCTCTGCTACAGTAAGTCTTTAACAGGTCTAACTGGTGCCATTACTGCTCTTACGTAGCAATTGACAGCCCTTACCCAAACGGTTCAAGAATTGCAAGCGGGCCAGTCTCAAATACGTCAACAAATTCAACACCTAGAGTTGGGGACAGGCAAATCCAACTTTACCACCGAATGTGGTACCCGTACCTCCACAAGCACCTCTAGTGTTAGAAGGGGCTACTGCCTTGGAACCCCAAGTCGTCCTTCCTGACAAACCGCATTTCGATCCAGATATGGTCACTTTGAATATTTGGTTATGCCTTTTGGACTTTATAATGCACCTGCTACATTCCAGAATTTTATCAATGATATTTTTTGGGACATATTGGATCAATATGTGATTGTGTACTTGGATGATATACTAATTTTTTTCCCTTCCTTGACTCTGCACAGGGAACATGTACGAACAGTCCTCGCTCGCATGAGGAAATACGTAAGTTGTATGCCAAATTGGAGAAATGTGTTTTTGAAGTGCAGACAGTGGATTTTCTGGGTTTCATCCTATCCCCACAAAATATCCAGATGGATCCCAAAAAGGTATCAGCGATATTACAATGGCCCACTCCTACTGATAGAAAAAAGTATTCAGCGATTCATCGGTTTTGCCAATTTTTATAGGAAATTTATTAAGAATTTCTCTAAGGTGATTCAACCCATTTCTGCGCTTTCTTCCAGTAGTAAGACTTCCACATGGACCTCAAAAGCCCAGTATGCATTTGATACCCTCAAGCAAAGTTTTACCACTGCACCCATACTTATCCTCCCGGATCCCACCTGCCCATTCACATTGGAGGTCGATGCCTCAGACATCGCAGTGGGTGCGATATTATCCCAAAGACACAAAGGAGATGATCAACTACACCCTGTGGCCTTCTATTCTAAAACTCTGGCAGCTGAGAGGAACTACGATTTGGGAGAACGGGAACTCTTGGCTATCAAACTCGCCCTTGAAGAATGACGTAATTTACTGGAAGGAGCCCTATTCCCCGTCACAGTCTTCACTGACCACAAGAACCTAGAATACCTCAAGAAAGCTAGACACTTGCAACCCAGACAAGCCAGATGGGCCCTATTCTTCTCCCATTTTCAATCTTCAAATTACATATCGACCTGGGTCCCGTAATCTCAAAGCAGACACTCTCTCTCGTATGGGGAATAGAGAAAGAATACCCGAAGGCGATTCTAACACAATCCTCCAACCTGAACATTTCCTGGCAGTTACTCAAACCATATGGGATGCTCTCCATTCTTCCTCTTCCCCATCTACGCTACCTGCGCAATCTAACTTGGTGATTCATTAGGGGCTTTACTATTTCAAGGATCAAGTATATATTCACCCTACGGTACTTTTAAGCATACTTCAATTCTTTCACGATTATCCTTCTGCTGGGCACGGAGGTATACACCAAACCAAAGACTTGATCCAACGTATGTTTTGGTGGCCCAATATGACTAAAAGGATCACTAAGTTCGTCACATCTTGTACCACATGTGCACAAGCCAAAGAAAGTCACCACAAACCCTATGGTCTACTTCAACCACTTCCTGCACCAACTAGAACTTGGAGCGACATATCCATGGATTTTATCACAGATTTACCAAGCTCCCAACACTTCACAACTTTACTGGTAATTGTGGATCGATTCTCTAAAATGGCACATTTTGTTCCTCATAAGGGACTTCCTACTGCCATCGAAACTGCTGGGTTTTTCATCAGAGATATCTTCAGATTACATGGTCTACCTGAAAACGTGGTTTCAGACAGAGGTTCTCAGTTTACCTAGTATTTTTGGAAGGCCTTTTGCACTGAATTACACATCACCCGATCCCTTACCACAGCCTTCCATCCTCAGAGCAATGGTCAAACAGAAAGGACCAATCAAAAGCTAGAACAAGAGCAATGGTCAAACGGAAAGGACCAATCAAAAGCTAGAACAATACTTACGCTGCTTTACTACGCATCTACAAGACAATTGGATCAAATACTTACCTTTGGCAGAATTCGCCTTTAATAATTACATTCATAGCTCCATTGCCATGTCTACGTTTTTTTAGCCATTCAATATGCCAGGATTTAGCCATTTAATATGCCAGGATTAAGACATTATATATTAGACATTATATATGCCAGGATTTAGCCATTTAATATGCCAGGATTTAACCTCTCAATATGCCAGGATTTACCCATTTAATATGGCAGGATTTAACCCCTCAATATGCCAGGATTTAGCCCCTCAATATGCCAGGATTTAGCCCCTCAATATGCCAGGATTTAGCCCCTCAATATGCCAGGATTTAGCCATTTAATATGCCAAGATTTAGACATTTAATATGCCAGGATTTACCCCTCAATATGCTAGGATTTAGCCATTTAATATGCCAGGATTTAAACCCTCAATATGCCAGGATTTAGCCACCCAATATGCCAGGATTTTGCCCCTCAATATGCCAGGATTTAGCCATTTAATATGCCAGGATTTAACCCCTCAATATGCCAGGATTTTGCCCCTCAATATGTCAGGATTTTGCCCCTCAATATGCCAGAATTTAACCCTTCAGTATGCCAGGATTTAACCCTTCAATATGCCAGGATTTAACCCCTCAATATGCCAGGATTTAACCCCTCAATATGCCAGGATTTTTCCACTCAATATGCCAGGATATTGCCACTCTATGCCAGGATTTCGCCCCTCAATATGCCAAAATTTTGCACCTCAATATGCCAGGATTTTGCCTCTCAATATGCCAGGTTTTGCCTCTCAATATGCCAGGTTTGGTCACTCAATATGCCAGGTTTGGTCACTCAATATGCCAGGTTTTGCCTCTCAGTATGCCTGGTTTTGCTTCTCAGTATGCCTGGTTTTGCCTCTCAATATGCCAGGTTTTGTCACTCAGTATGCCAGGTTTTGCCTCTCCATTTGCCAGATTTTGTCACTCAATATGCCAGGATTTGCTTGTTTGTTGCCCTCCTCCTCCCACCCATTCCCCAGCACTTACCTCCTTGTTGTTGCTCTCCAGTGTTCTCCTCTGTGTATCTTCCCTCCTGCATGGAGGAAGTAAACGCTGGTCACGTTTTTTTTTTTTTTTTTACTTTATTGAAGGAACACAGCATCAATAAAGTTTTTTTTTTTAACAGGAGCTTCCTTAAAGCTTAAGCTCCCTGTTACACGTCTCCTCCGTGCATCTTCCATCCTGCACGGAGGAGACGTGTAACAGGGAGCTTAAGCGTTAAGCTCCCTGTTACATCAAAGGCACTTTTTTCTTTTCTTGAAAATCCATGGGGGGGGGGGGGGGGGGCAAGCGTCCCATGCCTGTGAATTAATATTTACTTGTAAAACTTTTTTCCTGAGGGTAGTCTTATGTTTAGGATTTTTCTTTTCTCCTAAATTAATATCCAAAGTTTGGTGGGTCATCTTATATTTGAGCAAATCCGGTAATATTTTTTAATTATCATTGTATGACTTATCATTGCTGATATAATACAATTTTCTTCTATGTGGACATAGGACAGATCTGACCACTGTGCAGGGTGGAAGGATTCAATTGATTGACCAAGTTGCTCTCCCAGTGACCTCTGAATGCATCAAAATTCAAAACATCAGCTGGAGGTACATTTGTATCTCTAGGGGATATTCACTAAAAAGGTGAGCTGCAGATGAGCTGATGTGAAATGAACATTTAAACTCACCAGTTTAGCTATACATTATGCAGGGACAAACCTGATGAATTTGCTTAGCGGGAGAAACTCGCCAGTATTGTCCCTGCATAATCTATAGTTAAAATGGTGAGATAAAATGTTTATCTCACCACAACTCACCTCATCTGACCTGCAACTCACCTTATAGTGAATAGCCCCCTCTGAGTACATTGTAACATCCTTTGAGATTAAATAATGAAACATTTATTGGTCACTGGGCTATCAGTAAATTACTTAAGTAAGCAAAATATTTTGAAATGCAGCCTGTCAAATGTTAATATGAACTGACTTTACTCCCACACAACAATCCTGATTTTACCAGAAAGTCAAAAGAAAAGTAGTTTGCTTCCACCATGTGGGCATATTTAGTTCTTCAGAGAAACCTGTTTCATTTTGCAGCTTCTAGCCATATGCTGCACAGATGAGTTACTTCTTATAACATAATTAACAGACATAAATCATACATATGAAAATACATTATTGTTTTCAAAAACGAATGCTTATAAACTAAGGCTTAGCACAAAAGTTCAATAACACATTTTCTTAAACCCTTGAGGGCACAACTGTTTTTGGAATGTTGTACAGTTTAGGATACAAACATGGCCGCCGTGCTCGTAATTAGGCTTATGCAGCAGCTGAAAACATGCAAAATCACCGCAAATCGGTTCTTAGGGAGATCGGGACTACACAGGGCACTGTCAAGCGGAAAACAGACACAATGTAAAAGGGGGAAGGAAAGAGGGGACACAACCACCCCCATAGTTGGAAAGGGCAAGGGAGAATAAGCTTGGACCTCCAACAATGAGTCTAAGTAAAAAGACATAGAAAGGTAAACAATAATTAAAGCAGACATACAAATACATATGGTTAATCCAGTAATCTATACCATAGGTAAAATAATGCACTTATCTTGAGGGAATCAGCAAATAATTTTTTTGTTTTTTCTCCATAACTCGCAAAAAAATGCAGAAAAATATGGAAACATGCATATTTCTGAACTCGGGACAATATTTAAAAACTATTTAGATGGGGTCTTTTTTAATGATTGTATTTGTGTAAATTATATTTTAGCTCAAAGTTAGAAAAACGTTTTTTTTTACATTTTTTAATCATATATTGATTTTTTCTGTAGTATATTATAAGATATTATGAACATAATGGTATCTAACGAAAGCCCTTCTTATGATGATAAAAACAACATATAATTTGTGTGGGTACCGTATGTGTGAGAGAAGAAAATTACAGCTGGTAAGTTTTATCCTTCAACCCATGAACCAGTTTAGTTCCCCTTCTCTGAACTCTCTCCAAAGTATCAATATCCTTCTGGAGATCCGGTCTCCAGTACTGTGTACAATACTCCAAGTGAGGTCTCACCAGTGCTCTGTACAATGGCATGAGCACTTCCCTCTTTCTACTGCTAATACCGTATTTGCTCTAATATAAGACAAGGTTTTTTTCAGAGCAAATGATCTGAAAAAGACCCCTCGTCTTACATTCGAGGTCGTTTTATAATCTGACCTCAAATCGAGGTCTGATTATAAGACAGGGATCCAGGTACCCCTCAGAGCTGCAGGGGACCTGGATCCCCCTCGCTAACAGCAGGTGGATGTCTGTGCGATGAGCGCAGACTTCCCCTGCTGCCGCCCGGCACGACCGCTGGGACTTCTATGATGAAGCCGGGTCCTTCCAGCTTCAACATAAAAGTCCCGGCGGAAGTGGCAGGCAGCAGCGGAGGATGTCTGCGCGTATCATGCAGACATTCTCTGCCTCTGCCTCCACTGGACACCAGGGATATTTGGCAACCTGGGGATGTCTGCACGATAGTGGAGACATCCTCCATGCTGCCCGACACTGCCGTCTATTATGACGGACCGGCTGTCCATCATAATAGACAAAGTGTCGTGCAGCATGGAGGATGTCTGCACGTATTGTGCAGACATCCCCCGGCTGCCCCCACTAGCCACCAGGGAGCGAGAGACAGGTGAGGGGGAGGGAGGGGGGGGGAGAAAGACAAGGGGAGGGAGGGAGGGGGCAGAGAAAGACTAGGGGGGGCAGAGAAAGACGTGGGGAGGAAGGGGGAGAGAAAGACAAGGGGAGGGAGGGGGAGAGAAAAGTTTGGGGGGAGGGAGGCAACGCAGGGGG